>BTHU01000013.1:3105000-3705000 GCA_036184795.1 Tokudaia tokunoshimensis | reverse complement strand
GGCTTTAATAGCAATAGAGGCCTTTTCACCTGCCCTGGCCACCTTGTTTATGAAGGCCGACCAAGCATCCACCACAACATGTACACACCTAAGATTACCAAAGCCTGGGTAGTTGGTGGCACCCATTTGCCAGATCACATTGAGGAGTAGGTCTCTAGGGTTGACCCCTGATCTGCCAAGGGGTTCCAACAGCAAAAGAGATGCACACATTGCACAGGACCTTGCGAGATGTTTATATTGCGACATAGGCAATCTGGGTAGGAGCTTATGTAAATTCTGAGGGGGAAAGGTGAAATTGCTGGTGTAACATTCTGGCTCGTTCTAGCAATTCCATGTTTACAGCTGTAATCAGGGCCTCAGTTCTCTCATCTTTTTCTGCTAGTATGCCAGGAAATTTCGTTTTTGATCTTATGTGTGAGATGAACCAGGGGTGTGCCTTGTTCTCAAGAGCCTTCTGGATAGATCTCATGCAGACATGTATAGGGCTGTTTAGCTCTTTAATATAGGAGAAGGACAGGGTACAGACAGCCTGTACTGCATATTGGCTGTGTGAGAAAATAGTGACTGGCTCCTGTTTATAACACTCAAAAATTTTTTCTGAGTCCAAATGATTCACTCAGTTGCACTGAACCAGGATTAGGGAGTATTCGAGTTGTGTTGTCTGCCCCTTCTCCCCATATCTGGATAAGGACCCCATATCTGGCCTTATTAGCATCATAAAAGGCCATAGTTGGGCTGGAGAGATGGCTCAGTGGTTAAGAGCACTGACTGCTTTTCCAGAGGTCCTCAGTTCAATTCCAGAAAATACAAGGTGGCTCACAACCATCTGTAATGGGATCCGATGCCCTCTTCTAGTGTGTGTCTAAAGACAGCTGCGGTGTACTCATATAAATTAAAAAAAAAATCTAAAAAAAGAAAAAAAGAAAAAGAAAAGGCCGTAGTTGCCTTGGAAATGAGGTGAGAGCTAGGTATGCTAAGGGATTTAACTATAATTGGGAGCCGGAGGAGAGCAGGAAGATGCTTGTCTGGTGGCAGGTGATTATTCAATGAGCCTGTGAACCCTGTCACCATTTCTTGAAAGCTGATGGAGTCTGCTCATGATGATTGAGAATGTCAGAGAAAGAATGGTAGAATTATCTTGTCTGTTTGCCTGTTATAACTTCTCCTTGCTAAGCCTCTTGCCTTAAGGGCGAGGCAGAAGGTAATCTCAAACTTGGAGGTATCCTAAAGTAGACCAGAGTGGGCCTGGTGCAACCACATGAGGGGCCCATTCTGCCATAACAGTCCTGATCCCCTCAAGGGACCACATAATTATGGCCAGGAGGGGTTTCCCTGGATCATGCCTTTCCAGAGTTGATGTAGAAAGGAGCGCTATAACTTTCTGTAGTAGGTTGCTAGTCTCAGATGTTAGTTTAACCCTGGCAAAGAGGCTACTAGGCCTCTCCAAAAGAGAAAAGAAGTGCCTTATCTCCTGGCCTGGAATAGGCAGCAAAGGCAACAGTTCCACATAATCCACAAGGGAGTAGGATTATTTTACCATGATGGAGAAAACCAGGGGCTTAATCTTGTCAGGAACAGAAAAGTCCAGGAAGGTATTTCTCACAGCTTTGACAGTGAGGCCTGCGGTTCCTCCTACATGTTTCAACTCTTAGACAGGCATTGTGCCTATACAACTCATTTAAAAATAAAAGATTTAGTCCCAATCTGTTTAATAACTGCTATTACAAACTGTTTAGGGTAATTAAGTAAAGCAAGTTAACAGTCAAAATCATAGTCTTGTCAGGTACTAGTCTGGATTATCACAGAAATATACATCCTGTGTTGTACAGATAATAGGTAGCTGGAGACAGGCAATATTTGCTTGTTCAGATATGCTATAAATAGGTAGATAGTTTTCAAAAAGCTCAGAGACTCACAGAATATGGCATTTAAAGATGTTTTTGATTAATTTGAGGCTTTTTGACATTGAGATATGTCATTCAACTTGGAAGATGATGAACACCAAAGGACCTCCATTGGATATGGCTTCATTTGTTACAAGCTAGCCCTTGGGCAAAGAAAATGCCCTAACTTCATCTGCAGACAGAATGCTGTCCATAAAGGATAAACAGATATAGGGAAGTTGACTGCCAAGCTCTGCCAATACAGGGTAATCAAGTCCTTCATAATTTCTGCTTCACAAAAGGTCTGTCAGATAGTCTGGCCCAGAAGCCTGAAGATAGATGCTCCAATGCTATAGAAAATATTGGGGACTGTCAGCTATCTCTGTCATTTCTATATCTTTTGGAGGTGGTGTCCTTGTGCTTCTTGCATGCTCCAGTAATATTTATTCTTTCTCAGATCTCTGATGGTATTGAAGACTAGATAGTCATAGTCTTACTATAAGCTTAAGTTGTTTAGGATTTAAGAAGATGTTCTGGGTTTAAGAAGATGTTTTCAGGTTGATAATGCAAGTTAGGATAGAAATTGATTTAGATACAGAACTCTGAACTCCCAGGATAGGATAGATAATAGAATATTTTTTCCTGAGTCGCCAAATACTAACAGACTAGACTTTTTTTTTTTTCAAGACAGGGTTTCTCTGTGTAGCCCTGTAGACCAGGCTGGCCTCGAACTCAGAAATCCTCCCGCCTCTGCCTCCCAAGTGCTGAGATTAAAGGCGTGCGCCAGCACCGCCCGCAGACTAGACTTTTTTAATGTAAGTCTTACCTAGTAGTTTTCACAGTTGTTCATATTTGTTTCTACTGTATGTCATTTATTATTATAACTGAAAGAACCTTTTTCTTTAGACAAAAACAGGGAATTGTTGGGGTTTGAGCTGTTGCTATGTATTGTAATTCTAAATTCTTTACCAGCATGTCTAGGCCTAGGACTGAATTCTCCTTTTACCAGCTTTTGTTGTCTAAACCTTGTACCTTAATTTAAAACTATTGGTTAAGTAAAAATGGCTACAGTCAATTACTGGAGGGTCTAGAGGTAGGTGGTTTTTTGAGTTACCTGGTTGAGTGGGGAAGAAGAAGGGGTATGAGAAATAGAAAGGATAAGGTGCCATGAGAAGAGAGGTATCATGAGCATGTGGCCAGGAAAAACAGCAAGTATTTGGGGTACATTGCTGGGGAGATGGCCAGGCCAGCAGTTAGAAAAGTTGATTAGAGGTTATCCCCCAGTAACTGTCAAAGCCAAATAAAATAACCATAATCTGAGTCCAATTTATTTGTAAGCTAGTCAGGGATAAACATAATTTGGCTCTACTAAAGGCATTGTTATCTCACACACAGTGCTGTGTTTGGAAGAAACCATGGTTTCTATGCACTGGGACCTATTCTCCCACCAAGTTCAGAG
This sequence comes from Tokudaia tokunoshimensis, assembly GCA_036184795.1. Classification (NCBI taxonomy): domain Eukaryota; kingdom Metazoa; phylum Chordata; class Mammalia; order Rodentia; family Muridae; genus Tokudaia; species Tokudaia tokunoshimensis. The sequence goes on along the minus strand of BTHU01000013.1, from coordinate 3,701,658 downwards.
CTGTGTGTGGCTGCTAGGGAAACATTTTCCCTGCTTTCCACATGGCTCCTTTTTCAGGCTTTAAATATGGATTATGCCCTACAATGGGTGTAAATTATAATGTGACTTTCTTGGTCTGCTAGCTCTCAAATAATGATATGGAGACATTTTATTATGAATGCTTATGGACTTTGCTTGAGTTTGTTCCTAATTAGCTCTTATACCTCAGATTAACAAATTTATACTAATCTATATTCTTCCATGTGGCTGGTTACCTCCTGAATACTGGCATTTGCTTCGTCTTCCATGTCTGTCTTGCAAATCTCTTGCGTCCATGTCTGACTGATGAATCAACCTCCCATGCCTTTTCTTTCTCAGAGTTTCTATTTCTCCCTGGAAGTCCCACATTTCCTCTCTTCCCTCAGTTATTGGCTGTTCAGCTCTTTATTAAAACCAATCAAAAGGTTTTGGAGGGGATGTTTACAAGACATAATGTATCCATATCTATAATAATATCAAAGTCCAGGTGTGCACTCGGCTCTCTGCTGGCACAGAAATCAGCATTTGAATAATACAAAGACAGTCTTCACACAGTGCACAAAAAGATCACCCCAACACATATATTTTTAAAGCTTACTCCTAAATATTAAGTTTAGGAACTGGGCATGGAAGCCATGGAAGTATGAATGAGATTGGCCTCCATAGGCTCATACATTTGCATGCTTAGTCCCCAGTGGATGGGTTGTTAGGGAAGGATTAGGATGTGTGGCCTTGTTGGAGGAGTTATTGCTTTGTTGCAGGAAATTTCAAAAGCCTATTCCAGGCCCAGAATGTCCGCCTCTCTGTTTCCACGTCCCACCTCTACACACATATACAGTGGATCAAGACATAAAGCTCTCAGCTCTTGCCTCAGTGCCATGTCTTCCTGCCTGCCTCTTTGCCACCCACCATGGTCATAGTAGACTAATTCTCTTAAACTATATGCAAGCCCCAATTAAATGCTTCTTTTATATGAGTTGTGCTGATCATGGTGTCCCTTTACAGAAACAGAACAGTGACCAAGACAGTGACATATGCTTCTAATGTTAGATCTTGGGAGGTGGAGGCAGAAGACTAGTCAGGGCTGCCAAGTAGACTCAAGACTAGTCTAGGTTATATAGTAAACCTGTCAAAAGACAACTAAAACCCCAACAATTAATGCCTAGCATGAGTGAATCCCCAAGTCAAATCCATAGTATCATCAAAGCAAACAAAAGAAAGACTATGTTTATTAAGAAAAGATATGAGAATATATATACATACATATGCATATATAACTATTTTAATACACCACCTGCTTTGAAATAATCTCCTTTTTACCGTTCAGCTGTTAAAACTTTATACATTTAAAAAGAAATAGACTCTCACTTCAGTCCTGTTCTGAGATCTTAAAGTTCAAATTGAAGAATCTTCTTAATGCAGACTCGGGGCCCCTTGACTTGTTTGGATTGAGGAAGTTTTTTCACAATGCTTATCTCAAAAGTTGAAGGTGTTTTCCATTCAATCCTACTTTTCCTAAGAACACTTCATAAACCCAAATATATTGTTTACATTCAGTGAATACATTATATAAATCTATACCACCTGATATATTCGTTTTATACATGTAATAGTATATGAATGTCATATACTGTTTGTCATGACAAACAGTCATAAAAAGAAATGTATTTAAAGATGTATTTGGACAGTCTACATGAAACCAAACTTCTTAAGCATGAGACCATGTAACTGATTGTGGGGACCATGAAAGATAAACTGGAAACAGTAAATGGTTCTTGACTCTGCAATACCCCTAAATTAATTGAAAGTCTAAAATGTGAAGAGGTGTTGTATTTTGTCAAATGCTTTCTCGGCATCTAATGAAATGATCATGTGGTTTTTTTTCTTTGAGTTTGTTTATATAATGGATTACATTGATGGATTTCCATATATTGAACCATCCCTGCATCCCTACTTGATCATGGTGGATAATGGTTTTGGATTTGGTTGGCAAGAATTTTATTAAGTATTTTTGCATCGATATTCATAAGGGAAATTGGTTTAAAGTTCTCTTTCTTTGTTGGGTCTTTGTGTGGTTTAGGTATCAGAGTAATTGTGGCTTAATAAAACGAGTTGGGTAGTGTTCCTTCTGTTTCTATTTTGTAGAATAATTTGAAGAGTATTGGTGTTAAGTCTTCTTTGAAGGTCTGGTAGAACTCTGCATTGAACCCATCCGGTCCTGGGCTTTTTTTGGTTGGGAAACTATTAATGACTGCTTCTATTTCTTTAGGGGTTATGGGTTTGTTTAGATCATTTATCTGATCGTGATTTAACTTTGGTGCCTGATATCTGTCTAGAAAATTGTCCATTTCATCTAGATTTTCCACTTTTGTTGAGTATAGGCTTTTGTAGTAGGATCTGATGATTTTTTGAATTTCCTCAGTATCTATTGTTATGTCTCCCTTTTCATTTCTGATTTTGCTGATTTGGATGCTGTCTCTGTGCCCTCTGGTTAGTTTGGCTAAGGGTTTATCTATCTTGTTGGTTTTTTCAAAGAACCAGCTCCTGGTTTGGGTTGATTCTTTGTATAGTTCTTTTTGTTTCTACTTGGTTGATTTCAGCCCTGAGTTTCATTATTTCCTGCTGTCTATTCCTCTTGGATGTATTTGCTTCATTTTGTTCTAGACCCTTCAGCTTTTCTGTTAAACTGTTAGTGTATGCTCTTTCCAGTTTCTTTTTGGAGACACTCAGAGCTATGAGTTTTCCTCTTAGCACGGCTTTCATTGTATCCCATAAGTTTAAGTATGTTGTGCCTTTGTTTTCATTAAATTCTAAAAAGTCTTTAATTTCTTTCTTTATTTCTTCCTTGACCAAGTTATTGTTGAGTAGAGTGTTGTTCAGTTTCCATGTGTATGTGGGCTTTCTGTTGTTTTTGTTGTTATTGAAGACCAGTCTTAGTCCATGGTGATCTGATAGGGTGCATGGAATTATTTCAATCTTCTTATATCTGCTGAGGTCTGTTTTGTGACCAAGTATATGGTCAATTTTGGAAAAGGTACCATGAGGTTCTGAGAAGAAGATATATTCTTTTGTTTTAGGATAAAATGTTCTATAGATATCTGTTAAATCCATTTGGTTCATAACTTCTGTTGGTTTCACTGTTTCTCTGTTTAGTTTGTGTTTCCCTGATCTGTCCATTGATGAGTGAGGTGTTGAAGTCTCCCACTATTATTGTGTGGGGTACAATGTGCGTTTTGAGCTTTATTAAAGTTTCTTTTGTGAATGTTGGTGCCCTTGTATTTGGAGAATATATGTTCAGAATTGAGAGTTCATCTTGGTAGATTTTTCCTTTGATGAGTATGAAGTGTAATGCAGACAGAAGTGTTAACTCTCAAACACCATGTTTAATGATTATGCCAGGTTTCTAAGATCATATTTAGCCACCATATGTACAGTTATTTGGTTATGTTTTAATGACATTACTCAGAGTATAAAAACATGAAAATAGGCCGGGCAGTGGTGGCACACACCTTTAATCCCAGCTCTTGGTAGGCAGAGGCAGGCGGATTTCTGAGTTCGAGGCCAGCCTGGTCTACAGAGTGAATTCCAGGACAGCCAGGGCTACAGAGAAACCCTGTCTCAAAAAAACAAACAAACAAACAAAAACATGAAAATAGTAGCCCACCGGGCAGTGGTGGCACACGCATTTAATCCCAGCACTTGGGAGGCAGAGGCAGGAGGATTTCTGAGTTCAAGGCCAGCCTGGTCTACAAAGTGAGTTCCAGGACAGCCAGGGCTACACAGAGAAACCCTGTCTCGAAAAACAAAAAAACAAAAAACAAAAAAAAAAATAGCCCAAGAACAGGAGAGTGAGAAGTGGAAGCGGGAATGTAATGATTGTATCTTCATTTTCAGTGATTTCAAAGAATCTATCATGAAATTGTTTTGGGTTTTCTCCTGAAGGGCTGAAAGAGAAAGTTCTTAAAGTGTAGCTGCTCATATTACGAATGCTAATTACGTTCTCCAAAAAAAACCCTGCTTACCCGAATGTCTGCAAGTAGCTTCTGGGAACCCGTCCCCAGTTGGTTCCGACTGGGAAATAAAGATGCCAACAGCCAGTAGCTGGGAAGGTCAGATAGAGGTAGGATTTTAGGATTTCCCAGGCTTGGGACTGGGAGGAGAGGAAGAAGGAAGAGATCTACCATGCGGGGAGAGTGGAGAGGAGAGAAGGTACGCCCGTGCCTAAGAGTGCAGGACAGAGAGGCATGGCCGCCCTGTGAAGGAGCCAGGAGAACGAGGCCCAGAGGGTGCCCAAATGGGAGTAGAGCAGCCAAGATAGAACACAGAATTTAATAAGTAGTAACTCGGAATTGTCGGTGGGAGGTAGATCAATCAGCAGTGGAGGTTAGTCCAGCTATTATGCTGTTTAAGGCGTATTAAAATGTGTCTTTCATTCGGGAACATAAACCACTGAGACAGGTAGTGAACCTGCCGTTGTGATTTACTAATAATTATTTCAGCATTGGAGTTTCCCAGCTATTTTGTAAGGTTGAGCTTTCCTTTGCCCTCCAGCGGCACTGGAGTGTTGCCAGGTGCTCTAAGCCAGTATGTTGAAATTGAGGAATGCCATTCTCCACTTACCCCCTCCCTCCAACAGGATGGCATCCCGACAGAATCATTTCCAGTTAATCAAGTACTGAGTTAAGTCCCAGTGTGACCAAATGTTAGTTGTTTAGTGTCAAGAAAGACATTTAATTCTGTTTATTTGTCTATAGGATGGCACAAACAGAATGTCTTCTCCAGCTGGTATGAGATTATGCATAGCGTTGGGACAGACAATAAGCTGGAATTCAGTGAATGGTAAGACAAATGAATGAATGATGAGAGAATTATATACTCTATCATGTAGGAAGTAATCAGGAAAGTTGCTAGAAACTTTTTTTGGCAATGTAAATAATAAATCAGTTACAGTTCATGGATATCTTTAAGTATAGGACAAAACTGATGAGATGTTTCAAACAGCCATGTCAAAAGAAGCTGTACCCTGTGAAAATGTGGCAAGAAGCAACTTACCTTGTCTCTGCTAACTTCAAAATACCTGTTTTAGTCAGGGTTTCTATTCCTTCACAAACATCATGTCCAAGAAGCAAGTTGGAGAGGAAAGGGTTTATTCAGCTTACACTTCCACATTGCTGTTCATCACTAAAGGAGGTCAGGACTGGAACTCAAGTAGGTCAGGAAGCAGGAGCTGATGCAGAGGCCATGGAGGGATGTTACTTACTGGCTTGCTTCCCCTGGCTTGCTCAGCTTGCTTTCTTATAGAACCCAAGATTAATAACCCAGGGATGGCACCACCCACAAGGGGCCCTCCCCCCTTGAACACCAATTGAGACAATGCCCCACTGCTGGATCTCATAGAGGCACTTCCCCAACTGAAGCTCCTTTCTCTGTGATAACTCCAGCCTGTGTCAAGTTGACACACAAAACCAGCCAGTATAATACCATTGACAGCAGGGCTGGATTTATGTTAGATGATATGTTTCACAGATGAAAACCAGGGTCCAGAGTTACTAAGGATGACCTGAGGTGAAGGTGGTAACTGCATAGAGGAGACATGAAGATGCTGAGTGATCTGAATATCACCGCAGCTGTGGCTAAAGGGCAGTCACCTTCTGAAGCAGCAGGAGGGTAACTAAGTGTCCTCACAGACTCGCACACAACCAGACAGTTCCCAAGAATCCTGAGGCTTATAGGTCAGAAAGTGTCTATTCCAATAGTTCTCAAAGTAGTCAAGTATTTCCTAAAGTGTGGTCAGTCTTAGCACTAAGAAGCAAGTGGGTGCCATGCCCACAGAGATGATATCTGAAAAGGATACAGTATTTATATAGGATCCTAGCCAAAATCACATAACCAAAAATCTAACCACAAGACATCCGCCAAACCTGCACTAGGAATGGTCTATTAAAGAACTAGCTTGTATTCATTCAGAAAAAAATGCCAATGTCATAAAAGGAACAAAGATAGGCTAATGCACAGTTCCAGAATTAAAAAAAAAAGAAAAAGAGGATGTCACTCTAAAGATAATGTGTGTTCTACAAAAGGCGTTATTGAATCAACTGATGACTATGTATTATGCATGAGATAAATGTACTATATTAATGTTAAATTTCCTGAATAACTTAACAGTACTTATTTAGAGGCATTACTGTTATTCTTAGGAAACACTGAACTTTTTAAGGTAGAGATACAATGTGCAACATAGTCTCAAATTGTATTAAAAAACACTTTGAGACAGGAAAAGGGATTGATAAAGTAATGATTTATAGTCCTACTTTTTACTCCTTGGCCTTTTTCTAGAAATGTAAAATTATAGAAAGAATTAAAAGCTGGATTTTAGGGCTGCAGAGATGGCTCAGTGGTTAAGAGCATTGACTGCTCTTCCAGAGGTCCTGAGTTCAATTCCCAGCAACTACATGGTGGCTCACAACCATCTGTGATGGGATCTTACGCCCTCTTCTGGTGTGTCTGAAAATAGCTACAGTGTATTCATATACATGAAATAAACAAGTAAATCTTGAAAAAAAAAAAAGCTGGATTTTAGGTGCCGTGGCTCTCCTACCTCAGAGCACGGGAGAGCTGCATTTGCCATGACACAGACTCCTAGGACCTGTGGCTCACTCTTGACTAAGAGATTCTATGGGAGAGCCTGGGGGAAGGTCATTCAGTGCTGAAGTGCTGGTCTACCAGGCACAAGGCCCTGGGATCAACACACAGGATAACAAAAACCTGGAGGAAAGTCTGGGAATTTCATTAAAAACATATCCCTGGCAACTATTTTGTTTGAAAACCAGTTGGCATGGATTTCAGCCTATGCTTCCATTTTATTTTAGGGCCTAATATATTTTCTTAATCAAGTAGTTACTTTGAAGTCTACTGTGACTAGTTAAAATACATCTTATAGTCAATGATTTTAATTTACTCAATTCTCATGATAATTTCTATAATTATGTACTTCTTACAGATGAGGAAATAGGGCACGGAAAGACAATAGAAACAGTCAGTTCACAGTTAATAAAGGATAGAAAGAGGACAGAAATCCAGGGCAGTCTGACTCTAGGGCCAAACCCTAGACCTCTCTAGAAAACCATATGTTGATATGACTGGCTTTGGTTATCATAAACTGCGATGCTGCTTAGTTTATAAAATCCATCTTAAGCTACATATTACGTAAGGAAGGAGGACGTTGGGCAGAGTGGTGGTTTGAATAGGTGGTGAGGGTAAGACCCTATGCACTCATGTGTTTGAATGCTTGGCCAGGGGGAGTGGCATTCTTAGGAGGTGTGGCTTTGTTGGAATAGGTGGAGGGAGTGAGCCACTAGGAGATGGGCTTTGAGGTCTCAAATGCTCAAGTCAGGCTAGTGTGACATTCACTTCCTGCTGCCTTCAGATCTGGATATAGAACTCTCAGCTCCTTCTCCAGCGTCACATCTGCCTACCCCTGCCATGCTTCCTGCCATGATGATAATGGACTAAGCCTCTGCAACTGTAATCTGACTCCAGTTAAATGTTTTTCTTTATAAGAGTTGCAGTGGTCATGGTGTCTCTTCACAGCAACAAAACCCTAACTAAGACAAGCAGGTAATCAATGTACATTGTGATAAGACATGGGTTCCCCCTGGTGATAAAGCCTTGGCTCTGTGATGAAGGTATGGCCACCACCTGTTTTCCCCTCCTGAGCTCTACTGTGATTTTGTTTGTTTTTACATTTATTTTTATTTTATGTGTATGAGTATTTGTCTTACATGTATGTCTGCACATCATGTATGTGCCTGGTACCTGTCGAAGCCAAAAGAAGGCATTGAGTCTCCTGCAACTGGAGTTACAGATGGTTGTGAACCAGTTTGTGGGTGCTGCAGATAGAAAGAAACCTGGTCCTTTGCAAGTGTGGCATGTGCCCTTAACTGCAGAGCCATCTTTCTAGCCCCTCAACCATGATTTTTCCCATCACAGACCTGTTGACCTTTTTCAGCCTGCAGGGCAAAGCTGGGTGACATCTGTGTGCACCTTCACGTGAGCATCAGGGCGGGGCTAAAACTGAGCACAGAGGGAGGGTCTCCTCTCAGAGGGGGAATCTTATGTTTCAAATGAGAAAAAACAAAAACAAAAAAAACCAAAAAAAACCCAACTAAACAAACAAAAAAACTAACCCTGATAAAAGCAAGCGGATTATTTAACTGCAATTAAGGCATTGCCCTAAGGTACAACTTAGCCCATCCTGCTGGAAATACTACTCTTCTGAGGCAGAGACAGCCAGTCCGCAGCAGACAGCCTACAGCAGCAGCTCACTGGACCCTCAATAGTAACCCTGTGAAGTAAGCGAGGCAGGCATTAGTCTCACTGATGCCTCTAGTGCAGTTTTATTTAGTTGTTTGCTTGTCTATTTTCACTTATGTTTATGGAGTGTTTGTCTGGCATGTATGTTTGTACACCAAGTGCACACTTGGTGCCTTGCAGAAACCAAAAGAGGACCTTGGATCCCCTGGACCAGGAGCTACGGACGGTTGTGAGGTGGACAGAGCTGGGCTGATTCCTTTCAGTTACCAACTGAAGCATGACAACACCGATTGTTAGGATTGTTCCTCTGCGTTTGCAACAGGGAATGCTGAGTGCACCTCTAAAGTAAAGAGTAAAAATATGTTTTCAGTTATACCCAGCTGAAAGGTAATGTAAAAAATTATCTGTGACTTTCCTTGAGAGACCACATTCAGCATGTCAACCTCCTGCCTGAACTTTCCCTATGCTTTGACAGGGATCAAACCCTGTGCAGTAAACAAATGTTCTAAACACATCTCTTCCTCAGCCCTGGGACTCAGGTGACTCAGGCTCCCAATGAGAAGAGTGGACAGCTTTCAGCCAGACACCACACTATTTTGAAAAAAAACCACCTCTAGTGCAGCTCTGCACTGCACCCTGACACACCAGGGCGGCTGCCATTTTTTCTTAAGAACCTTCAGGGCACATGTAACATGATTTGATACCATGAATAGCTTGAGAGAAATTTTTAGAACTTATAGCTAAGTTCAGCAGAATTGGAACATATAAGATTAATATTTTAAAAATCAATTAAAAATAAAACGGGAAAACATATTAACAATAGCATGAAAATAAAATACTTAGAAATAAACTGAGTAAAAGGCATACAGAAGCTTTATTCTGCAAACATAAAATACTACTGAAATAATTGTTAAGATGGCAATGTTCCCAGGGCATTTACAGACAGTTTTTTTCCAAAAACTGGATAATCTGATTGTAAAATCCATATGGAAATTCAATGCACCAAGAACAGCACTAAAACAATCTAGAAAAATAAAATAAAAGTGGGAGACTCATATGTCTAATTTTAAACATACTGTAAATTAACAGTGGTCAAAACAGCACAGAACTGACCAGCGCAAGAAGGACAGAGCAGGGGAGGGGATAGAGTTCAGTGCCCCTCATAGTGCTGATCAATTGGTTTTGATCAGCTTGCTAAGACCATCCTATGGAAGAAGAATATTTGTTAGTCAAATGTAATGACACAGTCCTTTAAACCCTGCCCTTGGGGGACAGAGGCAGGCAGATCTCAGTGAGTTCCTAGTCAACCTGGTTTACATAGTGAGTTCTAGGACAGCCAGAGCTACACAGTGAGACCATGCCTTGAAAATAAACAAAAAAAATCTTTTTAAAGGAAAGGAAAAAATATTTGGTTAATGAATGATTCTGGGCAGCTGGATAACTATATACAAATTAATATAGATGTAGCAAGGGAAGCCTAGGGGCTGGAGAGGTTTAGAGTAGGGGGTGAGGGTGAGAAGAGCTGAGAGGAGGCAAGACTCCAGAAAGGTACTTGCAATGCTGAGAGAGTTTGGTGGCCAACATCTATTTGTTCTGAGTTTCTTTGGGACCTATGTTAGACCTGTGAACAACCATTTCCATGACTGTCTGATTAAAGCAAGCTGTATTTAGAAGTGCAAAGGGACTGGCCAGATGACTAGCCTCCCCTAAGTCAGGGTTTCAGAGAGCAGCCCCTCTCTGGCTTTTGAGGTCTCTTTTATGGGGAAGGGTTAGGGTTAATAGAAAACAGCTGTCAAGATAATTGGCACTTAGCAATTGGACAGAAGAGTGGGGAACTCAGGGCTTACGGCTGCCTATGGGGCAAGAATACATCATGTGAAAGGGGAGTCATCACCGGTGTTCAGGAGTTTAGCAAGGCAAAGGGATAGATATACACCAGAGGGTTACAAGTTCGGCAGAGGCTGAAAGACCGGTTTGAAGGATACATTAGGCATAGAAAACAATATCTGTTGTAAGCCATGGAGACTTACTAACAGTGTATAACAATGTAGCGCCTGTTTTGTTTCACACCTGACAATAAATCTTTGCAGTTTTGGAGTAGGCAATGATTTCTTAGATGTGGCAACAAAAGCATAAGCAATAACAACAACAAAAAAAGATTTTGTGATATACAATCAAAAATAGAAAATGAGAAAATATTTGCAGTATGTAGCTGATAAAGGGGTTGCTTTTAGAACATATACAATATTATAATTCAACTATAAAAAGAACTTAAAGACAGAAAAAGAGTTTGATGGTTATTTCTCCAAAGAAAATAACCAAATTGTTAGTGGCACATGAAAAATACTCATCAGGAGCCACAAGAGAAATGCAAATCAAAACAAGAATCCACCATTTCACAGCCACTAGGAAGAAGGTGTGTTAGCTATTTTGCATTGCTATGACAAAATATCTAGCATAAACAACTTGAAAGGAGTAAAAATTCCTTTCCATTCAGAGGTTTCAGAGACTCCCTCCATCATGGCCGGGAAGCGTGGTAGAGCAACTCACCTCACAGCAAACAGAAAGGGGGACACAAAAGGGGTCCCTAGTGAGAAACAGCCCAAGGACACATCCCCAAGTGACCTACTTCCTGCAGCTAAGCCCTACCTCCTACTTTAACCACCTCCCCAAAATGCCACCGTGTTCTGAAACTATCAAGGTGTTAAGTCATTGGTTAGCTTAGTGCCTTTGTGATAGAACTTGTCTCTGGAAATGCCAGCCTAATGAGGTGGGCTGCACCAATCCCTTAAGTTTGTTTTAATCCAATCAAACTGACAATTAAAAGTAACTATCCCAGACGCCTGTGATCAAAGAGAAGGAACTTAAGAGCATGGAGAACCCAAGCCACCATACTTTGCTGGGGGGCTGTCTAAGAATGCTGTCTTAGAAAATCATTTCAAAAGGTTAAACGGAGTTACTATCTGTCCCACAATTTCATGCCTAGGAATACATTTAAAAGTATTGAAGACAGGCCCATGAAAAACTAATTCATTAATGACAACAGCAGTGTTTTCATAACACCTACAAAGTAGAAACAACCCAAACATCTATCAGTTAATGAACTGACTGACACATGTGGTATACCCAGACAATGGAAATTTTAGCAATACAAATGGGTGATATTCCAATGCTGTTTACAACGCAGATAAACCTTGAACTAATAAAGTGAAAGAAGTCAAACTTAAAAGGCTGTAAATTCTATGATTCAATTTATTTAACATGTCTAGCATATATAAATCTTTTTTCTTTTTTTTTCTTAGATATTTTCTTTATTTACATTTCAGTTATCTTCTTTCCTCGTTTCCCCTCCAAAAACCCCTATCCCATCCCCCCTCCCCCTGCTCATCAACCCATCCACTCCTACTTCGATGTCCTGGCATTCCCCTACACTGGGCTATTGAGCCTTCACAAGACCGAGGGCCTCTCCTCTCATTGATGTCTGACAAGGCCATTCTCTCCTACATATGGGGCTGGAGACACAGGTCCCTCCCTGTGTACTCTTTGGTTGGTGGTTTAGTCCCTGGGAGCTCCGGGGGTACTGGTTGGGTCATATTGTTATTCCTCCTATGGGGCTGTAAAGCCCTTCAGCTCCTTGGGTCCTTTCTCTAGCTCCTCCATTGGGGACCCTGTGCTCAGTCCAATGGTTGGCTGAGAGCGTCCACCTCTGTATTTGTCAGGATCTGGCAGAGCCTCTCAGGAGACAGCTATATCAGGCTCCTGTCAGCAAGCACTTGTTGGCATCCACAATAGCGTCTGGGTTTGGTGTCTGCATGTGCAATGGATCCCCATGTGAGGCAGTCTCTGGATGGCCTTTCCTTCAGTCTCTGCTCCACACTTTGTCTCTGTATCTCTTCCCATGGGTATTTTGTTCCCCCTTCTAAGGAGGACTGAAGTATCCACACTTTGGTCTTTCTTCTTCTTGAGCTTCATGTGGTCTGTGAATTGTATCTTGGGTATTCCGAGCTCCTGGGATAATATCCACTTATCAGTGAGTGCATACCGTGTGTGTTCTTTTGTGATTGCTTACCTTACTCAGGATGATATTTCCTAGTTCATCCATTTGCCTAAGAATTTCATGAATTCGTTGTTTTTTTAATATCTGAGTAGTACTCCATTGTGTAAATATACCACATTTTCTGTATCCATTCCTTTGTTGGGGGACATCTGGGTTCTTTCCAGCTTCTGGCTATTATAAATAAGGCTGCTATAAACATAGTGGAGACTGTGTCCTTATTACATGTTGGAGCATCTTCTGGGTATATGCCCAGGAGTGACTTGTCTGGGTCCTCAGGTAGTATTATGTCCAATTTTCTGAGGAACCACCAAACTGATTTCCAGAGTGGTTGTACCAGCTTGCAATCCACCAGCAATGGAGGAATGTTCCTCTTTCTCCACATCGTCACCAGCATTTGCTGACACCTGAGTTTTTGATCTTAGCCATTCTGACTGGTGTGAGGTAGAATAGATAAATCTTTAGAGACAGAAAATAGTAGCTTTCCTACAGTTAGAGAATTAGAGGAAAGATAGTGAGTGATTACTAATGGTCTTGTTAGGTTGATAAAAAGTGCTTTTATGGTGATAGTTGTATAATTCTGCGAATATACTAAAAAGCATGCTTTATGTACTTTAAATGAAGGAAACGTGCTGTGTGAATCACATCTCAAAAAGTCTGAAATGTATACTGTGCATACTTCTATGTATACATATGGTTCTTCATAATTACAATATATTTAATTATGTCATGAACTATATTTATTGGTATAGCTGCATGATGTGTACACACACACACACACACACACACACATCTTTCAGGACTGGTTCTTTTCCTCCTTTTCTCTCAGCTGATCAATAGCTATTCTTTATTACTTAGAAATTTGATAGTATATGTATTTTTTTATCCTCTCCTTCATTGAGACAGGGTCTTGCTTGTATCATTGCTAGCCTGGAACTCCCTATGTAGCTCAGGCTAGCCTTGAGCTTACAGTAAGCCTCCTGCCTCACTCCATTCCCATGTGCTATCTACTGAGTTTTATATAGAAACACAAACTGTTTTATGTATCTTAAGAAACATGAACTGTAACTTGTCTAGTTGATAAGAAGCATATAAAGATGGATACAGAGAGGTTCCATCTGGGGGACAGGAAGACTGGGATTTAAAGAACAGATGCTGATCACCTGTACATTAAAACTATCATTTGAGTAGCAAACACACATTCTACACCTAACCTATTGAATACCATAGCTTTAGCAACTCAATAATGTGTGGTTGACTAGGGGTGCCCTGACTGCCCAGCATCGAGAGCATCTCACTGCACACCACTTGTCTGGGAAAAAAACGGACTCGGAACAGGAAGCAGTTTCTACCCACCACACATCCCTTTGTTGTGGTTGAAACGCTTCCTCCAGCATTCCAGTGGAGGCTGAAATTTCTTGTGCTCTAGACAGAGGCTAATTCACAGTGGATAGGAGTAGAGTGAGAAAATAGAGACGTGTATTCTGAGCAATCAAGTAAGCAATAAACTACCCAGGGCAGAGGGCAGGGCCAAGTCAAGGGGCAACGGCTTGGTCTTCCTCCAGCTTCTGATCCTTTAAGTCTCGTTCTACAATTTCTCTTCCTGTAGTCTACCTTTGGGCAGTCTACAGTGGTCTCCTGGAGTGGGCACTGGCTTTCTTAGAAAATGTTCTAACTAGCTGGGCAGTAGTGCATGTCTTTAATACCAGCACTTAATAGGCAGAGGCAGGTAAATCTCTAAGTTCGAGGCTATCCAGTCAGGGCTACACAAAGAAACCCTGTCTCAAAAACACAGAAAAGGAGGAGGAAGAAGAGGAGGAAAAAGAAAGAAGTTGGAAAGTTTACTAGGGTAAAGGGCAACTATACTTTGCAGGCATTTCTTGGGTGGGGGTTTCATGGGAGCTGGCCAGAGCCTGCCCAACCTGATTTGTTATTTTTCCTAGAGCCCTGCCCCTTCTCTTATCTGGTCAGCAGGCTATCTTCATGTTCATCTAGACACCTTTTCATTTATCTTCTTCCGCCAGATACACTTTTTAACCATAGCAACCTCCGTAACACTGTAACATTTCCAAGCCAAGTCATCTTAAGTTGGGGATGTCTAGAAGACATTAAATTTGACTTGAGACACACGGAGTGAAGAGTTGGCCAGAGCGCTGGAGGGAAAAGGATTCCCAAGTGCCTCAGTGTGCGGGTTGAACCTGGAGCCACATTACACTGTGTGAGGCATCTGCATCGCACTGTGAAACTTTCTCAGGCTGGTCCAAGAGCTTCCTGTTGGTATAATAACTCTGCTGGCAAGGTAAAAAGTAAGGAGCAAGAGGGGACAATGAGAGCGACAAAGTGGCAAGAGAGGTGAGAGAAGCGCAGAGGAAAGGGCAGGTGGAAGGAAAGGAAGCAAGACGTGAGGGAGTAAGAGTGGGAAGCTGTGGTCAGAGGCTGGTAACAGAGCGGACCTCATGATCAAAGCAGTTACCGCGCCAACCAGCTCCAAGAGGACTCCGGCCTTGCAGCTTCTAGACACTGAGGCAGCACGTTCTTGGCTATTCATGTGTCTACTTTTTACCAAATCAGTTATTCCCAGGGAGGGAAACAGGATTTAGTGCCACCTTTAAAAAGTGGAGAAGCTGGGTATAGTGGCACACACCTGTAATTCCACAACTAGGGAGGGAGAGGCAGGAGGATTGTGTGTGGGAAGCCTGATCTGCATAGTGAGAATCTGTCTAAGAAAACTAAACCTAACCAAGCAGGCAGAGAGCACAGGCCCGCACAGCCTCCCTCCCCGTGTTTTATGTGTTTGACTTCCAGTTACCTGAACTTATCCTAGTAAAGTCCAGGCCTTTCTGTACTTCACTGACTTTGCTTTAGTATTTTATAGTGAAATCAATGAATTCAGGTCAAAATACTAAATGCTACAGGGTGCAACTGAGCTCTCCTAAAATAAAAATACTAACATATTATTATTATTATTATTATTATTATTATTTTGGTTTTTTGAGACAGGGTTTCTCTGTGTAGCCCTGATTGTCTGGGAACTATCGCTATAGACCGCACTGGCCTTGAGCTCAGAGGTTCACCTGCCTCTGTCTCCTGAATGTTGGGATTCTAGGCAAGTGTCACCACCTGGCTTTATACTAAGTATTATTTTACAAAGAAATCACACATACTTTAAACATTTTTTCAGTATATGTTCTCTGTGCTTTGCTCAGTTCCATAAGGACAACTTCTGTTGAGTAAGCCATATTTTTACCACATTCGCATCCCAGACCTGCCCTTTCTCCCCTCTTCTTCCCTTCCTCCTCCCACTTATTGCTTGTAATTTATTGGTCAAAGCAAAATGAAGGCACTGAAAGTTCTTGAAAGCTTTAAGTTAGAGACTTTAAGTTAAATAGAGCCAGAGGAAAGCACACAAAGGCTGGCCTCACACTCAGAAATCTGCTGCCTCTGCCTCCCAAGTGCTGGACCTGGAGGTGTGAGCCACCGTCCCTGGACCACCTTTTGATTTTATAATATCATTTTTACCCTTGTTTGCTTTGCTCATAACTCTAACCTCCTACTTCTTAAGGTGTATAAAAGAACACACAGCAACTGAGAAGTTTTATGTACTGCTGTTAGACTTACTAAAGAAGTGGACTGTCTTACAAAGGATGGTAAAATGATAACAAATAACAATGACAATCCTAAGTAAGCAATAATTTCCTTGGCTATCTTTAGCAGATGAGTTTTTGAAGCATGACAGAAACAAGCAATTAGTTTGAAGCACGGCTCTTATGCCAATAAAACTGAGGTAAGTAACTCAAAAGCCATCGAAGCACTTTCTAGAGGGAAGAGCGGCACTGAGAATGGATCCAGGTTGAAAGACTTTCTTGGCCTCATTCCCAGTGAGTCTGCTTGGGTTAGGTGTTGGGTCAGGCTATAAAGACTGTGTTCCTTCTGGAACACACCGATCTGAGGTGGTCTATGTGGCCCTTGCCCGAGGCAACAGTTAGACAGCCGTAACTATTTCATTATAACTCTTAAGCCTGGGTACTAGGCTAGTTTATGATTTGCCCAGGATGTACCACTGTGTTTGATCAGAGTAACACAGAGTGCCCTGTGGTGAATGCAGACTTCATCCTCATGCTCCAGTTACTCCATAAGGTCTGGGATGTGGTTCTTCCCACTTCTTACCATGTTCCGCCTAACTTTGCCTCCTAAATTTCTATCGAGTCCATATTCTTTTCAACCCCACCATCCCCACTCCAGCATGAGCTACAGTGTTCTCTCGTGGTTCCTGAAAAACATAATTGGTCTTGAGTCGTAAATTACACTGCTTCCTTCATGCCTTCATGCTATTAGTTTTCTTCACAGCCGTAAGGGAGGAGATGACAGGGACAGGGAGAGGGGACATCAGATTGATGGCACAGACCTGCAGATGTGGCTACAAACATACAGTTAAAATCTCAGCACGCTGAAAATTGAGCCTGTGAGGTCATTTGCTTGAGGCTAGCACTGGTTCCACAACAAGATGTTCACTGCCCTAGGATTCTGCTCAAAGCCTACCCAAAGTTCCCTGTCATGCTTAGAATACAGCCTTCCTACTGCCCTCTTGGGCCCCCCAGGGCTTGTACCCCTCCAGGCTGTTTTTGTTCTCACAACTCTGGTCTATCCTAGTGGAGGAAATGTGCGTTCTGTCTACCTTTACTTAGTTAACTTAGCTTCATCCTCTGTGAACTGGCTTAATTCTACCCCTTTATGTTAGGTCCCTGATATAACTTCTCTGGACATACTATGCTTTCCCTTTAGGTCATTTACTCCATTTGCCATTACATAATTACTCATCAATAGTTTGGCATAATAGATTACTCAGCATCTTTGTTAGGATTTACTTATCTGTCGCTGTCTTCAGACACACCAGAAGAAGACATTAGATCTCATTACAGATGGTGTGAGCCACCATGTGGTTGCTGGGAATTGAACTCAGGACCTCTGCAAGACCAGTCAGTGCTCTTAACTGCTAAACCATCTCTCCGAGCCCCCTTGTTAGGATTTCTATTTCTGTGATAAGACACCATGGCCAAAAGCAACTTGGGAAGGAAAGGGTTTATTTCATCTGGTTTATAATCCATCATCCAGGGAAGTCAGGGTAGGAATTCCAGACAGGAACCTGGAGTGAAGGGTGTTGTTTACTGGTTTGCTCAGCCTGCTTTCTTATAGCATCCAGGACTACCAGTTCAAGGCTGACACTACCCAGTCAGCTGGGCCTGCCTAACATTCATCAATCAAGAAAACGCACCGCAGCCAATGTGATGGGGACGTTTTCTCAATGAAGTTTCCTCTTCACAAATGGCTCTAACTTGTCAAACTGACATAAAACTAGCCAGCACAAGGCCATGAACTCTGCATGACTTTTTTGCGTGGCACCGCTTAGCAATACCTCCTCCATCTCCTATAAGCTCAGTGTAAGAACCACGCCTGCTTTTATCATTGAGTATTTAAGTTCTAGAATGTGCCTGGCATCCAAGAGGCTGAATCAACATCCATGCTGGTTCTCCTTCGAGTGCCATAAGCCAGGTGGAACTTCTGAAGCCTTTCCTGCTTTTAGTCTATTCACTTTCCAAACCATGAGAGTCACCACTGCCATATCAGTCTTTCAGATGTGAACACCGTCACAGAACGCCGCTGGCTGGCACAGTCTTCTAAACTAGGCTGCTATCTGTCCCTCTGCATAATCAGAACAGACACTCTCTGTTTTACTTGAGCGGAGATAAGGGTTAGTGAGATTAATAATCCACAGGGCACTGAGCCCAGATAAATCAGCTTATAATGAGAAACAGATTGTTTTACTTTGCAGTTCTGAGAATTTCTGCCCATGGTCTTGTTAACTGTGGTAAAATCATGACAGAAGCAAAAGGTGGGAAAAACAATTCATTGAGCTACCAGGAGAGGATACTTTAGAGAAGAAAAGGAAGGTCCTGGGATCTAATGTCCCCTTTAAGAGCACACGCCTGTACCCCAAAGGTCTCCCCCTCGGCTGCATCACTTGCCCATCACGTTACAGATTAGGGTCCTTATCTCATGGACCTTTGGGCAATGGTTCTCAACCTTTCTAATATCCTGACCCTTTAATACTAAAGCATTGTATTTCTCCAATCTTGCCCTCCCTGCCCTACTGATCCCCATAATGGCTGCCCAGGAGAGACACTTAGCAGTCACCTGACATTCTCACCTATCACTTATCTATCTCTGTCCCTAACTACACCCACAATGGCCAATCACACGCCAAAAAAGGGAAATTGCTTTCTCACAGCCTACTTCTACCCCAACGTGGAAGTGGTTCCTGCACTGGAGAGCCCCTCTGCAGGCCTTCTCCTGATTTAAGCCTGTGAGGTCATGAGGAGCTTGTTCCTCTGTCTGCCCTTTTCCCTGGGCTCACAGTCCCTGCTTCATTAACAGGAAGGGAAGGTGTCAGGAAAGGCATGTCCCTATCCTTCACATTTACTGCAGGGTCACAGCCAATCTTCTGCTTATGGCTCACAACAGGGACACCATCACATGATCCCACCTCACCTGCCAAAGAGGCTGGGAAATGCAATCTGTGTTTTGGTCAGCTACAAGCCCAAAGATTATTTCTATTTAGTATTTATTTATTTTATTTACTTAATCTATTATTAACATTGTTATCAATTATCATTAATATATTAATTAATATAATCAACATTTTATTATTATATAATTTTGTATAAAACAAATTGTATTTATAAATTGTATGTATTTTAATATTTTATATTAAAGTGTTATATATTTTATATTAAACATTAGTTTATATCATATTTTTATAAATATATGTACTATAAGTATATGTAATTTATATAATAGTTATATACTATGTAGAGATATAAAATTTACATAAAATATAAAATTAAAATAATTAATAATGATGATGATAATAATAATTTTGAGACAGGGTTTCATAGCTCAAGAGTTTTTTTCCTCTTACAAGATAAAAAGGAAGAATGGATGTTGATGAAAATAATCAGCATGTACTAACCCCACATCAAGCCTCTATTACTATAACTGGACTTTTCTTCCTTTTGCAGAAACCTGACTTTCAAAACTCTCTATTTTGACTTTGCCCTGGTCACATTAACCCACACTGGGGTCTTTTCTCTCTCTCTCTCTCTCTCTCTCTCTCTCTCTCTCTCTCTGACAAATCAAGTCCATTTTCCCTTTCTTCTTGTTTCTGACCAGGTGACCCCCTTCTCCTTCACAGAGGCTTCTCTGACTGTTCCAGTTAACTTCTTCTCCTTCCTTGAAATCCAGCTGTAGGCCAGATATAACACTGTTAATCCAGCTGCAAATGCCAGATAGCAACGAGGTATAGGGCCATTTCACTAGTCCTCTATGTCAGCTTTCTTTCCTCCTAGAATGGGAAAGCAAAGTCTAGATACCTAGCAAACACCTAGTAAGTACTTACTGATTAATATGTAAAGTTGGCCTACCTATTTTAGCACTTGCCTAGACCTCTGATTTATTCAGGAGACTCTGTTAACACAAAGCTTACACAGTGGGGCTTCTACATTCTCTCTCCTATGAAAATAGATTCATTTAACGAATATTTATTGTAACAACCTTAAGCACTTTGGGATCACATGGGAGTCTTTTGTTCCTCCTCAACAGACAAAGGCTTGTTTTATTTTAATGACTGATCCACGTGAGGTCACAGCCAGGGCACTGTACAGACTCGAGGGAGGCTTTATTTCTTGGTCTCTTCCTTCTTGGACAGAGTCTTGATGGTCTCCTCCTTCTTGACCTGGAGGCGCTCCTCCTGGCTTCCGTGCTTCCTTGGTCTTAGACCCGCGAGTCTCAGCCTGGTCAGCCAGCAGCTTCTTGCAGGCCTTGTCTGCCTTCAGCTTGTGGATGTGCTCCATGAGAATCTGCGTGTCTGTGAATACTTTCCCTTTGACCTTCAGGTATAGGCTGTGATACATATGGCGGTCACTCTTCTTAGATTCCAGGTCTCTCCTGAGAAGCCAGTGCAGGATCCTCATCCTTCTCATCCAGGTCACCTTCTTGGGCATCTGAGCGTTGGCAGCACCCTTCCTCTTCCCTATGCCCACATGCCTGCCCTTCAGTCGGATCAAGGTGTTTTTCCCGGCAGTGAGCCCAGGAATGGACAGTCACAGGCTTCCAGATGATCAGCCCATCTTTGATCAGTTTCCTGACTTGCTAACCGGAGTTGGCATTGGCAGTATCATTGGTCTCATTGGGGTCCAACCAGACCATCTTTTCCCTACAGCGGAGGACACTAGAGGCCAGCCTCTTCTGTAGCCCGAGCATAGCCTCTTCTGTAGCCCGAGTGCACTCATGGCTGCGTCCGCAGCACTGAAAGGAAAGAGCTTCTGGAATCTTATTACAAGGAAAGTTCTGGCCCAGGAGATCTGCAGTATAGTCTGAAGTTCTGCATTTCTAAACCAACTCCCCTGGTGACTCCATGATGGAAGACAAAAATAGCAATGCTCTGGAAATGTCACACTGCCCACCTCCAATCACAGGAAGCTAAGTCTCATGAGCTTGCCCTAGGCCCTAGGAATCAGAGCCTCTGGAATGCAGTCCCAGAATCAGGGCTTAAAGTCTCCCCAGATATCTATATAAACACAAAGTCCTAAACGAACTGCAGGTGTTCTTACGTCCTGGCATGTCTAAAAACTAGAGTGGGGTAGCCAACTTTTGGAAGAAACTTGTAAGACCGAGAAGCTAAAGCTACCAACACTTGATGTAAGAACCTAACTAGAATGATTGAAATAGAATGGTTCTAAGATTTAAATATCCCTCACTTGGGGCTGCAGAAAGGCTCAGTGGTTACGAGTACCTACTGCTCATTTAGTTCTCAGCATCCACACTAGGGGACTCACAACTACACGTAATTCCATGCACACACACACACACACACACACACACACACACACACGCGCACACACACACACACACACACACACACACACACACACACTACCTAGTTTAGTGGTGTATTCTAGCACCCAGGAAGCAGAGGCAAGTGAATCTCTAAGTTTGAGGCCGGCCTGGTCTAGTAAGGTAGTTTCTTAAAGGGTAAGTAAGTAAGTAAATCTTTAAAAACCCCATACTTAAACCCATTCTTTTAATATCTTCCTTTTACACAGAGCTTTAATTCTAAGCACTTAAAATTAGAGTTGACCCAGCCCCAGCCCCAGTCTAACTGGTAGTTTCTCAGGTTGTTGGGCTGCCATTGGCTGATATAAAATAATTTAGATCTCTACTTTAGTGGATACCTTAAAGAGAAAGTTTGTGTTTGTTGTTTGTTTTGTTTCAAGAGAGGGTTTCTCTCTGTGTACCCCTGGCTATCCTCAAACTTTCAGAGCTCTGCCTGCCTCTGCCTCCCAAAGTGTTGGGATTAAAGGCGTGCAGGACAATCACCTGGCTAAAGAGAAAGTTTAAGAGAAATAAAGGATTTAAAAGTATGCTTCATAAACAACTCCAGACATTGTTTCATGATAAAAACAAGGCTGAGCAAGCCATGGGGAGCAAACCAGTAAGCAGCATCCCTCTGTGGCTTCTGTGTCAGCTCCTGCCTCCAGGTTCATGCCCTGTTTGAGTTCCAGTTCTCATGGCTTTTGATAATGAACTGTTCTATGTAACTGTGAGTGAAGTAAACCCTTTCCTCCCCAAGCTGCTTTGTGGTCATTCATATGAGGTTACCAATCATTGGCCAAGATTGACACATTTCCAGGGTTTGAGATTCTCAATGCTAAATCTGTAAAAGAAATGAGTAAGTAGGATGTGTTGGTCACTGTAAAGGCTATTCCTAGTTGTCAACTTGACTTATCTGGAATGAACTACAATCCAGAATTGGAAAGCTCACCTGTGATTCAGATCTTGAGGCTGGGAGAGACAACTTTCTGACCTGGCTCTTGGCATGGAGATCTTGAGGCATAGTGGCTATGAATCCCAGGAGACTAAGACAAGGAGATCTCTGAGTTCAAGGTCAGTCTGGGGCAAAACAAGTCCCAGATCCAGTCATGGTGGTACACACCTTTAATCTGGGCCACACCTTCTGCTGGAGATTTACATTGGAAGAAGGAAAATTCATTCTTCTTTGACTACTTGCATTTACTTGCCAACACATCTATTGGAATCCACTAGCCTTGTGGAACTGAGCATCTCCTGGATCCTTGGACTTCCCATTCACAGCTGACCATTGTTGGGGAGTTGGACTACAGACTGTAAGTCATCATAACAAATTCCCTTACTATGTAGAGACTATCCATATGTTCTGTGACTCTAGAGAACCCTGACTGATACAGTCACCTTAAGATCACACAGTTCAATTTTAGTACATTCTGTGATGATCTGGTCCCTAATTTCTCCATACCTGAGTTCCCCATTCATAAATGACACTACCATATAAACTAGATATGGTAGTAGAAGGCTTTCATCCTAGTAGTATAGAGGCTGAGACAGGAGGATCAAGAATTTCATACCACACATAAAGAAAGGCCCCTACCCCCCTCTCTCTCCCTCTCTCTTCCCCCCCTTTTCTTTCCGCCGCCACCTTGCCCTTTCCTCTCTCAATAAACCTCATGTGGAACTGTTAAAAAAAAAAAAAAAGAATTTCATACCAGTTAGGCATGGTAGCAAATGCCTTTAATCCTAGCACTCAGGGGATCTAAGGTGGATCGAATTCTGTGAGTTCAAGGCCAGCCTGGTCTACATCATAAGAACCTGTCTCATAATATATAGATAAATAAATAGATAGATAGACAGACAGATATTAGAAAAAGAGTTCCAGGTTAGTCTGGGTTATATTGGGAAACCCTCAACTCCCTGACCTGGCTCAACTTGGTGGGAGTTATCTCAACTCCCACCAAATTGGAATTATCCTGTGTTCCTTTTGTGAGGAATTTATTTCTATCATTAAATATCACCAAACCCTAATACTTGAATACCAGAATAAAGGTGGCCCAGAATTGTTTTACCAGATTAAAGGTGGCCCAGAATTGTTTTTTTTTCTTAATTTGTGATAAACTTGAAGACATAGGATACTTGTAATAAAGGATTCCAGAAGCCAGGAGTTCATCTGCTAGGACTTGCTGCTGTGAGAGGAAACATAAGATGTGGCATTCTGAGGTCTTCTAGGGGCTGAGGGAAGAGGAATAAGGGAAGCATGAATTAGTTCAAAAGCCAGTCAAGGAACTATGTATAGAAAGAAGTCTGCTTTGGAAATGTCTGTGACTACAGCTCAGGGGCATTGTCAAGTTGGGAATTTCAGTGACTCTGAGCAAACTCAAAGCCCAGGAACTTGACAAAAGCCAGCTTTCCCAGAAGCTAGAGAGACTCGGGTAAGATTTGGCTTTAAACAGGAAGATGGAGTATGAATTAGAAGAGTGGACTGACTGGAAGGATCAAGATATTGAAGAGTAGATAAAAATGAGGCAAGGTAGGGGAAAGAGGGTTAAAAAATAACATGGCGTTTACCAAGAAGGGAGACTGTACAGAAGCTGAAGCAAACAGTAAAGGGGGATGGAGAGGAAGGAGAGAAACTGAGGCAGGAGGGCAAACCAGAAAAGAAAGCATACCGGCATATATGTTTTACAATGTCTTAATAAGACCCAGTGTTTTGTATGCTAACTTAAATATTTAGATTAAAAAAATTAATTTCTGGGTTAGGCTCAAAAGATGGCTCAAAGGGTAAAGATGCTTGTCATCGAGCCCAATGACTGGGTCTATGCCTCAAGCCCACGTGGAAGGAGGGGGAACCAACTCCTAATAGCTGTCCTCTGACCTACACACACACACACACACACACACACACACACACACACACACACACAGGTAAATGAATGCATAAATAATAAATGTAAATTTTTAACAGTGAATTACCTAATGAGAGTGCAATTAGACATGGTGGTGTATACTTGCAGTCCCAGTAACAGGCAGGAAAGGCTGTTGCAAGTTGATGCCAGCCTGGGCTACAGAGTGAGCTCAAAGTCACTTAGGCTTATATAGCAAAATCCTGTCTCAAAAAAAAAAATCCAGAATCCATAAACTTTTAAAGACATATGAGCATCATGACTGCTCCTGGTCACGGACTAAATTTCATCATTTAATATACCCAACTGTTGTTAGAAGGTGAAAAAAAATAGTTCAAATAAACTAAACCCTGAATTTAAAAATCTATTTCTTATTCCCATACAACCATTAGGAAGGTGGCTCTCAACCTTCCTAATGCTGTGACCATTTAATATAGTTTCTCATGTTGTGGTGACCCCAACCATAAAGTTATTTTGTTGCTACTGTAATGGTGCTCTTGTTGTAAATCATAATGTAAGTATCTGATATGGGTCCCTACCCACAAGCTGAGTACTGCTGCCACTCAAGGCACCAGAGTATCTGGACAAACAGCAAATGTATAAAAGGTAGGTTCTCTGGAGCCCTCACGGAGAGCCTGACGTGTAAGTGCCCAGGCTTTCTCCAATGAAGCCAGCAGAGGAGGCCATGAATTCTGAAGCCATCCAGGAGTGTGGAGATGGTGCTGTTGACTCATTGGCCACAGAGAGTGGATTTGACTCATAGACAAAGGGAAGGGAAAAGTATGAGATTCTAAATGCAAAGTAACTAACCGCATCCCCTCCCTCCATCCTGACTGGCTACTACGAAGGGGGACAGAGCCAGAGGCCAACATGACTGAAAAGAGACAAGGCTGGTGAGATGGCACAAGGGGTGATGTGTTCCTTGTACAAGCAGGACCTGAGTTCATGTCTCCAGCACCCACAGAAAAAGCTACCTGTGATGGGACAGCTGTGGTGGGTGTATCTATCCCAGGACTTACTGGCCAGCCAGTCTAATCAAAAAGGTAAACTTTAGATTTGGTGAGAGACCCTGTCTCAAAAAATAAGGTGGAGAGTGATCAAGAATGATTAAGAAATATGCCTTGCTGTCACTCTCTGGCCTCCACCAGTGCCCATACACACTCATACCCCACATCCATGTGTTTGTAATCCTGTAAATAAATAAATCCTTTTTGGGCTGGTGAGATAGTTCAGCGGTTAAGGGCACTGACTGCTCTTCCAAAGGTCCTGAGTTCAAATCCCAGCAACCACATAGTGGCTCACAACCATCCGTAATGAGATCTGATGCTCTCTTCTGGAGTGTCTGAAGATAGCTACAGTGTACTTACATATAATAATAAATAAATTTTTTTAAAAAAGCAAACAAATCCTTTTAGTTCTCTCAGCCCTGCTCCCAGAATGACGACTGAGACTAATTTTTTTTTAATATTAAATGCCTAGACTTTGGCTCATTCCCTGACCAGCTCGTAACTTATTTAACCCATTCAAACTATTCACATCTTCCAAATGGTTAGTTACCTCTCCTTCAGTCCTGACCTGCTTCTTCCTTTGAGGCTCTCTCAGCTTCCCCTTTTATTCTTTGACTATTTCCCAGAATCTTCTCTCTTCCTGCCAGTGTCCCACCTCTTATTTCTTGCCTAAGCTCATTGGCCATCAGCTTTTTTATTGATAGGTGATGCTTATAAAGAGATTCATGTCTATCCCTCCTGCCCCTTCTGCTGCCCTGTCCTTTCTGCTGGAGCAGGCTCTTGGCTGGTCTGCTCCAGTGAAGATATCATCTCCTGGTTCATCTTAGAGAACCTGCTGCACTCAGAGCAGTTGAAGATCAGCTGTACTCAGAGCAGTTGGACAGCATCTAGACTGCTTCACTGAAGACCCAACAGCCTGAAGGTCTCCCAGGAGATCTACAGCAGCCAGGGCAACAGATCAGCAGTTTCTCTGCCCCTGTGAAGAGCCCCTACTTGGAAGACCCCACAGGTGGTCTGCTACAGCCAGGGCTGCAGGGCTACCAGGAGACCTGAAGTAACCCAGGAACAAGAGAGGCAGACTCCAGACCAACATACACCAGGGATATCCAGATGGCGAAAGGCAAGCACAAGACCATAAGCAACAGAAGCCAATATACATGGACATCATCAGAACCCAGTTCTCCCACCACAGCAAGCCCTGAATACAACAACACACCTGAAAATCAGGAAGCTGGCCTAAAATCTTATCTCATGAAAATAATAGAGTCCTTTAAGGAGGATATCAATAACTCACTGAAAGAAATACAAGAAAACACAGGTAAACATTTGAAGGAATTGAATAAAGTGATTCAAGACCGAAAAGTAGAAGTAGAATTAATAAAGAAAACACAAATGGAGGCAAACCTGGAAATGGAAAACCTAGGAAGGAGGGCAGGAATTACAGATGTAAGTATCATAAACAAAATACAAGAGATAGAAGAGAGAATCTCAGGTGTAGAAGATACTGTAGAAGAGACTGACACAACTGTCAAAGAAAATTCAAAATATAAAAACTCCTAACCCAAAGCATCCAAGAAATTCAGGACACAATGAAAAGACCAAATCTAAGAATAATTGGAATAGAGGAGAACGAAGATTCCCAGCTCAAAGGACCTGAAAATGTCTTCAACAAAGTCATAGAAGAAAATTTCCCCAACCTAAAGAAAGAGATGGCCATAAAGGTACAAGAAGCTTATAGAACACCAAATATAAGGGATGAGAAGAGAAAATCCTCTCGTCACATAATAATCAAAACACTAAATGCACAGAACAAAAAAGAATATTAAAAGCTGCAAGGGAAAAGGGCCAAGTAACATACAAAGGTAGACCTATCGGAATTACACCAGACTTTTCAACAGAGACTATGAAAGCCAGAAGAGCCTGGTCAGAGGTCATGCAGATTCTAAGAGAACACAAATGCCAGCCCAGGCTACTATACGCAGCAAAACTCTCAATCAACATATATGGAGAAACTAAAATATTCCAGGACAAAACTAAATTCAAACAGTATCTATCTACCAATCCAGTCCTTCAGAGAATCCTAGAAGTAAATCTCCAACACAAGGAAGGTATCTGCACCAAAGAAAGGACAAGATATTAAGTATCTGACAACAAAGCCAAAAGGAGAGAACCACAAGCACATGAAGCCACCTACAAAAACAAACATATCAGGAACCAACCGTCATATCTTTAATATCTCTCAATATTAATGGACTCAACTTACCTATAAAAAGACATAAACTAACAGAATGGATATGCAAACAAGATCCAGCATTTTGCCGCATACAAGAAACACATCTCAATAACAAAGACAGACACTATCTCAGAGTAAAAGGACAGGAAAAAGGTCTTCCAAGCAAATCGTCCCAGGAAACAAGCAGGAGTTGCCATCTTAATATCCAATAAAGTAGACTTTCAACCAAAAGTTATCAAGTGTGGTGAAAAAGGACATTTCATATTCATCAAGGGGAAAATGCAGCAAGAGAAAGTCTCAATTCTGATTATCTATGCCCCAAATGCAAGAGACCCACATTCATAAAAGAAACTTTACTAAAGCTCAAAACACACATTGAACCCCACACAATAATAGTGGGAGACTTCAACACCCCAATCTCACCAATGGACAGGTCATTGAAACAGAAACTAAACAGAAACACAGTGAAACTAAGAGAGGTTATGAACCAAATGGGTTTAACAGACATTTACAGAACATTTCACTTTAAAACAAAAGAATACATCTTCTTCTCAGCACATCATGGTACCTTCTCCAAAATCAACCATGTAATTGGTCACAAAACAACCCTAAACCAATATAAGAAGACTGAAATAATACCATGCATCCAATCAGATCACCATGGCCTAAGGCTGGTCTTCAATAACAGCAAAAACTACAGAAAGCCCAGATACACGTGGAAACTGAACAAGCCTTTACTCACACTTGATCTTTGACAAAGAAGCCAAAAACATACAATGGAATAAAGAAAGCATCTTCAATAAATGGTGCTGGTCTAACTGGCTGTCTGTATGTAGAAAAATGAAAATAGACCCATATTTGTCACCTTGCACAAAGCTCAAGTCCAAGTGGATCAAGGACCTCAACATAAAACCAGATACACTGAATCTAATAGAAGAGAAAGTGGGAAAGAGCCTTGAACCCATTGGCACAGGGGGAAATTTCCTAAACAGAAGTCCAATGTCTCATACTCTAAGATCAAGAATTGAAAAATGGGACCTCATGAAACTGGAAAGCTTCTGTAAGGCAAAAGACATAGTCAATAAGACAAATAGGCATCCTACAGATTGGGAAAAAAAGTCTTCATTAACCCCACATCCGATAGAGAGCTAATATCCAAAATATATAAAGAACTCAAGAAACTAATCACCAAACAAACAAACAAACAAACAAAAAAACCAACCCAATCAAAAAATGGGGTATAGAACTAAACTGAGATTTCACAATTGAGGAATCTCAAATGGTTGAGAAACACCTAAAGAAATGTTCTTAGTAATCAGAGAAATGTAAATCAAAACAACCCTGAGATACAACCTTACACCAATCAGAATGGCTAAGATCAAAACTTTAGATGACAACACATGTTGAAGAGGATGTGGAGAAAGAGGAACACTCCTCCATTGCTGGTGGGATTGCAAACTGGTACAACCACTCTGGAAATCAGTCTGGAGGTTCCTCAGAAAACTGGAAATAGATCTACCTGAAGACCCAGCTATACCACTTATAGTAGCTATTCCTGGTTGTCAACTTGACTATATCTGGAATGAACTACAATCCGGAATTGGAAGGCTCACCTAGGATCCTAATCTGAAGGCTGAGATACAAGTTTCTGACCTGGATCTTGGCATGGAGATCTTGAAGTATAGTGGCTATGAATTCCAGAAGATTAAGACAAGGAGACCTCTGAGTTCAAGGTCATCTGGGATTAAAGGTGAGGTGGCACAGGCCTTTAATCTGGGCCACACCCTCTGCTGGAGACCTACAGCCTTTAATCTGTGCCACACCCTCTGCTGGAGACTACATAAGGACATTGGAAGAAGGAAGACTTACTCTCACTCTTCCTTGCCTGCTTCCCTTGTGGGACTGAGCAACAGCTAGATCCTTGGACTTCTATCCACAGTTGTTGCTGACCATTGTTGGAGAGTTGGACTACAGACTGTAAGTCATCAACAAATTCCCTTACTATATAGAGACTAACCATATGTTCTGCGACTCTAGAGAACCCTGACTAATATACCACTCTTGGGCATATAACCAAAAGATGCCCACCATGCTACAGGGGCACATGCTCCACTATGTTTATAGCAGCCTTATTTGTGATAGCCAGAAGCTGGAAACTGCCCAGATGTCCCATGACAGAAGAATGGATATAGAAAATGTGGTTCATTTACACAATGGAATACTACTCAGCTGTTAAAAATGAAGACATCCTGAGTTTTGCAGGCAAATGGATGGAACTAGAAAAATATCCTGACTGAGGTAACTGAGACCCAAAAGGACATGCATGGTATGTACTCACTAACAAGTGGATATTAGCCACAGAACTCAAAAAGATCAACAAGCTGAAGTGCCCAAGTGAGGACACCTCAGGCCTGTTTGGGAGGGAGAAGAAAGCAATCACAAATGGGGAAGGAGGGAGGGACCTGGGAGGGAGCGTGGACAGGGCAGGGGAATGGGAGGGGAGACTGCAACCTGATCTGGTATTGGGGGAGGGAAAAGGACTGAAGCCCTGAGGGCCAGCAGAAAGAATGGAAACAGGCAACCTCAGGAGAGAGGAGTTTGGGGGATCCTCCAGAATGCACCAGAGACCTGGGAGGTGAGAGACTCCCAAGACTTAGATGAAATGCACAATGGTAGAGAGAGGGAACTTATAGAACCCACCTCCAGCAGGAAGACAGGGCATCAAATGAGGGAGAGGGGGGTCATCCCACAGTCACAACTCTGACCCATAATTGTTCCTGTCTGAAAGAATTACAGGGATAGAAACGGAGAGGAGGCCGAGAAAAAGAAGGTCCAGTGACAGACCCAAAGTGGGATCCAGCTCAAGGGGAGGCTCCAAGGCCTGACACTATTACTGAGGCTATGGAGCACTCACAAAAAGGGACCTAGCGGACCTCGCTCCAGAAGACCCATCAAGTAGCTGAAAGAGTCAGATGCAGATATTTGCACCCAACCAATGGACAGAAGCAGCTAACCCCTGTTGTTGAACTAGGGAAGGCTGAAAGAAGCTGAGGAAAAGGGCAATCCTGTAGGAGGACTAGCAGTCTCAATTAAACTGGACCCCCGAGATCTCTCAAACACTGGACCACCAAACAGGCAGCATACACTAGCTGATATAAGGTCCCCAACACACATACAGTAGAGGACTGCTGGGTCTGTGTTCATTCAGATATGATGCACCTAACCCTCAAGAGACTGGAGGCCCCAGAGAGTTTAGAGGTCAAGTGGGGTGGGGGTGGGACGTCCACATGGAGACGGGGGAGGTATGGAATGTGGAACAGTGGGAGGGTGGACTGGGGTGGGGGGCATCAATTATGGAGTGTGAAAAAAATAATAAAAAATAAAGAGATTTGTTGCACATTATCTCAGAGCTGGGAAGTAGAGATGGGAAAGTACCTGGGCTTGTTAACCAGTCTAGCCTTCTTGACCAGTCCTTGACCAATCAGAGACCCTGTTTCAGAGTATTTGACACTAGATGCAGAAAGAGAGAGAGAGAGAGAGAGAGAGAGAGTGTGTGTGTGTGTGTGTGTGTGTGTGTGTGTGTGTGTGTGTGTGTGTACACGTGCGCGTGTGTTTCTGCCAGCAGCTAGCTCCCAGAGAAGCACTGTAGACTGTGGTCAGGAACACACCCTTGCAGGGAACAGAAAATTCAGTCCAGACTCTTCCACTTGCTAAGTGACCCCAGGGTAAATTGCTTAACCTCCCTATTACAAAATGCAGATCACAATAAAGCTCATAAAGTTGTTATGAGGATCAGAAGAAGGAATGCTGGGTGTGATGACACAGACCTGGAATCACAAGCATACTTGAACAGAGGTTTGAAGATCGTAAGTTCCAGGCCAGACTGAGCTACAGAATGAGAAGTTATCTTAACAAAAATAAATAGCCAAGGAAACAAATATTGAGAGAACGAGGGCCAGTGAAATGGCTCAGTAGATAAAGGTGTTTACTGAGCAAGCCAGAGTTTGATCCCTGAAAACCTCTTACACACAGTTGTCCTTTGACCTCCACACATGAACTCTGGCCTACGGGCCCCCACCCCCATCATGTGTACAATAATAAACAAAATGTATGGAAACAAGGAACGTACACAAAGCACTGAGACTGTGACCAGCAACCTTTTGAGTGCGCTCAGTCGGTGTGTGTGTGCGGGGGTGGGGGGTGGGGGTGGGGGGGGTGGTGTGTGATTACAATTAGCAAACACATTGTTCTTTTGTTTCTTGCCTTAGGCAAATACAATTTTAAATCTGCATTTGTCTTATTCATAGGTATACTATGTGAATTTGTGGGTTCTGGAGGAGAAAGAACTTGCTGATTTTTTTGTTTGTTTGTTTTAGAATATCTTACCCACTCTAGCCCCTAAGAAGCCACTAGTATAAATGGGGTGCAGTTCTGGGCTTGTAGAAAATGTTAACGCTTTAGGAATAGGTGACATTTTCACAGCCAGAAGCTATGTGTTGTGTGCCTATCTCAGTAGGCAGGACAGACAAGTGTGTCTAGGAAAATGCTACACTGGGCAGAAGATTCTAGTTTAGGGTGCTATCTATCGGTGGGATCGCTGTCTTACGGATTCTCCAGTGTCTTAGGCATAGTTTTAGCTGGGGCAGAAGAAAAAGGAAACCAGATGGACAGGAAGGGAGCCCAGAGAAGACAGAGTTGTTTAGATCATAAGAAGGTTGTTTGGAGACAACCCCGTTAACATTAGTTACAGAAATGTTTCCGTCAAGACTTGAGGGTCTGACCCACCTTGTCTAGGGGACTTTAAGATGATAGCCCCATAGGTTTTATACAAGATGACTATGGATATCTTTTCGTCCAGCCGGAGGTTGGTGCTGACAGCAACTGGCGTGCCAGACTCTCTGGGGCTGTGGACTTCTAGGTTGCTGCTGTTTCCTAGCAATCCCGGGCTGGTGCCAAGTCCCAGCACAGGCACAAAACTGCTGGTGGGGTCCCCTAGGGAGGAAATAGTTCGTTGGAGCCTCATTGTAGAAACCAGCACGGGCAGGTAAAATGTTTTTATAATTGCCACTAGGAAAAAGAGCGGGCCTGGGGGAAATCTTCTACCCAAGGGGCCCCCCTCTAGTTATAACCTAATTCGTTGTGTGTGTGTGGATCATGTGGGTGGAATCTACCCTTCTGAGGTGTTAGGCTAGATTGTTTTCAAATGTGTAGAAACTCCATTAAATGGCAGTTGCTGCATTTCCCCACCATGTTCTGTGGTTCAGATATAAGGTTTTGAGACAGACCTGTGGCCGTACTGTTCCCTTTTTTCCCTATGAGGATTGTAAACAAAGACTCTGCAATTCTGGAATTGAGGTTCATGTTTTGTTAAAGACAGCTCTGAGGTGGTGGGACAGGGAACTGGAAGCCAGCTGTCACTGAATTTTCTACAGCCATTCTGATCTTCCTGCTAGGATCATTCAGGGAATTTATAACTCTATTTGCATGTGGTAGAGTGCAAATAAACCACAGGAAAACCTCAGCAAGTTAGTGTTAAAAGGTGGCAAGGCAAAAAAGTTTTCTGGCAAGAAGTTATTATATGCAAGGTGGAAAAAAATGAATGCAACATGATTAACTAAAATGAACATTGAAATATAATAGGTGTAAACACTATCTGAAATGGTTTCCTGAACAAGTTAGACCAAACACCATTTTTCATGATTTATGGAGATTTATTTGTCTTAAACGGAACATAATTCTGTGGCCAGAAAGCTAAGCTAAGCCCCTTCCATACACCCTTGGCGTATTTATACCTGTAGCACGGTGTGCTGCACAATTTGCTGAACTTCAAGAGAAGCTGCACAGACAGCCCCCTGTGAGGGAAGGCTGGGGGGATAGCTAGAGCTGTAAAGTGCCTGTTTAGCAGGCATTCAGTCCTGGGCTCTCCCCCCACTAAACAACAACCAAACAAATCCTCCTGGGTTGAAGCTAGTTAACATCATGAGATGATTGAGGGAACTGGGCTTCCTGGTACTTTGCCTGAAGAGCTGGTTAAAATGGCGATGTCTGCAGTGTACAGAATTAATGCTATGGCTGAACAGCACCTCAAAAATTCACACATTGAACCTCAGTTTCTGCTTCCTCAGAATGCAAACAGACCTAGGGCCTTAAAAGAGGCAACTTATTTTGAAACGCAGCCGTTAGTGTGGGCCCCGATCCAATCAGACTGGTTATCTTATAAGAGGTTTGACTGGGTGTGGTGGCACATGGCTCTAATCTCAGCATTTGGAAGGAGGACACTTGTGTAGAGTACTGTCTGAGCCAAATAACGAGTTGAAGGCTGGCCTGCTGGTATCCTATGGAGACTGTCTCTCAGTGAAACAATAGAGGAAGAGATTTGAGCAGAGCTAGAGGCGAGTGCTTACAGAGAGATGTCATGAGAGTCCAGGGTAAACCTAGGAGACAGTTCAGAGGAAATCAAACCTGTCCACACCTTGACCCTTGGCTTTAGCTTCCAGAACTTCATGAAAACTAGTGACCAGCGTTTTGCTGTGGACTAATGCAGACAGAACAGATGTGATCCGTTAATAACTTGCAATTAAAAGGTTGAACCTCTAAGATTCAGGTTAAAGTCTATAAACTATCACCCTCAGAATCTCCTATTAACAATTTTTGTTTCTTTGGTTAGTTGGTTAAGTTTTTGAGATTGGGCCTCTCTCTCTACATAGCCTCAGCTGTCTTAGTTCAGGCTTGCCTCAGACTCACAAAGATCCACCTGTCTCTCTCTCTCTCTCTCTCTCTCTGCCTTGGAGTACTAGGATTAAAGGTGTGCTCCACTATGCCCAGCATTCCTTTAATACTCAGGAAAATGCAGGTCCCCACGATCTAGTGTTTTACTATTCTTTTATGCATCTGGGTTCTTACTGTGGTAAAATGTCACAAATGATGCTTTTGAACGGAAATCTTGAGCCCCACTGCTTATGCTTGGTCACCGAGGGTTAATTCTCTTAAGTTAGTGTATCTAGTGTTCAGGCAGATGTAAATCTCCCCGTTTGTTCTCAGCGTCAGTAGGTACCACAGCGTGTGGGGAAGCTGAATGGGGTGAGAACAAATGGAATCCTTGAAGAAACTGATGTTTGATTCTGGAAATATGTCTCTTGCCTATCTTCCTTAAGAATATAATGACACAACTTGAATGGCTGGCTATCACACTTCTCTCCTTAGGTTTATTTGAAGGTCCAGTATCTTGGTGCCTAAACTGACAAAGGAAGAACAGGAAATGAATCGGTGTATCTAACTTTTCTCTTGAGCCTCTATGGACAGTTCCCTAACACGGCCAATTGCCTTTAATTCTTTTTAGCTGTGCTTTGGCATGCGTTGGGCTGGGCCTTGAGAATACACGAGCGACATCCCTAACATGCCTTGTACAGTAAAATATATTTGTGAATAGGTAAAGAATAATAATAGCTATAAAAGCTAGCATACATGGAAAGACTATATATTTCATACAGGTTCTGTGTAGAATGAGAATAATGGGAATAAAAAAATATTTCCATATGACATAAGGCAGCTTTTCTGTCATTCCTGGATCAAAGTAGGAGGGAAAAGAAATTATGAACATTTTTTTGGTTTGATTTTTTTTTTTTTGACAAGGTCTGGTAGCCTTGGCTGACCCAAGACTCCTGGTACTCCTGCCTCAGCCTCTCTGGTGCTGGGATTATCAATGTGTGCCACACACATCGATCTGGACTTTGACATTTTCACAGTAGAGACAAACAGTAAGTGATACTCCTTCAAATATGGTAGTTCCCTAGAGACATGTGAAAACTGCTATCCTAGTTGGGCATTGTGGTTCAAACCTATCATCCCAACATTGGGGAGAATGAGGCAGGAAGATTTCTACGGGTTGGAGGCCAGCCTGAGCTATGCTATAAATTACAGATCAGCCTGGACGACACAGGAAGTAAGGCCTGGTTTTAAAAGAAGGAGAAAACAAACTGCTGCTCTATTCACAAGGCTTTACTTACTCATAAGCAGGGTCTCACTCTGTAACTCCTATAGGAACTCATTCCTTATCCCAGGCTAGCCTGCAGCTCACATCAACCCTCCTGCCTCAGCTTCTCAAGTGCTGAGATTAGGAGCATGAGCTACCACACCCAACAAGAGATATTGGATCTGTAAGGACTCTTGGCTTTGGTGGTTTGGTTTGGTTTAGATATGTTGTCTGTATTCCTTATGGTGCTCAACCTTTGAACCCAAATTCAGCTGATGTCCTAGTAGTGACCAGGGCTGGCTAGGAGTTCCTACGGCCATTGTATTCAGCATGAAGCATGTGGCTAATTGTTTTTTCTTCCTTCATTAACTCAGTTCTATTTCTGTGCAGACCACTAGATTCTCACTGGATCCGCCCCCACCTCTTGTGTGTGTGTAGCGGGATTGAAAATGTTGCCATTCAGGTTCCAGGTGCTTTCCAGAAACAAGAATTCTGGCACTTAAAACAATTGATTTAAGACGCTAGACCGTAATGCCTTGGGGAGGTTGAAAAGAAAAGCCCTGAGCGCAAGCGGGTTTCTTTAGGAATGAAAAGGAGAAAGCGTGCCAGCCTGGGCAGCCAAGGAGCCTCAACAATGCAGCGCGGCGGCCCTTTTGGCTGAAAGGGGTCCGGGAGGGCCCACAAGGTCCCCGCGCGCCGGCCTTTCCGAGCAGCGTTCTGCCCCGACTCGGGGCTCGGCGAGGTCCGGGGCCTAGGCCGGGCGGCCCGGGGCGCCCTCAACCGCGCACTAGGGGGTCCGTGGGGCGGGCCGCGCCGCGCCTTCGTTAGAGGGCGCTCAGGGGCGCCGCCGCTTCCTCCCGCCAACCCTCCCCGCCGGCCGGCCGGGGCGCACGCAGCCGCCGGGCCCTGGGGAGCGAGTCTCCACGCCGCCCGGGACCTGGAGAGGGCCGGGAGGGCCGCGCCGCCGCCTCCTTCCGCCGGCCATGCATTCTTCCGGCTCCCGCAGCCCGGGCTGGGCCCCGGCCTGCCCGAGGTAACCCGGGGCGCGGCGGGCCGGGCCCGGGAGGCGCTGGGGGCGGGGAAGGGTGCCGTTGGTCGCGTGGCCTGTGGAGGAGGCGGCGGCGGCCCGAGAGCCGAGGGCGCGGTAGGCCCGGGGCGGAGGCGGGGGCGCGGGGCATCGCCCGCCTCCCCGGGACCCGCCCCGGTGACAGGTCCGGCCTCTGAGTCCCCACCGCGCCTCTGTCCACAGGCAGCCGCGAGGGGACTAGGGCGCCCGCTCGTGCCGCGCCTCGGGCCGCCTGGGCCGCCGCAGCCGCGTCCATGACCGCGACCCCCGGGCCAGGGACTCCCGCCGCCGCCGCCGCCGCCGCCGCCGCCGCCGGCCCTCGGCCCTGTCGCCGCTCGCCGCTCGCGCCCACTGAGGTGAGCCCGCCGGGGATACCTGGCGAGGGGGAGCCTTCCGTGGAGAGCCGGCAGAGGGGACCCGGCGGAGGACAGCCCGCCGCGGCGACCCCGAGGCCGCCCAGCTCCTCACCTGCAGAAACCGCTGCCCGAGCGAGCCTCCGCAGCCGGGCGTCGCGGGCTCCGCATCCCTCGCCCCTCGGCTTCACCTTCGCGTCCTGCTCCCCTCCCCCTCCCGCCGGCTTCTTCTCCTCTTCCTCCTCCTTCCTGGGCCCCTCTCCGCCTTCCCCCTCAGAGGCGAGGAAGAGCAAGCACCCCGCTGTTGCGGACGAGCCCCTCGGGGAGCTCCGGTAAAGGCATGGCCGGGCGCCCGGTCAGGACCGGCGTGGCGGGACCTCCGGCCGGCGAGGCCGGGGCCGGGGCAGCGTGCGGAGACGGAGGGTCTGGTGGCCGTGGTGCGGGGCCGCCACCGGCTAGCGGGACGGTCTAGCGTTGGCTAAATATATTCCGCCGTGGCCCGTGCCCCGCGGAACGGCTCTCTTGACCTTGTGCGGCTCCTCCCTCCTCTCTGTCCCCCTCTGGAATTTGCCCTCGAGATCGCCGGGCGAGCGCTGCACCGGGAGAGCTCAGACCCTCGCGGTTTCTTGTAATTTTTTGTGCTGGAGGTTTCTGTGACTGCACCCATTTCCCTTTTTGAAATGATTTTTCCTTTCATCCCCAGAAAGACAGGACAGACGCCAATGTGAGAATGGCTGTGACCGTGGAAGAAGCTCCGTGGCTGGGCTGGATCGTCGCGAAAGCCCTGATGAGATTTGCCTTCATGGTCGCCAACAACCTGGTTGCTATTCCATCCTACATCTGCTATGTAATTATACTGCAGCCACTCCGAGTGCTGGACAGTAAGCGCTTCTGGTATATCGAAGGACTCATGTACAAATGGCTTTTAGGAATGGTGGCTTCCTGGGGATGGTACGCTGGATACACAGGTAAGGGCGAGAACACCTTAATGCACACGAACCAATTTGCAATGCTACGCATAAGTCAGGAGCCATGATTGAATCTATGTTATGCTTTTGGTTGAGAATGCCTTGGCTATTAGGAAAAAAATAGTCTTGTTGGATTTCTCATAAAAACCTCAGCCAGGAAGCCTAATGTTTCCAGGAGTATAATTTTATAATTAAATATTATTGATAGATTCCTTAGTGTATTTTTATTGTGATTGACATTGACTTATTAAAGTTGGTCCTTAAAAGCTATCATAGAGGAATAGGAATGCATTATATAGGACTTGAGGGCTTACAAAGTGAAGATGTAAGATACTTAGTCCATAAGCATTGAACATTTAGAAACACCACGGAGCCATATTTCTGCTCAGATAGTTTAATAAGTTTTTTTTTCATGTAATGTAATACTGCACTGTGTAATGTTTTAAGCTAAGCTTTCCCCATTTCTGTTACGTTCCTTTTGTTTTCTAGAATTTATATTTTATCTCATAAATCTATTATTAAAAATTTTTAAATATGTTATGCTAATTTCCCCTGAGTGTCTTTAAGTGGATTTCTCTTTTTGCTTTTAAACTTCAGTTTGGGTAGAAGGAGTAATGCCGTGCTAAAGTGGACTTTAATAGCACTAAATGAGACGTGGTGTGCGTTTTCTACACATAAACTTCACGTATTTTGAGAACTTCCATTTCTGCCCAAATGCTGTATCCTTTATTTTCTTTCATTGATTATTTCTCCTTTAGGATTTATAATAATGCAGAAAGGGTGAAGCTTCTAGCACTTGTGAGATGTGGAAGCTTTTATTAAGGAAACACAACTGGCAGGCAGACTCCTCAGGACCATGCTGCCGTTCATAGCTAGAAAGAGTGGAGGGTATGTTTTAAGCATCAGACAGCAAAAACAGTTCTCCATTTTTAGATCCTGTCTCCCTCTTGCCTGTACTGCCTGCATCTGCAAATTTCATCCATGCACATCAGAAGAGGAGTGAGAGCACAGGGCCCCGCAGCCTCTGGCTGTGTGAGAGATGTCTCTGTGGCCGCAGGTGAAGGCTTCTCCTTCCCTCATCGCTGCCGGGTGCTCTGTAAGCCCCTGGCATGGTGCCCGAGTTGCTTCTTGGTAGTGAGTTATTGAGATGCCAGTGCCATTTTGGGTACCGTGGGTAAGCTCCTCATCCTTCTCAGTGCCTGGTAGCAGAGGCAGTGGTAGAGGAAATGGTGCTCCTGCCTGCCTGAATCTGTGCTCAATCTATCTTAAGCGCCTGGCTTGCTTGATGCCACTGGCTTTCCCAGGTATTCCATGTGAGAGCTGGTAGCTCTACTGTGTGCCCAGTATCCTTATGTTGCTTGTTTAAAATGAGCTTACAGGCTTTCAAAGGCAGCTTGTGGTTTTTTCTACTTAAAAACAATGAAATAACTGAAACATCTCTACTCATATGTGATATGTATTTATGTGTGCCAGCCTGATGAAGTAAGAGTGTTGACCTTGAGATGAGGAGAGGCGAGTGCTGCTGCTACCTGAAGGCTGTCACCTGTGGCTAGGGCTCCCTTGGTTGTCCTTCTTTTAGTTTTCTTTTTTTTTGGGGGGGGGGTAGGGTGGGGAGGGGTGTTTCTTGTTTTGCTTTTCTTGAGACAAGACTTTGTTTCTGTATCCTAGACCATCCCCAAACATGTCACCCATGCTGGCATAAACTCAAGTCAGAGTGTTTCTCCTGCTGCAGTTTCCCGGGTGCCAGGGACGGGGACATGGCTTGCCTCCAGTGTGCTTTTAAGCAGAGCTTCTTGGGGCATCATCTTCCTTCCCACCTGCCGTCTTTGAAGGCTCTCTTGCCTCCAGCTCAGTGGTCATGGTGTGACCTCTGCTCTAGTCTCCTGCAAACATCTGCTCGTCCTCAGGCTACTGCATGTTGACAATTCGATCAATTTCTCATCAGAGTTTAGTTCTTGTGAGCAGAATACTTGCTTTTGGAGAGTCTGGTCACAGCCTGACCATAACAGAACAGTTAAGAAGTCAAAGTAGGAATTAAGTCTGTTGGAAGCCTGAGCAAGGTCTACAGACGGCACCCTACCTGGGCATTGACGAGCCCCTTTTTCTGCATTGTGGATCTCATTTCTTCTCTTTCAATCAGGAGGACAGTAGGCATTTTTTTTTTTTTTGTTTTTGTTTTTCTTTCACAGATGAAAAATGGAAGAATGTCAAAGGAATTGTCAGGTCTGCTCAGTAGCTTGGTGTTCAAACACTTGCCTAACACCCACAGATTCTGGCTCCAAAAACTAACAAATAGGGCTCCTTGTTAGTGTACAGGAAGGTTTATTGAAGTTTTTTAAAGAGGCAAACACAGAAATGAATCCTTGACACACGCGTGGTTCTTGCCCCGTAAGCGTGGCCCAGTCTTTGTCTGCGTAGACCCTTTGTTAGCTCGCCCGCTCACCAGCTCCATGGTGGCCTTACTTGCTCTCTTGACTGTCTGATGTGATCAGACTAGCAAGTCTAGCATGCTCATATTTTAGAATAAAAATTGCCAAGTTTTTATTGAAAAATCCACTTAAAAGGAAGTTAGTTTTAAGTATCAGACAACTGAAAACTGGCTTTGAAGAAGAGATTTCAAACTGCTATTTTAGTGTGAGACGAGACAAGCTTGCTCAGTTGTGGACTTACGCTGATGGTCTGTCTAACCTACCTTGCCCTAGATGGTAGCAGCTATCTGGATGTGAATCAATTAAA
This sequence comes from Tokudaia tokunoshimensis, assembly GCA_036184795.1. NCBI lineage: Eukaryota > Metazoa > Chordata > Mammalia > Rodentia > Muridae > Tokudaia > Tokudaia tokunoshimensis. Next base: position 3,661,113 of record BTHU01000013.1, on the reverse strand, counting down.
ATAACGTGAAACTGAAATTCAGTTTGCTTATGCCTACAGTACGTTAGCTGTTGGTACTGCATGGCTTAGGGGCTGCTGAACTGTAAAGTGCAGATACAGATCAGGCCATCATCATAGATAATTCTACTGGACAGAGGCAATAAACGGTGCTTATGACTTTTTTCCTTTTCTTAGAAAAATTGCATTTTATTTCTTATCAGGAAAACATCTTTTTTTTTTTTTTAATCTAATGGATTTCTGGGCTAGTGATATAACCTAGTAGTAGAATATTTGCACGTATGTAAATAAACAGGTTCCTTTGGGATATACAGGAAGATTTATTACATTTCTGTAAAGAGGCAAACAAAATGAGTCCTTGAGATGCACCTGTGATTCTTGGGTGAGGACTAATGAGGCCCATAAGCCCAAGACCCTTTTTTGTTATTGCTGATTGTTTTCTTGAAAAAGGGTCTTATTATGCCTATACATAGCCCTCTAACTTCTGACGCTTTCACTTACAATGAATATCTTTAAAATGTTTAATGCACTCAGACTATAATTAAATGTGTTTGAATAACAATCACTTTACCAAAATAAGGGAATGAAAGCTGGACTGACCTTGAACTCATGATGATCCTCTAGCTTCAACCTCTGATACTCTGGATTACAAACATGAGCTGTCATGCCTGGCTTCCCAGAACTGTGTATTTAGTTTGTCGTCTCAGAGTTGGAAAACTCCAGGTAGACACAGACGATAGAAAGGAGATTTTGTGGTCCCTCTGCCTGTTTCTGACTTTGTCTTGTCAGATGAACGCATTTCTTGCAAGGACTCTGAAGGCAGTGGGGTTCGTGCAGGCTCACTTGGTACTAGAGAGGCGAGCATTGCTACCACAGCTCTTCAGTGGTAAATAATGTGCAGACATTGCGTTCTGGGGACACTCTGTGCTGCTTTGTCCTGACACTTTGAAGGCAGTCTGAAAAAGATACTAGTATAGCCAGGGATCTACTTCTGCGTGCAGATATGCATACGTATCTGCATGCATATCTGAGATCCGAGATAAATTAGCCTACCTCTCCTGCAATTCAAGTGAAGACTGGCAAATTTCAGAAAGAGAATATATTTAAAACAAAATGTACCTATTTAAAGTATTTTGTTTTGACTTTCATTCACTTATTTTGGTAAAGCCATTATTAACCAAACACATTTAATTAAAGTCGGTACATTAAGCAGTTTAAAGATATCCATTGTAAGCGGACGCTCCAGAGTTTCTATAGAGGACTGAGAGTCTGGGCCGAAGGCTGGCTAGCAGGGGCTGGGGGCTTGCTGCCGAGCTGGCCTTGCTAAGCCAACGCTGCTGTCCGTAGATTGGACATCCACCTCGCTGGCTTTAGGGAAAGCTGATGCAGATTAGGTTCAGTCTCCTCCTGATCTCAGGCTTTGATGGCTATGTATGTATCCATCTTTGTGGTTTATTGGACTGTTGGGTAGTGTGCAGTGCTAAGCTGAGCTGCAGAACGTGGTGGGGTTCTTTTGTTGCCGTTACTTTATCCTTTACGGTGAGAGCGGAAGCATCTGAGAAGCAGCGATCTGGAGAGAAGTACGCTGCAGCTTGTTCTCCATCCATGACGACGATCACTCACTGTTGGCTCCGAGCTTGCCTCGGTCTTACCCACGCTCCCACTGACCCTAGAGCCTGATGCGTTGTCTGGTGTTCACAGGGTGCTTGGGAAGGGGGTTTATATGTGCACTTGAGGTAGGCTTTCATGTTCCAGGCTAGCCTAATTCACTGTGTAGGTGAGGATGCCTCTACCTTCCAGCTGCTGGGACTATAGATTTATGCCACTCCATAGGGGCTGAGGTGTGGTTATGTTTGTTTGTTTGTTTTCTCAGGAGATAGAAGCTAGGGCCACATGCACAGTACTTGAAGCCCTCAACCGTGAGAGTCACTCCTACAGATCAGCAGCCTCTTCCTTGAGTAACCTCTTCTCTTCTCTTTAAAGGAAAAAAAAAAAAACTCTTCCACTGAATGCCTTCCTGATATCAAGGTGGCTACAGGTTATAAAATATGAACCCTGAACCACATCATATGAAATAAGCATTTGTTCACTTAAAATGCTTGTTTGTTTTTAAACAGTGTTTTGCAATGTAGCTTTGGCTGGCCAGGAACTCACTATGTAGATCTGTTTACCTCTGCTTCCCAAGTGTTTGGAAATAAAGGTGTGCACCACCATGCCCAGCCCTCATTTAATGAGTAGGAGCAGGTGCCCTGGAAGTATTGAGACGCACAAGAGATAATTGACTTTAGGAACGCTCTACAGTGCCGGCGGGAAGAGGGAATAGAAGAGGAGCATGCACTGAATGGTGCTAAGGAGATGTGCTCTTGCCTTAGAATGGCTGCAGTGGGGTAAGGGTGAGAGGGAGGTCACAGGGTACACGGTGCTAGGGCAGGAGAGGGAAGGTTTAGTCTCTTGCTCTGGGGGCTTACGGCTGCCCCACAGGGAATGCTTCTCCGTAGGGTCTCTCCCCTAATTCTATCATCAGCACTTACGGTAGATGTCAAATACTTGGATAACTTGTCAGTTTGAATTTGTATCTTTGTGGCAACAATATTAGTCGACACTTATTGAAACAAAAGCTCAGTGGTTCTGAGCACTTCCGTCTGACTTCTGAGTTTGCTGTTTTACTTCCCCATTTGCTCACGTCACACTTGGAACGGTCGTGTTGTCTGGGACTGTTACGGTCCCCTCTCCTGTTGTCATTGATGTGGGAATAGAAACAGGGTTTACAGTTACTTCCCCTTGAACAGTAACTGGATTGATGTTTGCCACAGTTTATTTTGTATTCAGGGAGCCAATATTGATCTCTAGATCATGTTCCTAGAGTTTCTTAGTCTTACCTTCCTCTTTGCCCTTTGTTTCAGAGGTGTGAGCTCTCTGATGTGATTCTACCATCTGAAAGCAATATCACAACTGGATTTCTATAAAAAGCTAAAATATTGCTGCTTTAATTTGTAATGTATTGGAAATTTATAAAATCCTACTTCCTCTATGCTTTATATTTCCATATGTAGAGAATTTAGGTCTTTAGCTGTGTTGCCTTGTTGTTTTTTCTTTCAGATATTTAGGAAGCTTTGTATTTTTGACTCATTTCTTTATATTCTCCAAGATAGCCATCATCTCTAACAAATGTGCAGTCTCAGAATCATTCCCTCAGACGTCAAGGCAGAAGCCCATTGGAACTCTGAGCATGTATCTGTTGTACAATGTATCAACACGTATACGTATCTCAATTTTCCAACCTCTATAAAATGAAACACACATTCCACTGTATGGCATTGCTTTAAGTTAACATCCACAAGCAGAATCTGGATTCTTTTTTTTAAAGATTTATTTATTTATTTTATGTATATATGAGTACACTGTAGCTGTACTGATGGTTGTGAGCCATCATGTGGTTGCTGGGAATTTGAATTCAGGACCTCTGCTCGCTCTGGCGATCCCTGCTCGCTCCAGTCAGCCCCACTCGCTCTGGTCAGCAAGTACACTGTAGCTGTCTTCAGACACCAGAAGAGGGCGTCAGTTCTCATTACAGATGGTTGTGAGCCACAATGTGGTTGTGGAATTTGAGCTCAGGACCTTCGGAAGAGCAATCAGTGCTCTTAACCGCTGAGCCATCTCTCCAGCCGATTTTAGTCATTTTTGTGGATTTTTTTTTTTTAAAATGAGACAGACAGTCTCACTATGTAGCTCAGGCTGTCCTGAATGTATGTCTGTCTGTCTGTCTGTCTGTCTATCTATCTATCTATCTATCTATCTATCTATCTATCTATCTATCTATCTATCTATCAGACTAGTCTCAAACTCACTGAGATTCACCTGCCTCTACCTTGCAAGTGCTGGGGGATTAGAGTCATGCCCCAGCACAGCTGGCTGATTTTATTCATTTTTATGCACAGTTGTGTACAAGTTTGTGTTATGTGTGCTCATATTTACTCCTTTGATTGGCAGGCCATAAGGCTTTATCCATTGACTCTCAGCTGTTACATTTAGATATCCCTCTGGGTTTTTTTCTTCACAATTTGTTATTTGCTTTTACATAGTGTCACAGCCTGCTGTTTGTTCTCTCTTTACTTACGTTTTTGTAATGGTCACCCAGATATCTGGCAGGAGTTTTCTTATAGCATTTCCAGAACTTTATGTTGCTTCACCTGTAAAGGACAGCTCACCAGGTTATAAAATCCCTGGCTCACACTTTGGTGTAGTAGCTTACAATACTGTATAAATGCCTTCTGCCATTTAATAGTATTGCAGAGATGTTGGACACTTGAAATTTTCTCATTATTAGTGATTGATCTTTTTGGATATGCGTCCAGTGGATTCTCTCTTTATCTTAATGTGTAGTAACTTTACTAGGATAAATTGCTATAGTAGTTGAACTCTTGTTTTTCCTATGTGATCTTTATAGATTTAAATATTATTGTTGTTGAAATAGGGTCTTATAGGCATATTGTTATTGTGCACTGTGTAAAGATTATCCTTGTGTAATTCAAATGCTGATTTCTCTGTCCCCATATTTGGTTGCACTCCGGACATGGCATTATAATGCTTATTCGAAGACTCTTCCCTCTCAATGTTGTGTCAACACTGCTCCCCATTTATTCTCTAATTTGTCAATAGAAGCTGGTCAGCCAATGACTGAGCAGAGGAGAGAATAGGGCTGGACTTCTGATGGCAGCCAGGAGAGAGAGGGGTGGGGAGAGGGAGGGGGAAAGAGAGGGAGACATACCTGGAGCAGAGAGCCAGATCCATACTAAATGCAAGTGTCTCGGGGATTTTGGCTGGGAGGTAACCAGATTAGCTCAGAGGATTAGAATAGATTAATAACTGCTCAGATATTGTACTGTAAAGCTTGATCAAATAAATCTTATAGTCTCTGTCTCATTTATTTGGGAGCTAGCTGCAGTAAAGGAAAAACAATCACTTAATAAAATTGCTCTAATACTTATGGTCTCACTGTGTAGACCAGACTAGCCTTGAGATCTGTCTGCCTCTGCCTCCCAAGTGCTGGGATTATAGACATTCACCATTGTATCCAGCTGGATTCAAATATTTTATTTCAAATTTGTATCTTTAAATGTGTATTGCAGTTCATTGTTTTGTTTTTCTGCAAGCTCTCTTTGTATGTCTTGTATATTAATTATTTTCTATTTAATTATCTTTAAATTTGTAATTGTATTTGTGTGTGCATACACGTGGGTATACCATAGTGTGTATGTGGAGGTCAGAAAACAGCCTGAAGGGATCGGTCCCTCCCTTTACCACAATGGCTCCTGGGGACTGACGCAGGCGGTCAGTCGGTCAGTCTTGGTAGCAAGTGCCTCCACCCATTGTGCTGTCTCTCAGTCCTTCTCCTCTAATTCCTTAGTTAGTTTTATTTGAGACAGAGTCACTTGTAGCCCAGGCTGACTTAACCTTGAACTTCTGAACCTCTCAAGTGCTGAGATATAGGTGTGTCACACATCACAATCAGCTTTTCCCTTTGATTTTGACACATGTTCATTCGATTATTTCTATCTTTAATGTCTGGTTGTGGTTTTGTTGTTTTGTTTTGTTTTGTTTTTGCAATACCTTCTGTTGTGCTCCTTTATAGTTCTTCCTTACTTCTATGATTTAAAGGTTTTCCATGTTTCCCTTGAGTTCTGCCAGCCCACACTTCCCGTGTTCCTTTAATCTGGACATTCTCCTTTGAGTCTTGGTTTTTGTTTTGTTAGTTTCTTGTAGTCTTATTCATAGGGGTAGTTCTTTCATTGATTCTTGCAAATTCATTGAGGAATATTTAGTTACAGTTTTACTTTCTCCATTATAATTCTCCTGATGACGGTTCTCAGGTACTCCTGTTTTGTTTTCTGCTTAGTCCTATGCCAGGTCCTTTTTTTATTCCTTATAATGCAATTGCTTGGATTTTCTGCAGTTGCTATTATAGAAGCTTTGGATGAGGCCACGTAGAGTTCTAGATTTCTTCCTCATGTTGCACATACAGCACCTGGATGTGTTTGTCCATATTGCTGTAAGGCATTTTTCTTCCTAAGTCAGATTGAGTCTGGGAGGCAGTTTATGGCCAAATCTGGACTTACGCTCCTTCCCTTGCAGCTGTGCCTGGAGTGACATAGCTCCTGCAGAAGAGAGTCAACATCCTTCCTCAGGAAGTACATTACTAATGTTAATTACCTCTCTCTCTCTGTGTGTGTGTGTGTGTGTGTGTGTGTGTGTACAATTTATTTTTATTTTATGTTCACTGGTGTTTTGCCTGCATGTACTTACTGCCTGTGCGAGGGGGTTAGAGACCCCAGAAGTAGGGTTCCAGACAGCTGTGAGCTGTCATTAGGATGCTGGGAGTTGGACTCTGGAAGAACGAGCATCCAGTGCCCTTAGCTGCTGAACCATCTCTCCCACTCAGTTTCTCCCCTTGCCATGAGGTATATGATACTATCTCTGTACTTCATCCCAACATGGATATTATCAGCCTTGTTTGTTTTTTTTTTTAAGCCTTGCTCTCAGGTGTTTTGTAAGTTTTATATTTTTGTAGGTTTTTTTCTGGGTTTGCTAGAACCCCACTCATCATTGCTTTGTGTGCTTCCTAGGGAGTTATACCCGAAAGTCTAACACAAAAACCCTGTTCGTCTGTGAGAAAACTTAAATAGCCTTCCATACTTGTCCTGGACTGTAGTTGGTTGTTAGAAAATGGTGACAGGTTTTATCATCAATTTAATTTTCTTCAAAATCTGCCTAAAAGCAAGAATTAGCATCTAGAGTAAGAGAGAGAGAGAGAGAGAGAGAGAGAGAGAGAGAGAGAGAGAGAGAGAGTGTGTGTGTGTGTGTGTGTGTGTGTGCGCGCGCTTTCCTTTTCTGTGGTTTTGATCCTTGACTACTACCAATTACACAGTTAGCCTTTTCACTTCATCCTCTCGGCTCAGGTAAGGAGATGTCATCAGATGGAACGGAAGAGATGGCACCTTTGACACCTCAGTGGGGAGTGTGATGAGATCTGGGCTGATACTCAGAGGTCTGGTCTGTAGGCCACCTTGAAAACTGTAAGGACACCACTGTCCTCCAGTTTCTTGTGACTATTTCTAACCTAAAATTCAAGTTTATGAGTACTTAGCTTTCTTTTGTTTGTTTGTTTTGTTTTTGTTTTTGTTTGAGACAGGGTTTGTGTAGCCCTGGCTGTCCTGGAACTTGCTGGCCTTGAACTTAGAGATCCACATGCCTCTGACTCCCAAGTGTGCTACCACCACCTGGCTCAGCACATGGCTTTCAAGAGTTCTTTGCAGTTTGTGAACCATATTTAATGGCCATATTTAACGCTTGATATGCTTATTTGACCTTGGCACTACTTAAAGTATAATTAGCTGGCAAAATTTAAAATATTGGTATATTTCATAAAACGGCTACTCTTGCAAAATTAGAAATTGAGCAAAACTCTTGGCTGGAGCTGTGTAACCTATCTCCTTTAGATGAGACAGGGCCTGTATTTTCCAGTTCACCAGATTATCATCACTTCTTTCTCTTAACTTGAGCCTAGTTAGTCAAGTGCATCGCCTGCATGGAGCCTGAGACTTGAAGGATATTCTTTAAAAAAAAAAAAATCCAAACTATAGTTACTAACTAGTCTGCTTCTGTTGGAGAGATAATGGTTGATGTATATGCCATAATATAGTAGTATAGTATCAATACCTAAAGCCAGAGGACTCTCATTTACAGTAGACAGTTTGTCAGTGAGCTTACCTACTCATTTCATGGAGGAGAGGCATTTATTGAAGGACCAGTAGCAAGCCTTGTGATGAGTTTTCAAGCCATGTATGTGTCTATCGCCATTCTCTTGAGTCTTTCCTGCTATTCCTGTACACATTAGTGAAACATATTATTTCTTTTTCTTTTCTGTGCACCATATATATGCAGTGTTCACAGAGGCTAGAATAGGGTGTTGGATTGGAACTGGGGATACAGATGGCTTGTAAGCCATTATGTGGGTACTGTGAATCGAATCTGAGTGGAACAACAGCTTAAGTGCTGAGCCATCTCTCCAGCCCATCTTATCTCTTTTTATAAATATAATTTGGTAGCATATAGAGCATTAAGACTTAGTAGTTTCTCTTTGCTATTTCTTTTTATTTTAATTTTTACATAAAAATTATCTTTTGACCAATTTTATACATATATACATACATATAATGTATTTTGATCATATTTATCCCCATTACTCTTTCTTATTCCCTGTGAATCACATCTTCCTCCCAACAAGTCTCTTTATTACTTTCATCTTTTTTTAAGCAACCTGTTGAATTTTATTAACATTGCTTGTATGAGCACAGCTGTGGGTTTATTAACTGAAGCATTGGAATATCAACCAACCAGAGCTCCCAGGATCTAAACCACCAACCAAGGAGTACACATGGAGGGACCCATGGCTCCAGCCGCTTATGTAGCAAAGGATGGCCTTGTCGGGTATTAATGGGAGAAGAGGCCCTTGGTGAAGGCTTGATGCCCCAGTGTAGGGGAATGCAAGGGCGGGGAGGCAGGAGTGGGTGGGTGGGTGGGTGGGGGCACACCCTCATAGAAGCAGTGGGAGGGGGTGGTATAGGAGGCTTCTGGGGGAGAAATCACATTTGAAATGTAAATAAATAAAATATCCAAAAAAACAAAACAAAAGACCTGAAGTGTTGACAACTTATCAGCGGCTGTCCCCTCCCAGCAGCCATTGGCTGCCAGTTAACTCAGCTGAGAGGAGGGCCTCATAAGCACTCCCCTATGCAGGGCAGAGTGCTGCCAGACTTGGTCTGGTGCAGGTACCCACAGCTGCTGTGAGCTTGTGAGTGCACTTGGCCATGCCGTGTGCAGAAGACACTCTGCAGTCTGCAGCACTCTTCCTCACTCCAGGCTTTTACATTCTCTCCATTCTTTTTCCTATGATGTTCCCCGAGAGGGACGATTGATATAGATTACCCATTTAGGGCTGAGCACTCACACTGAGTCTCTGTATTAACTGCAGAAAGAAGCTTCTCTGACCAAGGTTGAAAGTAGCACAGACATATGGGTATAAACATAAATATTTAGAAGGCAGTTTGAGAACATTTAGCAAAATAATAATAGTTTCCACTCTCAGGCTTATGATCTCCCAAGCCATTGGATTTTGGCTAGGTTCACAGTACCAGGCATGGATTTCTTCCTATGGAATAGGCCTCAGAACTAAGCAGAAAGTAGTTGTTTATCCTCATAGCAGTCATGTCAGGATCACACCTGTGGGCACATCTTGCCTGCAAGGTGGATACTGCAGCACACAGGCTCCTGCACTGGCTAAGACTACTGATACCTTTTCCCCTGGTGGTCTGCATAGCACTTGGTGGTGTGAAAACTCGCCAGTAGGAAAAAAAGCTTTCAGTTCCGTTCCAGTTCAGCTTGATTTCTCTGTGTTCTGCAACCAAGTGAATGGTGTCATCAATAGTATAGACTTTCCATCTCTAGTTATAATGGACATCACAACAGCCTGTGTTCTTTGGGGAGCCTCTGGGGACCTCTCAGATACACTGGGAGGTGTTTCATGCCTGATTCTGGGGTTTTTTTTAATAACCAGTAGTTTCTGGAAGCAGCATTATCTACCCATGCAGAGTACTTCCATTCAAACTCCTTTTTAAGAAATTAAAATTTTAAAATAAGCCCATAAAGTAGTGGCTTTTCATACAACGTTTAAAATACATTGCTCTTCCTTCCTTCCTTCTTCCCTTCCTCCCTCCCTCCCTTCCTTCCTCCCTTCCTTCCTTCCTTCTCCCCTCCCTTCCTCCCTTCCTTCCTCCCTTCCTTCCTTCCTTCTTCCCTCCCTCCCTTCCTTCCTCCCTCCCTTCCTTCCTTCTTCCCTCCCTCCCTTTCTCCCTTCCTTTGTTCATTCCCTTCTTTCTTTCTCTTCTTTCCCTTCTTTCTTTCTGTTTATTGTTGTTTTTAAAAACAGGGTCTCACTATGTATAGTTCACAGAGCCCTTCTTGCCTCTGCCTCCTGACTAAGGGGCTGGGTGTGTGCCACTATGCTGGGCCTCCTAATGGTTTTCGTCTTGTTTAATTTTGTTTTTGAGGTAGAGTCTTGCTTTGTGTCCCTAGATTGGCTTGCTACTTGCTGTGTAGCCCAGATAGCTTCAACTTGAAACAGTCCTCCTACCTCAGATTCCTCGGTGCTAAGATTATGTCTGCCTATTTCATACTTAAAAATATGAACAGCAAAGTAAGCTTGATTTTCTTCTCATTTTAAGTTGTAATAACTAAAAATAATAGTAAAATGTTAGGAAGGAGTTGGAGAGGTGGTTCAATGTAAGAGCACTTACTGTTCTTGCAGGGAACTGGAGTTGAGTTCCCAGCTCCCATTTGCAGCTACAGCTGTCCTTAACTCTAGTTGTCGGGAGGTCCAGTGCTCTTTTCTGGCCTCTGTGGCACAAGGCAGGTATGCAGTGCACATATGTACAAGAAGGCATCAGTCATACACATAAAATACAAGTAATAAACATTTTTAAAAAATTGTTTGGGGCTGTCCAAATGGTTTGCTTAGTAAAAGTACTTGCCATTACAAGCCTAATGACCTCAGTTTAATCTTTAGAACCTATTGTGGAAGGATGGAACAGACCCCAAAAGTTCTTCTCTGATCTATGCATGTGCCATAGCATATGTGCACTCCTCCCCAGCAATGACAGTAAAAAGATAGTCAAAAGGTTAGTTATATTCGCCATCAAGGTTTAGCAGATTTGATAAGATATTGTTAGTAAACACTTTCCCAAACTTTAAAAACTTCATTAACCACTAAGACATCTTATGAAGGAGCCTGGGGAGATGATTCGGGAGGTAAAGCACATTTCTCATAGGCAGGAACACAGGCGCAGAGCATCCCTTGAATGAGCTAGTTAGGTAGCCACGCAAGCCAGAAGGCGAGCTTGGGCTGCAGTGAGGACTCTACCTCAGTACATGGGGTAGAGCATGATTAAGGAAGGCCTTGACGCTACACACATGTGGGTACATACAGGTGTTCACACATGTGCAAGCATATATACACCAGACAAGCATGCAAAAAAAAAAAAACCCACACCCTGTGAATCATGCATGCAATAGCATGTGTTAGTTAGAAGTTTGCTAATACTCTAAGTAGGGGACAAAATATTTATAACTTAAATATATGAAGATGTTTCTAACAGGTAATAATATATTGAGGAGGTGAAAACAGAAAGATTATGATTTTGAAGCAAGACTGGGCTACATAGTGAGACCCTTCCACAAAACAAGGTGTGGTGTTAAACTTATGTAAATATTATAAATTGGAGTATAACTCACATGCCCTAAAATTCACCATTTTAAAGTGGTCTGGTGGTTTGAATGAGAATGGTCTCCATGGGCTCCTGTATTTGAATGTTTGGTTCCCAGTTGGTGGATGGTCAGGAAGGATGAGGAGGTGTGTCCTTGCTGGAAGAGGTTTCAGAAGACACAGCCCAGCTCAACTCCTCTCTGCTTCCATCTTGTGAGCTCTCAGCTACTACAGCCGTGCCGTACCTACCTGTCTACTACCATGCCTCCTGCCATAATGATCATTGACTCACCCTCTGAAATTGTGAGCCAGCCCCAGTTAAATGCTTTCTTTTATAAGTTGCCTTGGTCATGTGTCTCTTCACAGCAATAGAACAGTAACTAAGCAAGTGATGTCAGTGTAATCACATGGCTATTCATCACCACTGTCTAACTCCAGAACATTTCATCACTGAAAGGAAAATTCCAAACCTATTAGCTCTTGCTTACCATGAGCTGAGCTCCTCTGATCTGGCAGCCACTAATCTATGTTCTGTCTGTATGGATTTTTCTATTTGGAACACTTTATATAAATGGAATCATACGACATGTGATGCTTTGCATGTAGCTTCTTCTACTTACTATAGTGTTCCATGTTCATCGGTATGGTAACATGTGCCAGTCCTTCTGCCTTTGTATAGCTGAGTAATATTCCACTGGACAGATGGACCACATTCTGTTTATATATTTACCAGGTGATAAATGTTTGGCTTGTTTCTATGGTTTGGTTATTCTGAATACTGATGCTATGAGCATTCATATGTAACCTTTGTTCTGACATATGCTTTCAATTCTCTTGGACCTAGGAGTCATTTCTGGATCACATGATAATTCTATGTTTAACTTTTAAGAAGCTGCCAAACTTCCATAGCAGTTCTAATGATTTACATTTTCATTAGAAATGGAGGAAGGTTCCAGTTTCTTTTTTCTTTGTTCATACTTATTTTCTGGAGTTTTCATTCTCGCCATCACTATTCAGGTGGATATGAAGTAGTGTCTCCCTGTGGTTTAGAATTGCACTTCTTAATTGACTAATGGCTATTTCCATGTACTAGTGGCCATTTTCAATTTTACTCTGAAGAACTCTCCCTTCACATCTTCTGCCCATTTTAAATAGATTGCTTACCTTTTAAAGGTGAGGCTGTGCTATAATTTGGATGCTGTTTCTCTCTCCAAAGATTTGTGTTTGGGCCCCAGAGTTAATGTTGGAGACAATATGGCCTTTAAGAAGTGGTGCTAAGTGAGAGCCCCAGAGTTCATAGGTTAAGTTTGGACAAGTCCTCAAAAGAGGTTGATATTTATTGTGAGACTGGTCATTCTCTTGGAAGTATGATTGACAGCCTGAGCTGGCTCCCCTGTGTCTCTCCCACATCCTCTTTGCTGTAAGTGACTACTCCGTCCTGCTGTTGCAATCTGCTGTGAGCTCACACAGGGACAGTAGCAGCTTGCCTGGCCTGCCATTGGGATCTTCAGCCCCAAGATGGAGAACATTTTCATTATAAAAAGGCACAATTCACATATCAATTGATTTCCAAGAAGAAGGAAGGAGAGACCACTGGTCCTGGAAAGACTGGATGTAGTAGTGTAGGGGAATACCAGGACAGAGAAGCGGGAGGGGGTTGAATGGGGAACAGGGGAGGGAAGAGGGCTTATGGGACTTTCAGGGAGGGGGGGGAACCGGGAAAGGGGAAATCATTGGGAATGTAAATAAAAAATATAGAAAATAAATAAATAAATAAATAAAGTTAGCCTTCCTCTAGCATTTTGTTCTATTAATGCAAAACTGACTAACAAATTTTTATAAGAGTTTTGGGGCAACAGGCATGGTGGCACATGCCTTAATCCCAGCACATGGGAGGAAGAGGCAGGCAGAGCTCTATGAGCCAGTCTGGTCTACATAGCAAGTCAGGCCAGAGCTACACAATGAGACCCTGTTTTAAAACAAAACAAAACAAAACTTTATAAATTTGGTACCTTACCTATTTTCTCATTGGCTTATTATATTTTTAGAATTATGACCCAGTCAAAGCTCATGAAAACTTACACTTCTTTTTCTGTAAATAATTACCTTTTATATTTAGTTTTGTAAACTGTTTTGAGTTAATTTTTCTATATCCAGTGAGGCAGAGGAACAGCCCTTTTTCTTACTGTCTATCTTGATTATGTATGTGTGGTGTGCATTGTGTGTGTGTGTGTGTGTGGGGGGGTATTTGCATATGTGTGGGGAGTGTGTGCGGAGGTCAGAGGATGATGCCAGGTGTCTTTTTGGTTATTTTCTACTTTACTTACTGAGACAGAGTCACTAGTTGAACCTACAACTCAATGATTTAAGAGTTTAGCTAGCCAGCTTGTCCCAGAGATTCCCTGGTCAGTCTCCACCTCCCAAGAGTGCTGAGATTATATGTGGGCCCCCCGCACCTACCTAGTTCTTGTGTGTGTGTGTGTGTGCGCGCGCACCCGCGCGCGTGCGTGTGCTGGGGCACCTGCACTCCTGTCTCCATGCTTGCATGGCCCCTCCCCAAGCCTCATCGTTTATGTACTTGTCCTCTCAGTTTCTGAAAAGACTATTCTTTTCCTAGAGTGAATGAACTTGATGTCCTATGAAAAATCAATTGGCCATAGAGGTATGGATTTATTTTTGGATTCTCAGTTCTGCTCTGTGGTTCTGCACTTAATATATGCCACTTTGCCTTGATTGCTGTGGCTGTGTAGTTAAGTTTAGAATGTTAAATAGGTTTTGTTGTTGACTTTGTTGTTACTGGTTTGGTTTGGTTTGGTTTTTGAAACAGTCTTACTATTGGGTGCTATTCACCAGAGAAGACTGCTTGAACATGAGTTTAAACCAATAGGAAGTTTGTATTAGCCTTTCTCAGGATGAACTTTTAAACACACACACACACACACACACACACACACACACACACACACCAAATGTGTTCTGGGTTGAAATAGTTTATTTAAGAACAGTGAACCAGAAGTGGAACTACAGAAGCCAAAAAGCGAGGTTAGTCCATTTAGGGACTTGCCTATAATTATGGGATTTTTTGATGGATTAGGTCTTTGTTTAAGTTTTTGGTAAGTGGTGCTGTCTACCTGCTGAGTTTTATAGCCTGAATGACTTCCATCATGGTGTCAGTTATGTTAAGGTCTGGGGCCCTATTATATTACTATATAACTTGCTGTCCTGGAACTTACTATATAGATCAGGCTGACCTTGAACTCACAGAGATCCACCTTCATCTGCCTCTTAAGTGCTGAGATAAAAGGTATGTATCACCCACATGGATTTTTGGTTTGGTTTGGTTTGGGTTTGGTTTTTTGAGAAAGGGTCTCACTATGTAAGTCTGGCAGTCCTAGAAATTTTTTAATTCTGTAATACAATCCTTCTGGATAATACATACTTATTATCCCTGCTGAGACTGGGCTATGTAATGTGACCCTGTCAAAAATAAAAACAAAAAGAAAGAAAGAAAAAAACTTTTTTTCTTATGTATTAACTGTTTAGAAATCCTAATTTTAAAAATTTTGCTGAGGCCAGCGTTAGTGGTGCATGCCTTTGATCCCAGTACTTGGGAGACAGGTAGGTGGATCTCTGCAAGTTTGAGGCCAGCCTGTTCTACAGAGAGAGTTCCAGGACAGCCAGGGATACACAGAGAAATCCTATCTTAAAACAACCCCACACCCACCATTTGCTGAGTTGTAATAATGGGGGGTTTTGGAATTAATATACATAATTGGGTTAAATGACCCCTTCCTGTCTCCACTGGGAATGTGTTTACTAGTTATGCGTTTAACTAAGAACTGTCTTGAGGTGTTGCTGTCACTCTCATTAAACAGAACATTAGTTGTACAAATATCTTTTAATGTATTAAAATCCATTACATGTTTATTGATGGTCTACTACCAGTTAGCAGAGATACTGACAGGTAAAATCCTGAAAAGTGTGATTAAATTTAACTTGTTATTGTGTGTGTGTGTGTGTGTGTGTGTGTGTGTGAGGGGGGGGGGCATATGTATGGTCAGAGGATTTTTTTTTAGGACAAACAAGCAAGCAAAGTTTATTGAGAAATAAAGAAATAGCTCCCTAAAGGTAATTGGGAATGCAAAAAGGAGCCTCAGAGGACAGCTGTAGGCCAGCCCTCTCCCTTCATTTCTGCCCTCAGAGGACAGCTGTGGACTGGCTCGCTCCCTTCATTTCTGCCCTCAGAGGACAGCTGTAGGCCAGCCCTCTCCCTTCATTTCTGCCCTCAGAGGACAGCTGTGGACCGGCTCGCTCCCTTCATTTCTACACAGGTTCTAGTGATTTGCCTGTAAGTGGTCAGGATCGTGGGGCTAACACTTTTATCCACTGAACCAGCTTGCCAAACTGGATTAGATTGATTAATTTCTACTAAAAAGATTTTTGAGAGATGTGGTGGTTTGAAGAGGAATGGACCCCGTAGGCTCACGTGTTTGAATGCTTGGCCCATAGGGAGTGGCCCTGTTAGGAGGTGCCACTATTAGGACTTGTTGTAGTAAGTGTGGCCTTGATTGAGGAATTCTCTCACTGTGAGGGCGGGCTTTGAGGTCTCATACTCTCCAGCTAGGCCTAGTGTGGCGTTCATTTCTGCTGCCTGCAGGTCAAGTTGTAGAACTCTGTCTGCCCACACGCTACCGTGCTACCCGTCATGATGATACCTGACTAAAGCTCTGAACTGTGAGCCAGCCCCAATTAAATGCTTTACTTTACAAGAGTTGCCATGGTGTCTCTTCATAGCAATAAAACCCTGACTAAGACAAAAGGACACAGTTTTTTGAGAATTAATTAGGGTAAATTCTGTGTTCAAGAAGTTTCCTGATTTTTTTCTTTTTTGAGAGGGGCATAAAGTGCAAGAGATAAGGGGGACGGACGGGGAGGAGCTGGATTTTTTTTTTTTAAAGAGAGAAGACAAAGTTGAGTGGGTAGAGAAGATCAGGGAGGAATTAGGAGGGGAGAAACCATGACCAAAATCCATTGAATGAAAAAAGTTTTTTACTTTTTTTTTTTTTTCGAGACAGGGTTTCTCTGTGTAGCCCTGGCTGTCCTGGAACTCACTTTGTAGACCAGGCTGGCCTCAAACTCAGAAATCTTCCTGCCTCTGCCTCCCAAGTGCTGGGATTAAAGGCGTGTGCCACCACCGCCCGGCAAGTTTTTTAATAAGAATATTATAAGACAAGTTTTCGGGAAAGCAAAGGCCAGTGTACACTTATAAAGTTCCATCTCTGAAAGTTGATGACTCAGTGGCTTAGAATACTTTTTGATTTCTTCAAAAGAATGCACAGCTCACAGATGTCCCTAACTCCAATCAATAACTCTGGGGCTCTGACATCTTCAGGCACCAAACACTCACATAATACACAGACATGTGTATTATACATGTGAGCAAAGCACTTAGATAGACCTTAAGATAAATCTTAAAAAGTAAAGAGACATCTTAAATGAGTCTCTTGCAAAGAACAGGGTTAACTGGAAATACATTTATTTGGCAAAATGAGGTACATATTTATGAATATAGAACAAAGATGTCATTTGGAATGTGTTACAGGCTATAAGGGTGGGTAGAATTTGTGTGGAGTAAGTAAGAATAAGTAGATGCTGGCCCATCGACACAGGAGAAAGGGTGTGTGTCTGCGTAAGGGGAGGCCAGGACAGTTGCGCTGTGGAGGAGGAGTGGGGGTGGGAGAGGGAGCGAGGGTGGGAAGCTGGCCCCGAAGTGCCCGGGAGGGTTTGGAAATTTCTCTAAACGGATTTTAAGGGAATGATGAAATTGGATTCTTACTTGTAATTCTATGCTCTGCTTGCTTTGTGGGAATGGATTAGAGAAATGAGAGAATGTGTGGGAGGGTGTGGGGCACTGGCCAGGGAAGTGGAGTTGGAAACTAGTGAGCCAGGAAGTTTTATAGGAGGGAAACTGTCAGACAAACAACAACATGGCAGGTCAGGTAGTGGGACAGGTCACGAGGAAGCCCAGAGAAGCGGGACTTGAGAGGAAGATTTAGAAACCTAATCAGAGCGTAGCTGAAGCACATTGACGGAGCAGTGGTGTGGAAGTGGGTATGCATCTTGGACCTCGAAGGAAATCTGAGCCAGAGACTGAAGTTGGGGAATTATCAATGGTGTTATAAAGTTGTGGAGCTCGGTCAAGTCCCCTGGTCCAGTGCTCCTCAGCCTTCCTAGTGCTGCGACCATTTAATACAGTTGCACACGTTGCAGTGACACCCAACCATAAAGTTATTTTCATTGAAACCTCATAACTGTAATTTTGCTGCTGTTATGAATTATAATGTAAATATCCATGTTTTTTGGTGGTCCAAGGTGACCCCCATGAAATGGTCGGTCATTTGATATCCTCCCCCGCAAGGAGTTACTACCCGCAGGCTGAGGACTGCTGACCTAGGGAAGCTAAGACCTGAGGGGGGGGAGTCTGGGAGCAGACCTCAGGATGTGCAGGTGCCTAGAGGCTGGGGAGGTTGTGGGTGCAAACTAGGGGAGGAGTGAGCAGAGCAGCGCAGCAGGAATGCCCTGCCCTAGTCACAGCAACGTGGGGTGTGGGGGGGCAGCTGCTGAATGCTTCTGTGGGGTCTGTTTGTGAGATGAGCCCTAACATCCTTTATTGCACTTGGCAGGGACAGTGTCATTGAGGTGGTGGAACTGGAGAGTGTATTGGACCGCGTTAGAGATGAGTGGGGGATGGAAGGGAAATGCAATCAAGGAGTTTGACTGTGAAGCAATAGGTGGTGACAGCTGTAGAGGTGGGTGTTCAGGGACAGGAGATGGCTCCTTTCTTCCCTCCCTCCTCCCTCCCTCCCTTCCTTCCTTCCTTCCTCTCTTTTTTCCATTTTAAAGCAAAAAATTCTATATTCCAACCCGCCTTGGGTTATACCTGATAGAACAAGGGCCATTTACTGAATACAGCTGTGCACTAAGACACTGTCCTTGGTGAAGGCTGACCGAGAGAACACCTGTCCATGCTCAGCACATGGGACGCATGCGATGTTGGGCCTGCTGGCAGAGCAGAGCTGTGTGGAGCTTTGTGATGTGCTCCTGCTCCTGCTGCAGACGGCAGGGTGGTGAAGCTGCTCCAGAGGCAGGCTGTTCCTCTTCAGTACCTAATGCGCTCTCGCATTGAAAATGTCCACGTGCCACTGACCACACCGCACACTTCCCCGGCCCAGTTTCCACTGTCACCTGCTTTCTGAACCTCTGTGACTGAGCTTGTTCACCAGTGGGCTGAGTCTGCAGTGCGCCGAGCGAGGGTCAGGATTCTGTGCCCACATCACCTGCACAGAATGTAATGGCCTTGTAAATGTGTGCTACTATTCCCTCAGTATTTGTAGCTCCTTTCTAGTTCCTAAGACACTGTTTAGGACAGGAGAGATGGCTCACCAGTTATATACTACCAGCTCTCCCAGAGGACTAGGGGTGCAACCCCCAGTACCCACATGGCTGTTTATAACTGCCTTTAATTCAATCCCAGCATATCTCAAACCCTATTCTGACCTCCTAGGGCATTAGGCACACATGAGGTACGTAGACAGACAGGCAAAACACCCGAACACATAAAAAAGAAATAATAAAAAAAAATTTCAAAGCATCATAGACTGAAGTTGGTCTCTCTCTCTCTCTGTCTCTCTCTCTGTCTCTCTCTCTCTCTCTCTCTGTGTGTGTGTGTCTGTCTCTGTGTGTGTGTGTGTGTGTGTGTGTGTGTGTGTGTGTGTGTGTGTGGGTATGTGTGGGTGTCTCTTTTCTGTGCTGGTCATCTAGCTAGGGCATTCAGAGCATGTGCTCTACCAGCAGGCAGGCTCCTAACTAACCCTTGTTAATGTGTATTTTCATATAGTGAGAGAAGAACTACTATTTACAGTTTTGTATATATGTCTGTGTGGTATAAATACATGAGTATGTTTCTGTGCATGAGCTCATACGTATGTATGTGTGTGTGTGTGTGTGTGTGGGTGCCCATGTAGCTGTGAGTGTGAATGTGGAGAACAGAGGCCAAGCCTGGTTATTTTCCTCCATTCCCCTTTCCTTGGTTTTGAGACAGGGTCTCTCACTGAACTTACAGTTTATCAGCTCAGCTAGAATGGACAGCCAGTGAGCCACCCACAGGTTTGCCTGCCTCTGCTGCCCAGCAGCTAAAATTAGATATGCAGGCTTTGCTGCTGTTGGGTGCTGGGAATCTAACCCGGGTCATCATGCTCTTCAGGAAGGTACTTTACCAACGGCCATGTCCTCAGACCCACATTATTTTTGGCATTAGAAGGAATGTTCATTGTAAAATCTCTTGTAAGCACCACCTGTCAATGAAAAAAACCAATAGCCAGCGAGCTCAGGCAGGAAATAGGAGGTGGGACACTGGCAGGAAGAGAGAGGGAGGATTCAGGGAAAGAGTGAGAGAGGCACTGAGGGAGATGCTGAGAGAGGAAGATGAAGGAAGAAGCAAGTCGGGACTGAAGGGGAGTAGCCAACCATGTAAGACGTAGAATAGTTTGAATGGGTTAAATAAGTTACGAGCTAGTCAGGGAAGGAGCCAAAGCTTATAGCCCAGGCATTTAATAATAAATAATTACTTTCGGAGTCATCATTCCAGGAGCAGGGGCTGCAAGAAAAAATGGACTGATTGATTGATTGGTTGATTGATTGATTGCGAGCCTGATAAGGTGAGGAATAGCTCCTCTGTGATCTCCATGTTCTGCCTCTTACCCCTCACTTTGCACTGCTGTTGCTCTTGTCTCTTTAAAACTAGTCGTCGCTTAAGGGACAGAGGTCTATGGTTCTCCTTCTACCTGAAAGCCAAGATGGGAGACGGGGGCCCTTGGGCTAAATTCAGCTCACTTCCTGTTCTGTAAATCCTGTCCATCTAAGCATATTTTAGAACTGAACATCTGTAATCAATCTGATAATACAAAAACACTTTAAAGTATAATTAAATATAATATTCTTACACAACAAATAGAAATTCTTCTCATTAGTGAAATTATATCACAAAGAGTTGGGTTTGCGTATGTTTATATTTTGAGTTTTGTCAATAATTCTGCAGAAATATTTTTTAAAACATTAAGTAAGTACCCAAGCAGTATCTTCAGGCTTGCCAGCTCTGCATTTTAATGGCAGTTCACAGACTTACCCTGTCCATTGCTGCCACAAAACACCGTGACCAAGACAACTTATAAAAGAAAGTGCTTGTGGGCTTATGGTTTCAGAGGCTTAGAGTCTCCCATGGTAGAGGAAAGGTGTGGCAGCAGAGACAGCTGAGAGCTCACATCTTGTTTCACTAATTCTGTTAGTTTCTTGTGACTGCTCTAATACATTTCTGCACAACTATGAAACAGCAAGCATTTATTCTCTTATAGTTGTAAAGACTAGAAGTTCAAATAAATGTGTCAGCATAGCCAAACACTGCAAACGCCCCTCCACCATGTACCCCAGATGTCTTGTCACCTCCTAATTCCTTGTCTCCTCCTGATTCCTATGCTCAGCATCTTCCTCCAGTGTTACATTGCCATCTATCTCCACTTTTGTATTTCTTTATCTTCTTTTTTTTTAAATACACTTGTGTGTAAACTTAGATATTGTGGGGGCATGTGTGATGTGTGTGTGCATGCATGTGTAGTTTTCTCTCTCTCTCTCTCTCTCTCTCTCTCTCTCTCTGTGTGTGTGTGTGTGTGTGTGTGTGTGTGTGTGTGTGTGTGTATGTGTAGATGCATGTGTGGTTTTCTGGGTGTGTGTTTCCTTAGGCCCTCTCTATTTTTTTTTTTAACATCAGTCTCTTATTGGTCTATAGTTCATCATTTAGGAGAGACAAGCTGGCTGACAAGCCCCAATAATCCTCGTTTCTCTACCTCCCCAGCATACATCAGCATACATGGTATCTTTATGTGGGTTCTGGGGCTCAATTCAAGTTCATACTTGTGAAGCAAGTAGTTTATTGACTAGGGTATCTCCCTAGACCCTCCTTTTCCTTCCTTCCTTCTCTTTTCTTAATGGTTTTGTTTGGTTTGGTTTGGTTTTTTGAGACAGAGTCTCTCTACATAGAGCTGGCTGGCCTCGAATTTACAGAGAACCGCCTGCTTCTGGCTCCCAAGTTCTGGGACTAAAGGTGTGCTCCACCACACCCTGTTTCCTAAGGTCTACCTGAATAAACCAGAAGAAGCCTTTAAGACCCTTGATGTAAACCACATTTTAAACCAGATAAGGTAGCATCCACACTCTAGGAGTCTAACCTGCACAGGGGGAAGAGGGGTAACTTCCTACAGAGTCTGTTCATACACTTGCTGTTTTACAGTTTCCTGGGGCCACCTGTCTTTGAGACCCTCATGTATATCCCACAGACTCTAGATTTGCTCAGTGGTATTCTAGGAGTCTAACCTGCACAGGAGGAAGAAGGGTAACTTCCTACAGAGTCTGTTCATACACTTGCTGTTTTACAGTTTCCTGGGGCCACCTGTCTTTGAGATCCTCATGTATATCCCACAGACTCTAGATTTGCTCAGTGGTATTCTTGTGTGTGTGGTCTTTTTAGTCTTGTTCATACATTCTTTATCCTCTTAGAATTAGGCTTAAATGACTTTTTTTTCTTATGACCATATATTTAATTTATAGTTTTGTTCTATACTTAAGAAGTATTAGTCTTTTGTTAAGACTTAACTGTTAAGAGAAAAAGCTTCTCTTCCATCCTGCAATTAGGTGAATAACTTAAATGATAAATGATTTGTACTTGGTGTGATGGAGTGCTTAGTGTGCCCAGCCTTGTAGGCAATGCTGATGTTACTGAGGACAACTCTGAAGAGAAGTCACATCAGCCCTTTGTATACTGGGCGATGGGGAGGCTAAAGAACATACTCAGCCAAGGCGAGTACGGTTCAAACGATTGGTGCTGTCTTTTTGAATGAAGCCCATTATGTTACAAAGACACAGCATACCTCAGCTTCCGTTAAATGGCTAGTAATGTAACTACATGAGCAATCTTTGCTTCGTTTGAGGGATCATAGACTTGAGTTTCAGTCAGATTTGTGGATGCTTATTGAGGCTATTACCTTATAGAAGTATCGTGTCTGATCCTTAGATGTAAATACAATTAATATGTGATTTGTATGTTTTTAAGTCTGTTTTAGACATTGAGAGAATATGGGTGAAAGTCATTCCAAATATGGAAAATTTGCTAATATGTTTTAGAACGCAGTCCGCTTTTCATTTGGTTTTGACCTGGAACTTGGTGTGTAGACTGGGCTGCCTTTGAACTCACAGAGAGCCACTGTGTCTGCTTTCCCAAGAACTACATTTAAAGGCCTGCACTTTGCTCTCTATTCAGTCATATTCTTTTTTTTTTTTTTTTTGGTTTTTCAAGACAGGGTTTTTCTGTGTAGCCCTGGCTATCCTGGAACTCACTCTGTAGACCAGGCTGGCTTGAACTCAGAAATCTGCCTGCCTCTGCCTCCCAAGTGCTGGGATTAAAGGCGTGCGCCACCACTACCTGGCTCAGTCATATTCTTACGATGTTGTTTTCCTTTCCTGTATTTCAGTTTGTGGGAATATGACCAAAGCCTCCAGCTAGAAACTACACTAACTCCAACTATAAATTTCTTTGTGTAGGGTCTCTTGGGTATTTTATTTACTTATTTATTTTATGTATATGAGTACACTGTCGCTGACTTCAGACATACCTGAAGAGGGCATCAGATCCCATTACAGATGGTTGTGATCTACCATGTGGTTGCTGGGAATTGAACTCAGGACCTCCGGAAGGGCAGTCAGTGCTCATAACCACTGAGCCCTCTCCCCAGCTCGTCTCTTGGGTATTTAGCTGGTGTACTATACACATTGTGCTTTCTGCTTCCCTAAAGTGTCTAACTCAGAAGTTCTTCTCTCCCCTCTACCCACCCCTTCGTCTTTCCCCTCCTGGGCTTGCTTGCTTGCTGTTGGCTTTCTGTAGTTACAAGCTAATACTGAGAATGTTCATCTCGACTCCCGGGCCTCCATGGGCTTAACTTGGCTGTCCTTCCTCTTTCCTCTGCTGTGGTGTGGGACACCCCTCCTCTCAGAGCCACTTCCTTTGTCTAGATTCCATTCCTTCCTGTTCGCTTAGGAGCCTTTCTTTGTCATTAATCTCTTCTTTAACTTTCATAAATTCTACTTATGAAATTAAGTTTCTAATAATAATTATGAGTTGCTTAATGATGGAAATGTTTTTTGAGAAGTTTGATATGCAATAAACTTTTGAGAAGTTAGGTGATACACAAACCTATATCACCTAAGCCAGTGGTTCTCCACCTTCCTCATGCTGTGAACCTTTAATACAGTTCTCATGTTCTGGTGATCCCCCCACCATAAAATTATTTTTGTTGCTACTTCATAACTATAATTTGTTACTGTTATGAATAGTAATGTAAATATTTTTGGAGTTAAATGTTTGCCAAAAGGGTCATGACCCATAGGTCGAGACCTATTGATTGTTTAGGTCGTGTGTGTGTGTGTGTGTGTGTATAAAAATATATATATGTACATATACATATATATTGCTTCTATCATATATGTAACTCATAATTGGCTAAACCTCATTATACAAACCATAACTATACTCTTTTTAAAAACTTTGTGGCCGGGCAGTGGTGGCGCACGCCTTTAATCCCAGCACTTGGGAGGCAGAGGCAGGCGGATTTCTGAGTTCGAGGCCAGCCTGGTCTACAGAGTGAGTTCCAGGACAGCCAGGGCTACACAGAGAAACCCTGTCTCGAAAAACCAAAAAAAAAAAAAAAAAAACAAACAAACAAAAAAAACTTTGTGTATGTATAAGTTCCTGTGCAAACCAGAAGAGGATGTCAGATCCCCTGAACCTGGAGATTCAAATGGTTGTAATGATGCACGAGCTGGGAATTGAACTCAGGTCCTCTCTAAGAGCAGCAAATGCTCTTAACCACTGAGCCACCTCTCCAGCCCCATAACTTACTCTTTAAGAACTGGAGAGTGTTTAGGAAACCTAAACTGAGTTAGAGTCGAGATAGAAGCACCTCAGCACTTGTAGTCCTCCTGTACTCTGAGTCCTCATGACCAGGAATACAGCTAAGGGTAGCACAGGGGCTGGAAAAACACTTCAGAACAGAGCCAAGATTTAGGGCTAGAAAAGTCCTGGTTGCTGGAGTCAGCCTGAAGGAGGAACGAGTTGAAACCCTCTATGCCCTCCACACCATTCTGTCCCATACAGCACCCTGTCTTGTGTCCTCCACATGCCCACTGCTGCTAGCCACCATGCTGCCAGTCTATGCCGCCAGACCCTCAGAGTCTGTTACCAGCCGTGAGCACAACTGCTGACTGCCACTAAGTTCATTGTTCCTCAGGGCCACTGCAGCCTGTCCCCTTGCCTTCCCCTGGCTGTACTGAAATCACCAAAATACTGGAGGCCTTCCAGAGATTCTGGGTCACTGTTTCAACACCAGGGTTCCAAGACAAATGGCATAGGATGGAAATGACATGGCAGATGACATATCAGGCTGTTTGTGAATCTATAGCCTGGGACTCCCATAGACTGGACACGTTTACACCCCACAGGAGCCTAACTCAGTGGTTTTTCTGTCTCTTGTCTCCAGTTGACTAGAGACAGTAACTCCAGTTTTCACCCTTCCCCCTCCAGAGGTTACCTGTATCCCAAGCCAGGCATTTCTTCATCATTCATTTTGTGCCTATAGGTATTGTTTGGTTTTGTTTTTTGTTTTTCTGTTTGCTAGTGCTTGCCAAATTATTTCTTAGGGACCTGTTTGGGGTTTTAGATCTCAAAATAGCATATTGATAATAAAATGGAATTATTGGTAGACAGTAGGAAAAAAATGAGGGAAAAAAAGAGGCTATCATAGTCTGGCTCCACATTCCCAAGCACCAGATGTTGGTACAAGATCAATAGCTGTCCTCCTTGGGGGGACCCACACTGTTTGAATGAAAATGGCCCCCCCCCATAGGTTCATTTATTTGCACACTTGGTCTCCAGTTAGTAAAACTGTTTGGGAAGGAGTAGGCATGTCCTTGTTGGAGGAGATATGTCTTTGTGGGTGGGCTTTGAGGTTTCAGAAGCCCACACTGGTCCAGGCCCTTTCTCCTCCTAGAACTTACTGATCGGGTGTGAACTCTTCGCTACTATTCCAGCACTGTGCTGCCAGCCCTCCTGCAGCCATGGTTCCCACCATGATCATCATGGACTGAAAGCAAGTCCCCAGTTAAATGTTTGATTTTAGCTGGGATGGCAGTGGTGGTGGTGGTAATGTACACCTTTAATCCCAGCACTCAGGAGGCAGTGGCAGGCGGATCTATGAGTGCAAGGCCAGCCTGGTCCACAAAGCAGGTTCCAGAACAGCCAGTGCGGTTACGCAGAGAAGCCCTGTCTCAAACAAACAAAAATGCTGTATTTTCTGTTGCCTTGGTTGTGTTTCTCTTCACAGCAATAGAGCAGTGCCTAAGACAGGACCTGTACTTGTGTACTTAGTGCCTGCTTCCTTCAGTTACCACCTCGCCCATGGCATCAGAGCGCTTAGTGGGACAGCGAGCAGAGGCGGTACGGACCAGTTGGACTTACCCTCTGTGTGGGTTTTCTTTGCAGCTGGTCAATGAGGCAAGGAACGGAGAACTTCTATCTCTTGTGTTTGACTGAAATTTCCTGTAAAGTGAGGAGTTTGGATGAAAAACCTTATACATTTTTTTTTCTAGGTTTTAGTTTCTTTAAGGTCAAAGCCTCAGTGCATGTCATCATCTGGTGACAAAGCAGAGAAATACTACACGGTGTACTATTTTCTGGCAATTTGGTACAATTACTCTTTTGCCATGTGGGAAGCCTAAGCTTGATCCCTAGCACCATATAAACCAGGCACGTACGTGACAAACCCCTATAATCCCAGGACTGGAGAGATGGGAGTAGGAAGATGAAATGTTTAAGGTTATCTTTGAGTACATAGCAAGTTAAAGGCAAACCTGGACATAGGATAGGGAGAGTGTTTATTTGGGAGAGTATGGAGCTGTTCTCTGTCTCCAATGTGGTGGTTGTTATGAAAGACACTGGGCTGCATATGAAAGGACATTCATTTCTTGTTATAATTTATACTCTTTTAAATTTGACTAAAACGTGTAGGAAAACTTACAAGACAAATTTTTAAAAAAAATGTTTTCAATCCAGTTGGTAAAAAAAAATCATAAATAAACATGAAAGATTTTAGATGGAAATAAGTTACAGATGACAGAGTACCAAAGGGTGCATGAGAATGAGAGAGCAGACGTGAACTGCATTATGGTATGAAGGACAGAAAAATCAATAAAGACAAGAGTGACTTTTGGCAAAGGTCAACACAATTTATGAAATTAACTAAATGAAACTAATAAAGGGCAAATGCAAGTCACCAATGTCAAGAACAAAGGGAAGCTGTCACTACCGACACCAGTGGCAGGTCAGTAAAAAACATCAAAATACTTGCAAAACACTACAATTTGACAATATGGGTTATATAGGCCAATTCTTTAAAATTGAAACAGAACACTTTGTTTCTATTAAATAAATCCATTTTAGACATAAGAACACTTTTTTAAAAAAGACAATTTGGATGATCCAGGTGATTTTACTAGAATAGTTCTCTAATTGTTTGGTTTGTGAGAGATAAGGGTCTAGTCTCACTCTTGTACATGTGTCTGTCCGAACTAACCACCATTTCCTGAAGATGTTGTCTTCTCTCCAGTGTCTGTTGTTGGCCTCTTTGTCAGTAAGCAGATGGGTGTAGGAGTATGGGTTCTCAACTCTATTCCATTCATCATAGTGTCTATTTTTATTCCAGCACTATGATGATTTATTACTATTGCTTTGTAATATAATTTGAAATCTTGAATAACTCTAATAGTTCTTATATTACTCAGGACAACTTGTCTATTCTGGGTCTATTGTGTTTCCAGATGAAATTTAAGATTTTTTTAAAAATTTGTGTGAAGAATTGCATTGGAATTTTGTTAGGAACTGTGTTACATACATGGATTGCACTTGATAGAACGGTTATTTTTAACACTTTGAGCATGGAAAGTGTTAGTCTGCTTTCTGTTGCTATGATGAAGACTGTGACCAAAAGCAACCTGGGAGGAAAGAGTTTATTTCAGTTACAGCTGTAGTCTGTCATGAAGGGAGGTTGGGTAGGATTAAGATTTACTTATTTTTAACTATGTGTCTGTGTATGGCTATGTGCATGTCAGTGCAGGTACCTGTGGGGGACAGAGGTGCTGAGTTACCCTGAAGCTAGAATTACAGACTGTTGTCAACCCCTTCACCACAAATAGCTGTGGGGAGCCACACTTGGGTTCTCTGCAAGAACAGCAAGCATTTGTAAATACTGAGCCTTCTCTCCAGCCTTTGAATCAGAGGTTCTCAACCTTCCTAATGTTGGGACCCTTTAATACAATTTGTCACGTTGTAGTGACCCCCCACCATAAAATTAATTTGTTGCTACTTCATAACTGATTTTGCTATTTATTAATTGTGATGTAAATGTTGGCTATGCAGGATATGTTATATGTGACCCCTTGTGGAAGGGTTTTACGACCTCCCCCAAGGGGTCTCGACCCACAGCCACTGCCTTAAATGATACTTAGAAAGTAGATTTTCTACTTTGTATTTTAATTTTATTGTGGTTTAGGTTATATAAATATTTATAACCTTTATTATGAATATATAGTTTAGTTCGTAATTGAGCCATTTGCAAAGTTGTTTACTTTTGTTTTCCCAAGACATAGCAATTTTTCCCGTGCTTACTTTATGTGTGTGTGTGTGTACATGTAGAAATGTGGAGGCCAGGGACCAACCTTGGTTATCATTCTTCAGGAAGTTGTGTGCCCTGTTTTTGACATAAAGTTTCTGTCACTAGGACCCAGGACTGGCTGATAGCCCAGGCTGCTATACTCAGGGTCTGCCCATCCCTTGCACTGTAAGTCGTGCCAGCTTTAACACGGGTTCTGGAGATCAAACTACTTCGTAGCACTTGCTTTACCAACTGAGTTTCCTCCAACCCCACTTACTTTTCTATGAAAAAATGCTAATTTGCCCCAAGCTCCATGTCCGTCTTCATTTGTTTGATCTTGTGATAGTGATGTTTTTAAAATTCGTTTGTTTTTGAGACAAGGTCTCACGGAACCTGAGCCAGCCTAGCTGCCTCACCGCCATTGCTCCACCTCTGTAGGGCTGAGTCGCGGTTGTGAGCCACCAGCGGGCTCACTCCTTAGTTTTAGTTCTCTCTTTAAGTTGATCAGATGCTAGTGTGAAAAATCATGTTTGAGGAAGTCTTTCTGGGAGCCTGTAGCTTGCGCCTTTGTGGACTGGCCATCCACTAAGTTGGTACAGCTAGCCTCTGGATTATCTTTCCCGTTTTCCTGGGAAGTCAGCAGACTGGTCAGAGGACTTTCAAAGTTTGAATAGGATATTGTGGAGATCCGTGTGACTGACAGCCTGCCCTCCCTGTTGCTTCTTTCTGGCTGCATCTTGCTCTGTGTCCCAGGCTGGCCTTGAACTGTTGACTCTCCTGTGTCTGCCTGAATCTGGACGTCTCGTACCAGCGGCGTGTACTGCTCCTCCCAGCTCTGTTTTCTAATAAGCACCCCTTGCTTGAGCACGTTTCCTTACCAGTCTGCCGTCCTACCTTATCTCTCTGTTTATTTTTGTTTGCATGTTTGACTGTCTGTGCACCATGTGCATACAATACCCTCAGAGGCCAAAGGGTATCAGATCTGCTAGAAATGGAGCTATAGACAGTTGTGAATTGCCATGCGGGTGCTGAGGATTGAAGTCAGGTCCTCTGGAAGAGCATTCAGTGCTATTACCTGCTGAGCCTTCTCTCCAGCCTGGGTTAATGAGTTACCAAGCTGCTTTCCCACAGCTGCCTTTGATGGACATATTCATTCTTTTGTCTTGTTTGTCCTGGTGATTTTTAACCTTAGGAAAGTACAGTAGGGTCTGCCTATAACCTGGGATGCTGAGAACATGGTTGGTTAATAGTGATTCTATCTGAGTTAGGGTTCCTATTGCTGTAATGAAATACTATAACCAAAAAAGTAAAAGGGGGGTGGGATATGATTTATTTGGCTTACACTTCCATATTGCTGTTCATCACCAAAGGAAGTCAGCACAGAAACTTAAACAGTTCAGGAACCTGGAGGCAGGAGCTGATGCAGAGGTCACTGAGGAGTCCTGCTTACTGGCTTGTTCAGCCTGCTTTCTTATAGACTCCAGGACACCAGCCCAGGGACTGCCCCCACTGATCACTAACTGAGAAAATGCCTTACAGTTGGATCTCATGGAGGCATTTCCTCAGCTGAGGTTACTTCCTCTCTCTCTGCTCTATCTAGCTTGTGTCAAGTTGACACACAAAACAAGCCAGTACAGATTCCAAAAATGATGTGTCCAATTTTCTTAATGGAACAATCAATTGTACCTCATTAATTTTTACAATATGTTTGAGTATTATTAATGACTAAAGTACAGGGTGGTAAAAGAGTGTGTAATATCAGTGTCCTAGCTGGTGTTTGTTAACCTGACACAACTTAGACATATCTTGGAAAAAGGAATCTTAATTGAGAAAATGCTTCCATAAGACTGGCCTGTAAGGTATCGTCTTAATTAATGATTGATGTGGGATGGTGCCCAGCTGGATTCAGGGGCTGGAGAGGTGGCACAGCAGGTGAGAACACCGGCTACTCTTCCAGGGACACTTGGACGTGGATTTGAATCCCTACATGGTGGCTCCCAGTCATCTGTAACTTGAGTTCCAGAGGATTTGACACAAGCATGCACGCACGCACACACGCACTTGCATCATTCTTCCATGCGTTCTGCCTCACTTCCTGCCTGGAGTACCTGCCCTGACCTCCATCAGTGATGGAGTGAGGGTTCTAAACTGAAATTTCTTTCTTATCAGTTCACTTTTGTCACGGTGTTTACCACAGCAGCAGACACCCAAACACTCAGCCAGGGGACAGGTCTCCTCTCCATGCTAATTCCTTTTTGCTGGTCATGACAATGGCTTCAGAGTCACTGGTTTTTTCTGTGATTTTGTTGTTGTTTCTTGGTGTGAAACGGGTTCTTGCTATGAAATCAAGTATGCATCTTTGGTTTTGTTCTTAAAACTAAACAGTTTTCTGGCCAGCTTTTTGTTCAGTTAACCTTCATTTCCTTTGGCAACAGTGGGCTTTGCCCCTGTTCTTTTTTTTTTTTTTATTGAATATAATCTTCATTTACATTCCAAATGCTAAAACCTTTTCCGGTTTCCCCCCTCCCCATAAACCCCCAACCCTTCCTCCCACCCCCTGCCTCCAAGTATATGCCCCTCCACCTAACCCACTCCCACCTCCCCCCATGCCCACCACCCCCGATTTCCCTTTGTTGGGGCATCTATTGAGCCTTCACAGAACCAAGGACCACTCCTCCCACTGATGCCAGACAAGGCATTCCTCTGCCACATTTTTGGCTGGAACCATGTGTACCCCTTGGTTGATGGTTTAGTCCCTGGGAGTCCTGGGGCGTCTGGGTGGCCAACATCATTGTTCTTCCTATGGGGCTGTAAACCCCTACAGCTCCTCCAGTCTGCCCTCCAACTCCTCCATTGGGGACCCCATGCCCAGTCCAATGGTTGGCTGCTAGCATCTGCCTCTGTATGTGTAAGGCTCGGGCAGGGCCCCTCCAGAGACAGCCATGACATGCACCTTTTGGTATGCACTTCTTGTTGTCCATAATAGTGTTGGGGTTTGGTGACTGTTTATAAGATGAATCCCCAGGTAGGGCAGTCTCTGGATGGCCTTTCCTTCAGTCTCTGCTCCACATTTTGTCTCCTGTATTGCTTCTCTGAGTATTTTGTTCCCTTTCTCAGAGGAACCAAAGCACCCACACTTCAGTCCTCTTCCTTCTTGAGCTTCCTATGATCTGTGAATTGTAACTTGTTTATTTTGAGCTTTTGGACTAACATCCACTTATCAGTGAGTGCATACCATGTGTGTTCTTTTGTGATTGAGTTACCTCACTCAGGATGACACTTTCTAGTTCCATCCATTTGCCTAAGAATTTCATGAATTCATTGTTTTTAATAGTTGAATAGTACTCCATTGTGTATATATACCACAATATCTGTATCCATTCCTCTGTTGAAGGACATCTGGGTTCTTTCCAGCTTCTGGCTATTATAAATAAGGCTGCTATGAACATAGTGGAGCCTGTGTCCTTATTACATGTTGGAGCATCTTCTGGGTATATGCCCAGGTGTGGTATAGTTGGGTCCTCAGGTAGTACTATGTCTAATTTTCTGAGGAACTGCCAAACTGATTTCCAGAGTGGTTTTGCCAGCTTGCAATCCCACCAACAATGGAGGAGTGTTCCCCTTTCCCCACATCCTCTCCAGCATCTGTTGTCCCCTGAGTTTTTCATCTTAGCCATTCTGACCAGTGTGAGGTAGAATCTCAGGGTTGTTTTGATTTGCATTTCCCTGATAACTAAGGATGCTGAACATTTCTGCAAACCGGTAGTCAACATCAAATTAAATGGAGTGAAACTCGAAGCAATCCCACTAAATTCAGAGACCAGACAAGGCTGCCCACTTTCTCCCTATCTATTCAATATAGTACTTGAAGTCCTAGCCAGAACAATCAGACAACAAAAGGAGGTCAAAGGTATACAAATTGGAAAGGAAGAAGTCAAAATTTCACTATTTGTAGATGATATGATTGTATACTTAAGCGACCCCAAAACTTCTACCAGAGAACTAAAGCTGATAAACAACTTCAGCAAAGTGGCTGGATATAAAATTAACTCAAACAAATCAGTAGCCTTCCTCTACTCAAAGGATAAACAAGCTGAGAAAGAAATTAGGGAAATGACACCCTTCACAATAATCACAAATAATATTACATACCTTGGTGTGACTCTAACAAAGCAAGTGAAAGATCTGTATGACAAGAACTTCAAGCCTCTGAAGAAAGAAATTGAAGAAGATCTCAGTAGATGGAAAGATCTCCTATGCTCATGGATTGTCAGGATTAATATAGTAAAAATGGCCATCTTGCCGAAAGCAATCTACAGATTCAATGCAATCCCCATCAAAATTCCAAATCAATTCTTCATAGATCTAGAAAGAGCAATTCTCAAATTTATCTGGAATAACAAAAAACCCAGGATAGCAAAAACTATTCTCCACAACAAAAGATTTTCTGGGGGAATCACCATCCTTGACCTCAAGCTCTGTTAAAGAGCAATAGTGATAAAAACTGCATGGTATTGGTACAGAGACAGGCAGGAAGATCAATGAAATAGAATTGAAGACCCAGAAAAGAACCCACACATCTACGGTCACTTGATATTTGACAAAGGTGCTGAAAACATCCAGTGGAAAAAAGACAGCATTTTTAACAAATGGTGCTGGATCAACTGGAGGTCAGCGTGCAGAAAAATGCAAATCGACCCATTCTTGTCTTGTACAAAGCTCAAGTCCAAGTGGATCCAGGGACCTCCACATAAAACCAGACACACTGAAGCTTATAGAGGAGAAAGTGGCGAAGAATCTTGAACACATGGGCACAGGGGAAATTTTCCTGAATAGAACACCAATGACTTATGCTCTAAGAACAAGAATCGACAAATGGGACCTCATAAAACTGCAAAGGACACAGTCAATAGGACAAAATGACAACCAACAAATTGGGAAAAGATCTTTACCAATCCTACATCCGATAGAGGGCTAATATCCAATGTATACAAAGAACTCAAGAAGTTAGACCCCAGAAAATCAAATAACCCTGTTAAAAAAATGGGGTACAGAGCTAAACAGTGAATTCTCAACTGAGGAAACTCGAATGGCTCTGAAGCACCTAAAGAGATGTTCAGAATCCTTCGTCACTGTTCTTAGCTCTAAAAAAACCCTCCATGACCAAGGCAACTCTTATGAAAGAAAGCATTTAACTGGGCTTACAGTGTGGGGCTAGTCCTTTCTCCTGACAGCAGGGAGCATGGCAGCAGGTGTACTGGTTTTACATCCTAATCTGCAGGCAGCAGCAGAAAGAGAACAGACTGGGTCTAGTTCTGAGTCCTCAGAGCCCACCCCCCGTGATACACTTCCTCAAAGCATGGTTTAAAATTGTGAAAATGATCTGGACAGGGGTAGCACACGCCTTTAATCCCAGCACTGGGAGGTAGAGGAAAGTGGATTTCTGAGTTTCAGGCCAGCCTGGTCTACACAGAGAAATCCTGTCTCAAAAAACAAACAAACAAACAAACACAACAACAAAAAAACAGAACAAAAATTGTAAAAGGTGTATTCTTTCTAGTTCTGGAGGCCAGACGTCTGGAATCAGGGTATTAATAGAGCTGTTTTCTCTGGAGTCTTCTTTTCTTAGTTTTCTTTGGAAACTTGAGAGGAAGTACATCTAGATTCTGGTGGTTGCCCACCATCCAGCTAATACCTATCATATGACAGGTATGTGTGTGTGTGTGCGTGCGTGCGTGTGTGTGTGTCCGTGTCCTTAAAGGAATGCTAATTACAGGGCTGGAGAGTTGGCTCAGCAGTTAAGAGAATTTATAATCCTTACAGAGGATCTACGTTTGGTTCCTAACACAGCCATCTATAACTCCAATTCCAGGGCATTTGACCCCCCACACCCCCACTTCTGACTGCAGCAGGCACCAGCCAGGCATGACTACAGGCTAAACACTCATATACATTAATAAATCTAAGGAAAAGAATGCTAGGTTCGTTGGATTTAGGTTTAATGCCCACTCTAATCCATTATGGCCTTATCTTAATATGATGGGCAGTTTCAGAGTGAATGTGGAATTTGGAGAACAGTAACACTCAGAAAAGAGTTACCGTCCAAGGGATCTGAGGAGATGGCTGTCACTGAGGTGCCTGCTGAGCAGGTGTGAGGATCTGAGTTTGGAGACCTGAGCTGAAGTGTGAGGACTTCAGCTCCCATGTAAAGCTGGGTGTGGCTACGTACATCTGGGGAGGAGAAAACAGGCTTACTAAACAGCCAGCCCAGCCAGTGGATGAGCGTCCAGGTTCAGTGATACACCCTCTCCCAAAATACAAAACAGAGAACAATGAAGAATACACAGACCTTGGTCTCTGGTCTCTACACATGTGCACACTTATACAAATGTGTGCAGACTCATACACCATCCATATACATACATTAGAGAATCTGAATTCATCTAAATGTTGATATTTAAACCAATAATACTTACTGATTTATCTATATTATATAAAAGTGACTGACAAGATATATTTTTATGTAAAAAAAAAAAACCCTATTGGTTATACCACATGCCTGCATTTCTATTGTGTGGGCCAAGATAGCTGTTTTCCATTAAAGGTATTGTTGGTGCTGAAACACCTATTTATATGTAATATATATTTGTATAGATGTTGGACCAGAAAGCTTTTCAGATTATGGCTTAGACCATATTTATAAGACCAAGGTGACTTTTAAAACCATTACCTTAGAATAGTACTTGAAATATTTTATTTTATACCCATAACACCTAGCAGCTCCTGATACTGATGTACTGGATGAAATATGAACGAAAGAGGAATGTGTGTTTCCATTGACATGTTGTCATTAGAACGTTAGCAAATCTATTTACTTCCTCTCCAGAAAGCCAGGCAGCAGTGTTCTCCATAGTGTCCTGTAGGCTTTTTTTTTTTTCCCAGTACCTCATTCTTTGTTAGGATCTAATCCTGTGGTGTGTAGGGGTCCATTGTATAGATAAAGCATGACTCGTATAACTGGTTTCTTTTTTAAAAAAATTTAATTGTGGTAAAAGTACATGCATCATTTATATATATTGAGTTTTAGTCTTTGTATGTATGTATGTATACATGCCATTTGCCTGCCTGCTGCCCACAGACGCTAGAAG
Organism: Tokudaia tokunoshimensis; assembly: GCA_036184795.1. Classification (NCBI taxonomy): domain Eukaryota; kingdom Metazoa; phylum Chordata; class Mammalia; order Rodentia; family Muridae; genus Tokudaia; species Tokudaia tokunoshimensis. The sequence goes on along the minus strand of BTHU01000013.1, from coordinate 3,625,843 downwards.
AGGGTATTGGGTCCCTTAAAAATGACATTATAGGCAGCTTTTAGGCATCATATAGGTGCTGTGGATCAAGCTGAGATCCTCTGTAAGGACAGCAAGTGCTCCTGACCACTAAGCCCCATCTTAAAATATTTTAAAGAGTACATTTTGGGGCCATTGAGGTGACTCAGGAGGTAAGGCCTCTATATAGTAGGAGGAGAGAACTGATTCCCACCAGCTGTTCCTGACCTCAACATGCACACCATGGTACATATGTATGTACATACATTTTAAGTAAATATATAAATAGTTTTTAAGAGGAAAATAGAGCCAAAGTATGCTTTGGTGTTATTAAATGTATTCACATTGTTGTGCAACCAAGTCTCCAAAATTTTTCATCTTGCAAAACTGAAACTATATAATTGGCCCTCATTATCTGTAGGTTCTGTCTCCAAGTTCAATCAACTTCTTTCTCTTCATTACATCCCAAACAGTGCGATACTATAGTATTTACATAGCATTTGTATGGCTTATATTTCAAGTTGTCTAGAAATTACTTAGAGTATATGGGAGGATACATGTAAGTTGTATGCAAATACCACATCACTTTTTATAATGAACTGAAACACGTACAGATTTCAGAACCCTTCTGCAACCAATCTACCATAGATAAGGAGGGTTGACTGTGTCCATTAAAGAAAATTTCTCATTGGCTCAGACCCTAGCAACCACAGGTCTACTTTCTGTTTCTATGGATTTGGGCTAGCCTCCGCCTTTGTTCTTCCTATTCTTGCAGTGCTGCTTTAAATAGACTTATGTGCATGCCATTTTACACATAGTTCAGTGTATCTATAAGATGAATTCCTAGAGTTACTAGGTAAAAAGGTTGTGTACTTAGTCACTGTTTGATTGCTGTGAGGAGACACCATGACCAAAGCAGCTCTTACAAGAGAAAGCATTTGATTGGAGAATTGCTTACCATTTTAGAAGTTTAGTCCATTTCATCATGGTCAGGAGCATGGCAGTAACTTGAGAGCTACATCTTAATCCACAGGCAGAGAGAGAGGGAGGGGGAAGGGAAGGAGGAGAGAGGGGGAAGAGGAGAAGAGGGGGAGAGGGGAGAGGGAGAACTGGGCCTGGCATGGGCTTTTGAAATCTTAAAGCCTACCTTCAGTAACACACATCCTCCAACAAGGCCACACCTTCCTAATCCTTTAATCGTTCCCAAATACTGTCACTCCCTGATGATTGAAGCATTCAAATATATGAGTCTATGGGACCATTCTTATTCAAACCTCCAAACACATAAGGTTTGGTTTGTTTGTTGGTTGGTTTGTTTGCTTGCTTGATTGATTGATTATTGATTGATTGATTTTTAAAGAGTACCACCGAGGAGATGGCTCAGTGAACAAAGCTTACTTGTTGGTCAAGTATGAGGACTAGAGTTCAGATCTCTAGAACCTGTGTAAAAAGCCAGACGGATGTGACTGCTGCCTGTAATCCCACGACTCAGAAAGCAAAAAAAGAGGTTCCCTGGGATAAGGTGTCTAACTAGACTGGCTGGAATAAGAGGGCTCCAGCTTCTGGGAGAGACCATAGCTTGATAAATAAAATAAATAAGGATCAAGGTTCCCTGTCTCTGTCTCTCTGTCTCTGTCTCTGTCTGTCTGTCTGTCTGTCTCTCTCTCTCTCTCTCTCTCACACACACACACACACACACACACACCAGACATATACATGCACACATGCACATAAATATATACATCCATGCAAATAATGTGTGCTCATGTCTGCTTCCCCCAGCAATGTATCAGCTATTGAATATGTATCAGTGAAGTGAGCATGCCGCCTGGGCTGAGCTGTGACCTGGAGTGCTACTGCAGTTTGCAAGAGGTTGGGCTCCCTGGGGCTCTGCCTCTCTTTTTAAGGAACAAATGGTATCATCTCCTAATGTAGCTTCTGTACTGCATTAATTTAAAATTTTTAAGTAAAAACATTTAATCATAAACACTATTAATCTATTTTTATATGAATGATAGCATCTACTAGAGTAATTGCAACATCTTAATTCAGTGGGTACCACAACTTGGTATGTATTGACCCTGTTGGAGATTTCTTTAGCATGGAATTTTATGATTGTTAATATGAAAGGAAAGATGCCTTCCTTGAACCATGTATAAAGAAATCCTTCATACTAAAAAGTTTGAGTGTACTGGAAGTAACAGGAAAGGGGGAATATAAGAGAGGAGGCCAGGTATGTGAGAGGAGGCCGCAGGCCTCTGCATCCTGGAGTGACCCACGCACAGCAGGTATGAGATCCTTGCAGTGGAGGGAGTGAAAGTAAGCAGCCAGCCCCAGGCTGTTTACACAGACTTTCTGTAACATCCTGAGAGTTGAAAACTGATGCTCAACTTCTTTGTTTTTTGTTTTTTGTTTTTGTTTTTCGAGACAGGGTTTCTCTGTGTAGCCCTGGCTGTCCTGGAACTCACTCTGTAGACCAGGCTGGCCTCGAACTCAGAAATCCACCTGCCTTTGCCTCCCAAGTGCTGGGATTAAAGGCATGCGCCACCATGGCCCGGCCTAACTTCTTTTCTTTTCTTTTTTTTGAAACTTATCTTTCCTTAGAATGTACAAGTAACTTTTTGATGCAGTGATTTTCTACCCAGAGATTTTAAACTAATTTAATTTTTTTCTTCCTGTAACATGAAAATATATAATTTTGAGATATTCTGATATTTTCTTGTACAGTAAAATGAAAGAGTCTAGGAGTCATCTCCTAAAGATGACTGGTATTTATGGTCTGGAATTCAATGTATTAAGTAACATACAATTTTATTCCTTCTTCAGTAGATTCAAAGATATAGTAGAAAAAAAAACTCCAGGGCTGGGAAATGTAACGCAGTGATAATGCACTCCTTAACATGTAGACCACTTAGGGTCTATTACCAGGGCCTTAAAGCATCTCTAATTTTCCTCACTGATGGCCTTTAATGCCTGATGGGTGGGTTTTTTTTCTTTTCATACACTAAACAAGACAGCAGTTCCTTGATGGAAGACAGCTGGGTGTTCCCTAAATTCCAATGCCATTTACTTGGAGATAGCCTCAAATCTTGTGGGTCCAAGAATCGGGTTAATCTCCAAGATTGCCTGCCCTCACAGATGCCAGTCACAGTTGTTTCTAACCCATGTATCTGACTGTTGCTCTAAATTAGGGTCCTACACCTCTCTTCTCAGGGTCAGTTAATTTGCTCAAGTGGCTCACAGAGCTCAGGACAGTTTATTATAGGGGATATTACAAAGGATAAGGGTGAAAAGACACACAGGGCAAGTTCTGGAGGAAGAGCATAGAGCCCTCTAGAAATCCCCATGTCCGGCTCAGGCTGGATCCTTCTGCAACTACAAAGATACTTCCTTCCTTACGCCAGAGGTTAACAAGATGGGGGTAAGACCCCATGACGCCTGTCTGTGCAACGTCCCTTCTCAAGTCAGACAAGGCAGGCCAGAAAAAGGTGTGGAGGATTGAATGTTTCCATGAGCAGCCACAGAATGATATGTTTTAGTTTCTGTCACTTGCCCTCAGTATGTAGGTTCTGAGTGAGAAACCTTAACACAATAACTAAATGTATACAACATAATTGCACAGTTGGTACAATAGTTTAGGGGGGGTTGTTAGTAGAGAACTCTGAATTCTTTCCCATGATATCTTTACATCATAATTTTCTTATCTATTTTCCTGTTAGTAAACATCTAAGTTGTGATAAACATCTTTTATACCTATATTTTTATTTGTATAGTTTGGATAAATTAAAAATATGATCATTTTATATTTTAATGGATATGCTGGGACTCTAAAATGTTGTCAACATTGTGACTTTTATAGGACATAAACCTAGTTTCAAACTTAGAAAAGTGTTAGCAAGGAGACATAATTAGTGTCTACTTTTTTTTTTTTCTAATGAAAGGTTTCTAGCCACAGAACATCTTTAAGTGATAAATTTGAAATGTTTTATTCTTACAGTGATGGAGTGGGGGGAAGATATTAAAGCGATCGCTAGAGATGAAGCAGTGATGCTGGTGAACCACCAGGCAACTGGAGATGTGTGCACACTGATGATGTGCCTCCAGGACAAAGGACCGGTAAGCATCTTCAGTGCCTGGGGTGGACCGCCTACAGATGGACTTAGTATTAATCAAATATCTCACTGTTCTTACAGTATCAGTATAGATTTCATATAATTCTTGGTCACCCTGGGAAGGGAATTTAAAGACTTTAAAAGATAAATTACTAGAATATTGAATGTCTAGTGTTGATAAGCCACTGTTTGAACTGTTGATTTTGTATCATTTATACTGATAATTAAAAAAATAATAAATCAAATAGATTTAAAATGTTTGCATTTATCATTCAAGGAATTATTACCTGAGAAGGTAAGGAAGTTATGTTCCTAGAAAACTAAATTAATAGTTTACAAATTATTGGAGTTTGTATTTGAAACTATAGTAAGTGAACAAAACAGTCAATGTTCATTGATTGCTTAATAGTCATGAGTGACTGTAAGAACTAAAGACTCGGGCTGGTGAGATGACTCAGTGGTTAAGAGCACTGACTGCTCTTCTGAAGGTCCTGAGTTCAAATCCCAGCAACCACATGGTGGCTCATAACCATTTGTAATGAGATCTGATGCCCTCTTCTGGTGTGTCTGAAGACAGCTACGGTATGCTTACATATAATAATAAATCTTTGGGCCAGAGCGAGCAGAGGTCCTGAGTTCAATTCCCAGCAACCACATGATGGCTCACAACCATCTGTACAGCTACAGTGTACTCATATACATAAAATAAATAAATATTAAAAAAACAAAAAAGAACTGAAGACTCACTGGAGTGGCTGGAGTGGTAGCAGGTGACAGGTGGCAGGTGGATGGATGTGAGTTTGAAGCCAGCCTGGTCAACAGAGTGAATTTCAGGACAGTCAGGGCTGTGTAGAGAGACCCGATCTCAAAAGACAAAACAACAACAATAAAGTACTGACTCCATCTCTCTATAAGATCAGAGCAGTACATAAATTCAAAACGAAAGCCTGTGTTTGAGAGCGAGCTCATCATGGACCTGGTGGACAGTGCAACTTTCAGAAGGAAGAACGCATATAATTGGCCTCCAAGGTTAAGTAGGAGTTAGTTAAGGCTGCCTCTAGGGAGATGGTTTTTGCAAAACCTGAGTTAAGAATCAGTGTAAGGTTTTTATTAGGTTTAAAGAATTTTGAATCACCAGGTAAAGTCAGAAAATAAGGTAAAATTAAAAGAAACTATTTTTAGTTATTGCATAATCTGGTTTTCCTCTGAAAAGCAGTGGTATAATCTTGCTGGAATGTGAAATAAATTTAATCCTTCCTTATAATCAGAATCTCAAATCTTTAAAAGAAAAAGAATAACTACTGTTTAGATGCATTTGCTCTTACAATAAAACATATTGTTTTCCCTTAAATTCATAGTGTTAAAATTGTGTGGGTAGTTAAAAAATAACAAATCCTATTTGGCTTTCTGTAGAATCAAGTAACCAATTATCCAACATTCTTTGGTCTTACTAATAATGGTAATTATACTTATAACAGTTATTTTGAAAGAGTGCAACGTGCTTAAGTAGTCTTAAGTCTCAAAGAATAATGTGCATGATCAGTATAAAATATGCTTGTGTTTCTGTGCTAATTTGTTGAGGATGTTAGATAGTCATGTTAGATAGTCATGTGGACCAAAGAAAGGTTAGTTTGTTTGCTTTTGAAAGATTTGAATTAATTTGTTTAGATTTAATTTCTTGTCCTGGGAGTTTTTTTAACATTTATTTTTATTTAATTTTATTTATTTGTATATCTGTGCGTCTGTGTGAATGTATGCCACATGGGTGCCTGTGGATTCCAGAAGGGGGTATCTGATACCTGGAGCTAGAGTTACCGATAGCCATGAGTCATTTGATAAAGGTGATGGGAATTGAACTCTGGTCCTCTATAAGAACAGCAAGTACCCTTAACTACTGAGCCATCTCTCCAGCCCTTCCTGAGTAATTTTGTTTAATTCTCTGATATTATCAGATAATTTGAAATCTAGGCACATTTTAAAACTAATTTTATAAGAGATAAATTAAAAACTATAAGGTAGAAGAATTATAATCTTCCTCTTGCTTTATAAGCATGAGTCAATATTCATATTGTTGAGTAGGAATATTTACTGGACTGATTACTCACTCTGTAGTCATTCAAAGGTAGAAGGCTCTTGTCGAATTGTATACCAGTGTAAAAAGACCTCTTTGGGCTGATGTGATGTTTCACTGAATAAATACATTTGCTACCAAACCCAATGACTTGAGCTGAGTTCAATTCCCAGAACCCCACATGAAAAAAGAGAACTGACTCCTAAGAATTGTACTTTGACCTTCACACATGCATGTGTGCGTGCGTGGGTGACAGGGACACACACACACACACACACACACACACACACACACACGGGGAGAGAGAGGGAGAGAGAAGGAGAGAATATGGTGTGTGGCCAGCAAGGCCCTGGGATCGTCGTATCTGTACCTCCCTGTACTGGGATTATAAGGAGTCTCTGCACTTGGCTTTTACATGAGTGCTGAGAACCACACAAGTCCTCATGGCTGCATGGCATCTTAGTCACTGTTCTGTTGCTGTGACGAGACACCATGACCAAGGCAACTTTTACAAGAGAAAACATTTAATTGGGGCTGGCTTACGTTTCCAAGGTTTAGTTCATTGTCATGATGGGAAGCCTGGTGGCTTGCAGGCAGGGACTGGAGCAGGAGTTGAGAGTTCCATCCTGAACCATCAGCAGAGAGAACAAGCCTAGGCCCGTGAGCCTTTGAAACCTGGAAGTACAGGCCCAGCAGCACACTTCCATCACCAAGGCCACACCTCCTAATCCTTCTAATCCTTTCAGTAATGTAATCACTTTCTGGTGACTAAGCACTCAGATATATGAGCCTATGGGGTCAAGGGCCATTCTTATTCTAACTACCACATACTGTGTTCTTTCTGGTTTTGTGTGTCAACTTGACACAGGCTAGAGTCTTCAGAGAGAAAGGAGCTTCAGTTGAGGAAATGCCTCCATGAGATCCAGCTGTAATCAATTAGTGATCAAAGGGGGAGGGCCCATTGTGGGTGGTGCCATCCCTGGGCTGGTGTCCTGGGTTCTATAAGAAAGCAGGCTGAGCAAGCCAGTAAGTAGCACCCTTCCATGGCTTCTGTATCAGCTCTTGCCTCCAGGATCCTGCCCTGTTTGAGTTCCTGTCCTGACTTCCTTCAATAATGAAAAGCAATATAGAAGTGTAAGCCAAAAACCCTTTCCTCCCGATTTGCTTTTGGTCATGGTGTTTCGTGGAGCAATAGAAACTCTGATTGGACACATGGCAAGTGAGTCTCCTCAGTCTTTATTCTTTTATATATATGTACTTTAAAATTTTTAAGCAATCTAGTCTACTAAAGATGATGGTTGTTCCCTGACAAGTTAAGGCAGAAGCTGTGCCCGTTGGGTTTTCACACTGCCTTTATAAAGCAGATGGTGAGTGTCAGCATCTGGGCTTTTTCTTTATACACAAGTTAACACGATTTAATACTCGGAGTTATTTATATCTGTCATTTTCTTAGAGGTCATTATATTCTTAGTTGAAACTGTAGCTCTCTTTATTTCAGGTTTAGTGCAAGCAATGCTTATTTCCTCAGCAGGCAATAACAATTAAGCAGCTCATTAATTAGATGCTGTTTATATTTAATTTAAAATTTTAAATTTGCCTCAAAGTCTTTTCAATATGAAAATTAACTTGTCAGCAATGGATAATGGTTTTTTTGTGATTAAAGACTAAAGCATCTTAAATATAATGCTAGAGAAAGTATGCACTTGAACAAACTAACAAATTGTGTTAATAACAGGATGTGCCATTGTATTACATTATTTTATAAATGGTTTTAATGATTTTGTTTTGTTAGTCCAGTGTAACTTTACAAGTTATAAGAATTACCAGAGACCTCCTTTAGATAGAGGGAGAGTATTTTAAATCTGCAAAAATTCCTTCCCAGGAAAGTCGTAAGTACCATTTGCTCTTCCCTATAAGGTCTTGATAACAAATAGAGGCATGATTCCACGGAAGTTCATTCTGGGGAGCCAGTGAGTTTTGGGGACACCCTTATAGAGCATAGTGGGGGTTACATAAAGGATTGTGGCTGCTCCCCAAAAAAGCCGCTATCCAGTAGGGATGAGGTCTTCCTGGTCCCCACATAAACGGAGCCCCTCCCACAGTCCCTGGCCTATATACTCTTGCCTCTTCCCATGGCCACTTGCAATTAAGGAAGTAATCCTTGCGTCCGAATTTAATAAGCTAATTCAGCTTCATTCTCTCTTTATACTTATGGACTTAGGGTTCTAAAGCTAGGAATCAAGATTTATAATTTTTATGTAAAGCCTATTAGTAACTGCTAAATTTGTAGAAACAACATTAGATTTAAAGTATTTACAACACTAAATAGACTTAGCAGGCTGGATTTATATATATACATACGTGTATATATAACAACAATAACTAAAGTTGAGAGGTAGTTGGAAGGAGTGGGATGGGTAATTATGTAAATGCAGTATTCATATAGAATTTTCAAAAGAATAAAAAATAATTAAAAACATATATTTAGTCACTAATTCAAAATTTGTTTAGATGAGCCAGGCATGGTGGTGAATGCCTTTAATTCCCCAGCATTGAGAAGGCAGTGGCAGACTTATCTCTGAGTTGGAGTCCAGTCTGACCTACAAAGTGAGTTCCAGGACAACCAGGACTGTCACACAGAGAAATCCTGTCACAACCCCCCCTACACACACACACACACACCCTTCCCCCCCCTCCCCCCACGAGGCAGGGAGGAAGCTTGGATGATTATGGAGACTTGGCTAGAGTGTAGTGTATTTTTTATTTGTAATTGTCATCTCTGAGGCTTACTGCTTCAGTCTGCTAATTTAGGGCTAACCTGGAAGCATCTAGCCTTCATACAATCTCATCTAGGCCTAGAATGATTTTAGGCATAGAGACTTACTGCCGGATAAGCTCACCCTTTCTAGCCCTTTCTGACTTTTGGCTATCTGGTCCAACTCAGCTCAGTTTGTTGTGGCTCAGACTCACCTCCAAGCTGACGGGTTCAGTCTGGCTTCTCTCTCAGCTTCTCCTGAATTACTCTGCTTGGCCTTGTACTAACTTTGGTGATACGTTCTAATCTTCTGGCTCCTCCTCATTTTTCGTCTTTACCAATGCCTAGCTTTGTGTCTCCCTGCAACATGTCTTTTTGTAAAACTACCTCCTCCTTTCTCTCTGCACTGCCCCTTAAATTGCTTCCCTTTCCTTTCCTTGTGAGAATTGGACATATTCTATTATGGTGGTTTGAATATGGTTGGCCCAGGGAGTGACACTGTTAGGAGGTGTGGCCTTGTTGGAATAAGTGTATCACTGTGGGGGTGGGCTTTGAGACCCTCCTCCTAGCTACCTGGAAGACAACAGTCTTCTCCTCTTTGCCTTCATAACAAGATGTAGAATTCTCAGTTCCTCCAGTACTATGTCTGCCTGGATGATAATGGACTGAACCTCTGTATCTGTAAGCCAGCCTCAGTTAAATGTTGTCCTTTATAAGAGTTGCCTTGGTCATGGTGTCTCTTTACAGCAGTAAGACCCTAACTAAGACACCTATTCTATCAAATCTTTCTTTGATTCTTCACTTTGTCTGCCACTTAATTACATATCACTTTCAAACATGGCTGCTTCCTTTCTACAAACTAACTTTGCCTTCCTTGTTTGGGCATAAAGGTGTGGACTAAAAGTGTTTATATTCTAGCTAGAGGGATTAAAGGTGGGTGTTCCTGCTGAGCCACACCTCAACTAGAAACAGCTTTTTTCAGTAAATAACACAATCTTAGGGTTCGCAGTGTAAATATCCTGCAGTGTAGCAAGTTTCTTGACTCCAACACTGAATTAACCATGTCTGCATTTAAATATTTCAGGTTGTCGCTCAGATGATGTGGCTGATGGATCATATTTTCAAGTATACAAACTTTGGAATTGTTTCTCTTATTCATGGAGACTTCTTTATAAGACAGGTGAGTGGCGAACGTTGTTCTTTCAGTGTTCAGACATTTAAAGTGATTGATTATGAAAAAGCAGTATGACAACTAGTTGGCTAAGTAGACTCTGTTCTCCAGTCTTGACTCCTCCTTTGAATCTTTATTCTGCAAACATTTATTTCAGTCTCACTTGAAATATACATGATCAAGCACCTGCCACACTCCTGCTCTTCAAATCATTAGCTGAGTGAACTGGGCAAATCAAATGTTCATTTTCCTCGTTTTCACATGAGAACAGTAGGTGCTCTTCCTTAAAAAGGTGTGGGAATTATGTGAAGTTAAGCTCGTAGAAAGCACTCAGAACCGTGCCTGCTGCCTTCTGTATTTTACCATGAGCACACTGTCACTGTCTAACGTCTATAGTTACTATTATTTGAAGTACCTTGTTATGTGGTAAGAAGATATCTTAGTTACCAGTAGAGAGATTATTAATAAGTAAATAAATAGAAGAAGAAGAAGAAGTGATGAGGGAATTCATAGAAAAACTAATAAGTACATCAGATTTCTGTAGATCCAGAAAATATTGAGGAGAATATAATATTTGGTGTATGGATCATATGACTGGAGATGAGTTGGGAAGATATGTAAGTTCAAGGAATAGTGTCTCATAGACAAGAGAGCTTCTGCATGGCAGCATCGTCACATCCACTGAGTGTCACACATGTCCTTCTTCCAAGTGGGGAAATGCCGAATATAAGCATGTCTGTGGGGGGCAGTGTCCTGGTCGCTTGGTGTTCATGTATTTAACAACTTTAATCTTGGTCGTGTGGTCCTGTGCACAGAAGTTCTTAATGAATAGATCAAATGAATCTTGTTCTGAGGAACCACAAATTAAGACATAAGGCAGAAGTAAGTAGAAAGCACAGAAGCAAGCAACAGAAAGATAACAGCTATGGAGGGAGGGTGCCGTGGGAAAGCTAGCCAATCCTCCTGCGTGGTAAAGTCTGAGGAAATGCCTGTCGTGGGGAGTGTAGCCGTTGATGTAGATGGTAAGCTTAAGTTCCCAGTGTGCTCTGAAGTGTGAAAATGAAAACATATGCACTCAAACCTTTTCAGTTAACGGCAGCCAAGGTTTTGAATCCATACAGACTATTTCAAAGTAATTGAAAATTAATTTCTAAAAGAGCAGCATTTTCCCACTCAGAGATTAGGAGTAAAGATTCTATAACATAGGAATGAATGGTCTAGAGAAGATGTTAATTTAGTCAAATGTGTTGGTGCACACCTGTGTCCCTAGCACTTTAGACAGAAATGGGAGGATGGGAACTTAGTCATTCTTCAGAGCAAATTCAAGGCCAGCCTGGAACTTGTGAGACCCTCTCTCAAAAGGAAGAGGACAGGTTGGTTTTGGTTTTTTTCCTTTTGTTTGTTCGCTTTTCAAGACAGGGTTTCTCTGTAAAAAATAGCCCTGGCTATCCTGGAACTTGCTTTGTTTTATAGACCAGCCTAGCCTCACTTAGATATCTGCTTGCCTCTGCCTTCTAAGTGCTGAGATTAAAGGTATGGGTCACCACACCTTGCTAAATTGTACTTTTTAATCATAATCTTAATAAGCTAGTTCTAAAAGTTTTTTTTTTACTTTGTGATACATTTAATGTGAAGACTGGAAGCACGCTTGCTTTAAGGAGCTTGGTGACTGTGCTGGCTGGCCTGCCGTGACAGGAAGGAGGCTCTGGTGCTGGCTGGAGGTCGGGGCCTTCAGTAGCTTTGTCTGGCTGTCTGTTTTCAGTGCCCATGTCATCCTTTCTCACAACCAAGATCAGTCCATGCCCTTGTCCCATCTGCTTCCAAGGATTTCCCTGCATGCATCTCTTCCTCATGCACACACGTAACTGAGTCTCGACAGGCCTCTGTTGGCTGTTGCAGTATTTCCCCGACTTACCCCGATGGCCTTTTTTTTTCTTCTCATCACAGAAATCAGTAAAACTTGGCTGCTGTATAGATAAGAGTTGGGCTTACTTATGATATATGTAATATTATGGCATTTCTTTGCTCAAAATTATCCAGCAACTTTGCATTTAAGGCTTAGCCTTGTGGTAGCTGGAGAGATACTTCAGATCATATCCTTATTGCTCTTACAGAGGACCTGGGATTGGTTCAGACTGCTCACAACCATCCATGACTCTAGTTGCAGGAGATCCAACACCCTCTGCCTCCCTGAGCATTCGTAGGCAAGTGGTGTATATAAGTGGAGCACAGGCTACTGTGTGCACATGCATACACACACACACACACACACACACACGCACAGTGGTGTACATAAGTGGAGCACAGGCTATTGTGTGCACGTGCCCACATTATTTATTTATTTATTTAGATAGATAGATAGATAGATAGATAGATAGATAGATAGATAGATAGATAGAACTCAGCACCATGCCTGAGGCCCTTTCTGTCTGGTGTCCTCTGCTTTTTGTCACCTACCGCTGTCGCCTTCTCCACATTGACCAGGGCACTGCTCTTTGTTGTTTGTAAGGCAGTGTCTTACTGTGCAGTCCTGGTTTGAAACTCATTAGGTAAACCAGGCTAGTCTTGAACTCATAAGAGATTCACCTATCTCTGCCTACTAGTGCTGGGATTCAAGATGTGTGCCCCCACTCCAGGCCCAGCACGCCCAGCGTCTGCCCACCGTGGCCTGTGTCCTTTGTAACCTTGTCAGTGGAGTACTCTGTGTGGCTTATTCCCTCATGCTGCCCAGCAGGTCATTGCTCAGCTGTCACCTCCTGGCATCGCTTGCCTTGCTCACCCTGATCCTTCTCATCCCTCTTAGATTTTTCTTCCTTAAAACCTATCACCTGTGGAGTTCACCCTCCACATTCAGCACTTCTCCATGTGGTCTCCCGTTTACTCCCCTGTTTCTGGGGTTGGGACTGTAATTGGCCACACTATGTGGCCCCCAAACTGCTGAGTTGCTTTTCCTCCAGGAAGAAGTTCCTTTGTATAAGTTCCAATAGCTCCTCCCCCTTTACCACTCCACTCAAAAGAGAAATAACTTGGGAAACCACTGTTCTAGCCTACAATTACATTCCAGTTTTGAAGCAGTTGTTTCTACTTGATCTTGGGGGGGTTTTAATCTCCAACTGTCCTTACTGTGTGTATATACCTTCCAGGGAAGAGCCTATCGTGACCAACAGCTGCTGGTTCTCAAGAAGCACCTTGAACATAATTACAGGAGCAGAGATCGAAAATGGATTGTTTTGTTTCCTGAAGGGGGCTTCCTCAGGAAGAGGAGAGAAACAAGCCAGGCATTTGCCAAGAAAAATAACTTGCCATTTCTTACACATGTCACTTTGCCAAGGTTTGGGGCAACAAACATTATTCTGAAGGCACTTGTAGCACGACAGGAAAATGGAAGCCCAGCAGGAGGAGACGCTAGAGGCCTAGGTAGGGTGCCTTAGCATTGCTTGTCTTGTTTGAATGGAAATGTTTTCTAGAGTTCTAATTCTTTTTTTTGTTTTGTTTTGTTTTGTTTAATTGGTTTGGGGTTTTGAGACAGGATCTCTTGGACTATCCTGGAACTATATAAATGAGGCTGGTCCCAAACTCAAACAGATGTGCCTGCCTCTGCCTTCTGAGTGCTGAGATTAAAGTTTTATACCTCCAACCCTGGCTCAATTCTTTTTAAATAACTTTTGACAATTAGAATTAACAGTCGGGGAGGGGATGGAGTTATAATCTCTTCAGATTTCTCTTTAAAGTAGTTAATATTCACAATAATGCACTAAAATAATTATGCTCGCAATAATACACTAAAATAGTTACAAGCGTGTAGTCAAAGATGTCTTCCCTGCCTGCCTGTTCTTACTTAGGATGATTTCTGCCACTAATGATGCAAGTTACTATAGAAGGTGTTCTTTGATGTTAATAGACAACAAAGTTAATGTAATTTGGCAGTATTTATTAAGACCTTTAAAGTATTAATAAATGACTCAGTCATCCTACTACAAATAATTATTAAATGGAAACAATCTACATCAGGCACAATGGCTCATGCCAGTGAATCTAGTACTGTGAGTCTGAGGAGGAAGAGGAGGGTTACCTCTGAGTTCAAGGCCAGTCTAGAATATGTAGCAAACTCTAGGTCATCCTGGACTGCAAAATGAGGCTTTGTGCTGAAAATAAATAATGATAATCTGCACATAGGTAGTGAAACTTGTCACAGGCTTACTTATAATAAGCCAGTCAGAGGGAGAATGGGTAAGCGGTTCCCATACGTCCATGTAACAGCCACACAATGATGCATATGGAGAACTTGGGTAGCCTGGCAGAGTGCTTATGTTATGTTGCGGGTGTGTGGGGGAAGGACAGCTTGGAGGTCTTGTGGACATAATGTGAGCTCCAGACTAAACCATCAGACAGCAGGAAACAAGTGAAGGAAGATGCCAGCAGCTGGCAGGGACTGTCCCATGAGCTGTAACACTATGGCTCGTTCTCCAGAGTTTTAAAATAATGAGCACATACTGTTTTACTAGCCAAGAAAGAGCAAGCAACACCCAGTGCTGCAGCTCCTAAGGAAGCTGTCCTGCAGGAGCAGAGGCAGCCCCTCCAAGCTGCCTCTGCTGCACAAGCTTTCTCATGGAGATTCCCGAGGCCTGGTTCTTTGATAGCATTTTAACATTCTTTTAGTATTATTTAAATAAATGTTGAAATGGTTGGCTCTCAGAAACATTTTCTGATTCTGTACAGGGCAGATGTAGAAATAATGCCCGTGAAATTGCTCTGCAGTTTTCCTTTCATTTGCTTTTTTCAAGTAGCTACTTGGCAGTCAGCTTTCTTAATCTTTTATCATCTATTAAAAAGGCAAATTGAAAGAGTCTTTTAATAGAAAAGCAAAGTTCAGAGCAGCCTCACTGCTGGAGAGACACTGCAGTGTCAGGCAGGCCAAAGCCGCAAGCACAAGTCTTCCAAACAGGATTAGTCCAGCTACAAAGACTGCTGTTTGCACAGCCGCCCAGGCAGCCGGGTGGTGGCCTAGATCTCAGAGGACAGTTGTGATAACAGGTGCCTGCTAATGAAGAAAGAGACTTCTTTCAGATAGCCACAAATTCTATTTATAAGAAAGCTTATTATTTATCCTTAGTTAATACATTTAAATCTTAAGTCATCAGAATACTTGAAAAGTATTCTACTGTTTTCTTGTTTTGATATTTTCTATTGTTTTCTTTGGTTTTTCATATTCACTAGTACTTATCCTCTGTAAACCCTGTCTTTGTGGTTTGTGTTGTTGTTGTTGTTTTAACAATATGGAACGCTTCACGAATTTGTGTGTCATCCCTATGCAGGGGCCATGCTGTATCGTTCCAATCTCAGTGTGTGTGCACCCGAAGCAATCACTACTTTGTGTTTTTAGTGTGTGCTCTACGCTAATATCAAAGTGATATTCTGCCTGATTACCTTTAGAAGTGTCGGGATCTTCCGAGTGGCAACTCATCCTGAACTGAGCCCCGCTGGGCCTTTGTCACTTCCTTTCATCATGAGAATTTCTAAGCATAGAGTTCAAAGGCTTCTACTGCCTGTCTGTGAGCCGCCATCCGCACTCTAAAGTCTACCACATTTGCTGTGACTTCTCCCTCTACCCTCTCCGTCCAGTAGTTCATGTTGTTTGATTGCGTTTGCTTTCTTTGCTTTGCTTTGGTTTTTAGGCAAAGTCACATAACCCAACCGCCTTGCACCACTTACCCTCCTGTCTTCCTGTCACAGTCTGCAGGCCTGAGTCACTGTGCTCAGAGGAAAACTGTTTCTTCTTAAAAATTACCCCCGACAGAAGGTTGCTCCAAAATCTTTTAAGGAATTTAAAGCTTGTTTTAATTTATAACAAGGAAAAGTAATATATTATGGACTTCTAATATAATTTAGACTCAGGCTGGAAAATGATTATGGACATTTCATGTGTAGAACAGATAATTCCACTTTAACACACTGAAAGCCAGGGTTCTCTGTGAGAATCCCCTCTCCGTTCTTGCTCAGCTTTGTGCTCTCTGATGGAAACACAAGCCGCGTGTGAAGGAGCAGACTAAGCAGAACTTTCCCATCTCCTCTCCAGCGGCGGCTACTGATCATTCCTTCTGAAGGGCAGGGTAGGAAAATGATTTATGTGTAACTGACTCTTGCTAAAATTAGGGAGGCTTTTCCCCCCCAAATAAGAACAGTAACCAATAATAATGAATGTCTAAATTTATTTTATTTCCGTTTTTCTGACTTTGTTACTGTTCCCTGAGTATTAATATGGTAAATCATGACTTTCGTTTGTATTTATTGGTTTGGTTTTGTAGTCTGCTCTTCATTCTTATGATGTGTGCTTCACTCTCTGGCCTTTCACAGGCTCTTTTGTTTAGGAGTGATAATATATAATAAGACCTTGCTAGTGTATAATTATACTAAAAATTTGAATGAGCTGTGTGTAGTAAATAATAGCGTTGTGTTGTTTGCTCTGAAGTCATCTGCTTTATAGTATCGTGCTTTCGTGTTGTGCTGAGCACCGCTGAACAGCAGAACGACGTCCACCGTTTTCCTCAGACAGAGGCACATTAGTGCTTCAGCCGCTCGAGTAGCTCTGTGCTGCAGGTACAGGGCCTCGCCCAACTCAAGGCGCTTCTTCTTTACTTTCAGAATGCAAACCGAGAGGCCTCCAGTGGATAATAGACACAACCATAGCTTACCCCAAAGCTGAGCCAATAGACATTCAGACCTGGATCCTGGGGTACAGGAAACCGACAGTCACTCATGTCCATTACAGGTCAGTGTTGTAAAACTCAGTGTGTGTCTAACACAACTACCTCAGAACAGTAAGAGTTTTAGTATGTAACTTAACCAGACAGTGGAAATATTGGTTCATGTTTATAGGAAATAAAAATCATTCTTATGCTGAATTTTTAATATAAAAATTAATTTGAAGTAGTTATTTTCACTGATGATAAAGATTTCTAAACCAGTGTTCCATGGCACTGTGATTATTCAGTGGCCTGACACTCTTAAGTAAAAGAGTTAACATCAAGGATAAATGGGATTATAAAAAGATAAAAGGAAATAAGATATGTTCTATGAGGGTGTGGTGAGGTGTGGGGGAAGGGGGTGCCCCGGCGGGCCCATGCCGAGGCATCCCTTCCCCCTAACGGTATAGTACAGAATAGAGTTTATTCAGGGCATGGGGAGAAGGGTTAAGAGGGTAGCAGAGGCAGAGAAAGGTCAGAGAGAAGGAGAGAGTAGAGAAGTAGAGGCTGGCCATGACCATGTGGAGAGAGGGAGGGGAAGGGAGAGAGAGAAGAGCCCAAGAGGGCAGGAGAGAAGCAAACAGGAAACAGGAGTAAGAGAGGGAGGAGGGGCAAGCAGCCCTTTTTATGGTGGGCCAGGCCTACCTGGCTATTGCCAGGTAATTGTGGGAAGGAACATACCTAGCTGTTGCCAGGTAACTGTGGGGTGGAGCTTAGAGAAAATACTAACAATAAATATGCTCACAGGTGTTAAATAGACATATTAATAGAAATGAAAAAATTTCAAAATAATTCATTATAATATTTCTGAATGCTTTTCTTGATAACTCAGTTATATTGCACCTATAAAAATTTTTTGTTTTTAAAATTGTGTGTGTGTGTGTGTGTGTGTGTGTGTGTGTGTTTCTTCAGTGCTCACTTGATGCACAGGTGCTGGTGAGGGTCAGTGGTTATGAGCTCCCTGATATAGGTGCTGACAATAGAACCCAGGTCCTCTGCAAGAGTAGCAAGTGCTTTTAACCACTGAACCATCTCTTCAGTCCCTACATTTAAAATTTTTAATCTTACTATGCTCATGTCTATTGCATAATATCAGCAAAAGAATTTAGTGGATATTTTGTGTTTGCTTCTAAAGATTCTTTTATTTACTTTTTGAGGGAGCTTTATGTAAATGCATGGAGATGTTTACCTGGTGTTAATGATCCGAGCATAATTTGTCCACTTTATAAGCTATTTAGCTTTACTCTGCTTGTCAGAGACCTCAGTACAAATCAGCAGACTTTGAGATTAAGGAGGCAAACCTGAGGAGGAGTAGAGTTACCATAAAGGCTCCCCAGAAGAGGACCTGCCCAGATCCTGCCCTGTTACCAGCAGATCCTGCCCTCATTACCAGCAGATGCACATTTGCACATGTGTTTATATTACTGATCTGCATTCTTTAAATACAGATGGGAGAACTTGAAACTTAAATTTTACAACCAAAAATGTTACAGTTTTTAGTTTTTGATGGGCGAGGAGTAACTAAAATGTAGGTGAGTATATTGTGTGACTTAAGCTAACAAATTAGGAAGTTCATGCTTCAGGCAAAAGTATAAGCATTCATTATTCTGATTCCATCTCACTAGTGTTTTCTTTGACTGTTTTGTTTTGTTTTTTGTTCTTTTGTGGGGTTTTTTGTTGTTGTTGTTTTTTTTTGGTTTTTAAGACAAGGTCTTTCTACATAGACCTGGCTGTCCTGGAACTCACTGTGCAGATAAGGTTGACCTTGAACTCAGAGAAATCTACCTGCTCTGCCTCCAGAGTGCTGGGACTAAAGGCCATGCCACCATGCCTGGCAAGTGCTGTGTGTTTTATCTAAGGTAGTGAACATTTGCTATATACATAGGAAGAGGCTCTGTCAACCATAGCCTGACTCCTCTGTCATTGTAGGGCAATAAGACATCATTCAAGGATAAAGAAAGGCTGGTTTTAGTTTAGGTTTTTATTCATTTGGTTCTGTTTTTAAATTTTAAACAGATTTTGAATATTTCTGATTAGAATGAAAGTTTCAAGATACAACAGTCAAAACTGTGCGTGCTTGCGTGTGTGTGCGTGCGTGCGTGCGTGCGTGTGTGTGTGTGTGTGTGTGTGTGTGTGTAATATAAACTGATGGGATTAGGTCCTTTTCTCTTTTGTTATGTGAAGAGATTACAAGACAAATCAAACCAAGAAAGAAGGAAAGGTGTCTGGAAGCCATGTCATGTTGTGTTTTGCCTCTCCCTCTGGAGTGCTGGGATTAAATATATGTGCTACCACACCTTGCAACATGACTAAATTTTAATTGCCGAGTAAAATGTTCACAAGAGTAAAAGCAAAAATAGCCCCTATACTTAATAAAAATAAATGTCTGCTTTATTCCAAAATGGGACAATGTGTTAAAAATGACTAGCCTTTTATTCAGAATTAGCTTATATTTTATTTTTTTTAGCTCTAGAGAAAAACTGAAACTTCAAATATATTGGCATGAGAGATACTGAAGGCTAAAGCATTTGCTGGAGATGGCCTGCCAGTTAGTGCTCTCCACTGAGACAGCCCTAGCTGCAGGCATTGCTTTGCAGGTCTGCTTTGATTAGAGCATTGGATTCTTTGGAGATAGCATTTTATTTGGGAGCTTGGCCAAGAATTTAATTTCAGGTTTTTTGTTTTGTTTTGTCTTGTTGGTTGTTTTCGGGGTCTTTGGTTTTGTTGTTTTGAAGGGGAAATAATTTAGAAATATTTAATACTTTAAGATAAATATGCAAGGCTGGGCATGGTGGCACACACCTTTAATCCCAGTACTCAGGAGGCAGAGGTATTCGGATCTACATAGCTAGTGATCGACAAGGCCTAGTCTAGATTTCCTGTTCCAGACAGTTAGGACTTCGTGGAGAGACCCTGTCTCTTAAATTAAATTAAAAAAACTATTTAGCAAAAGCATGCAGATGTTAACATTTTGACTTATTTGCTTTAGGTCTTATTTAGTTAACAAAACTAATAGCCAGTTCAAGCCAAAAAGATTCTCAATTCAAAGATGATGGCTTGGGGCACTGGAGAGATGCCTTGTCGACCAAGAGCACAGGCTGCTCTTCTAGAGGACCCTGGTTCAATTCCCAGCACCTGCTTGGCAGCTTACAACTGTCTAACTCCAGTTCCAGGGGATCCAACATGTTCACACAAACATAACAATGCACAGAAAAAGTAAATATTTTAAATTTAAAATTATCATTTAAAAAAGGTCTTTGATAGCTTTGATCTTACATACTCACAGTAAGACTGTAACTTCTGTGACTCTTAATAGAACTGCCTGACTCAGTAGTTCTAATGCAGTGTATACCTTACATTGGTATAAAGAATATTAATATTACATCTATATAATCAGTGATTTTCAAATTTTTCTTTATGAGAAAAATTTCTATTACTTAAAAACAGAGCATTGGGCTAGTGAGATGGCTCAGTGGTTAAGAGCACTTACTGCTCTTTCAAAGGTCCTGAGTTCAAATCCCAGCAACCACATGGTAGCTTACAACCATCCATAACGAGACCTGACACCCTCTTCTGATGTGTCTAAAGACAACTACAGTGTGCTTACATATAACAATAAATAAATCTTAAAAAAAAATAAAAACAGAGCATTGTATTTAGTAATTTTATTGCTAAATATAATATATGCATATTTATGATTAATATATTATTTTGGTTTTCCCTTCTGTTTTTAATCTCCCTAAAACAAATCAAAACAAAGACCGTGCATTCATTCTCATCAGTCCTCAAAACAGAACAAAACTCAAAAAGCAAAATTAGACTATGGGAAAGAGTTTAGCTGGATTTGGTGACACACGTGAGAGGGTGAAGGCAAGAGAGTCACAAGTTCACTTTCAGCTATGGAGTAATGTCTAGGCAGTCTGACCTATGTGAGACTCTGTGGGGTGGGGAGAGGGAGAGGAGAGGAGGGAGAGGGGGAGGGGGAGGAGAGAAAGGGAGAGGGAAGGGAGTAGGGGGAGAGGAAAAGGGGGGGGAAGCCTACTGCCAACCTTGCTGTGCAGGGCCAAACTGAGATCAATATAAACATTAAAATGTTCAAATCTGTGTGACTCAGGAAACATTGAATATCAGTGCATAAAAAGGATGAAGTAAAATGCACTTGCTAGCTCACAGTGTGCCTATAACAGGACACTGAGGAATCTGAAGAAAGCATAGAGGACTCTGTCCAGCACTATCCGTGCATGTGGTACACATGTACACACTCAGAGTAAATAAGCAGATGTAACCAAAGAAGATGGGTGAGATCAGTGGGCTTAGGGGGCATTAATACATGGTCATAGCAGCCAGTTTGGAGAGCAGTTTGTCCGTACTCTAAAATCTCTATGATCCAGCTGCTTCATTTAAGGTGTCTGATTCTAGAGAAGTAGAAGGTATTAATTTTGGATTATTTTATATCTGACACCCAGATAGCTGCACTAGTATACCAACAGTAATCTCTACCACTAAATTGTGGCTTTGCCTAAAAATACCCACGTGCCCACCTTTTCTTCCTGTTATCAATCGCAGGGCCCACCCTCTAGTTTTCAGATAAGAAGTCTAATCGATGCTGGGAAAATCACTCAGTATTTAAAAAGACTTGTCATTCAAGCCATAGGACTAGTCTCGAGATCCCCAGTGCACAGGAAGAGCCCACAGATAATTCTAGCATGTGGGAGAGCAAGCTGGCTGGCCTGATTTACAATGTCATTGCTGTCTGGGTTCTGGAGAAAGACCCTGTCTTACTGAATGAATTGGAGAGTGATTGAGGGAGACCATGACATCAACCTCAGGCCTCTACATGTACACACATGCATCCTCACATTTGTGTCCACATAATGGGAACATGTACTTACACACATACACGTGTGGTGGAAACAAAAAAAGTCTTGGTGTCATCTTTGACTCCTCTCTTTCTTCCACACCTCATTATCTATGTAATCAGGGAATCTTTGTTTCTACATTCCAAAATGTATGTTGTCCTAGCTGTTTCCTTTCACTCTATATGCAATGCTTATTGGCTTGTTATCTGTTTTCACCTTTGTCCCTTGTGGTGGTTTGAATGATAAGTAGGTACCCCCCACCCCAGTTCGTGAATTGCTTGAAAGGATTAGGAGGTGTGGCTTTGTTGGATTAGGTGTGGCTCTGTTGGAGGAGGTGTGTCACTGTGGTGCAGGATCTCCCCTCCCCCCTGCCCCCCAGTCTCACTCTCTACCTGTGTGTGGGTCAGAAGGTAAAGCTCTTGGCCACTGCAGTGTCATGCCTGCCTGCTCTCCACCATGGCAGTGGCATAACCCTCTGAAACGGTAAGCAAGATTAAGTGCTTTGTTTTATTAGAGTTGCCTTGGCTATAGTGTCCCTTTCACAGCAATAAACAGTGACTAAGACATTCCTCTAGCATGCATTTCCAATCTAATATCTAGAGTGATCCTCTTGAAATCTAGACTATATCAACCTGTAGCTTAGATAATATGATGTGCTGTCTAAAGCCTGGTGGAGGTTGTACAAAGTTCGACCAGCTTCTTCCCTCTTGAGCTCATCATCTGGTGCTTCTCCTTCCACCCTGTGCTTCTCCTGTTATAACTGTACATGCCAGACATGTACAGCTTGCTTCCTCTTCCCCAGAAATCTGCATGATGGGTTCCTTTACTTCCTTCAAGTCTATATCAGACTTAAAATTGTAGCTGTCCTCCAGCCAGTATGCATAACAGTAAATTTGGAACAATTATCTAATTGTATATCTTATATTTGAAATTTATAATTATCAAAATTAAGTTTTGAAACCCATAAAAAAGGGAAAAATTATGTACCACATTTCATAAATTATAATGCATATTTTTTCATATTAACATCTCTAAAACTGGAAAGCATACAGAGACAATATAATAAAACATCATACCAGGAAGTACCACACAGATGGCACTCAGCAGAGACGTTTCTTCTAATTGAACTACTGAGGTTCTCTTTACAATATGCAGATATCCTTCAACTTAAGACAATCAATTGAAAAGAGAAACCACCCACAAAAGTAGGAGTTTGGGTTTAATGATTATTTGATGCCTACAGCAAAAGTTTTGTTATATAAGTTTTATTATATTCTGATTATTGTAAAAAATTAGTAAGTTTGTGTTTAGATGCCTATCATTTAGTAATCAAGGATATTGACATCCTCAAATGATCTAGTCTGTACTTTCATGTTCTGGTATTTTCCTCTGTAATTTAAAAGTGAGCTTTACATTTATGTAATAATACTGAGGTAAGTGTCAGACTGGAATTAACATGGTAAAAGTTAGCTATTCTATGCGTGGCACTAAGTTTTAAGTCGGTTTTCCCCAATATGCATAGTGAACTAGTACTGGAGTGTCACCCACTTAGTCCTGGGAGCGCATGTTTTGAGCTGGACCACCTTCAGCCAGGCCCAGGGTCTCCCGTAAGGAGTGTGAGGTCATCTGTGAGCTAAGGTAGCATGTCTCGCTGACAGAAAATGTCTTTCCTCTCATTTCTCTGTGCTACAGCATTGCCTGCTTGTCACTCGTTTGCCCCAACCTCCCTCTCCCCTATTTCTTATATTGTCCTGACTTTTCTTGCCATTGAATCTCTGGGTTCTGCTTTTCCCTAAAATTAAAAAGAAGGAAGAGGAGAGAGAAGGAGGAAAAGGAGGGGATGAGGAGGATGAGGAGCAAAAGAAGAAGAAAAAGAGGAAGAAGAAGGAGAAGAAGAATAACAACTTAAATGTTTTCATCGTTATAGTTTCCAGTTGGAAGATTACACATAAGTCCTAATTTCAGATGTTTACTTAGTTCTGAAGCCGCAGAGCTGGCTCAGCAGTTGAGGGCGCTTTCTTCCACCTGATAACCCAAGCTTGGTCACCTGGACCCACACAGTGGAAGAGAAGTGATCCTATAAACTGTCCTCTGATTTCCACACACATGTACTCTGGCATGTGTGTATGCATGCAGATGCAAATATACACAAATAAATGTAACAGTTGATTTTTAAGACTAAAAAAGGTGAATAAGTAGACCTAACTGGGGTCTGGTCCTGTTTCTATAGTGAAGTCAAGGATGTGAGGTGAGTCTTCTAGTTACATGATATGCCAAATTCCTTTAAATGTAAAAAATTTACATGAAAAACATGTTATTGTAGTATGTTAAGAGTTCTCCAAGCTGGGCTGCGGTAGCACTCACCTTTAATCCCAGCACTCAGGAAGTAGAGGCAGGTGGCTCTTGGTTTAAGGCTAGCCTGGTCTACAGAGAAAGTTACAGGACAGCCAGGTCTACATGAAGAAAACCTGTCTTAGATGATTAAAAAAGAAAAGTTCTCTAGGGAAGCAGAACAAATAGAATGTTAGTTATGGATGCTAAGAAGACCCAGAATTTTGTAGACTGCAAGCTGGACACCCAGGAAAGCCAGTAGGAGTAGTTCCAGCCCAAATCTAAAGGCTGGCCATTCAGGAGCCAATGTTATGGCCCTAATCCAAGCCTGAGAGCCCCACAGCAGGGATCAGATAGTGTGAGCAGGCCCTGGTACCAATATGAAGGCCTGAGAACCAGTTCTAGTTCTGAGCCCAGACTGAAGCTCGAGGAACCATGTATAGTAAAGAACCACAGTTATAGCCAATAAAGCTAAGTCGCTGTGGTGAGACCATACGACTCTAGACATCAGATGCTTTGCAGAGGATTATAATCTCTTTGATGACTGGGTAGAAACACTGGAATTAAGCTGTTTCCTCCACTTGTCTCTCTCAGAGGTACCAGGTTCCGCTCTGAAATCCCTTTGAGGTCTAACAAAGCATCATTGCTGTTCTTTTTTAATTTGTATTTTGAGGCATGGTCTCACCATGTAGCCCTTGCTGGGCTGGAACTCACTTGGTAGACTGTGCTGGCCTCTAACTTACAGAGACCCACCTGCCACTGCCTCCCTAGTGGTGTAATTAAAGGTGTTCACCACCATACCAAGCAAGAGTAAATGTTTGTTACTAACACACTAACGGTGTGGTTTTTATTGTGACATTTTCATGCATATACATAATATATTTGATACTGTCCCCTTCTGATATCCTCCGAGTCTCACTCCCACTGATCCGACTTCCTCTTCCCAGCTAGCCCCCTTCTCCTCTCATATCTTCGTTTATTTAATTGTGTGTATGTGAGTGGCCTAGTGAGTTTCATTAGGGTTGGTTACAGGAGCCCAGCGTAAGGGATTGTTTCAGGAGCCCAGGCAGCTCACCAGTGGCTACAGTACTCTCCCTCTCCACCAACTATGAGCTGTGTAAATCCTCAAGGAGAGTGGAACCTCATGAGCTTAGCTTAATTTTATTGAAAATATTATGCCTGAAATATAAAACATCTTAGGGTTTATGTTTTAGTTGACTATTGGTTGAGCATAGCTCTCATTGATGATCATTGTTTAATCTGAGCCAGCATGGACACAGGGCCTATAATCTCAGCACTTGGGAGATAGAGACAGAAGGACCAGGAGTTCAAGGCCAGTCTGAGCTACAGAATGAGTTCTTGTTTCAAAAAAACAAGCAAATAGCTATCAGGTGAGATACTGTCTCAAAGCATGAAGATTTATTTGTTTTATGCATATGAGTGTTTTGACTATATATGTCTATTTGTACCTTGTATGTGCCTGGTGCCTGTATCCACAAGCACTTAGAAGAGAGCATCCTAGAACTGGAGTTATAGATGATCATGAGCTACTATGTGTTATCCAGGTCTTTTGTCAAAATTTAACTTCAAAAATTGAAGAAAAACTATAAAATATATATCAGAAAAGCTTACGTAAAATAAAATATCAGAGAAGATAGTTATCTACGGGTGGCTCTCAAAGTTTTTCACTGATGTATTAATGTCAGTTCAGTTCAGTAGACCTAGGTTTTAACATTGCTCTCTGTATTTTATAATGTGTGTACAAAGGTGAGTTTACAGCGCAGTTGGAAAAAGACAAATAAGAACTAGATGGGCTTTGCACCAGAAAGTGTAGCCATGGTCTGACTGCAGGAGAGACAGGCATGCTCTGGGACAGCTAGGGCCTTATCTCGATGGAAGCAGGGCGATCTGAAATGAGTTTTCATACATGGAAGTGACGGTGAAAGAGAGTTGAAAGAGCTTGTATCAGGAGCCGGGGTCAGCGGAAGGAAGGTGTAGAGATTTGTTGTTGTTGTCTAACTTACAATTGCTTTAACTTTTGAACATAACTAAGCTTATGTTACTTAGACAAAACATTTTTAAAGTTCCGAATCTTATTTTTCTAGACAGCACTCAAGTGCCTAGCATTTTTCCTTCACCACGAGTAAACATTCAGTCTCTCATTTAAACTCAGCCAATGGTTCTTCAAAGTAAAGTGCTTACATATTTAACTGGCTTGCTTTCCAATCCCTCTGCTAGATGATTAGCTTCATAAAATCAGGACAGACTATTTATGTTAGAATCTCTCTCCGTGCTTAGCCTCTCCCACGTATGGGACCCATGTATGGGAGTATTGGAGTGACTGAACTGAGAGTGAATCACGAAGTTTGTTAGCCCAAGTTTCACAGTCATGATGGCTTAAAAATTCAAATGTACTAACTCAGATGTGTCTATCTATAAGCTAAATATTATTTTATCTTTTTGAAAGTATAATCTCATGGAGTGTTCTTAGATAGGATTTTATGGATTTAGGGAAAATGCTTTTTATTTAAAAGTACATTCTAGGTTACAGATAATAAGAACTTTCATTGCTTAAAAACTGACAAGCTTGTTATCATTTGGGTAGCTAGCTATTGGAATTGTAAAGGCTTGTATCTGGTAGGTCTAAGTTTATTTTCTTAACTTTCCCAAAAATTCCTCTTATTTTGCTTCATGAGAACAGGTATTTAGTACATTTGATCCCTTACTATATTAGAAGATTACTCATTTTAATATTTTAATCCCGTGTAACCTAACAAGCAGAGTAAAGAAGTAGACTGCTCTAGAGAGGGAGCATTTGGTCTGCCCTCCTGGCTGTGTTTTAGTCAAGAGAACATCCGGGCAGCTCTGGGCAGAGGGTAGGATAAAGTCTCGATCCAAATTCTGCTGCCCTGCTCTCTGTACCAGTCCCAGTGTAAAGTGGCAGATAATCCAGAAATCACATTGTTCTTCCAAGAATTCATTTGTTAAACCCAAACTTGTGCCGTTTAATTCAGTCTTCTTTTTAATGTTAACATTCTCATTATAAGAATGTAGACTACTTAAGACCTTTAATCTTATGGCTCCGGCTAGCTCATCCTCGAGTTAATATGGTCTAGTTTTAAGTTATCACAAATTAAATTAATCTTATATAATATAGCACATACTGCAAATGTTAACTGATGTGATTCAATATCTTTTTCACCTCTTCCAAAGGATACCCAATAAGAGATAATCACTGGTCGTATGACCTTCATAGACCAGAGAGCCCTGCGATTGATTTGTGCTGGGTCTTAAAGGGTAATGGGTAGAATTTGATGGGGAGAGATCGAAAGGGTCGGTAGTCGGCGTCTTGTGAAATAGTTACTGAACGAGCAGGGCTGTGAGTTAGAGCTCACATAGAGCAGCTGTTAAGTCATCTATAAGAGAACACCTGGAAGCTGTAAGAATACAGCTGGACAGTTGAAATGAGATATTGGTATATGCAGGGCCTGGACGATCTCTTGACTAAAACACAGCCAGGAGGGCAGACCAAATTCTTCTTCTCAAGCGCAGTCTACTTCTTTACTCTGCTTGTGTGGTTACCTTACCATAGCATGAAAATGCTAAGTCACTTTCTGTTGCTCAGATAAAACATCCTGGCCAGAAATACTGTGAGAGAAAGGATTTGTTGTTGTTGTTGCTGTTTTGTTTCTCTTCAGCTTTCGTTTCCAGGTTATGTCCCTTCACTGAGGGAAGTCAGGGCAGGGACCTGAGGCAAGACTGCTTGCAC
Source organism: Tokudaia tokunoshimensis (assembly GCA_036184795.1). Classification (NCBI taxonomy): domain Eukaryota; kingdom Metazoa; phylum Chordata; class Mammalia; order Rodentia; family Muridae; genus Tokudaia; species Tokudaia tokunoshimensis. Next base: position 3,598,035 of record BTHU01000013.1, on the reverse strand, counting down.
TTTCATACAGCATTACCTTCAACCGGGGATAAGTCATAGCGAGGAAGCTGCTTGCTGCTCCGCTCAGTCCCTGGACCCATGCTCAGCTGGCTTCTTATGCACCCCAGGCCTGCCTGCCTGCGGGATGATGCTGCCTGCCTGAGGGATGATGCCGCCCACAGTGGGCAGCTTCTCCCCCAGCATCAGTCATCTGCCCAGACAGACTGCCACAGGCCAGTCTGACCTAGGCAGGTCCTCAGTTGAGGTTCCCTCATCCCAAGTGACTCTTTGGTGTGTCAGGTTGATGGTAAAAACTATCCAGCTACCTTCAAAGTTAGCCCAAATATTTATATCTCTAAGTAATGAAAAGCCCAGTTCAAACAATTATCTTCTAATAATCAGGGAATTAGCTCACATAACTGACACCCATCCAGTACAGGGCAAACTCTGTGATGTGGTTAACCAGCAGCTACCTCAGGCTTCCTGTGCACTGCTGCTGTCCTCAGGCTTCCTGTGCAGTGCTGCTGTCCTCAGGCTTCCTGTGCAGTGCTGCTGTCCTCAGGCTTCCTGTGCACTACTGCTGTCCTCAGGCTTCCTGTGCAGTGTTGCTGTCCTCAGGCTTCCTGTGCAGTGTTGCTGTCCTCAGGCTTCCTGTGCAGTGTTGCTGTCCTCAGGCTTCCTGTGCAGTGTTGCTGTCCTCAGGCTTCCTGTGCACTGCTGCTGTCCTCAGGCTTCCTGTGCACTGCTGCTGTCCTCAGGCTTCCTGTGCAGTGCTGCTCTCCTCAGGCTTCCTGTGCACTGCTGCTCTCCTCGGGCTTCCTGTGCACTGCTGCTGTCCTCAGGCTTCCTGTGCACTGCTGCTGTCCTCAGGCTTCCTGTGCAGTGCTGCTGTCCTCAGGCTTCCTGTGCACTGCTGCTCTCCTCGGGCTTCCTGTGCAGTGCTGCTGTCCTCAGGCTTCCTGTGCACTGCTGCTCTCCTCAGGCTTCCTGTGCACTGCTGCTGTCCTCAGGCTTCCTGTGCACTGCTGCTGTCCTCAGGCTTCCTCTGCACTGCTGCTCTCCTCAGGCTTCCTGTGCAGTGCTGCTCTCCTCAGGCTTCCTGTGCAGTGCTGCTCTCCTCAGGCTTCCTGTGCAGTGCTGCTCTCCTCAGGCTTCCTGTGCAGTGCTGCTGTCCTCAGGCTTCCTCTGCACTGCTGCTCTCCTCAGGCTTCCTGTGCACTGCTGCTCTCCTCGGGCTTCCTGTGCAGTGCTGCTGTCCTCAGGCTTCCTGTGCAGTGCTGCTCTCCTCAGGCTTCCTGTGCAGTGCTGCTCTCCTCAGGCTTCCTGTGCAGTGCTGCTGTCCTCAGGCTTCCTGTGCAGTGCTGCTCTCCTCAGGCTTCCTGTGCAGTGCTGCTGTCCTCAGGCTTCCTGTGCAGTGCTGCTGTCCTCAGGCTTCCTGTGCAGTGCTGCTGTCCTCAGGCTTCCTGTGCACTGCTGCTGTCCTCAGGCTTCCTGTGCAGTGCTGCTCTCCTCAGGCTTCCTGTGCAGTGCTGCTCTCCTCGGGCTTCCTGTGCACTGCTGCTGTCCTCAGGCTTCCTGTGCAGTGCTGCTCTCCTCAGGCTTCCTGTGCAGTGCTGCTCTCCTCAGGCTTCCTGTGCACTGCTGCTCTCCTCGGGCTTCCTGTGCAGTGCTGCTGTCCTCAGGCTTCCTGTGCACTGCTGCTCTCCTCAGGCTTCCTGTGCAGTGCTGCTCTCCTCGGGCTTCCTGTGCAGTGCTGCTCTCCTCGGGCTTCCTGTGCACTGCTGCTCTCCTCAGGCTTCCTGTGCACTGCTGCTCTCCTCGGGCTTCCTGTGCAGTGCTGCTCTCCTCGGGCTTCCTGTGCACTGCTGCTGTCCTCAGGCTTCCTGTGCAGTGCTGCTCTCCTCAGGCTTCCTGTGCACTGCTGCTGTCCTCAGGCTTCCTGTGCAGTGCTGCTCTCCTCAGGCTTCCTGTGCAGTGCTGCTGTCCTCAGGCTTCCTGTGCAGTGCTGCTGTCCTCAGGCTTCCTGTGCAGTGCTGCTCTCCTCAGGCTTCCTGTGCACTGCTGCTCTCCTCAGGCTTCCTGTGCAGTGCTGCTCTCCTCAGGCTTCCTGTGCAGTGCTGCTGTCCTCAGGCTTCCTGTGCAGTGCTGCTGTCCTCAGGCTTCCTGTGCAGTGCTGCTCTCCTCAGGCTTCCTGTGCAGTGCTGCTCTCCTCAGGCTTCCTGTGCAGTGCTGCTGTCCTCAGGCTTCCTGTGCAGTGCTGCTGTCCTCAGGCTTCCTGTGCACTGCTGCTCTCCTCCAGGAAGTATTGGTTTTAGTCTTACCAACTGGGTGGCTAAGAAAGACAAGTGACAAAGTAGACTTAATTTTTCCAAGAAGCTCTCTTAAGCTTCCCTAAACCATAATATAGCTCCTATTATCTCTCCTCATCCTGACTTGAGTCCTCTGTACCTGAAAGAACAGTGTCTGAGGGCAGACTCCTGTAGCTTTGTAACAGGAGGGTAGGGACAAGGACTGTGACTGGTTAAGTGGTAGCGTGTTTGCAACTTTTGCTTTGAGTAGCTTTTTTTTTTAATCTAAAGAATCCTAATATTTGGATGCTACTGTGCTGTAGAAGTAAAATTATTACTAGTACTGCAGAATCATGTCAAGAAGTATTGTTATCAGAAAGCTAAACCTCAAAAATTTATAGCACCCTTCACTTAACAGTAAAACCTGATTTTTTTTAGCTTTAATTTTTAGTTTTAAGACATACCTTAGTATAAAAACAAAGTTAATGAACATTTTAAGGCTATTTACATTTGAAGAAAGAAAAGAAACACATGACTGACTTGCCTGTGCCCAGAACTGTGCTAAGAATTATAGCCTTTATTCTGCCTGGAATCTGCCACATTCAAAGAACTGTGGTGGGGTTTGTACTTGACCTGTGACTCCCACTTGCCATTTCTCCTTCAGGGATTCCTCTCAGTGCTGCAGCAAGTCTTGTCTTCACAGTTCTGTAGAGGCTCAACCCCCCTCTCTCCGTTTGTTAACTGAGAACTGTTCCCAGGTGAAAGAATGGCTGTGAAGAAAAGAGGTGTTCTTCTCTTGTGTCCTTGAAGGCAAGCGCCTGCCCTTAGTCCCTCCCTAGTGCCAGCTACTACTTGCTCTTCATGTTTTATCCAGAATTTATCATTGGAAACCACACTGCCATTATAAACAGTAAATATGAAAGTCAGCCTCCGCTCATGGCTGAATCCTGAACTTTACATACACTTTTCTCTGAAGGACTTGCTGTTCACTTCCCCGGCCTTTACTTCATGGATCACGGTGATGGCAGGACACACACCAGAATCACATCATATTACTCAATTAGGATTATCCGTATGATTGCAGATACTTTTGTTAAGATTGATGTTAAAATGAAGGCACAAGATTGCTGACCACTGAAAGGGCTCGTGGACGGACTCCCATGGACTGGGAGAGGCTGCTTGGGAAGGAAGAGTGCTTACATTGCAGACCACGATCCACACTAAATGCTAGTCTTCGGGTTTTGTTTCTGTTTTGTTGTTTATTTGTTTGTTTCTTTATAAAGAGTAATATCCTGCAGTACACTGATGTAACCAAGGCTGCCCTTGAACCAGAGCTAACCTCCTGTCTCTGTTTCTGGAGGGCTGGGATTGCAGGCATGAGCCGTCACACTCAGCTAAGAGCCTTCCGATTCCGATTGCTGTTTTCTACTTTAGAAATCTCTTTGTTGGGGCTGAAACCATAGCTCAGAAGCAGAGTGATGACCTAGCACATTCAGAGCCTTGTTTGATCCCCAGTATCACAAAAACAAGGAGGGGCCTGGAGAGATGGCTTCAGTTAGGAACACTTGTTCTTTCAGAGGGCCCAGGTTTGATCCCCTGCACGCACAGCATGCTACATGGCAGCTTACAGCTGTCCATAATTACAGTTCCAGGGGGCCAGTGCACTCTTGTGATCTCCACGGGCACACACATCGTACACAGACATAAAACAAAATACATCTTTAGAAAACCTCTTCCCTGTTCATAAAGCCAGTATTCTGACGTACTTAGTGAAAAGCCATCAGTTTGGGCATGTTTTGTCTGGTTTTCGCTTTCTCATAAAGTGGCATTGCTAAGGAACATTCTTTGCCCAGCACTTAAATCACTTTGTGTATGTGATTCATTAATAAAGCTAAGTTAGGATTCTAAGTAGTTTTCCTTTTTTAATTAAAGCAGTTCTTTTTATGTTTCTGAATCTTCACAGGATTTTCCCAATTGGAGATGTGCCCTTGGAGGCTGAGGACCTCACCAGCTGGCTCTACCAGCGCTTTATCGAAAAGGAGGCCCTCCTGTCCCACTTTTACAAGACAGGTACACAGCCCTCCCCATGCACAGGTCTCAAGTTATCAGATTCTGAGCACACGCTGCAGACTAGATAAAGGGTTTAGTTATTCTCTTATTTCTAAACGATTTAGATTTTAATTATGCACGGTGTGGTGGTGTGTCTGCCTGTGGGTGCGTGCTCATGAGTACAGGGCCAGAAGAGAACCCCTGGAGCTGGAGTTAGAGATGGTTGTGATGGAGGTAGCGATGTCCCAGCCTCATATGGGTGCTGGGAACAGAACTCAAAACCTTCGAGGAGCAGCAGGTCCTCTTTAACTCTGAGCCACCTCTCCAACTCCCTGTTCAGTTATTTGTATCAGAAATCAAAGCCATTCTATATTTAAGAGTTTCAACTTAGAATTTATGGAAAGAAAAATTGGTGTTGCTGCATTCCGGTTCTTACGCTACTGCTCAACACTGTGTGACAGACATGACGCACAGTGACAGACAGGTGCGGTGGTGGAGGGTGGAGTGACAAATGACAGTCACTCCTGACACCGCTGGCCCGCTGCTCAGTAGTCGTTCGGAGGCTTTGAAGCTGTGTCTTTACATGCTTCCCCTCCCTGTCGAGGAAAGATGTGTTCTGTGCACGGGTCCGGTTCAGTCACTTGGCCCCATTGCTAAGGTGACTGCAGATGCCCTTCTCAACAGAGAGCAGAAGAGCCAAGGTTACTGTTGTTTACAAAAAAGGGCACAGTTTACTGTGTTCAAGGGTACAAAACTGTCTCTCCCAGGGAAGGAAAGGAAATGTACCCTTGCTCCTTTATATTCTCAGTATTCTGTATACTCCATAACTAGAGTCCTGATAGCACAGGCCTGGGAGATTGAAACAGGAGTATCCCAAACTCAAAGCCTTCCTTGATAACTTCCTGAGACCTTGTCTCAGACTAAAAATTACCACTCAGTCTGGAAATGTGGCTCAGTGGTAGAGTATATGTGAAGCTCTAGATTGAGTCCCAACACCAAAAACACAAAACCAAAAATATAAAGTGAAAAACATGTGAAGGAAGAAGAAAGGAAGTTGGAAAGATAAAATTAACATTGGTTGGCACAACCAACATGTTTCACAAATTGCTGTGCTGTAGGCCATTGTTTTTTTAGTGCCTAAACAATGGAGAAGATACATAAAGGTAGCTGTGGAGGGTGGGATTAATGCAAAAGGCTTAGCAGGCAACATGGGTGATCAGAGAGTAGCAAGTCGTAATGCCCACCCTCAGTCTCTTGCCTTCTGATATTTGGCCTAAACTGTAGCAACAATGGTGAGCGGCTTGAAGAGGGCCACCTGTGTGCCAGACCTTGAGACTGGGAAATGCCCCTGTGAATCGCTTGTGAGCAGCAGATCCCTTTATAGCCAAGCTTACCCTGGGGATTACCAGCAAGGGCAAAGACGGAATGCTGGAAGTACCGTAGATGATCTCGGTAGACTGAACCAAAGCCATGTAGCTTTCCTTTCCAGGAAAAGTAGACATGTTCATTCTGTATCGTCTTTCTTTTTGTGAAGACATATTTTGTAAAGCTTGTTGTAGTTTGAGAATGTCAGTGAGAATAGTAGTTATATAACTACTATTATGGCAAAAAAATAAAATGCTCTTCAGAAATTACGTGATGTCAGTTTCACAGATCCTATGTCTGACTGTGGTGAAAATGTGAGTGGGAAGCAAGGCCCTGGACATGGACAGTCAGCAAACCTACAGAAAGAAAGCAGACAGGACCACTGACGATCAGGAGACAGGGAGCCAAGGCTAGAGGGTGGGCCGTGCTTCTGGTCAGTCATTCACCCGGGGGCAGAGGAGTGTTAGGCAGAGGCCGGCCGGGTTGCTGAGCAGGAAAAGTGTGTGTTAGAGGAAATCCTTGCAAAGTCGGGCAGGTCACAGGAACCTCACTGGGTGAGCCAACTCAGCTTGTGTTTCAGGAAGGGCACTGCCAGGAAGGGGGCACTGCCAGGAAGGGGGCACTGCCGGGAAGGGGGCACTGCCGGGAAGTATCACGGTTTCTGTCCTGTCTTCCAGGAGCCTTTCCTCCTCTCCAGGGCCAGAAGGAAGCTGTTTCCAGAGAGATGACCCTCAGCAACATGTGGATATTCCTCATTCAGTCCTTTGCGTTTTTGTCAGGCTATCTGTGGTACCACATCATTCAGTATTTTTACCATTGTCTATTTTAGGAATTGACTTGGACTTGCTACATAGGAGTTCAGACTTCTTCATACATGTGCATTATTTTACATGTGCAAATCAAAATATACAAATCAAAATATATAAAAAGAAAAGGAAATTCAATGGATGGATTAATGTTTATCCCCCTTTGGGATATTTTAAAACTCTACTACAATGAGGATCAGTAATACAATGATGTGCTAATATATTTTAAGAACTTTTCGTGTTTTAAAGAGATACACTCTACCATACATTTACGCAAGCATCACACTGGGAGAAGAGGAAATCATAAAATCATCCTAGAAGACTCCAAAAGAAACTCTGGCCACCAGATGCACTTAGTCAGCCCGTGAGCTAAAGCCCCCTTAGCTCAGGTTCAGAAGCTGTGCTCCTCTTTCCTAGGACAGAGCGCCACACCATTAATGTGTCTACCTTTCATGCTGAGGTACTGGATGCCTGGAGAGCCGGTGGGCACGTCCTGAGGAGTGGCCTCACCATCCAGCAACCCTGGCTAAGGTGCGGCATTGGCATTCTCTGTGGGGAGCAGTGTCCACCGTCCACCTGACATCACTGTGTCCCTTGAGAGGCCAGCTCAGCCCAGTGCCATGTTTACATGTGCTAGTGCTTCCCTTCAGGAGAGGGGAGCACCCACTTTCTCTTTTTGTATAGAAGGCATATCATAGAATGATAATTGTATTTTACAAAATGCACTTTTACCAGACGCAAATATAGCAAGGGATAGTAACCTAGCCTGAGACAAAGGGAAGCCTCGTCCGTGGGCGGGCTCCCGGGGGGGTTTCCCATCTGCTTGCCCGTGATGCTCTAGCTCCACCTTCACTGGCCCTCCCTGGACCCACTCCCTGCTGGGTCCCCTCCCCCCGATTTTGATATTATAGTACCAAATGTATTTGGGGGTGGTTAAAGCAAATTAACATACAACATTTAAATGACCAGTTTCAGGGAACTAGAGTAGCTTATTAGGAAATTAGAGGTAGAACCAGACCTTGGCTTGCAATATTGACCAGGCCTCTTGTGGACCCCAGGGTCTATATGTTCTGTCATTATGTCAAGCAGCTGCCCCTCTCAGGGTGGCAGGACCAGGAGACAGCAGCTCAAAAACACTTCCCAGTCTCTTCCAGTTGTCTTCTAAGAGGGCAAAGTCAAGCGAGTTTCTGTTTGTTGTAGAAAACTTTTTAAAGATTTGTCATTTTGTTGATGTGATTTACCTCACAGGAGAACCAGACTTTACAAAATTGCAGGCGCTGTATCAGTGTATCAGAGACAGAGGATGGGTTTGGTTTATGACAGTAAAACTCCTAAGCTTGAAAAACAGTAAGTCAGCAGTAGTTTTCTGTGGCATGAACAAACACTGTAGATTCCCCTATCGTTACTAACAACACAAATAACAATTCTGAGAGACAGGTTGTAAAACAGAAGTAAAGACTAGTGTTTTCTGTTTTCAAATGAAGAACCAAAAAAAGAAGAGGGAAAGATGTGAATTTTCCCCAGTTGTGCAGGAAAGGTTGACCAACACCAAATAAAAGCCCATAGCGGCTTCGTTGTTAGCAAGCCCCAAGTGTGTACAGAAGAGAAAGACGTTACCTGAAATACCTCACTGGTGCCACAGCACTGCTGGTAAACTGAAGAAGGCATTGGTTTGTTAGCAGTTGTTATAAAAACCTAAGCATTTTATTCTGGTTTCAGGGACAGTGAATATATGAAAGCAGTCTCAATCTAGAAATGAAGGGAAGCCAGAGAGAAGCTGTTCAGTGCCTCTGTTGAGGCCCAGGAAAGACTACTAAGTTTCGGGATGAGTTGCATTGAGACATTGGTTGGCAGCCTGGGGGAGAAGTTGCTCATTGTCAAGTGTAGCATGTAGTTCTTTCTAGCTAGCAGAGATATATACGTGACCGGCCCACTCTCACCACTGCTGTGCTCCAGAGGAATGTGACAGTTAAGTATACTATACATGCTAAGTTCACTCTTCTAAGATGTGTTACTTTCAAATGCAGTTTTGTTTCCACAATCTGTAAACTTGTGAGCTGACTTCTGATAATAGAGATGAGCTGTAAATAGATGTGTTTGGTCTGTCCCATACCTCTCCAGTTCAACCTGTCTTCTGTGTACAAAACAATCAAAATATGTTTGTTGAGAGTATTGGTAGAGCTTCCTTATCATAGCTGGTGTCCACCTGCTTGTACTAGGAAAAGCTAAGAGAGAATAGGTGTTCTTTATGGCCGTCTCTGGAAGCCACAGATGGATGCCACTGTAGAGAGCTGGATAGAACTTCCCATTTGTACTTAGTGTATACGGTGGGATGCAAGGAAGTTATTGTATTAAGTCGGGGGAAGGTAAGCAAAGCCTTGCTGGGGTCACCCTTTAGGGTGCAGCTCTTTTGCCCTCGGCTGGATTGCCTGGCTTCCTACCGAACACAGGCGACTCAGTGCTAGAGTCCTTGGACCATGGGTGGGACCAAGCAACAGCTCACCCCGCTTCAGAAATAGCTGTGTGCAATGACAGAGAAGCCTGTGAGCAGAGGAGGCAGGAACAGCAAGAACAGAATCAAACTTGAACCGATAAACAAGTTAGACGGGAATTTAATAGGAAGGTTGAAAATGATAGCTGTGGGTTCAGATCTGTCATGTGATTAGTTCTTGGTGTTACAACCCTAGTTTCCTACAGCAAGAAACTAGGGAATGCTGAAGAAGTAATCGATTGCAGGGTAGTTAATCCAGTATTACAGTCATAGGAAGCCAAAAATTCAATTTTCTGTAGGAATTTTTGATTTTTCTACTCTCATTGAACTTTTCCTTCTAGGGATGCTTACTGCTTTAAAAATTGACTTTAGTTCTTTCCCTGAATAGCTTTTGTCTGTGCATTATGACTGTGTTAATGGGTAGTTAAGTAACAGGAAGTCAAGACAACCAGCAGGAGGAGAAGGCACCAAAGCCAGCCCAGTGGAACCTGAGGGCTGGAATTGTCCCAGAGGTGGAGTCTTCAGCCGCCACTGCGGCCCTCAGGTGTGGCTGTAGTGTCGCTGTCTTGGTCACTGTTGGGAATGTTCCCTCACGCATGGCCACGGGGCCTTCTTCTTATTAATTTGTCTTAGTGATGTATTCTGACAATCGGTACCTTAAAGACTTGCTCAACTAGTCGTTCCTAGTTATAGTCACAGAGAATAGTCTTTGATCATAGGTAGTCTTCTGTATCCTGTGTATGTTTAAAAAGAAATGTTTGTTTGCATTACCAAATAGGAAGGGTTAGCTGATCTTTTCTGTGGTTTTCTTCCTTTTCTTTGAAGTCACTACACAATAATGAACACAGGATATCACTCCAAAGTTGTCATTACAAAAGTGTGTTCGGCTCTGGTCCACAAGGGATGGATGATAACGGACTTTGGTGGGATTTTTGCCTGCAAGTGCTCTGAGCCTTATGTCTGTCAGCAGGCAAGAGGGAGTCTGGTGAGCATGGCTCAGCAGCTGTGCTAGTCACGTCGTGAGGGCAGAGGCTAACGCGTTTGGGACCAAAAGCGCCTAAGTTGGGAATTTCTGGATCACAAAAGAGCCTGGCATGCTCTGAAGCAGCCCCTGGCTGGTGCTGGCTGGTGTCCTGCTGCACCGGCCCTCGGTAATTTCAAAGTGGGCTCTGAGAATACGCTACAGGCTCCCAGTTGTTGGGGAAGAATGGCTAGAGTCAAATGAAAGACGCACTGTGGAGTTTTCTGCAGAAATTCCATCTGAGGATTTTTACATTTAATATTTTTTTAAAACAATCTAAAGAGCAAAAAAAAAATTATTTACATGTATTCTAGTTGCAAAGTACACAAATGCTTTGGATGGCTTTGTTTTTATTGTATAAAACTGTTGAACACAACTGTGGTGCACAAATCCTTTCCATGTAAGGAGTCTATGCATTTTACAGTAACATATCTTATGACTGGGTAATGAGACAGTTATACATTCAACTGCCATTATGTTTATTAAGTGCTTTCACTTTCTTTACAGTCATTGCAAAGTCATATTTATTTTCTGCAGATGGGTTTCTGTTTCCGTGATGCCGTAATGTTTACTTGGGCTTGTTGAACTTTGTTTGTGCTCTGCATGTCACAATGTGTGTTCTAAGGTGACTGTAAAGGCTGTGACAACTGTCATTCACTTTTGTAAAGGGCTGGTCACCTGTGGATCTGGTTTCTGAATGCATTGGGGATGATTCTACCAGGTCACCTTTTCGGAAATTTAGATGTTGTAAGCACCAAAAGAAGCATTTTCTCAGTAGAAATTAATAGCTGGTCCTATTTTTTTTAATGTAGAGAAAATAAAGTTGATTTCCTTTTTTTTCAAAAACAATGCTTTTAATTCTTACTAGTGGGGTGGGTGTCTGCTGTGTCCGCTCCTCGGCGCTCACTGCTGCAGCACGGGCCTGGGGCTCAGCATTCGTGGCCGTGAGGAAAGCCATCAGGTTTCTTCTGGGCTTAAAGGACTTGCCCCTTCCTCCAGTCTTCTCATTTGGTGTGAGCTCTTGGAAAAAATTATGTAAATGCACATCCATGTGTAATAAATTTTGCTGATAACATATTTAATACAATTAGCAAATAAAATATAAGTAATTGATCCTTACAAAATAATTATCATTGCTGAGCCTCAGAGCCAACCTGTGACAATATCAACCATGATTGATAGCGTTATGCCGTGATAAACTAACCATCTCCAGTTAAACTCAGTCTACTGTATGATTTATGTTAAACTCTTACTCTTGTACAGAACCTCCTTTTAGCTTCAGCATTAATTGGAAGTTTAGGTAATTTATTTTTAATTCTATTAAACCCTAGAATTAAATGACCAGCTCTTAGAGACAAGCTAAAGCTACCTTCAGCACACCGCTGTCCCAGGCCTTTGTGTTTTGATTTGTTTTAATTACTAGTGCTGAATAAAATTCTCAGAATTGATTTGCTCACTGGTCCAAGAAAACTCCTGTCATTGGCCCTTGCAGGTTTTAAAGTGGAAAAGGATGAGACCAGAGTGAGCAAGGGAGCTTTCTGTCCTGGAAAGCCTGATGGAAGCTCTCTAGGGAGCACAGGCTGCACCGCACGCCGAGGTTCTCAGAGCTGAGTGAATGCCTGCATGTATCTCGGAGATTTTTTTTTTTTACATTAAAAACATGTATGGTTTAGTTGCTTGTTTGTAGAATGTTTGACCCATTGAAAACGTTTAATGTTTTAAAATATCTTGCACAATCCTACCAAATAAGTTGAGTAGTTACAGTTGAGTCTACCTCCTCTTTTCCTGGCTGGATTTAGGCTGCTGGTTGGGTGAGGCTGCAGTTTCCCATCCCCTCTACAGTACTTTATGTGGAAGACAACAGATTAGGGCCTGAACGTGGATTTGAGGCTTTGGAGATCTGTTGCTGACCAGCCCTATTCCCCTTGAGTTTGGGGAAAGCCATTGTTTTTAATGCCCACTTAATATGAAAATGTTTGTTTTAAAAAATGTTTCTTGCTGGTGAAAATGTATTTTTAAAAGGAAAAACCAAATCTTCTTTTGGTCTGAGAAGTCAGCTGTATGAGCAGGTGTGACCGTATCATAACATGCTGATGTCATAGAAATCAATAAATTTTTACCTCTCAGGAATTGGGTGGCATTGTTCTTAACTCTTAAAGGCTGGAAAAAAACAGACTAGAGGTGTCTGCAGTTCAGGAGGCACAGATACAAACACATGGATGCGACACGGAGATGAGGAGGAGGTGGCCGGCCACTAGGGCTGAGTGAACCCCTTTCATAGTCAGAAAAGCACTTGGGTGGGTACATTTGAGCCAGTGTACAAGGAAGAAACTGGTAACTGGGGAGCAGGACACGGTACCTGCATGCTTGAGACTCACTCTGGAGGCAAGATACGCACTCATTGGTTGGTTGAAGCAGGAGAGGTATTTAATGTGATATCTGCTCCTCTGGGACTGGAGTTACAAACAGTTGTAAGTTACCATGTGAGTGCTGGGAATTGAACTTGGGTCCTCTGGAAGAGAAGCCAGTACTTTTCTGAGGAGGGGGTGTGGCAGGGCAGGGGGTTGAATTCAAGACAGGGTTTCTCTGTACTGGTGCTGTGGGGTCCTGGTGCTGGTGCTGTAGACCAGGCTGGCCTTGAACTCAGAGGGCCACCTGCCTCTGCCTCCGGAGTGCTGGGATTAATGGCAAGTGCTACAACGCTGGACTCAAGAAGCCTGTACTCTTGACTACTGAGCCCACCGCGGCAGCCTCACCTGGTGTTACCAAGCAAATATGGCACTGAGTGAGAAAGCATGAATATACCAATGTATGCTTCTTTGTTTCCCTTTGGTACAAAACTATCAAGTCTCAGCAGTTTTCTATCAGTTAATACTATATCAGGACCAGCTGGTGGTCAGTTGAGGGTAACGAAAATAGGTATCCAAAGTGGGAGCCATCTGCAGAACTGGGGTGCTGAGAAGAGGAACCCAAGCTATTAAAGGGAAGAGCGGAGCAGGTACTACTGTCCGCGGCAGGTGTGCACACCCCAGACACTCAGACTGCCATGAAATTAGGACTAGAAAGTCAGCTTCCATTCCTATATGCCTACCTGCATTTCTGATGACCGTCCCCTGAAGAGGGGAGAGGCATACCTAAGTCCCTAGGAATCTCCCTCCAGACGCCCAGCAAGGAGACGGTTCATCAGCGCTGATGACTCAAGCCCTTCCTGTAACCAAGGCTCCCACAATCCACAATAAAGCTTTTTGTCCGCCCTGGTGTGTACACGTTCCATGAGGACAAAGGGTGACACTAGTATTTGGGCCTGTCTTGGATACGGTGAATGCGGATGTGGGACAATGGGCAAGGGCCGCTTGGCTTCCCAAAGCACAAGGAACCAACACTGCTTTGTGGACCGCGGCCCAGGGGCAGCAGCACGTTCACCAGGGACCACCACGCAGAGCTGTGCCCGCAGCCCAGGGGCAGCAGCACGTTCACCAGGGACCACCGTGCGGAGCTGTGCCCGAGGCCCAGGGGCAGCAGCACGTTCACCAGGGACCACCGTGCGGAGCTGTGCCCGCGACCCAGGGGCAGCAGCACGTTCACCAGGGTCCACCGTGCGGAGCTGTGCCCGCGGCCCAGGGGCAGCAGCACGTTCACCAGGGTCCACCGTGCGGAGCTGTGCCCGCGGCCCAGGGGCAGCAGCACGTTCACCAGGGTCCACCGTGCGGAGCTGTGCCCGCGGCCCAGGGGCAGCAGCACGTTCACCAGGGTCCACCGTGCGGAGCTGTGCCCGCGGCCCAGGGGCAGCAGCACGTTCACCAGGGTCCACCGTGCGGAGCTGTGCCCGAGGCCCAGGGGCAGCAGCACGTTCACCAGGGACCACCGTGCGGAGCCTGTGCCAGGAGGAGTGAGGACTCATCCTTGACGGTCGACTACATAGTACCTTCCTCGGCTATCTGAGGAAGAACATTAGTTATGTCTAGGAGAGTTCTCACACTTGACAAATTTGCCAGCGATATCACTTGAAAAATGCTTTGAGTTACCAGATTCTTAAAGGATGGTTAAGTCTGTGGGGCTGCCACCCGTTCACGTAAGTCATGTTAATCAAATGAACAGCTAGCTAAAAGGTGTTGGCTCATGGCCTAGCACGCACAGGATCCGATCCTCAGAACTGCAGAGCTAAGGTCGGTCTTGCCAAACACTGAGAGGCATACCGTAATCCCCACCCTCGGGAAGGTGGACGAGGCAGGAGGAGAGAAAGAACAGGTGAGTCGGAGACCGGTCCAGGCTACAGAGTAAGACTCAGCGGTCTGTGCATGGTCTGTGCACTGATCAGCGCGTGGCTCATTGGCCTTTGGAGTTTCAGAATTGGGGGAACCTTGGCATTTCCTTCTTTGGTGGTGGGTTTCCTTGTGCAATTTCACTCTGTCACTAGTACAGTTGGACAGCTGCCTTGAGAACTGAGGACTAACTGGTTCTCAGTCCCTAAGTCGGAAGGTGGCATGCTGTTCTTGCAGAAGACCCAAGTTAATCCCTAGCTCCCTCGTTGGCCTGACTCTCTGGGGCCTGGGATCCTAGATGCTGCTCAGAACCCAGCAGCATCGCACTCCTACACAGATGCACAGACATGATTTTAAATAGTCTCCTTTATAAAGAGTGCCAAGGGTTGAGTATAAGTGTTGTTGGTTTTTTTTTATTTTTAGTTTTTTGAGACAAGGTTTCTCTGTATAGCCCTAGCGGTCCTGGAAATAGCTCTGACCACTCACAGAGATCCACCTGCCTCTTCCTCCTGTGTGCTGGGATTAAAGTGCTAGTGGATTTTTGAAGTAAACATAATAGTCCCAAGCTCTAAAGGATAGTGTCTTAGAAGATCCGCCCCCTGCCCGGGGTGGCATACACCTTTAATCCCAGCACTTGGGAGGCAGAGGCAGGTGGATTTCTGAGTTTGAGGCCAGCCTGGTCTACAGAGTGAGTTCCAGGACAGCCAGGGCTACACAGAGAAACCCTGTCTAGAAAAGAAAAAAAAAAAAGGCAGAATGTCCGCCCCTGGACTCTAGTAAAGACACCTTAACCACTAAAAAAAGTTTGAAGTCTATGGCTTTTATCTTTTTCCATGTGGAGATAACCTGTGTTTTGCCCTAGTCAGTGTGAGAAAGAAAGCACACTTTCATTTCAGACTGAAGGAAAGAGACTCTGATCCCATAAATATTTCCTGTTCTTTCCGAATTCTAGGTCTGAAACTGACAGAGTGCAACTAGGACCATCTAGTGCCTTGTCTTTCCATCCTCCGTCAGGGCCCACAGATGAGGACCATTGACATTTATTTTCCTCTCAATTTCACTCCTTGTATGTCGAATGGGAAGCTGTTAAGGAGTGATTTTCAGTATTAAGTGAGATTTTGTACCCGAGGCACAGAGTGGGTGTGCCTTGTACTGAAGGGAAGTAAATGAGCATGAGCGTGCTGCCGACCCCACACAGACGGTCCTAAGGCCCCCAGACAGCAGCAGGAACGAGCTTTGAGGTCACAGAAACAATTAGGAGCTGGAGGAGAGCAGAGCTCGGAGGAAACCAGATCGGCTAGACACAAGACATTACACACTCTTAATAGAGACCTATTTTTGCTTCTGAGACGTGATGTCACCTGTGGTAAGGACCTTGAACTCATTATCAGAAGGGAGAGAAATATTTCTGGTGTTTGGAAGCTGTTCTCCAGCCGCGGTCCTCTCTGCATTGTTCTTATAATGGTAGCCATGGCACCGAAAGCTGCTAAAACTTCAGAGAGGTCAGCGCAGTCCTGAAAACCTTCTCCTGTCCCGTGGTACAAATCCCCAAGGTCATCTTGAAATCTGACCCTTTACACTGTTAAGTGCTGGGTGCTCAGTTCTAGGGAACCGAGGAAGCACAAGGAGGTAGGCAGTGCAGGGCTGGGTCTTGCTGATTCTTGGGGATCGGTGTAGACTACAAAAGGAACTGGAGGGTGCCTGGGACAGCAGGTATCAGAGCGGGCATTTCGAGCTGCTCTCACAAGTTGGAATAGGTATAGAGCTCATGCTTCGGCTGATCCTGAAACATCAGTGTGGGTCTAGGGCAAGCACCACATGGTTCTTGGAGCTTCTGAGCCATTTCCTTGCCTGGCCTTTCAGCCAGCTGTGTCCTCTTCCCTCCTGTGACTGGCGTTGCTGGCTGGCTGTTTGAAACAGTTGTTTTGTTTTGTGTGTAGTTTCTGCATGTATTTCGTTGGACAGTATTCCGCATGCTTCTGCATGTAATTCCTTAGTCAGTATTTTGCATGCTTCTGCGTCTATTTCCTTGGGTAGTTGTGGAGAGGAGCTCTGGGACCCAGCTTGGTTTTTCCTCCTTTGAGTAGATGTCTGTACACACATGGAAAAATCTACTTTGGCTCCTATCATCTTAGAACTGTCATTCAAAGTGAAATGCATCCTAGAGAAAGGCGCTGCTCTGCTGCAGCGGGGAAGATGTTGGTGCAGGGAAGAACAGTGAAGACTTCAGCTGAGGTGAGCTGCCCAGGGCAGCTCAGGAGAAGGCTGCTCGGGCAGGTTTGAAGGTTCCCTTGGAGAACGCCCACCACGCTGCATAGAGGAGGGAGCACAGGGCTTAGGGAGCCTCAGACAGAACTGGTCACAAGAGTGGAGTCCGTGGGGACAGGCACTCTCTTGTCACTGGGAGAGGTCACACAGAGGCTGAGCTAGATGGTGCCAGGGTGAGCATGGGTGGGAGACACCAGCTGGGGAGGGTGGGAAGAGCTGGCCCTTCTCCCTGCCCCTCCCCCTACCCCATGTCCCCGTCACAGGGAGTCTGATCAAAGCCTCCTCTGTCCGACTTTTCTGTTGCTCTCAGAGGAGAGAGGAGCAGTGAGCTCAGTCTAACCCCGGCACAGAGTCTGTAGAGGCCTCTCAGAGCCTACCTCACCAGAAACAACCATCATTGGTGTGACCCAGTGCAAATGATTTGATTCAAATCACTAAGAATTGTATCACTGTTCAGAACACCAAATAAAGGGGAGGTCACACTCTAAAAATGTCAGCTTTCCGGGTACCAGCATCGAGAGGTGAAATGGACACAGGGCCCCATCACTAACCCAGAAGCTACCTGCAATTGCTGCCTGCTAGCAAAGGGGAAAGCAGTTTTCTCCAAAGATCATGTCAGTGGGTGTGTCTGCCACACTGCAGGGCAGGCCGCTGTCCGGAAGGAGTTGGCCACCCAGCACAAAACAAAGTCCACGTTGTTGGGCTTTGTGTTTTGGTTTTGGTCTTACTGGGGGTTTTGTTTTGATTATTTGTTTGTTTGTTTGTGAAAGAGAACATGTGGTTGGGTAGTAGGGAGAAGGAGAGGATCTTGGAAGAGTTGGGGGAAACCATGATCAAAATATATTATGAAAAAATTAATTAAAAAGATACAGATTAGAAAAATATAGCTATATAGATGTGGCCCTGCCACAAGGAGGAAATGAAGGGAGAGAAGCCAGGTTCCTGGGGGAGGAGTCAGACCCCTGACATGGGGAGCCCAGGCTGAGGAGGAAATGAGACCTGTTTTCTCTCTGGAAGACTGGGGCTGTTAGAGGTGGCCCTGTCTGCCTTCTGGATTCCCAGGGGTTCATCTAAGTGGAAATGTGCATACACAAGGGCGAGTCAGCTGGGCACGGGTAACATGAGATATTCATTAGAAAAATGAGCTTTCTCATTGGGCTTGGTACCACCTGCCCATCCACCAGGCCCAGTGGAGGCTTGGATCTAAGTGAAATGTTTTCTAGGTCATCTGAGAGCCAGAGAATGCTTATTCAGGTGCTATGGTAGGGAAGAGGCCCCAGCATCTGCATACTGGAAAATCCCTCCACACAATAACAATATGGAAAGGTGAGCCCGTGAGAGGAGACGGGATCAGGAGGGTGCTGCCCTTGAAAGGGGTAATGCTTGGTCACAGGGGTTAGCCAGCATGGGAGTGGGTTCCTGAAAAAAATGGCTGAGCCCCCTTTCTTCCTGCTCTGCCGTGTTCTTAAGACAATGCCTTGCTGTAGCAGAGGCTAGCCTAGAACTCACTGTGGTGCCTATGCTGGCCCTGAGCTGTGGAGGAGGAGCCCTACACCCCCAGCCTTGTTGTAAAAATCTGATGGAAACCCAGCTTCTCCAAGTAATCTGCCACCTCCAAACTAGGTTTTAGCATTAACCACTCAAGCTTTGTGGTACTTGGTTCATGTTCCCAACTAGATTATTTCTCTAATGCAAGAGATCTTTGCTACTGAGGCTGTACATCTAGCGAGGACAAAGCTGAGTCTGGTCCAAGAACTTGGACTAGAGACGGTGGACTTCCAGAGTCTGTCGTGATTGGCTTAGACAATGGAGGAGAAGGCACGAGCGAGACAGTGGGGTAACGTCCCACAGCACAGCAGTAGCATGTGCAGGAAGCCAGGACAGGACGCCCTGCTGTGAACCCTGATCTTTGGCTCAAGCACGAACAGCTGGACTTGCTGCAAACGTGCAGAAGAGCGCACAGCACCAACACACAGAACGCTCCCGGATGCTCGGGTCAATGGTCGGCACAGGGGCAAGCGCCCGACACGCAGCAACGGCGGTACGGAGCTCTTGTTAACTTGCAGCAGTGTGTTCAGTGGGGACCTCGGAGCTTCAGGGCACACATGCACAGTGCGGTGTGGCTCACACACTGTGATTTTGCTACTTAAAATGCCTCTCCAGGAACCCCATGTGGAGGGGCAGAGCCTAACATTCCTAAGAACAAAGCCAGGACAGATAGATCCTGGCAGCCTGCACAGGGTTAGTTCCATGTCAGTGCTACGCTGCTTATAATGACATCCCATGACTCCGGGTGTTTTATCTTCATCTTACCTCATATATTCATGTCCTGAGGCCGCCATAACCAATTGAGCCCAACAGGTCCGCTTTAAACAACAGAAATGCATTAGCATTCACACAGATGGGGAACGCCAGATGTCCTAAATCACAGTTAGCAAGGCCGGTCCTGCCCCTGCTCCTGGTGACTCAGAGAGGCCTTGGTGTGTCCCTCCATCTCTGTTCCACCTGAGGTATCTTTTCCCCCATCTCTACAGCCTCTCTCCTTAGGACATTGCTCATTAGATGAGGAATCCTAGACTCAGGATGGCTCCATCTCAAGATCCTGGGAGAGTTTTGCCTTCTGAGGCGATGAACTGGGGTGCTATAAGTCCAGGACTGTCCATAGTTACCCCGCTCTCGCACGACACCGAGGAAGCGCCGAGAGCATGGGCCACAAAGAGCATGAGACCGCGGAGGACGAGAATGGTGGATCCAAATGGCGTGTGGGCCCGAGGCCAGCTCCTGTGTTATCCAGACCTGTAGTTCTCTGGATTGTTTAACCTGGTCTAAGCTGAGTGTCTCTCATTTACATACAAGAGTTCTCAGGCTGAGGAGGTAACTTATTTATTTAGTGGGTTACTTGCACGAAGCCCTATATTTGATTCCCAGTGTCGTATAAACCAACTGTGGTGGTACAAGCCTGCAATCCCAGCATGTGAGAGGTAGAGGCAGGAGGACCAGAAGGTCAAAAATATCTTCAGTTACCCAATGAGTTCAAGGCTAGCCTGGGTTATACTGAGAAACTGTCTACATACATACATAAATACATACATACATACATACATACATGAGTTCATCCTAGTTACTCAGCTTTAACTGTCAAATTGACAGAACCTAGAATTTATCTGGGAAGAGAATTTCAATCAAGGAATTGCCTCTCATAATGGCCTGTGGGCATGTCTGGAGGCAGGGATTGTTTACTGAGGTAGAATGGCCCAGACTTCTGTGGGTAGCACCATCCCACAAGCAGATGGTCCTAAACCGTATGAGAAAGCTAGCTGAGCATACACCTGAGTGCCAGCCAGCAGCCCCTCCACGGTTCCTGCTGTGTCACTTTGTGAAGGGAGCCTTCTCGGAGAGAGGCAAATGCTGTGTGGAATAGCAAGCAGGCCTAATTCAGGTTCCTTTCTTGAGTTTCTGTCTTGACTTCCCTCAAGAGGGACAGTAGCCCAGATGTGTAGCCCAGATGTATAACCCAAATAAACCTTTCTATTCCAAAGTTGCCTGGTCAGGATATTTTATCACAGCAAGAGAAATGAAAGAGAAGCCCCATTGCCCCAAATCCCAGCTGCCTTTTGTCCCTGGAATCCTATTTACCCTCCACAACCCAGTTCCAGGCCAATGCCTCCAGAGAAACTTCTGTCACCAGAGCTCCCAGTTTGATGTTTTTTTCTTGGTTCTCCACACACTGGGCACATCTCTGTTGTGTCCTGTAGTGACCATGCCACAAACTATTAGTCCGTGTCCCTTATGATCCAGAGGTGAGCTCCTGCCTCCTTTTCCCCCTGCTGTACAGTGGCAGTCCAGTACAGAGAAGGTAAGGTGTGTACCAATGAGCAGTGGGCTTGAAGTTTGTCTCTGCTGGGACAAACCGTAGACAGGGCCAGAGACCTTGCCTCACTCATCCAGCTGGTGGGAAGGAAGGCTACACAGGCCTCCACAGCCACAGCTCCCAGACATCTGCTTTCTTTTGCTTGCTTATTTCCCAGCTCTCCTCAGTGGAACTCACTGCTGGCTTGTTCAGCCTCCTGGGTCATTGGCCTTCAGTTAGGCCTGGTCTCCCGGGTGCTGGCCAGAGTCCAAGGTAATCCTTGAGATCACTCTGAGTGCTGTTGGTAAACAAACGACCCAGAGATTAGGTTACTGCCGGATAATGTTCACTGCCTTTGTTCAGGGCCACGTGATGCTGCAGGAGGAGGAACACGGGTGTGAATTATTAAGGAAATCTCAGGTTCTCACCGATTCCCTAGCGATGCTGATATACCTGGAAACCCGAGAGGAGTGAGTGACCCTTGGGTCACAGCTAGGATTGAGCAAGAGTCAGAGCCAGCCGCGGATTGAGACCCAGAGTCTAGGGTGCGTCACAGCCCCGTGTGGGAAGCCCTGGCCAGCTCCTGCCTCCTGCTTGAAGAGCTCAGGGGAGTCATGGTCACCCCTAAAGAGAAAATCAGTCCATTGCAGGAGGCCTGATAACAAGGTCCAGGCAAGACACAAACACCAAGCAGGAGACCAGAACTAGCTGTAGGGTCCAGCCCAGGGTTAGTGCCCAGGCAGCCCCACTCCCCTGAAGCCTCCATGTAATCTAGTGCAGAGCCTTTGCTAAGCATTCTGGGAACTAACTTGATTCCTGCTCCCTCGGGCATCCTAAGATTGCTGTGAGACGCAATGGCTGCAAGGGTGTCGCCTGTCACCCTAAGTCCTGGGCTACTGTCTGGAAGGCAGGGGGAGAAAGGAGAGATGAGAAACAGTTCAGAGTCCATTTCCCAGTTCCCGTCACTTACCTGGAGGCAGCTCACATTTGCTCAGGCTTCTGGCCACCTGCCCTTCGACTCACACTGTCACAGACAGCTATGTTGCAACTGTGTGTGTGTGTGTGTGTGTGTGTGTGTGTGTGTGCATGTGTGTGTATGTGTATGTATGTGTGTATATGTGTGTGTATGTGTGTGTATGTATGTGTGTATGTATATATGTGTGTGTGTATGTGTGCGTATGTGTATGTGTGTATGTATGTGTGTATGTGTGCGTATGTGTATGTGTGTGTATGTGTATATGTGTGCGTATGTGTATGTGTGTGTGTGTGTGTGTGTGTGTTCATGTGAACCCACCAAGTCTGAGGTACAATTCTACGAGCCTGGTATTTGTACATTTGTACATCTATGCATGGGTGTGGCCATCTGTGATAACTGCTGTTTTTCCCAGGCAGTCCCTGTGCATATAACCTCGTGCTGTGTTCATGCTCTGAACCTTCTTTAGCAAACACACTGAAAGTTTCCCCTCTGGATTCAAAGTTCAGAGCTTAATGACATCAGTTTAGTATGCTGGTCATTGAACAGAGTGTAACCACCTTCCTGACTTTGTCAAGAAGCTGCTATATGCACCCTGATGTCTAAACTCCCCTCTTCTTTATTAATAGGCCATGCGCCCCTGAAGAATGTGTGTGTGTGTGTGTGCCTGCACGTGTGCACACGCAATCTTTTCACATGTATGCACACATATATGTAGAGGCCAGAGGTCATCCAAAAATGCCATCCGCCTTGTCTTTTGTGGAGATGTAGGCTCCCATTGACTTGGAGTTTGCCTGCCTGACTGGCCAGTGAGCTGCAGGGGTCCGTCTTCACCTCCCCAGTGCTGGAATCCCAAACCTGCACCACACCTGGCTCCCATCCTTTCAACTTCTGCATGATGTGCCAAATCCTTCCCAGAGCACTGATGGTGCCCCCTCTTCTGCTCGCTCATTCCTCGGACCAGCTGTGGGTTAAGAAGCAGAGACGACTGAGACCTGGTTTCTGTCCTCATGAAGTACACTCTGAAGAAAGGCCTCGGCTCTGCTCAGCTGCTCAGAGGCAGACTCTGCTAAACCACAGGGACACGGGGAAGGAGGTGCCTCCCCCAGAGGGACCAGGGAGGGGGGCACATCCCCCACAGGGACACAGGGAAGGGAGTGGGCACGTCCCCCCAGAAATCTGGAGGGCCTTCTTTAAGGTCACACTTCTGGCTCCAAAACTAGGAGAGGTTTAGTCTTTACAAAGAAAATAGGCCTGTTCCTTAGGCCACCAAGTTTGTGGAAGTTTGTCACAGTAGATACAGGAGATGAATGTGACAAAGTACAACTGATTATTTACAAAGGTTCAAGTGTAATTCAGCACAGAAGACTGTGGGCAAATGGGGAGGGGCAGCTGGGCACGCATGTGCAGATGAGTACATGATCTCCCACAGCTTTTGACGTACAAAACAAACTCAAAATGGGTCAAAACCTTAAAGTAAGCAGAGTAGCAACACATGCCTGTAACCCTGACATTCAGGATGCAGACACCGGAGAATCATGAGTTCAAGACCAGCCTGAGCTTCGTAGGTAACAGATGTCTCACACAAGTAAACAAACTCAAAACAAAAGGAAAATACTGAATGCAAAGCCAAAGTCTTGGCTGAGCATGGCAGCACCTACCCATAACCCAGGCACTGAGGAGGTTAAGGCAGGAGGATTGCAGAGAGTTCAAGGCTTAGGCTTGCATGGGCTACAATGGAAATAGCATGCCATCCACGGCTCAAACAAATAAACAAGCAAAAAGTAAATAAAAAATACTAAGTATAAAAACAAAGCCATGAAACCCTTGCAGAACTGAACAAGGAAACATGGTGCCCTCCTGTTGAGCCATGATGATGGCCAGTGAGCTGCAGGGGTCTTAGCGATGATGCCAAGCCATGAGCCAGAGGCAGTGGAGAAGAAAGGATGTGGGGGAAGCGGAGCTGTTCAGAAGTTGCTCTTTGTAGTAAATCTCATCTGTGTCGTCAGGAAATCAGTAGGTCAGTTCACAGGTCACCAGTGACAGCTCGATCCACCCTCAAACGCTTTCCGGATATTCCAGCAGTCCAATTTGGTAATGTGGGGATAGCAGCAGCAGTGACAGACCTAGCAGGAAGCGACAGGCTTTAGTCAAATCAACACAAGTCAACAGGAAGGTCCAGAGCCAATAGGAACATCAAGGAAAGTTTTCATCTGTGCCCCTCTCAGTGAATCGGAATGAAGATCAATGAAGACGTGAGACCAATAAACATGTAGCTATATGAACAACCCAAGCTCAACCTCCTTCATGGTCTGTCGAGTCTTATTTATATTTTCTCCAAACATCATACCCACAGGTCGTCTCACTATGTGTCTTGTCTCAGCTGACATCACTCTGCCAATCGGCCCAAGTCTGAGGAAGCAACAAGAACACACCACCACAAGTTTTTCGATGTGTTTGTCTCTATGGAGTCCCAACAAATGGAGCTCAACTACACAATGTAAGGCGGACCAATACTGAATCCTTCATCGAGTGTCCTTTCACGTGTTTGCTTTAGCAGAACATCCTTTCACCTATGTCTGCTTCAGTGAAACATTCCTTCATGAGTCTGCCTTAACAGAACATCCTTTCACTTGTGTCTGCTTCAAGAAAACACTCCTTCATGTGTCTGCTCCAGTAAAACACCATCCAACACAACTGAATTTCCAAAGAACCCTTAAGTTTCCACTCCACTCTGTCCTTTATGAGTCACTGCTGAGAGAATGAAAACCCAATCACAGATGAAGAGGTGGGGAGCAAATGGAGACATTGATTTTGATTTTATTAAAAAAAAACAAAAAAACCGATACTCTTGGGCTCAATAATAAATAGCCCTTTAAAACAAGCAAAAGATTTTACTTTTAAATTTGATTATTATTTGTGTATTGAGACAGGGGCTCACTCTGTAACCCAGGCTGACATCAATCTTTCAGAGATGTGCCTGCCTCCATCTTCCTAGTAACCGCCTTGGCTGGCTTTTTAGGATATGTTTATGTGCGCATGCCTGGGAGTGGCTATATGCACGTGAGTGCAGCATCTGAGGAGGCCAGAAAAGGGTGTCAGATCCCCTAGATCTGGAGTTTAAGGGGATTGTGAGCTGCTAGATAGGGGTGCTGGAGACCAAACTGGGGTCCTCTGCAAGAGCAGAAAGAGTTTTCAACGGCTGATCCATCACTTTAGCCCCAGGCAAAAAGATTTTTTAAATAAATTCGTCATCAAATCAGGCAAGGCACAGAAAGCTGTGTAGAATCTCCAGCTGTATCTGGAGATGAACTCTGGAATGAACTCTGAATGAACTATATCTGGAATGAACTCTGACCTGGATCTTGGCTTGAAGATCTTGAGCACAGTGGCTATGAATCCCAGATTAAGACCGGGAGATCTCTGAGTTCAAGGTCATCTGGGACAAAGCAGATCCAGGCGTGGTGGCACATACCTTTAATCTGGGCCACACCCTCTGCTGGAGACCTACATAAAGACATTGGAAGAGGGAAGATTAACTCTTCTTCACCTGCTTGCCTTGTGGGACTGAGCATTGCTAGATCCTTGGACTTCCATCCACAGCTGCTGCTGACCATTGTTGGGAGTTGGACTACAGACTGTAAGTCATCGACAAATTCCCCTACTATATAGAGACTACCCGTACGTTCTGTGACTCTAGAGAACCCTGACTAAAACAGGCATCTTGGATGTCACCACGACTGCATCTGGAATCAACTAAACCCAAGTCGCTGGGCACACCTGTGAAGGTTTGTCTTAAGCATATTGTTTGCGATAGGAAAGCCCACCTTAAATCTGGTCCAGACCTTTTGGTGCAGCCCAGATAAAATGTTGTGGAAGAAGGAAGCTTTGCTGTTTGCCCTTACTTTCCTGGAGAGTTCATCTATCCTGGGGTGTGGTCAGTGTTAAACCTGTTTTGTCAGGATTCCAGTGCAAACCAGCAGCTCTTCAGGGCTCCAGGTCAAGGCACACAGCCTTGAGGACTGAACCAGATTCTCAGCCTTTCTGTCATGCCACAGCTGCTGTTAGGCTATCCTGCAAGCCAGGCTCATAAATCCTCTCTCTATATAAAATCTACTGATGCTCTCGGAGCTAGCAACCCCATCTCCAGGGAGAGAGGGAGGTCTATATCTGCCTTGAGGCAGGAAAGACAAGGGTAGAAAGTTTGACTGGATTGTCTTCAGTATTTAGGGACCAAAACAATCAGACCTACCAGAGGGCCCAGCTATTGCATGCTGAGGGGTTTATCCAAGAGAAATGAGCATGTGGTCATTCAAAGACTAAACACAAACACTCAGTGTATTAGTCAGGGTTCTCTAGAGTCACAGAACGTACGGGTAGTCTCTATATAGTAAGGGAATTTGTCGATGACTTACAGTCTGTAGTCCAACTCCCCAACAATGGTCAGCAGCAGCTGTGAATGGAAGTCCAAGGATCGAGCAGTTGCTCAGTCCCATAAGGCAAGCAGGTGAAGAAGAGAAAGAGTAAATCTTCCTTCTTCCAATGTCCTTATGTAGGTCTCCATCAGAGGGTGTGGTCCAGATCAAAGGCGTGTGCCACCATGCCTTTAATCCCAGATGACCTTGAACTCAGAGATCTCCCTGTCTTAATCTTCTGGAATTTGTAGCCACCATACCTCAAGATCTCCATGCCAAGATCCAAGTCAGAAACTTGTATCTCTCGGTCTCCAGATTAGGATCAATTCTGGATTGTAGTTCATTCCAGATAGTCAAGTTGACAACCAGGAATAGCCACTACATTCAGAAAGGCTGTATCTAGAATGGCACCAAACACAAACAGTTCGCACATCCTCCTTCATTGAATGGACAAGTTATGGACTGTTAACACAGTGGGATAATATGCAGACAAGCATTGCCTGGATGAATCTCATAATAATCGTGCCAGTCGAAAAGGGCTGTCCCATGCCACGACTTACACACAGCATTCCATGAGTCTCCAGTATCAGAAGGCAGATCAGTGGCCTGCGGTTAGGAGTCAGGCTGGGTAGCTAAGGTAGAGGAAAGGATTCTTTACCACACGCCAACTTCAAGGGTGTGTTCAGAGGCCAAGACGCCTCAAGGTATGCATTTTAAATATGTGCTGCTTGTCTTGTATCAGCCATACCTCAACAACAAAAAAACAAACCAAAAAGTTTAAACAAGATGGCCCCGGTGTTTCCAGCTTTGGCGTGATGGCACTGCACACTGGAGGAGGCAGGCTTAGACCTGGGACCAAAATGCTTCTGGTCCTCAGTCCCAATCAGCCCTGGAACCTCCACCTCTGTGCCACCCCCAGGCCTGGATGGACCATGCCTCCCTTCCCATCTGCTCTCTGCACCTTGGTACATTCGCTCTCCACCCTCTGGAGGAGCCTCCGTGCTTGCCCTGCAGGGACCTGTGAAGGAATGTGGGGACATGGTTACAGTCTCCTGAGAAAAACCCCATTCTCAGTGCGAGTGGCAGAGAACACCAGGCCCAGGGGATCTGTGACCCTCTCAGAGCCGTCTTCTTCCCTTGTGTCTTACCATTTCTATTGCTGTGATAAAACACCATGACCAGAAGCAGTTTGGGGAGGAAAGGGTTTATTTCAGCTTACAACTCTCAGGTCATACTCCATCACTGGGGGGAGTCAGGGCAGGAACTGGAGACTGGAACTGAAGCATAAGCCATGGAGAGGCTGTTACTGGCTTGGTCTGGTGACTTGCTCAGCCTTTCTTATACAACTCAGGACCACCTCACTAGGGGTGGCACCACCCACAGTGGGCTGAGCCCTCCCACATCAATCACTGATCAAAGCAGTACTGCACAGACTTGCCTACAGGCAGGCCTGTCTTACCAAGATATTTTCTCAAGGGTCCCTCTTCCCAGATAGCTCTAAGTTGGCAAAAATTTGCAGCACAATTGAGCCCTTGTCGAGTTACACACAAACACATCACTTATTAAGCCATAACCTGTTGGCTTAGATTTTTCTTTTGTTTTTTTAAAAATTTATTTACCCTGTCTTGAAAAAAACAAACAAACAAAAAAGATTTATTTATGTGTATGAGTACATCATTGCTGTCTTCAGAAACACCAGAAGAGGGCATCAGACTCCATTACAGATGGTTGTGAGCCACCATGTGGTTGCTGGGAATTGAACTCAGGACCTCTGGAAGAGCAGTCGGTGCTCTTAACTGCTGAGCCATCTCTCCAGCCTGGCTTAGATTTTTCAATGACCTACTTCTAATGATGGTTCTTAAACGCTTTATCCTCCCTTCCAGCCCATAACCTATCAGAGGTAGTGGAAAAGAAAGGTTATCAGGATACAGGGGAGGTGGGCCTGTTTAGAAATTGTTCTTTGGAGCAAATCTCACCTATGTCGTTAGGAAATCAGCAATTCAGTTCACAGAATTCAATGGCGGTAGCTCAATTAATTCACTGGCAAACACTTCACAAATACACCAGCAGTCCGATTCAGTAGTGTCAGGAGAGCAAACATGAATCAGCAGTGGTGACATGATCTAACACAGACAGCCAGGCCTCAGCTGAATCAGCATGAATCAGCAGAAGGGACTAGGACCACCAGGAACATCAGGAGAAGTTCTTTGCTGTGCCTCTCTCAACAAGAATCGAAGAGCAAAGACATCAGACCAAGAAGCATTGCAAAGCTAGATATGCAAGAAAACCTAGCCTCCCCTCCCCCATCACTATCCTTTGAGTCTTATTTATACTCCCTACAAACATCATGTGTCCTCCATGGGTCTGACCTGAGCATGTGTCTTGCCTCCACGCGTGAGTCTGTCTCAGCTGACATCACTGTGCCCAAGTCCTCAGAAGTGGCAAGAAACTGCAGCATACCACCAGAAGTTTTTTGTTGTGATTCTCTCTGTAGAGTCCTGACAAATCAAACTCAACGAAGCAATGTAAGGCAGACCAATACATGCGTGTTGTTAGCAAAGAATCCTTCATCACATGTCCTTTCACGTGCTTGCTTTAGCAGAACGTCCTCTCACCTGTGTGAAGTCACTTCAGGAAATCACGTGTCTGCCCCAGCAAAACACCATCTGACACAACTGACTTTCCGAAGAACCTTTGTTTCTACTTCAATAACTTTTCCTTCTTGTTCATCCCCAAGATCACATATTAAGATTGATACTATCATATAAAACATTCTAACTCAAGTCCCATAGTCTTTAAATACTCAAACACCTTAAAAGGTCAGTATCTCCAGCCTGGGACCGTGTTAATGTCTGTGGCCCATGTTACCACCACCAAAATCAACATGGATGTCTGTGGTCTGGACTGCCCCCTGAAGCCATGTTAATGTCTGTGAGGGAGGGAGAGCTGGCCCTACCCCTCCTCAGCTGATGGCTTCTTGAATGGCTGCAGACAGAGAGAGACTCATCTTTCATGAGAGGACTGGCCACTAGGAATTTGACCAGGCTCCAGTGAGTACATAGACAGCATAGAATGGACTTCCTTTTTCTTTTTTGGAGGGAAGGATGCTATGGGGGGAGGGGTGGGCATGGGGAGATTGGGAGCTAAGCACAATTGAGTGATGGATGTATGATTCCCAAATAATAAATAAATAAATACCCCTCAAATTAAAAAAAAACGTTCAGCATCTTTAAAACATCTAAAGTCTCTCTAAAATGCCAAATCTCTTAATTGTGGGTTCTTTAAAATAAAATAAAAACATAAGTTACATATTTCTTACTCCAAAAGGGAAAAACCAGGACCTAGTTACTTTCAAAGCAAAGCAAAACTAAAATCTAATGGTGTGAATCTAAATGTCCGACTCACAATCTTCTAGGCTCTCAGGAGCTTGCCGCAGCGCACACAGCATGTCTTCTAGGCTCAGTCAGCACCTCTCCACAGCTACTGCAGTCTTTGGCAACTGTCCCATGGTATTTCCAAAATGCTGGGGTCTGTACTGCCGTTGGGTTGCGTCTTTAACAACCGCCACTCCTGGGCTTTCTTGGGGACTCTAACACTCCCACATGGTGCCAAGTCTCCAATTCTCTCCATATCCCCTTCAGTCCTGGGCCTTCTGCTTCCACTGAGACTCCATATTAATTATCGGTCTCTCACAGTGCCAACCCTCAGCTACTCCCCAGGATCCCTTCATGCTTTCAAAACCAGCACCACCTGGGAGACTCACACATGCAACCAAGTACCAGTACCCATCAAATTGCACTCCTTTCCCATCTTAACACACTAATGCCGTGTTTTTATGTATCATCTGACACAGCAAACAAACCCTTACCGTGTTCCTGTGGGGAGATTTTAATGAGTGGGGTTTCTAATCTTACATCTCACACACACTAGGCAAGTGCTCCACTGCGAAGCTCCACTCAGTCCTTAAAACAGTGTTTGCTTGTGGAAAAGTAAGTATAATAGACAATTTGTTAACCTAATGCGTTGTAGTCTAGAGTGGGCAGTGCCAAATGTATCCACTCTATGGTAGGTCCCATATGCAATCGTCTTTCATCTTCCAATAAGGAGACTCTACCCACAGTGACTCCACCCCTCACCAACTTGACTTACAAGCTGCCGCCCCTAGACCAAGTTGAAGTCCAGGTTCCTGACGACCTTTGCCCCATAAATCCTCACATCCAGAAGGCCAAGAGTCAGGTAGCATTATAACGTCACTATTTACCCAGAAGATTTGATCTCGGAAGTGTCCCACGCTGTAGATGGGGAGGGTCATTGTTATAATAAATAATAAAGCTGTAATCGGCCCATGTTTGTGGTTCTTGCTCCGGCGCCCCAGCACTTGACATGCCTTACCAAATGTCATCTCCACAATTTTAAAAGTCAGTCCTGAGACTGGGACTATTTTTAACCCTTTAGTAAAGAACACCAAGCCTCAGTAAGCCAGAGGCTAATTCTCAACCGTGTCTGCTTGTCTCCAGCCTGTGCTTCTGTCTGATAGTGTCATCAGTCTGTGGGGTCATCCTCATCCCCAACGGGGTGTATAGAAACTGACCGCTGGGCCAGGCAAAAGAGTTCCTGGTTCAGTTGATCTGGATATGGTCAGAGCCTGAAATTCTATTTTTTTAAAGATTTATTTATCTTATTTTTTGTTTATGAATATACTTGTAGCTGTACAGATGGTTGTGAGCCTTCATGTGATTGCTGGGAATTGAATTTAGGACCTCCGCTCACTCCGGTCAACCCTGCTCACTCTGGTTAACCTTGCTCGCTCAATCCCAAAGATTTATTTATTATTATAAATAAGTACACTATAGCTGTCTTCAGACGCACCAGAAGAGGGCATCAGATCTCACTACGGATGGTAGTGAGCCACCATATGGTTGCTGGGATTTGAACTCAGGACCTTCGGAAGAACAGTCAGTGCTCTTAACCACTGAGCCATCTCTCCAGCCCGGGGGCCTGAAATTATTAAAAGCTCCCTTACACGGCTCCAGGACTCAGCCCCAGAGGATGCTACCCTACAGCACAGAGCCTCCAGACCTCCAGCAGACACCGGAGTCTCTCACAGTCCTCTGCTATGTTCCTTTCTCCGTTCTTAATCCGGCAAATCAAGTCTCTGCAGCCAGGGAGCCCTCCAGAAAAGGCAGACATCAGCGCCCAAACTCACACTCCATAAACAGCTTCCAGGACAACACACACTTAACAGCACGTACGGTCACTCCAGGCCTAACGTGAGCCAAGGTGGCCCCATTGGGACACAGCCTTCAAGCACACTGGGGTCAGGGTTAAGCAGGAAATAAGACCCACAGACAGCTCATATCACCTCATGGTTGTTACTCTGGTTTCAGCTATGTTTGGTGACTGGGTGGCCTTCGTTTCACCCCTTAAGACAAGACTCTTATTTCAGTCCCCCACAGTGTGCCCAGCATCTAGAATGGTGACTGACACCTGTGATGGGGACAGATGCACATAGGGCTGAGCAGATAAAGAAGAGACAAGAAGCTGGGTGTGATGACATACAGCTTTTACCCCAGCATTCAGGAGGCTGAGGCAGGTGGATCCCTGAGTTCTAGGACAGCCTGGGTCTACAAAGTGAGTTCTAGGACAGCCAGGGCTACACAGAGAAACCCTGTCTTAAAGAACTAAAATAGAAGAGGAGGAGGGAGGAAGAGGAAGAAAAGAGGAGGAAAAGAAGAACCTGGAGGAGGACCAGGAAGAAGACCAGGAGGAGGACCAGGAGGGGGACCAGGAGGGGGACCAGGAGGGGGACCAGGAGGAGGACCAGGAGGGGGACCAGGAGGGGGACCAGGAGGAGGACCAGGAGGGGGACCAGGAGGAGGACCAGGAGGGGGACCAGGAGGAGGACCAGGAGGGGGACCAGGAGGAGGACCAGGAGGGGGACCAGGAGGAGGACCAGGAGGGGGACCAGGAGGAGGACCAGGAGGGGGACCAGGAGGAGGACCAGGAGGGGGACCAGGAGGAGGACCAGGAGGGGGACTAGGAGGAGGACCAGGAGGGGGACCAGGAGGAGGACCAGGAGGAGGACCAGGAGGGGGACCAGGAGGAGGACCAGGAGGGGGACTTGGAAACCCTGTCTCCCTTCCCACATTCCAAACCCAGCTCCCCTGAGCAGGTAAAAGGTGTGGCCTCTGGATTCCAGCCGCGGTTCATCTGGGCTGAGGCGCATTCCAGTGTTTACTAGGTTTATCTAACAGCAGATGTGGTGTGTGGCTTACATGACAGAAGTGTGTGTCTTCAAAGTGAGAGGCTCAGGAGAATCCTAGACCTCTCCCAAGACTGTGGTGCTCTGCTGGACATCTCTGACATGATGGTAAATATTGACCATCAGCTTGGCAGAACCTTGAATTACTCAGAAGACAGACTTCCAGGCATGCCCGAGAGTGTTTCTAGTCCAGGTTGACTGAGGTAGGAAGACTCAGCCTGAGTGTGGGCAGCAGAGGTCCTGGAAAAGGAGTGACAAACTGAAGACCAGCATGCACCTCTCTGGTTCCTGACCGCAGATGCAGCGTGACAGCTGCCTGCCCCGCCCCACTGGCATGCCCCGCGCCCCACCACGATGCACTGCACTCTCAAACTGTGAGCCTGATAGACCCTGCCGTACATAAAGTCACTTTTATTGGGTATTTTTTGACAGCACAGAAATAGCGAACACACCTGGCCTGTGGCTGCATGCTGGTCTGTCTTCCTGTGTGTTCCTTCTTCGTGTGTGACCGTTTCTGAAAGGCAACAGTCATTGGATAAAAGCCCACCGACGGCCTTATCTGACTGAACACACTAACTGTGGGCATCCTGTTCTGAGTCAGGTCACATGCCAAGGTCCTGGGATCTGGGCTCCAATACATCTTTTTCTGTTGAGAAGACTTTTACATCTAGGAAGAAGACATGTTGGAAGCCAGAAAGGGGAGGACCTGGGGAGATCTCCCAGGGAAGTGGTTCCTCGGGCTGGGGAAGAAAAGGTCAGGTGCTGGGTCAGTAGGCTTCCACACTCTGGGATCCTGAGGGTGGAAGAGAACAGATGAGTGTCTAGGGGACTGAACTGAACCCCCCCCCTGCAACCCCACAGGTGCCACCAGTGAGGGCCCCACCACTCACAGGAGAGCTGCATAGATGGACCCTGAATGTTGCACTCTGACAAGAGCGAGAGCTGCCAGAGAAGGAAGCCATGCTAAAATTTCAAGCTTCCCTTTCTGGAACTTTCCATCATGGGTAAGAATACAACACTCTTTACCTCCTTTCTGAGGCAAAGGAAGAGAAGAAGGTCGCTCTGGGGGCACAGGTCTCACTGGGCCAAATGCCATTACTCAAGCTCCCTTTCTTCATTTTCTTTCATCTATATTTCTTTTTGCTTAACATAATGACTTATTTTATATGGATGAGTTGTCCAACCTAAATGTGTATGTGCACTGTGTGGCTGCAGTACCTGCAGAGGCCGGAAGAGGGTGATAGAAACTGAAGTTACATATGGTGGTGAGCCGCCTGCAGTCTGTCTGGGACCAGAGCCCGCCTGCAGTCTGTCTGGGACCAGAGCCTGGGTCATCTACAAGCACGGCAGTGGTATTGACTGCTGGGCTGTTTCTCCCGTGCTCTTTCCACTTTTTAAGAATGTGTGTGGGTTTTTATTTGCTTGTTTGTTTTGAAACAAGGTCTAAGTAGCACAGCTGGTCTCCTACTGACTCTATGACCTTGAATTCCTCATCTGCCTGCCTCCTAAGTGCTGGAGTTACAGGTCTGAGTCACCATGCCTAGTTTGTGGAATACTGGGGATTGGACACCGGGCTTCTTCCTTTGTGCTAGGCAAGCACTGTGCCATCTGGGCCAGGTACTTTCATTTGAAGTTCTTTCTCCACCCATCCTTCAGGCCACCTCTGGAGGTGAGCTGCTTCTAACCTCCATCAGGGGAGAGGGAAAGGGGCCTTTCCCAGTTTTGGCCTGGCTCGGGCCCTTGGTAAGAGCGGCTGGTGTAGTTTTCTGTCAGGGCATGTGTGTGCAGTGACCTCAGGGACACACCCCTCAGAGTGAAGCTTGGGCACATCACAGAGGCCAGCTCACACACAGCACAGGGAAAGAACTGAAGTCAGAGAGGAGCAAGGATTCCAGGTTGCTGGGAGCCTGGATTAGGGGGAGGGCCTCCTGACTTGTCCTCACCTCTCTCAGCTGTGACCTCCCTAAACTATCTGTCCTCTTTAGGTGCACCTCTTCGGTCTGACTGCTGCTAGCCCCTCTCAAAGCTCTGGTAAAGGGGAGCGCTATCTGCAGTGTGTCTGGGAAGCATCTTCAAGCACGAGAGTCCTGCACCCGGGACTCCAGCTTCACCTTTACGGGCTCACGTCAGAGTCACAGTGGGTGAGAGGGGAGGAAAGAGACGCTCAGAACAAACCCTCCCAGGTTATTCAACCAATGGGTCCCAAAGCCCCTTCTGGAGCGTCTCTGTCATGAAGAACACCGTTCACGGACGGTCCCAGAAATAATGGGGTCAGCCTTTCTATATTCAGACACCAAGCAATCTCAGGGCCTCCTGAGGGCTTTTACCACTGCAAACTTTCATAATACACACGTTTCCCCCACACACACACACACGGGGGGGGGAGAGAGAAAGAGGGGGGGATCAACAGCCCACTGAACTGAAAAATCTCTGAGCCATTTCTAGTCTCCTCCTTCAGGGCCTGGAAGATGTAAGTTCCCCCACGTGACCACAAGGCCGGCTGGGCTGAGGACAGGCAGAAGGGGCAGAAGGGTCCCTTGCCTACTGATGGTCTTGTCCCCAGATGCTCATCAGACCCATCCTAGGGGGATAAACCATCAGCCCCTTCCAAGGGGGCCTCCCCCAATTACAGAAGCCCAGACATCGCCATCGGCCCCGAATGAGGAAGAGGGTGTCATGGTACAGGCTTGCTTTTCTTCTTCCTTTTCATTTTTCCTAAACTTCAGGGTATCACGAGTGGAGGTGAGCTGTTGAAAATAACTTCTTCTCTCTCTCTCTTGTTTGTTTTTCGTTTTGCTTTTGTTCCCAGATGGAGTTTCTCTGTGTAGCCCTGGCAATCCTGGATCTCAGTCTGTAGACCAGGCTGGCCTTGAACTCAGAGATTTGCCTGACTCTGCCTCCTGAGCACTGGGGTCAAAGGTGTGTGTCATCACCCTCAGGCTGAAATAACTTCTTGATAATAATGCTCCAGTTGCCAACACTTACCAACCATTCATCTCTTTAACGCGCAGATCAGAGTAGGTTGAAGGCTCATCTCACACTGTTTCCTGGTATTCTCAGAGAGGAAGGCCCGTGTGGCAGCTTCACCTGGTACTCTTCAAATCTGCTGCTCATAACCAAGGCTGGCATCTGCTCGTGGCCGGGACAGTTTCCAACTGACCTCCCCAAACACTAAATGTTAAAGAAGGGTGGGCTTTAAAGAAAAGAGATTTGTTTTGGCTCAGTCTTGGGCCAAGCTGAAGGCGCTGCATCTGATGACAGCCTTCTTGCTGGCAGAGCCCCAAGGCAGGCAGGGCATCGCGAAGCCAAGCTGAAAGGGGGACTCCCTCAGAAGTGTGGCAGGAAGCCACCTCCCCTGAGTGGCTGACTGGCAGGGGAATCCTCAGGACCACACTGAGGACCAGACTTTGATGGGAGAGAGCCAGAGCAGGCCCGAGCTGCTTTTCTGACAGGGGCCCAGTAACACGCGCTGCTGACGGAAACACCAACTGCCCGCAGACATGCCAGCATGGGGTGTTGGCCTTCTCTGGCTGACCCACTTGGGCAAGCGCATGCACAGAAAGGCCTGGCTGGTCTTTTCTTCCCTATGTAGTAGCAAGCCATGACTTCCCCCGCGGGGAGTGCATTCATGGCCAGAGCCACGGGACGTAGCTCCCCTCCCACACATTCATACTGTCCACAGGACTCCACTGGAAGTGATGTCCCTAGCTTGGACTCAATGTCCTGTCATTTCTTCTTTTCCTTAAGATTTACTTTTATTTCTATGCCTGTGTGTGTATGAATGCGTGCCACATGTGTGAGTACCTGTGGAGGCCGGAAGACAGTGCCAGATCCCTTGGAACTGGAGTTACAGGGGATTGTGAACTGCCTTTGGTGGATGCTGGAAAGAGAGCACACTGTGTTCTTATTCACTGAGCCATTGCTCCAGCCCCTGGTGCCACTTGACACAGTTTTCCATCTCTGGTAGAACCAATAAAAGCCTTCTGTTCAGTCATTCCTTCTGGTTTTCACTCGCTTTCAAGGATCTCCATGAATTTAAAAAATTATTTTATGTATATAAATGTATTGTATGCATCTAAACTGGAGTTACGGATGGTTGTGAGGCACCATGAAGGTTCTGGGAACCAAATCCAGGTTCTCTGCAAGAGCAGCAAGTGTTCTTAAATGCTGAGCCATCTCTCCAGCCCCATTGCAGGTATTAATACATACATTTTCCCTGCTAATCTTTCTTGTGTCAATTTGGCTCCTTGGTCTAGCTGAGATCCTAAGAACAACAGTGTTGCCCAGCTCCTCGAGGTTGAGGCAGGGGGATTCTGAGTTCAAAGGTAGCCTGGACAGTATAGCACGACTCTATATGGAAACCAAAACCCATATCATCTGTTTTCTGTGGACGTTAATACATTGCTACCTGAAGTAGAAACTTAAGGGTTCTTTGGAAACTTGTTTGGATGGTGTTTGGCTGGAGCAAACACATAAAGGAATGTTTAGTGGAAGTAGACACGTGAAAGACAAAGGCAGACTCATGAAGAAACATTTCGCTGAAGCAGACACAGGAGAAAAGATATTCTGCTAAAGCAAGCATGTGAAAGGACATGTGATGAAGGAGTCTTCGATAATGATTGCATGTATTGGTCTGACTTACATTTCGTACTTGAGCTCCATTTGTTGGGATTCCATCAAATAAAATAAACAAACAAAAAAAAAAACCTTATGGTGGTGTGGTGCAATTTCTTGCTGCTTCCTTGGACTCGGGCTGATTGGCAGAGCGATGTCAGCTGAGTTGGATGCACAGGCTGAGGCAAGACCCGTGGAGGACATGTGATGTTTGGAGGGTGTAAACAGGACTCAGTGGTCAATTTCAGGGGCTGAGCTTGGCTTGCTTATAGAGCCAGCTGTACAACACTTGTGGGTCTCGAGTCTTCGCTGATCTTTGCTTCACTGTGAGAGGCACAGCCGAGAACTTCTCCTGGCCTCCCTCCGGGTCCCTCCTGCTACCATGTGTCAAGGCTGAGGCCTGACCATCTCTGCTAGGTCTTGCCACCACTGTTGCTGGCCTGACTCTACCAAACTGGACTGCTGGTGTATCCGTGAGTGGACTGAGCTGCTGCTGCCCATTTCCAGACAACATAGACAGGAGTTGTTCCAAAGAACCTTTCTAAACAAGTCCACTTCCCCATGTCCTTTCTTTTCCACTACCTCTGGTGGGAGGTGGGGTAAAAGGGAGGTTAAAGTGTTTAAGAACCATCATTAAACATAAGTTGTTTTTTTTAAATAAAGTTACAGCTACCACTGGGTGAGTTTTAAAGAAAAGTTTTATTTTGGCTCATAATTCTAAGGCTAAAGATCATCAGCCAATGGTGGCTTCCTTATTTCTAGAGTCCCAAGACAGGGAAGGGTATCATGGGAGAGCAGGAGGTGGGGAGAGGAGATTGTTTGCATGTGTACACATAAACATGTGTCCTCTGGCTGTCTGCTCTCCCTGGTGTCCTCACTAAATCTTGGTTATCATCTAAACCATCTCTGCTCCAGCAAACACTGGATTAAATTTCTACCCTCTGAATATACTTTATACCTAGAGTTCATTGCAGCTTTTCAGAGGGGACAAAATATATGAGTCCCAGGAAGGGTGGAGGTGGGCAGGAGTCATTGTTAGCCTTCTTCTTCATCTGCCCACCCGGGACTACATGGGAGGGCCGGCGCAGGTCCCCTCTGACAGGGTCGGGAGCGTATACAGCAGAGCATCTCTTCTGTCTGGACCTCAGGGCTTTCCTGGAATGCAAACTTCTAGTGTGGCAATGTGGGACAGTCCCAGGGGCAGCAGGACGCTTGGTCACTGTTCATAGCCACGTCCCTGGTGAGGTGGAATCTTGAAAGAGCGTGAAGGGTGCTTATGAAGGGATGAGTGTTACACTCTACGAGTCTGGAGAAGCACGCTGAAGCACTCAGGGCAGCTACACCGAGATCGTGAACGCATGCTCATGGCGCCCAAGGTGAGCTCATGGAGATGTGCTTTCAAAGCCCCAAGGAGCCCATGGGCTAAATTTATGGTTGACTGAGGTGGGGTCTTATTTGGTGAGCTGTGAATTGGATGAGAAGAAAGGGGATCAGAGAATGGTCTGCAGACAGGATGTGGGGAAGGCTTCCCACACAAGCAGGCTTTAGCGGTCAGACCATTGCAGCCAGACTCTGTGCACCATGTGCTCATGTATTTATATCACGAACCTGCATCTACTGCTTGAAGGCTCCTTCCCCCTTCCGCTCCCCTTCACTTTCTTTCCTGGAAAGGCTGGGAATGGAAGCCGGACCTCGCCCAAGCCAGGCAGGTGCTCTATCCCTGAGCCATCTCCCCAGAGCTTATCAGCCACTTTGTTTCCTTGGCAACCGTTTGGGGCCAGCATTTAGGTGCCCCAGGTGGTCTGCAGAGAATGTTACCCAGTGCCATGGTCTGAGTGCTTCACCAAGGGATTGTTGTCCTGAGATGGGTTTTGTCCTGTCTGCACCCTGCATGTACTATGAGTATGAGCCCAACAGGTTGGGCGAGCTTTCCAGCCGCATCACGAGGGCACACACATCAGAAATGGCACACTCTCTGGAGTGCAGCCACACTCTGGCCAGCTATGGTTTGATTCTGAGAACTTGATGTACATGGGTTTCCCAAGTACCTAGGATCCCAAGGCACTGTAATAAACCGTAGCCCTGGGGGTGGAGTCTAGGGAAGCTTCTGACCTTTAAACCAGACAGAAATGCAGGTGCCTTCATTTCTCTTGGTGAGATTGTGGCCTGAACAAGCTGAGTGTCACCCCAGCTCCTCCACTTCTGAGAGGTCCGGTCTCACCTGCTTGGCATCCTTGTGGGAGATGCTGAATCTGGGCCAGTCTGGGGAGCCCAACGACACTCTGTTCTAGCTTGGCCTGCGGGAGGAAAGAGGCCTGTCAGAAGCCCTGCAGGCCTTCCTGTGTGGGAACTAGCTGTGACAAACACATTGCCAGCCATTGGAGGCTCCCAGGATGACAACCCCTACTTAAAAAGATGTGTTAGGGAGCCCCGTGTCCTGCGGCTCATAAAATCATGCAGATGGACTCCCTCCACTTCCCCTGCCCCATTCATGTCTGCTGTTTAATTTGGTTGTTCAGCATTGAAGTCAGGCCCCATGCCTGCCAATGCCCGTGTGGGCTTTATCCGCAGAGTCATAGGGTGAGCACCCCGCATGCTTTGTTTTTGGGGAGTGTTATGTCTATAGGAAAGTTGTGAAGAGGGCAGTTTCCATTTCTCGAGGTGAGTCCCAAGGGGCTTCCTGCTGGGTGGGCGGATCAGTTTGGTGTTTGTCTGACTTCCCTTTTCAGTGGTAGAGTCACACTGAAAGCGGGATATGAGGTTATAGCTTCTCCAAATGACCCTGGTCCTCACCTGCATTTGCCCCCCCCCCCCCCCCCCCCCCCGTGCACACAGGCCCATCTGCAGCCTCTCGGAGGGCTTGTCTCCTTGCAGGCCTGGGAAGAGGCTTCCTCAGAGATGATGAAGCCAGACCTGGGGAGAGCTCCGTGTTTGCATCACATCTGTGCTTCCTCCGTTTCAGATGATGCGGGGCCTGGAGGGTGAGAGTTAGCCACTTCCAGCCTTGCTTTTCTTTCCTGGCAAGTTCGAATATGCAAAACTCCATCCACAGCCATGGCAAGTTGTGGGGAGTGTGAGCTACCAACATGTGCTGCTCTTAAATCCAACCCTGCAGGCCACCAGGTCACAAGTGCTTGTGGGCTCGGCTCTCTGGACTCCTCTGCCCTCTGGCTGCCCAGCATGGAGAGAAGAATCTCCTTGGTACCACAGTCTCGAGAGGCCTGAATGTCTGATAGTCACCTTCTTAAACTTCTGGATATGCTAAAATACCTAACAAAAACAGTAATTTAAACTAAAAGCATGGTTTTTACATATTTATTACTTCCTAGAAATTTACTTCTGTTTGTATGCACCCATGTCTGTGTGTGCATCTGTGTGTGTGCATCTCTCTCATGTGTGTGTGTCTCTGTGTGTGTGTGTGTGTGTGCATGCTCGCGCCCCCATGTGCCATGTGCCTGTGGGTGCCACAGAATTCACAAGAAGTTAATAGATCCTTGGAGCTGGAATTACAGGGCATTTTAAGCCTCCTGACGTAGGTTCTTGGGACCAAACTTGGATCCTCTTGAAGAATGGCAAGCTCTTCTAACTGCCGAGCAATCTCTCCAGCCTCTAAAAATATGTTTCTAGCCTGCTGTGCTATTACACATTTGTAGTCCCAAACTTGGAAGACTAAAGCAGGAGGAGCAGGAAGCCAGCTTGGACTACATTGTGAGTTCAAGACCAGCCTGGGCTCCACAGAAAGACTGTGTCGAGAGTTTCATGTGCGCTTGGAAGAGTGGCTTTGGGCGCTTTATGCCACAGATAGCCCTCTTCACCAGCTACCTGGTGTCATCATTTCTGGCTTCTTTGTGCTTTGGGTTTGAGCTGTGAGTTTGAGAGAGAGAGAGAGATCCAGCCACCTTTTCTTACCTATGAAACAAACAAACAAGCGGAGGCAGGAGTCCAAGTTCACTGGAGGGTTTGAGGCAGATCTCCTCCAAGGACTTTCTACACCTTTCCTGGAAGAGAGGAAAGGGCGTACTCTTCTCGCCCGAGGTCAGCAGTGAGTTCTGGTGATGGTGAAGGAAACAGGTCTGGAGGCTGGTAGAGACGTCTCCTTGCTCTCTAGCGCCCACCACAGCCTCTGACCTACGCAGACAGCTGGGAGTGGTGGGGATGAGAGAGCCGTGGGGAGAGAAGAGGAAGTGAAAGGCGAGGGCAGGAGAAAATGCCCACGGGACACTGGCACTGGGGAGGTACGGACACCTGTCTCTCAGTGGGGACCGAGGCCCATGGCTGCCTGTCTCCTCGGGTTTTGTCGAGCTGAGGCCAAGCAGAAGCTGGAGGACGAGCCACAGCAGCAGGGGATGCTCGCCCTAACAGCCGCTTGCAGGGCAGCCAGGCCTCAGAGTGTGAGGGACTGTTCTCTGTCTCTCCAGGCTGTGGAGCAGAGGTGGGCTGCGGCCTGAGGCTTGGAGGAGAAGCTCAGAACCCCAGGGCCCCACACTGCCTAGCGAGGGCAGAGCACACGTGCCCAGCCCCTGGCATCACTGATAACAGGAAAATTGGTTGGTTTGTTGCTGGATTTTGTTCAGATTCTCTCCACTCAGAAGCTCAGGGCACAGAAAGCAGCAGCCTTCTTCCTGGCCCTCATCCGGGATAGCTTGCTCCTGCCGTTTGCCACCTGCATATCAGTACTTAACATCATCTGGACTCCTGTTTCACTGATTCAAGCGGCTTCTGTGCCAAGGAGGAACACTCACCCAGTACCTGGCCTCAGAGCTGGGGAAACAGCCTGGGACCCAGAGACACAGGCAGCAGCTTCAGGCTTTCTCTCGTCTTTGCCCTTGAATGCTCTGTCTAAAGGCAACTGAGGTTGTCCTGTGAGGCTGCATCAAAACTGTCACCCTCTCCAGCCCAGCAGGTTAAGAATACTTCCAGAGGACCCAGGCTAGGCTAACAGTCCCACATCGTGGCTCACGACCATCCATAACTCCAGTTACAGAGGATCTGATGTGAACACCACACATACATACATGCAGACAAAACATTCATGCATATCTAATAAAAATAAATCTTAAAAAAAGCTCCACCCTGGGCTGGAGAGATGGCTTGGTGGTTAAGAGCACTGACTGCTCTTCCGAAGGTCCTGAGTTCAAATCCCAGCAACCACATGGTGGCTCACAACCATCTGTAATGGGATCGTATGCCCTCTTCTGGTGTGTCTGAAGATAGCTACGGTGTACTCATATATAATAAATAAATAAATAAATCTTAAAAAAATTAAAAAGCTCCATCCTGAGAAGGAACACGGGAGTGTGCAACTCCAGAAGGGCTCTAAGTGCAATTCACCTACACCGGGAGCTTGGTTCCACCCACTGAGGTCAAAACAAGTTCCCTGTTCAACTCTCTTGGGCCCTCTTAGCTCTCAGCTGTGCTTACTATTCCACCCCCCTCCCTCCTGCTTTCTTGATCATTTAACTCCTGTTCAGATCAGCAGTCAGCAGAGATATGGAGGTGTGTGCAGCCTCAAGGTGTACATATGCAAGTGTGTAACGTGAAATTACCTGAGGGTTAATGTCATGGGAGGGTAGCAGTGAGGTCTCTGGAGCAGGACGAAGAGCCAACAGGTAACCAGGTAGATCCTGCAGCTGCCCTGGAAGGCAGCCAAGGGTGCACCCCCCCCCCACACACACACACTCCACCAGCCCTCCCTCGCCATCTGACCTTGCTGTGACTCCTATTTCTAGCTGCTGCCACACCCCACGTGCTCTGGGAGAGGCCTATGTGTTCTCAGAATGAGACCCAGTGTTCTGTCTGTCATCTCTCCTGATCTGTCTGGTTTCCACATCCGGCCCCTCCCATGCCTGTGACTCTCAATCCTGAGGGAGCCTGGGCTATGCATTACTCCACAGACACGTGTGCATAAACTTACATACACAGATGAACGTACACACACACACACACACACACACACACACGCACACACACACACCCCTCCTTTAGTCTCATTCACTGACACACACACGCCTCCTTTAGTCTCATTCACTGACACACACACACACAAACACACACACCCCTCCTTTAGTCTCATTCACTCACACACACACACACACACACACGCACACCCCTCCTTTAGTCTCATTCACTCACACACACACACACACACACGCACGCACACCCCTCCTTTAGTCTCATTCACTGACACATACACACACACACACACACACACCCCTCCTTTAGTCTCATTCACTCACACACACACACACACACACACATGCACGCACACCCCTCCTTTAGTCTCATTCACTCACACATACACACACACACACACACACAAACACACACACACCCCTCCTTTAGTCTCATTCACTCACACACACACACACACACGCACGCACACCCCTCCTTTAGTCTCATTCACTCACACATACACACACGCACGCACGCACGCACGCACGCACGCACGCACGCACGCACGCACGCACCCGTCCACAGTGGTCTCTGGCTGGGCTCCCCTTGCTCCTCTGCTCACTCCGCCCCTGCCCAGCTCCCCACGTGTCCTTAAGCTCAGGCTTGCTCTTCACATCTCTCCCAGTGCCACCACCATGTTTGGTCCCCTGA
Source organism: Tokudaia tokunoshimensis (assembly GCA_036184795.1). Classification (NCBI taxonomy): domain Eukaryota; kingdom Metazoa; phylum Chordata; class Mammalia; order Rodentia; family Muridae; genus Tokudaia; species Tokudaia tokunoshimensis. The sequence continues at coordinate 3,554,789 of BTHU01000013.1, read as the reverse complement.
GCCAGTACTTGCCTTCCTCGCTTATCCATCTCAGAGCTGGTTACCATGTCACATCGGACCCCCTCTGCCCTCCCTGTGTTGCTACACTGCTAACTCCTCTCCAGAACACACATCCTGTCACACTCGCCTGCTCACAGCTCCCTCTGGGCTCCACCCCTTTGCAGGGGCGCCTCAGCAGAGGGACCTCCTGCTAACTGTGCGACACCTGGCTCAGTGAGCTGCAAGGCCTGAGCAGCTAACTGCCCGACCCAACCCACAGTTCCTTTTCAGCCCCAGTCTTTAAGGGTTAAGTGTCACCTTCCGGGGACATCTGCCATCCTCAGTAGAGTCTGTTTCTGCTGTGGGTCTGGGCAGAGCCGCTGCCACACTGCATAGAGGAAATGGCTTAGTCGCATGTCACCTTCCCACTGGAGCCCCTTCTAGGTCAACGCTGCCTTCTCTCTTTCCTTCTTCAGCACCTGTCACTGACCTGTAGACCCCAAGTACTGAAGGTTACAGTCAAGAATGAAGAAAATAGGGACTGTTTTTCCAGAGTGCCCAGGTTCAATTCCCAGCACCCACTTGGTGGCTCACAACTCATTTCAAAGGAGCCAAGCACAGAGACACATGCAGACAAAACTCCTACACACAAAACAACAAAGACAAGTTTTGTTTGTTTGTGAGTCAGGATCTCTCCATGTAGCTCTGGCTGTCCTGAAACTCGATATGTAGACCAGGCTGACTTCAAACCTACAGAGATCCAACGGCCTCTGCTAGGATTAAAGGTATGTGCCCCATGCCTGTTAAACAAAACAAATGAGAGAGAGAGAGAGAGAGAGAGAGAGAGAGAGAGAGAGAGAGAGAGAGAGAGAGAGAGAGCGAGCTACTACAGACTCAGGCACGGCCGCCCCATGCTCTGCCCCTGTGGCAGCTGTGGAAATGTGAGCGCAGAAATGCACAGAAGCACACAGCATTTAAAGCTGGGAGGGTCATTTAAGGTCTTCCAGATTAAGCCTTTATTTTTGCAGAGCCCAGAGATGGGTTGGGCCACACAGCTCTTAATTCCCAGGATTGCAGTCCCAGTCCCTGTCCCTGCGATTTCACAATGCCGCCTCCTGAAAGTTCTGGACATTCCTGCAAGCACACTAGCTGCAATCTACAGTCTGGGCTGCTATAACAAGACGCCTGGTGCCGGGTTTATCCCTCACTGTTATGGGGCTGAGAAATCTGGTGCTGGTAGAACCGCTCAGGGACTGCCCTCCTTGATGACCTTAAGGTGTCCTCACAGGGTGCAAGAGGCCAAGCCCTTCACGCCCTAGGGGAACCAACCCAACCACAGGGCTCGGTTCTTGAGACCTAATTCTCCTAAGGCCCAGCCCTCCACCGTCACCTTGTCACCTTGGGGGCAGGTTTCTGCATGTAGCATGTGAATTGGGGGTGGAGAGACCCAATACTCAGACCGTAGCAGCCCTGACCATCTGTGATTAGCTTTAATGTTCTTATCCAATTGATATGATTAATACTTAGAGACAGGGCCTGGAGACCGTGGCTCAGTAACCAAGAGTGTTAGCTGCTCTTGCAGAGGATCAGGGTGTGTTTGCTAGCACCCAAACTGAGTGGGCACAGCTGACTGTAACCCCAGCTTCAGGGGATCTGACACCCTCTTCTGGCCTCAAAGGGCACCCCCACACACGTGCATGCACACACAATTTGTAAAACTATTTTTAAAAGTTATAGTATTATAAATAACATAAAAACATATGATTTACGAAGTCTAATTTACCCATGTGTTAAACAGAAATTTGTTTTTCCTTGATTTGTATTCTTGTGTATGAGTCTGAAACGCTCCCTGTTTGAAACATCGTGGCACTCTGACCACACATAGGGTTCCCAGCCCGGTTCTCATCTTGTTCTTCCATAGCTGCCTGCCATCTGCCCCAGGCTGCCGTCTGTCCTGTTGGCAGCACCCGCAGAGTCCCTGCCGCTCTCAAGGAATCTCTCCAGCACTCCTGACTGAGCATATATACTGTGCTTTACAGTTTTATTTTTAAAATGTTTTGAGTTGAAATAGAACCCCATTGCTTCCCCCTCCCTTGTACCCTCCCCTGCCCCCCACTTTTACCTGGTAGACCCTTTTCCTTTATTATTGTTACACACATACATATGTGTATGTACATGCACAGATACATATAAATACCACTGAGTCTGTTTCTGTTGTCTGTGTGTGTACAGTTCCAAGAATGGCCACTTGGCACTGGACAAACAATTCCTGGGAGAGGCTGCCTCTCCTCCCAGCAGCTGCTAGTTGCCTTCATTCTTTGTCTAGAGGAAAGACCCTGAGAAACTCTCCCTCTTCCGTGTGAAGGTGTCTGCTGATACCACAGCGTTCGGACTTTCCCTCCTTATGCAGCCATTCCTAGGGACCTAGAGGTGTCTTGGTCCTCTGGGTCCTCAGATCTTTCTGTTCCCTATTCGTCTGCTTTTCCTAAACCATGGACAAAGGTGCTGTGTGTACATGTGTCCACTGGGGCTGGGCTCCCCGTGACCTGCTGATTTCTGCATTGTGTGCAGCTGTGGTTTTCTGTAATGGGTTCCACTTGCTGTGAAGAGAGGCCTCTTTGATGAGGGGTGGGAGCGGCACTGATCCAGGAAAGGTAGGTCGAGCACCTACTTTGAATTTTTGAGGCAGTGTGTCATGATGTTGTCCGATTGTTACAAAGAACCTCCCACTTTATTTTTCTTTGTAGAAATCTTTACTAGTAACTTTAAAACATTGTCATAAGCCCAGATTTCAAACTGCCCCAAGTAATCCCCAAGATGTCTGACTTGAGAGCCTCCTAGGCCAGTCTTGGAGTCAGCAGGTGGTGCAGAGATGCTCCTTATTAGGCAGTGGTGTACAGCCCTCTAGTGGGCATTTGGTGTCAGTACCGAGGTCCTGGAGGAGAGCCGGGGGATTCTACAGCCAACAGAGCTGGTGGATGCTACCCTTTAGCTAAGAGAAGGAGGACAAAAACGCGGCAAACTCAGGACAAAAATCAGGAGCTTGATTCAGAGGCGGTACAGCTAAGCAGCCCAGAGCCTGCGTAGGAAGTGCACTGTGGGCCCAGGGCACGGTGCGAAAGATCCCTCACTTGAGGCGGCACCAACTGTTAATGGGAACTGACAGCAGAAGCAGATTGGGCAAAAATAGGGTGGGCCAGGCCCTGCAGGAGCTGGACAGCTGTCCAGAGCAGGATAGACCCATCTCTCCGTTCTCTGTTCATTCCTGCCCCCTATCCCCACCCCGACCCCATACTCAGGGCCTTGTGTTTGTTGGATGAACTCTATACCACTGAGAGGAATCCCCAAACTCAACCCTTTCCCATTTTACAATTTGCCCTGCGACTCCTACCCCGCCCCTTTTATTATGATGGTCATTGTGGTTGAACACTCTCGCCTCGGACCGCTCTCCATCCTCTCAGGACAGCTCCCCCAAGATACACGGGCTCAGGCTCAGAGCTGAGATGTCCGATGGCTGAGTACTCCATGGTCACTAGGAATCTCTGCATAAGTCTTACTAACAGGCCTTACTGCGTCTTCATTTAACAAACTAGATTTTTTTTTTGCCTCCTCTATTCCAGGACTTAAACTGGCCACAAGCAGTTTGAGGTTCATCTAGAAAACAATCACAGATAACATGATAGAATTGATTTACATTGGGGGACTGGAGAGATGGCTCAGCAGTTAAGAGCACTGACTGCTCTTCCAGAGGTCCTGAGTTCAATCCCCAGCAACCACATGGTGGCTCACAACCATCTGTAAAGAGATCTGATGCCCTCTTTTGGTGTGTCTGAAGACAGTGACGGTATACTCACATAATACAATAAATAAATAAATTTTTAAAAAAGAATTGATTTACACTGGTCTCTGAACATCTTGGATGAGGCCCCTCAGAGCAGATGTGGCAAAATTGGAATTCCACCTTGCAGGACAAGTTGTGTCCTCTGGAAAAACATAATGGAGGGAACACGCTGTTGCCTTGAGTGAAACGGGCAGAGGCAGCTCAGGGAAAGGTGGGTTCAACTGGTTCACAGTTCGAGTCCATCAAGCTTGGCAAGCAGAAACTCGACAGCCCGGCATGGTGCTGCACCCCCGGGTTCGAGGTCAGCCTGGTCTACAGAGTGAGTTCCAGGACAGCCAGAGCTACACAGAGAAACCCTGTCATGAAAACACAAAACACACATTGCACCTGCAGTCAGGAAACAGGAAGAGACAGACACATGTGTGCTTAGCTATGTAGTCCAGGACTGTGGCGGTTTAGTTAGAATGGTCTCCAGAGGCTCATGGTCCCTACCTGGTGGAACTGTTCTGGGAGGTATTGGAAATATAGCCTTGTCGGAGATGTGCCACTAAGGGTGGGCTTTGGGGTTTAAAAGCCCATGCCAGGTGCAGTCTCCCTCTCTCCCCCTCTCTCTGTGCCCTGTGGTTGACATCTCTCCAGTGCTATGCATGCCTGTTGGCCACCATGATCCCTGACAGGACGATAATAATGGACTCACTCTCTGAAACTGTGAGCCCCCAATTTAAATGTTTTCTTTTATAAGTTGGCTTGGTCGTAGTGTTTCTTCACAGCAACAGAAAGGAAACTAAGCAAAGACCTAAGAACACTGTTGCCCACTTTTAGGGTGTGTCTTCTCCATTCAATTGATTTAACATAAATCCTCACAGGCATGCTCAGAAGCTAACCTAATCTACACCATCTATACAGGTATGCCCAAAGGCTTGACCCCTAGGTGACTCTACATCCTGTCACATTGACAAACAACAGTAACCATGATGGGGTAAGGCATGAGGTAGGGATACAAGTGGAATTTCTGACAACTGGAATGACAGGGACCAAGTTAGTTTTGAGAAAGTGTGTTGCGTATGAGCTCTTTGTCCAGAAAGAAGATAAAAGACTTGGTGTGAAGCAGGCTAGCCAATGAACTCAACATGAGCATCAGCACACACACACACACACACACACACACACCCTATACACACATCACACATACCATGTATCACACACCACACACACATACAATATACTTCACATATCACGTACAACACTCTACACACCATACACACACCACATACACAACATACTTCACATATCATACTCTACACATCATAAACACCACACACATCACATACACACACACAACATACATACAACATACCACCATATCACATAGAACACACACCATACAAATGACCTCAGCCATTTGTAGCTCCTTATATAATTTCTGAGATCTAAATTAATCCTACTCCTTTGAGGTGCAACAATGTCCTTGGATGTTAATTTAAAAGTTCTCCTGGCTGGCAATTCCAATTAGCTTATACTAAATTCAGTGCACGAAATAAATTCTTTATTTTTAACATAAGGAGGCTGCTAATTCTTATTAATAGGACATGGGGTTCTTTTTCAATCACACCATGAGCAGGTATTTTAAGAACAATGACCCATTTATGCAACAGATGATTAGCTTTCTGGTAATGCACATTATCCTCCAGCCGCCCTGGATAGAGGTCCTTCCCCCAGTCAAAGTGGGGCTGCTCCACTAGCTGTGTGAGTAAACTGTATTCGGCTCCCTGGACAGGCTATTTCGGAACACTTTTTTTCCTTACAGACTTTTCTGGTAGATGTCTTAGAAGTAAAATTTGACGGTGTGGTGACCACTGTGTTCTGGATGCTTCCATACTCGATCCCTAAGCTCTGGATACGTTTCTATGTCGAACAGGTCTCTCAGTTTAATGTTCAGAGATATAGGCTATGCTGTGCCCAGAAAACACATGTCAACTCTACGCTATTACTATGAATATCCTTTTTTAATCAGTTCTCTTCTGGGCTGTTGGGCCTAGCAAATATAAGCTGAGTTTCCATTTCCTCATGGGAAAGATAGGAATACAGGTTCACATCTCTAAGTAGACCAGGCTGGCCTCGAGCTCACAGAGATCTGCCTGCGTGCACCAAAAAGAGCAGCTGGAATAGGGATTCTGGCTCTCTAGGTGTGAGGAATATAAAGTGTTCGGTGCACTCACCACGTTCCTCAGGGTCACCAAATCCTCAACACATACCGGTTTATGATCGTCAAAGTGGAAAGGTCAAAAGGCCAGTGTCTCGGGTCCAGATCCTAGGACCTCCGTTACCATAGCGACCTCAGCTGCGTAATGGAATTACGGAGGCCCCAACAGGCTTTGCGATCCCAGGTCCCTGGGGGTTTCGGCGCGGCGCGTACTGCGCAGAGCAGCTAGACGCAGGCACCAACGCCGACGCGGTTGCCTAGCGACACGCATTTTCCCAGGATGCTTAGCAGTGTTGTGTTTTCTCAGCCAATCAGAGCTGAGATGCACCTACGCTGTGGACCAATAGAATGTGAGGCCGAGGCCCGCGACGGTTGACCGGGCGGCCGGTTGCTCGTGGGCTCGGGTAGACGGACGAGGGGCTCTGGGGTCGGCGCGGTTGGCCTGCGGCGGGCGAGCCTAGGCTCCGAGCGGCGCGGTGGTGTTGTTGCCAGGGTGGCCTCTCGCCATGCCGTCCCGGGTGGAGGACTACGAGGTGCTGCACAGCATCGGCACCGGCTCCTACGGCCGCTGTCAGAAGATTCGGAGGAAGAGCGACGGCAAGGTGAGGCGCCGGGCAGCCCTTCCACGGCGGGCTTAGGGAGGAGCAAGCGTCGCCCACGATGGGCAGGGGCAGGGCGGCCATCTGAACTCTCGTGAAGGGAAGGGTTCGCGGGCGGGCGGGCGGGCTGCGGCGGCTGGGAAGCGGTAGGGGCGCGAATCCGCGGCGAGCGGAAAGACGAGCTCACGTGACCTGCTTCCCCGCTGCGCCCCACGCAGTCCCGGACTCAAGCGCAGGGGATGGTGCCGCCCACATTTCGGGTGGCTCTTCCCACTGCATTAACGGTCTAGACTCCCTCACTGACCCACGCCTTGAGTTGCATGTGACGTAGTGTTTTTGCTTTTTGACTTTGGAAATTTCCTCCTTTGTCTCCGAGGACAATAGATCTCTCAACACCTTGGAAACTTGTGTTTCAGATCCTCGTGTGGAAAGAACTCGACTATGGCTCCATGACGGAGGTGGAGAAGCAAATGCTTGTGTCTGAAGTGAACTTGCTTCGGGAGCTGAAACACCCAAACATCGTCCGTTACTATGATCGTATCATCGACCGAACCAATACAACCCTTTACATCGTAATGGAATACTGTGAGGGAGGGGACCTGGCTAGTGTCATTACAAAGGGGACCAAGGAGAGGTAAGCCGAAAGAGTCTAGTTTTGTGGTTAAGTACGTTCTGTTGAGAACAGAGACAGAGTCCTTAATAATGTGGTAGAATAGAATGTTCGTGTGTTTGTTTGGTGACTGCATGGTATGTGGGAAAGTCCTTAGGAAGTCAATACCCATAGTTCATATCTAATAATAGTTTACTTCCATGTTTGTACACTTTGATGACTTAAATGACTTGTCCCGTATTGAAGATGATTTTATTCAGGATTGTGAAATGTGTGATTGCTTTTGCTCCAGACAATACTTGGAGGAAGAGTTTGTCCTTCGAGTGATGACTCAGTTGACGCTGGCCCTGAAAGAGTGTCACAGAAGGAGTGATGGTGGCCATACTGTGCTTCACCGAGATCTGAAGCCAGCCAATGTCTTCCTGGACAGCAAACACAATGTCAAGCTTGGGGACTTTGGACTAGCTAGAATATTAAATCACGACACGAGTTTTGCAAAGACGTTTGTTGGCACCCCCTATTACATGTCTCCTGTGAGTATTTCAGAATTTAATTTTATTTTTTTTATTTTAATTATTTAATTTAATTTATTTTAATTTAATTTTTTTCCCCCTGAGACAGGGTTTCTCTGTGTAGCCCTGGCTATCCTGGAACTCACTTTGTAGACCAGGCTGTCCTTGAACTCAAAGTGATCCTCCTGCCTCTGCCTCCCATTGCTGGGATTGAAGGTGTGAGCTACCTCACCTGGCCCAGAATTTAACTTTTTAATATCTTAGGCGAAGCATTCAGATGCAAAGAACTGAGGTTTGGGTTGTTAATAAATCCAGTAGCCCAGAATTCACAATACAACTTAAGTTTTGAATTTTTATTTTATTCCCCTAATATTGGGGATTGAAGCTAGGCCTTCAGGCATTTGAGGTAAGCACTATGCCACTGAGTTACAGCCCAAATTCTTTTATATATAATACATATTTTAAAAATGTTTATTATTTATGTATATATAGTATATGTGTCTTGTGAGTGAGTACTGTGTGTGGTGGAGGCCTGAAGAGGGAGTGGACTTATCCCATCCCCCTCACTCATGCTCAGTCGTCCAGGCAACTGTGAGCTGTCTGATCAGATGCTGGGAAGTGAACTCAGGCCCTCTGGAAGAGCATCAGGTGCTTAACCGCTGAGCTCTCTAACCCCTCTTAGATCCTTTTTTCAAAGAGACTTCCTGCCAAAACAGTTCTCTGTATTCAACTGGAGCTTTAAAAAGAAAAAAGAAAACTAAAGATTTATGTATATGGGCGTTTTGTCTACATGTATGTGCCAAATGCCCAAGGGGGTCAGAAGACAACATTGGATTCTTTGGAGCTAGAGTTGAGCTGTCACGTGGAGGTTGGAAACTATATCCAGGTCTTCTGTAAGAGCAACAAGTGTTCTTAACTACTAAGCCATCTTCGTGTCCCCCGTTCCCCAGGGCTTCACTGTGTAGTTCTGGCTAGCCTGGACCTCACAGAGATCTGCCTGCCTCTGCTGGGATTAGAGAGAGGTGTGCACCAGTTGCCCAGCTTTTGTTTTGTTTTTAAATGACCACAAAGTGCTAATCACAGGGCTACATTGGCAACAATGTTTCCAAAGCTGTCAGGGAACTAGTGTTTAAGGCAACAGTGCTCCCAGATGTCAGTCCTGGACCCAAAGTTAAAGTACCGCTGGTCACACTGTAGCAGCAGGAAGCTGAGATGAACTTAGATGCTCAGGTGCTGCTGCTGCTTATGAGTTCAGCCCCAGGCCCAGGGAGTGGTGCCTCCACGTTTAGGGTGGGTCTTCCAGCTGAGCTAAGCCAGTCTAGACTCCCTTGATGACATACATAGCAACTCGTGTCCTAGGTGATTTTAGAGCCTGTTAGGTGGGCAGATTTTCCATCACAGTACCTTGTATTTGGTGAGGCTCGGCCCTCTCACATAGGCATGCAGGCTTTAGTATTAATTCCTGTATATCCTGCTCCTCTGCACTTCCAGGGTGTTTCCAAAGGTCCCACTGTCATAAGGCGCCCTTTGCGCATATCCTTGTATGAATTGTTTCTCATTTCTGATTATTAGATTGTAGAACAATTGTTGGGGCAAGGACATGACAGGTTTTTAATCTGTCATTAGATGTCAAGATCAGGGCATGCCTTTAATCCCAGTCAGGTCTACATAGTGAGATCCTATCTGAAAAAACAAAAGCGAAGCAAAATTAAAATACCATCTAACCTCAAGTCTATAAGGGACAACATTGTATGAGGTGTATGTACGTGTATAAAATTGTAGCAAATAGAGGATTCTTTAGTAGTTCACAGAGATTTCCAGAATTTTCTAGATATACAATCACACTAATAGAACTGATAACAATATAAAACTTTGTGAGTTTGTGACTGTTTTCAGAGCAGGGTGGTTTTCCCACGGTGTCATGTTCTGCACAGAAGCTTGATTACACAGGAAATCACCCAGAAGTCCGCACCTGCACGGTCTGTGCCTCCTTTCCCCACTTACCCTTGTGACTGAGCTCAGTTTGCCTGCGACATAAGCTGGGAGAAGCAAGGAGAGTGTTAGTTACTACTGTGCTTTATAGCAGTGGGCTGAGGGTGTGTGTGTGTGTGTGTAAATGAATACAAATGAGTAGTTAAATTAGGTTTTTATCTTCTGCTACATATATAACTTGGGCCATGGGTCTGTTTGTTGGTTTCTTGATAGTAACTTTTACATCCAAGCTTCCTAGAACTTGTATAGCTGAGAATAACTGAATCTTTTTTTAGAAGATTTTAATTATTTTTATTTTATGCGTATAAGTGTTTTCCTGAATGTATGTACACCATGTGTATTCAATGCTGGAGACCACAGGGCATTAGATCCCCTGGAACTAGAGTTCTAGATTGTAATGAGCTGCCGTGTGGGTGCTGGGAAAGAGACCTGGGTCCTCTGCAGGACCGTTGGCTGCTGAGATGTGTCTCTAGCCCATCATTGTTTTCTGGTCCTCAAGCCTCTACCTCCCAAGTGCCGAGATTACAAGTGTGAGGCACCACGCCATGGTTTGCTCAGCAAACACTCTGTCAGCCAGGCTGCGTCCCAGCCTTTGGATTGAAACGAAACAACCTCTCACCTCCTGCGTTCTCACCTCCTCCTTTAGGAGCAGATGAACCGCTTATCCTACAATGAGAAGTCGGACATCTGGTCGCTGGGCTGCCTGCTGTATGAGCTGTGCGCACTAATGTGAGTGTGCGGGGACAGGCCTGGTCAGGCTCTATGAGCTGTGCGCGCTAATGTGAGTGTGCGGGGACAGGCCTGGTCAGGCTGTATGAGCTGTGTGCGCTAATGTGAGTGTGCGGGGACAGGCCTGGTCAGGCTGTATGAGCTGTGCGCGCTAATGTGAGTGTGCGGGGACAGGCCTGGTCAGGCTGTATGAGCTGTGTGCGCTAATGTGAGTGTGCGGGGACAGGCCTGGTCAGGCTGTATGAGCTGTGAGTGTGCGGGGACAGACCTGGTCAGGCTGTATGAGCTGTGCGCGCTAATGTGAGTGTGCGGGGACAGGCCTGGTCAGGCTGTATGAGCTGTGTGCGCTAATGTGAATGTGCGGGGACAGGCCTGGTCAGGCTGTATGAACTGTGCGCGCTAATGTGAGTGTGCGGGGACAGGCCTGGTCAGGCTGTATGAGCTGTGAGTGTGCGGGGACAGGCCTGGTCAGGCTGTATGAGCTGTGCGCGCTAATGTGAGTGTGCGGCGACAGGCCTGGTCAGGCTGTATGAGCTGTGAGTGTGCGGGGACAGGCCTGGTCAGGCTGTATGAGCTGTGCGCGCTAATGTGAGTGTGCGGGGACAGGCCTGGCCAGGCTCACACTCTGGGCCGTTACAACAGCAACAGCCAGACTCCCAACTTGTACAAATCTAGAATGGAACCTGTGGGGCTCGGCCCCGCCTCGCTCAGGGCCTATTTTCCTGGGCTTGGCCCCACCTTGCTCAGGGGCCTGTGTTTGCCTGGGCTCACCCCGCCTTGCTCGGGGGCCTGTGTTTGCCTGGGCTCACCCCGCCTTGCTCGGGGCCTGTGTTTGCCAGTGGACCGGGTGCTTAGCTGGAGGGCAGTTTGTAGACCAGGCCAGCAAAGCAGATGCAGCAGGGGTCCTGGGAAAGGCCCGGGGTTGGGAGAACAGGACGGGTTCTGAGTTTGACACTTTCCTCCTGCGCTTCTTAGCCATCCCCAGAACCACAGTTGTACAGGGACGGGGGAGAGACGTTCCATCACACTGAGGACAGTTTGGGCTGTCCTTCAGATCTAGTAGGCAGAAGCCGTGCTGCTGCAGAATGTCCAGACATGGACACACCCTAAGTCAGAGCTGTTCTACCCTAAAGTACAGCAGCAGGGCCTTGCCCAGTACAGCTGCGTAGCCAGTGAAGAGTCCCAGTGAGGAAGTAGAGTGCCGGCAGACCCCAGTCCCCCATTTATTCCTGCCCTTGGTGTTCATTTATCATCTGTATAACTTCCTTCTCTCCTTTGTTCCCCCTCCCCCTTCTCGCTTCTCTCCTTTTCTTTTTCCTTTTTATTTTTTAAATCCTAGGCCTCCGTTTACAGCTTTCAACCCAAAAGAGTTAGCTGGGAAAATCCGGGAAGGGAGGTTCAGGCGCATCCCCTACCGCTACTCTGATGGCTTGAATGACCTCATCACTCGGATGCTGAATTTAAAGGTAATGGTTGCCAGGCACCGTGTGTACTGTCTCAGTCTCTGAGAACTGCGGAGGAGTATTCTGTGAAAGACCAGTGAGAACTGAAGAAGTGTCAGTCTCCCTGTCTAAAATCCTGTTAGTGCAGGTGAACGCTCACAGGCGTGGAGACATGCCTCCTCCACAGCCTTGGGCCTCACTTCCAGATTTCCTTGCCATCTTCTGCCACAGTAACGGATGGTTAGTGGCATGGAAGGACTGAGGAAAGGCTGATCTCAGAGCTGTAGTGATAAGGGAAGGAGCCAGGATGTGCTGGGTTCCTCTCTCCTCACTGAGGATGACGGATTATGAGGAGAACGTCAAAATATCTTGAAATGGTCTTCTAGCTGGTGGGATGGGAGGCAGGTGGTCTTTGTCACCTGAGGAAAGAGCTAATCGGGGAAGTGTGGGTTTGTGAAGGATGTGGGGGTGGGGTGGGGTGGGGGGACAGACTGATAAGGTTGCAGGTCATGGGGATGTCCTTCTTGGTATTTAGAGAAACAGATCCCACTTCCCCAGAGCAGCCCAGTGATACCCAGTGTACAGGTAGGTGTGAAGAGTTCTGCAGGCCTGAGCCAGCTCCTTAGCATCAATGAGAAAGGAACAACAGGCAGCTAAACCCACGTCATGGTGCAGACCCAACACCTTGTGTCCAGTGAACTTGTTTTTCCAGGTGTTTAACTAAAGATCTCTAGATGCAGGGACTGTCTTTTGTCTTGTTTATCCTGCTAAGGTAGCTGCTTTTCTTAAGATGTCTCTGATCTGCCAGCCACACTGTTTCTCCAGGACTACCATCGACCCTCAGTGGAAGAAATTCTGGAGAGCCCTTTGATAGCAGACCTGGTTGCAGAAGAGCAAAGGAGAAATCTGGAGAGGAGAGGACGGCGCTCAGGCGAGCCTTCAAAGCTGCAGGACTCCAGCCCTGTGCTGAGCGAGCTCAAGTTGAAGGAAAGGTGGCTGCAGGATCGAGAGAGAGCACTCCGAGCTCGGGAGGACAGCCTGGAGCGTGAGTGGTGCCGGGAGCCAGCCGAGGGTGGCGGGGAGGTTGGGCCAGGGTCAGAACAGAAGAGCTTATGCACAGGCTGTTAGAACCTTTTGGTTTTTTTAGTTGTGGGTCTTGGGGATTGAACCCAGGATCTTGTGAACACCAGTGAGCTACATCCCAGCATTTTTCTCTCGAGATAGGATCTCTGAGTTACCCGGGCTGACTTTGCATCCTCCTGCCCCAGCGTCCTGTGTTAGTTACCAAGCCTGGCAGAACCTTTATAAACCAGTGGTTCTTAATCTGTGGGTTGTGACCCCTTTGGGAGGCTCAAATGACCCTTACCTAAGACCATCAGAAAACACATATTTCCCACGAGTCTCCACTCCTTTGTCCATCTCCAGGTGGTACACACACATGCAGACACACCTAGGCATTTCAGCATCATGACAACTCTATCACATATACCCTGAACAAATATGTATAATTTCATTAGAAATATTCCATTAGAAAACCATCACATGACAGTGGTCATGTAGAGAGGAATGTTAAGAGAATAGAGTGAGAATTTTCTACCGTGTGGTTTTACCTCGATAATTACAGCAAGAGTTGGGGCCACAGTGTGTTATTTGTTGTGAACGTCTGTCAGCCAAACCTGTGACGCTGAGCAAACTAAAGCACCATTTTGATAGCAAGCCTCTGCACTGCACTGGCAAGGATGCCGACTGTTTAGAAACAAAGCTGATGAACTCAAGAAAGCCAGACTTGAAAGCCACCCAGAGGCGTTCCTCTGCCATGCAGCAGTGGGCACGGCGAAGACGCCACTACAGGGGCAAGTGTGTGCCGGAGAGATGGAGAGGAAGAGAAGCAGAGTGGTTTGTACATATGAAGGGAGGCAGGACTGGAAACTTGAAGGTGGTGAGGGAGAGCCTGCTGTGAGTAGCCTGTGCTGCCACCCGAGGCCACGGTGAGATCCCGGGCCCTGCTGCCGCCAAGGGCCACGTCTGGGTCTGTGGGCCTGAAGCAGCCACAGATGCTGATGTTTGTGGTCCATCAAAGGCCAGCGTACGGCCCTGGGCTGGGCTGCCTCCTGGAGCCGCATTGGTGTCCAAGGACTTGGAAGAGTTGGCCCCGCCCCTTGCCTGGGCAGTGCAGGCGAGCCGGCCCCGGTGGTGCCGGTAGACTGACCGACTCAGCTGCCGCCTGCCAGATCCAGGTCCAGGGCTCTGCGATGGCCGGGTGTGAGCTGCTGGAGTCTGAAATGGCTGGTCCTACAGATCCGAAGCTTCAGGACCTCCAGGACAGGCACCAACAGGTTATCCAAGAGGAGGCCTGTGAGGATTCAGAATTGATGGTGTAGCAGAAGCCAGAGGCCTTGAACCAGACCCGGGACTCATCACAGTAACATTTGCAAGTAAAGCTGTTTGGGCAGAAGGGTGCACTGCGGGGCACACTGTGTCACACCACAGCTTCCATGGAGAGATTTTTTTTTTCTTGTGGAAGAGGTTGAGTGGTGGGAGACAGACATTGAGGGACAGAAAGATGAGTGGGATTGGGGTGAATGATGTGAAATCACACAGAACCAAAAGTCACAGAAAAAGAAAGTCAGATTTGACAGTGGTGGCAAGTACCACAAGTAAGGCTTCATATTGGGTGATGGTCACCAGGTCTGTAAATCCTGACGGCATTGCTGAGGACTCACTGGTACCAGCCGCCAGTGGCATCGTTCAGGTTATGATCGGAGGTGATCGTTACACAGTTGAGTGCGATTTCCTTGTCTAACAACACTGTCTGCAGAACAATAAATAACACATCTGCTCATTAATGACAGTGACTTTAAAGATTTTTTTTTTTTTTTTGGGTAAGCCTCTTGAAACGATGACTGTACAACACAGTTGGTTCATTTCTGAAAGAGCATAAGATCTCTTTGGGGAAGGCTTGTGGTGTTTGCACAGATGGTGCTCCAGCTATGCTAGGATGTAGATCTGGATTTCAACGTTTGATTCTGACTGAGTCACCAAAAATCATTGGAACTCACTGTATGATTCATTGGCAAATACTAGCCATGAAGACGTTGCCATGAGAGTTATAAGAAGTAGTGAAGCGGGCTGGGCATGGTGGCATAGCCTTAAATCCAGCACCCAGGAAGCAGAGGCAGGTGGATCTCTGAGGTTGAAGCCATCCTGGTCTACAGATCATGTTCCAGGACAGCTAGGGCTACACAGAGAAACCCTGTCTCCAAAACAACAACAATAACAAAGTAATGAAAAGCCGCCTAAGCGCTGTCAGTTTTGTAAAGGTGAACACTTAAAACAGCTGGACGTCCAAACAAAGCTCTTCTGTTTCATACGAAATTAAATGGTTGTCAAGAGGAAAAGTTTTTAAATGAGTTTTTGAGCTTCACGATGAACTCAAAATGTTCTTAGGAAGCAAGGCTGCAGTTCTAAGCACATTTCAGTAATAAAAGTGAGTTGCAGACAGTAACTTACTTAGCTGTCGTCTTTGACATGTCATCATGAATGAGTTACATTTTTCACCGCAAGGACCAAATACAGCATGCCTCAGTTTGTCTGAAAGGATCTGATTATTCCAAATGAAACTTGAGCTTTGGCAAAAAAAAAAAAAGAAAGAAAGAAAGAAAAAGAAAAGGAAAAAAAGAAAAAGGGATGAAAATACAATAGACATGCTGCCTACCTTATCTGCTGTCTCTGAGAAATGTGACACTGAACCAGACAAAAGGATTACAAAGATGGTTTCTGTGTGAGAACACTTGCACGTGCCTGCAGACAAGACATTTCGTTGTATTTCCAAGTCTACATGGCGCCCCATTTGCACTTGCCAGACGCCCGTTCAGTCCCAGTCAGAGTTGAAGCTCAGAGACAGCACGAGAGGAAGGAGTGAGTTCGCTGAACTTGCTAACAGCGATGCCATGAGAGCTGCTTTCTCCACAGTGGCCCAGCTACAAACCTCTGGATCGAGTGTTGGCGCCTACACCCTGCGTAGTCTTTACTTTTTTAAACCTGTTTTTAATAATGGTTCTCAAATGCTTTAAGCTCTCTCCTCTAGCCCACCAACCATCAGAGGTAGTGGAAAAGAAAGTTTATCAGGATACAGGGGCAGTGGACTTGTTTAGCCATTGTTTTTTGGAGCAAATCTCATCTGTGTTGTCAAGAAATCAGCAGTTGAATTCACAAGAATCATCAGCTGCAACTCGATCCACTTGAGAACATTTTATGATACACCGGCAGTCTGGGTTGGTAGTGTCAGGAGAGCAAACACGAATCAGCAGCGGTGGTGTGACCGAGCAGAGACTTGTGCTCTTGCAAAGACTGCCCTGAGAATTTCTGATCTGGTGAGGACACCAATCTCAACCTTTGCATTAGAGTTTCTTTTTACTGGTACTGTGGCAAAATGTAGCAATATAGTTTACTGTTATATGAAGATTGTTATCAGAGAAGGCAAGGAGCCAAGATGGAGGATACCCTCCTCTGCCACGCTTCGAGGAGGGGAGAGTCAAGAAAAGCCAAAGGCCAAGTCCACTTGCCTCCTTCACATATGCGATCTCACCAAACTGACCGCAGAGCTTGTCCACCGCCATCTGCCCTCGCGACACTGAACACTGTAAGCTCTTGTTCAAAACTTGATAGACAAACCCAAAAGTAGAAATTATTTTTTTAAAAAAAATTATAACATCAAAAAGAACAAACTACTTCAAAATTTCACAAGAGAAGTTATGCCCTGAAAATTAGAAAACATTTGAAGAAGTGAAGGAAAATTTAAAGAATTGGAAAAACAGATGGGTGGCCGTGGTTCACTCCTTTTATCCCAGCACTCAGGAGGCAGAGACAAGCAGATCTCTGTGAGTTCGAAGCCAGCCTGGTGGTCTACACAGTGAGTTCATCCAAGGTTGACACCCCAAACTGACCTACCAGTTCAGTGGGTTTGCTGTCAAAATTCCAGCTGGCTTCTGTATAGAGAAGCCGGCAAGATGATTAGAAAACTCTTGGAAGAGGCATAAGGGACTGGAGAAATGGTGCAGCAGCTAATAGCACTCAGCGCTCTTGCAGAAAACCTGCTTTGATTCCCAGCACCTGGTGGTGGCTCACAATCCTTTGTGTAACTCCAGCTCCAAGGGGTCCAATGTCGCTACGGCCACTGTGTGCACTTGGTTCACTTATATACATGCAGACCAAACACTCACATACGTGAACTGAAACAAATATTTTTTTTTTTTTTTTGGTTTTTCGAGACAGGGTTTCTCTGTATAGCCCTGGCTGTCCTGGAACTCGCTCTGTAGACCAGGCTGGCCTCGAATTAAGAAATCCGCCTGCCTCTGCCTCCCAAGTGCTAGGATTAAAGGCGTGCGCCACCACCGCCCGGCCAAATATTTTTTTAAAACACACACACACACACACATATTGTTACCAGTGCCACATCATACTTCAAGACAAAATTACATGTATTGGTAATTAGGAGTAAATACTTCACAATATGTAATATATATATATACACATATATATAGTGATTAACCACTGTGCTTTAATTATGTTCAGTTTGTTACAATGAAAATAGATCCTGCATGTCAGATATTTATATTATGATTTGTGACAGTAGCAAAGTTATAGTTATAAAGTAGCAACAAAAATAATGTTACGGTTGGGGTCACCACAACATGAGGAAGTGTCTTAGAGCTCCAGCGTTAGGAAGGTTGAGAACACTGCAGTACAGGAACCTTCCCAGCATGCAGGTGGGGGTGAGAAGAGAAAGAGAGAGTGTCGCCAGGCTGCAGTAGATGATTTTATGGCCAGAGCTTGTTATTCATCGCTTTTCTTTTTCCATCCCTTTTTTCAAGAGAAGGAACGTGAACTTTGTATTCGAGAGAGACTTGCAGAGGACAAACTGGCCAGAGCCGAGAGTCTGCTGAGGAACTACAGCCTGCTGAAGGAGCACAGGCTCCTGTGTCTGCCTGGTGGCCCAGGTATGCCCGTGAGCTCCATGTACACTGCCTCACATGGGGATGTGCACCCCCGTGTGGCCCCCAGAGTGGGTTGGAGGCCTTTGGTCTTATATTCCCAGATCTCAGGGTGACGTCATTGAGTCTGTGCTCCTGAGTGGAAGCACTCAGCGACTGAGTCCCTGGGCGAGAGACCTGATAGGAGTGGTGATTTCATTTCAGCTTCATATAGCGTACCAAAAGACGTGGGTGATACCTAAATATTTAATTTTTGTAATGGAAACCCTTTCAAAACCATACATTTCAAGTTTTTCTCAGGTATTATGTTCTTTGGCTATTGTGGTTTGAATAGTTACAGCCCCCATAGACTCACGTGTTGGAATGTTTGGTCTGTAGAGAGTAGCACTATTAGGAGGTGTGTAGCCTTGTTGGAGGAAGTGTGTCACTGTGGGGGGCTGATTTTGAGGTCTATGCCCAGTGTGGAAGAAATATTCCTCCTTGCTATCTATGATCAAGATAGAGAACTCTCAGCTCCTCCAGTACCAAGCCTGCCTGTATGCTGCCATACTTCCCACCATGATGATAATGGACTAAATCTCTGCACCTGTCAGCCAGCCCCAAATTAAACGTCCTTCATAAGAGTCACCTTTGTCATAGTGTTTCTTCCCAGCAGTGAAACCCTAAGACAGTTACGTCACCAAAACTGCATTTCTCTATATTTTCAACAAAACTCTTAGTATTTTAAAACTGTCACACCTCAGTCATAGTAGAAAGTGTGGCTTAATAGGCATGGTGGTGTATGTGATCCCAGCACTTGAGAGATTGAGGCAGGAGATTTGCTGGGAGTTTGAGACCAGCCTATTGGACATAGTGAGTTCAAGACAGTCCAAAAGAAAAGGGGCGGCACTTGGCTAGAGAGAGCTCGTCAATTAAGAGCACACGCTGCTTTCTTAGTCACTGCTCCGTTGCTGTAAGGTACACCATGACCCTGGCAGTTCTTAGAGAGCATTTACCTGGGACTCAGAGGTTCAGGCCACGCCATCATGATGGGGAGCATGGTGGCAGGGGTGAAGTCGCTGAGAGCTACGTCTTCATCTGCTGGGATCTCCTTCAACAAGGCCACACCTCCTAATCCTTTTCAATTAGTGCCAATCCCTGGTGACTAAGCATTCAAATACATGAGCCCGTGAGGCCATTATTCAAGCCACCACACCGTTCTTCCCCAGGGCAAGCAGCAGTACTGGAGGTAAAACTTCATGAATGCCAGGCAGTGGTGGTGCACGCCTTTAATCCCAGTACTTGGGAGGCAGAGGCAGGTGGATTTCTGAGTTTGAGGGCAGCCTGGTCTACAAGAGTGAGTTCCAGGACAGCCAGGGCTACACAGAGAAACCCTGTCTTGAAAACCAAAACAAACAAACAAAAAAACTTCATGAATTATAATTACTGGGTAAATGTAAAATCATGTACTATAAAATCAACTGTTACCTACACACACACACACACACACACACACCATGGGAACTTAATCTGGATGCTGGTCGGTCTATTTTTAGTCTGGCTGATAGTGTGAGACTGGCCCCTGTGATAGTAACATTGAGTGTGTGGCCTCCTGTCTGGAGCTCCAGCTCCAGGGGAGTCCTCGACCTCTTGTCCCAGAGAACATCTCGCAGGTGTCAGCTGATAGTGCCCCTCTTGATCCGTGTCATATAATTGACCTCAGGTAACTCAGGTCCTTTTTTTTTCTTTGTAAAGAACTTGATCTTCCGTCCTCAGTAATGAAGAAGAAGGTTCATTTCCATGGGGAGAGCAAAGAGAACAGCACGAGGAGTGAGAGTTCGGAGAGTCAGCACGCCAAGTCCAAGTGCAGGGACCTGAAGAAGAGGCTTCACGCTGCCCAGCTGCGGGCTCAAGCCCTGTCGGATATTGAAAAGAGCTACCAGCTGAAGAGCAGGCAGATCCTGGGCATGCGCTAGGCCGGCAGGGCCCAGAGCGGGTCGGTATCGATCCTGACAACCCACTAGAGACTGGTCCTCAGCTGCTGTAGATCTGTGTGTCTGGTTCTGTGAGCCAGACCTTTGTGTGTGGTGAGCCTGGCACTGGGGTTGATTGTGGTCTACAGGATGGACATGTCCTCTTCCTAATATCCCTGTATAGAAAGCATACTGTCTTTCCTGTTTGGTTGGGCTTTTGATCCTGTGTGCGATTACTACTTGGAATATGAGATGGGGCACTATAGATACTATAGATCTTAGGAAAAAATGTTAGGGAAAGAATATTTAACCTCTAGGACTCACCGAGAAGTTCACATGCTGAGCGATACTGCCTTCACTGCAGTTTCTGAGTGAGGCCTCAGCGGGTATATGACCTCACTGCTAACAGGATGTGTATGGCAGGGCCCACAGGGCTGCATGTCAGAGGTGTGGTGAGAACTTACCAGTGTGTGACGTTACAGGGAGAGACCCAGCCTCTGGCCTGACATCCTAATGAGGAGAAGCCACTCACCTGCTTTCTGGTTCAAGGATGCTCAATGTGCTACTTAAAATACAGATTAGACTTGGGAGGGAAGGGAAAGGGCTGAAGCTTTTACCTAAATAAACATGATTTTACCTTGGGGAAGTTTGTGCCAACACAGTGCCCAGTGAGTGCAGACAAGGCTGCTGACTGACGGGGCAAAGGTCATTAGAATTGTCCCTCAGCACCTCGCTGTCCTGCACAACACAGGCAGGCTCTGTGGACAGGAGGCTGTTGGGAGCCCTGAGAGCTCCCTCTCCCCTCCCGCTGTGTGCGGGGCTGTCCCTGTCTGTCTGTATCTGACCTCCAGGTCAGTTGATGACATTAGTTAAGTGCTGTCTGTGTCCTCAAGTATGAGCTGAACGGTTGGAAATGCCTCAGACTCGATATATTTTAAATCACACATGCGGTCCACAAACATTTAATGTTGGAGAACTGTCTTCAGAAAGTTGGTCTATTTAAGGCTACTGGGGAAAAAGCAGGTCTCCTTTGCTATCTGTCCACAGTCCCTTGAGACGGCTTCAGAAAAGGACCGTGTGCAGTATGCATTATTGAGGGCCATGCATGCCTTCACCCGGGTGAGGGCCAGATTGCTGTTTGTCTAGTTTCCTGAAGACCTCAGCACAAAGGGCTTCATTTACCCTAAGAAGTACTGTTGGCTGAGAGGGAAGGTCAGAAGCATTTTAATGGCATTTGTTTCATGGTAAACAAAGACTCCCTGCATTTTAAAATTCTGTGTCCTTTACTTTCTGGAGCCATAATCGCCTGCTTGGGTGTGTAACTTGCATGGTTGCTGTCCTGGTGCCTCATGTAAACTGCTGGGGAGTGTTCGAGGGAATGCTCGCTGTTACAGCACCTGGGATCTCTTGCAGCTGCAGATGCAATGCCGGGGATCTTTTGCAACTTTGACTTTCAGTAGCAGCTTGGATGTTAAAATACGGTGAGCCTCTTCTCTGCTGTGAAGGGCCTGACAATCTACCAGGAGGAAAGTCCTGTTAAAGACTGGAAACTCAGTCGTGGTTTTCTGCCTTTTCTTTCTTTGGTCTATAATGATATTGACATGCCAATACAGAGTAAAATGTGTGTATATATAAAGATTCTAAGTATGAGGTTTTTAAATATTCTTGAACTTTAGAAAAACTTAATTGGATATAATTGTTTATAAATAACAAGTCATCTTATTTATAAATTTTCCAATACAATATAAATCTACTTGTGGAATTTATCACTGTGATGTTTGTATTCTGTGTGTGCATGTGTGTATACGTGTACATATTCACGTGTGTGCAGGTGCATGTAGCACCTAGAGGGCAACCTCAGATGTCATGGGTCAGGAACTGTCCACCTTGAGTTTTGATAAGGAGTCTCCCTGGTATGGGCCACAACAATTGGCCAAGCTTGCTGTCTCCCCAGTCCCAGGGTCTCCCCTGTCTCCACTTCCCTCATGCTGAGGTTCCAAGCACCTTTTACCTCAACTAACTTTTCATGTGGTTCTGGGCCTTGAATTCAGTTCCCCATGCTTGCCTAACAAGTACCTTTCTGACTGAGCCGTGTCCTTAGCCTGTGATGTAATTCCTTCTCATTCTGGATGTCATCTTTCCATGCTGTAAGACTTTCACTTTTCTACAGTTATGTATTCATTCCGCTGTAGGCTGTAGTGGAACTTACTCTGATCATGGAGGCTCACTGCAGAGCCAATCGGGTCTGCTTCACAGGGAGGGAACACTGGGCAGTGTTTACAAACATTCCTTGTTTTTGTTTTTTCAAGACAGGGTTTCCCTATGTAGCCCTGGCTATCCTGGTTCTCAATCTGTATAGACCAGGCTGGCCTTGAAGTCAGAGATCTGCCTGCTGCAGGACTCTGGTTCAAGAAGAGGAGGGGAAGTGTTTTTTCTATTGCCTCCTTGATGCGTGTCACTTGCTATTGAATGTCTTAGACACATTGGGGAACTGTTAGCATGAGTTTTATCATTTGTCTTCATTCTGGGCACTGTCAGTTTTAAGTGGAAATGCTTTGAGCTTGATCCTGTGTGGGCAGACCTCACAGTTCACCCTGGCTCATCCCTGGAGAGTGCCTCACGCCAGGCAGAAGAGACTCTGTGTGTGTGTGATGTGCATGTGGTGTGTGGTGTATGTGTGTGATGTGTGTGTGGTGTGTGTGTGTGTGAGATGTGTGTGTGAGGTGTGTGTATGTGTGTGTGGTGTATGTGTGGTGTGTGTGTGGTGTATGTGTGTGGTGTGTGTATGTGTGTGTGGTGTGTGTGTGGTGTATGTGTGTGTGGTGTATGTGTGTGGTGTGTGATGTGTGTGGTGTGTGTGTGTGTGTGGTGTGTGTGGTGTGTGTGTGTGTGTGTGTGTGTGTGTGTGTGTGTGTGCGCGCGCGCGCGCTCATGCAGCTGGAGAACCTGTGACTCGCTCTCCCTTCACCAGCCCTGTGCAGTGCAATGCCAGGACTCAGGTCTAACCTCCGACCCTGCTTTCTTAGGTCTGCTGCCACATGGATCGTGACCAGCCCTGTTCTGAGATGCCCAACACCTGTACCCAGGCCCCAGCTGAGAGCCCCATTAAGATAGAAACTCTAACGGCGCACTACCTTCCACGAGAGCAGTCGGCAGTCCCAGTCACCCACAAAAACCCAGCCCTTAAGAAAGAACCTTTCCTACTTCATTTTAAACTCTGGAGCCGGCTAGACGTGGCTATCTCAGACTCCACCTAACTGTCATTCATTTACTCAGGCAATGGACAGTCTTTGAGGGCCTTTCATGTTGAACCGCTGACATGAACCCATTACCGTGGAGAGAGCCCGAAGTCTCCGGCACTAGATCTGTGGGGTCACCGGGAGAGTGGACCGGGAGAGTGCTTGGGAGCGGAATAAGGCTGGAAAAGAGTTGTGTGTTCACACTTTTTGGAAAGGGGGACATCGGGGTTCAGGTTCTACAGGAGGAGCGGGTGGTAGGGAGCCCCATGGGACAGGGCAGGAGGAAGGGGGCTTGCAGGGCAGGGAGAAGAGGGTCATGGAAGGCTTGGAGACACACAGCCGACTTTTGTGTCCTGCCTTTGAGGAGCCGACGCAAGCCGGTTCCGGTCCGTCGGGACCATACGCTGGACCAGAGAGGAAGCTCTTCGAAGGAAGGGTCTGCTCCAAAAGACCGATCTCCTTTCTCCCTCGCCTGTGACCGCATTAGGGTTTCCCAAGGTTCACCAGCGCCTCAGCAATGCTAGGAGGTGGCCGCACGGTGGCGCCAAGGCGCCGCGAGCCAGCAGCCGAGCGGCGATGGCCCCACGGAGCACAGGCTCAGTTACTTTATCTTAACATCCCTGCGAAGAGGGGCCAGAAAAACTGAGGCACACAGGTCGCAAGTGAACAGCACAGCTGGTGACAGACTCCCGAGTCACCTTGGCTTGGTGAAGGATCAGACTCTCAGGAAGAAGGCGCGGCCCGTTCCCCTGCCTCCCAGCACAGCAGTAGCCTGTTTCCCCCAGTGGATGTCAAAGGGTCGAGAGATGTTTATTCTGGAGCCAGAAATGAGTGACCGTGGCCCAGGTACAGATTCAGGTTACCCCAAATACCATGTTCCAGCGTGGTAACACTTTCATGAGTTTTTATGGTGACAGAACAAAGAAAGTCAGGTGGGCGGGCCCTGGCAGGGGAACCCCTGCTATAGCTCTCAGATGCCTTCTGAGGGTCTCAGCGTTAGGGCTGGAAGGTGCTACAGCTGTTCACACCAATAGGTCCCACAGAGATGTGGGCAACATGTGGCCGTTTACCGGGAAAATGGCCCAGGATCGTTTTTACTCTGGACCTGCAACATTCCACCTCTTCACAATCCCTGCCGTTCTGATCATAAGCAGCCTGGTAGCAGGTTATCACAGTGTGACTTCTTTCCAGAACCTAGCGTGGGTTCCGGTGAACGCCTACCCTGAGCGTAGCCCATGCTTGTGGCTCCAGCACTGTAGAGACCGAGGCAAGATAATTAGGATTTAAGGTTATCTGCAGCTCCACACCCAGTTTGAAGCCAGCCTGGGCTACATGAGACCCTACCTCAGAAATACCAAACAAAACAAAAAATAACCTTTAAAAATAGGTAACCACAACAAACCCCCAACCCAAGACAACTGGGTGGTTTAGCAAGATGGGTCAGAGTGGTGGGACAGAGCCAGGTGGCCTTTAGACCTGGTGCTGACATGCTGACAAAGGTGACTGGGCAGGTTTAGGTAGAGTAGATTTAGCTGCTGGTTTTAAAGCAAGGCCTTCCTTGGGAGGATGGGTCTAGAATGATTTTCCTTCCTCCCACTTTCCTCGATATCATCTGCTGTGTGGAGTCCCTCTCCCTTCTAAGCCCAGGCCCAGATCCTTCCCCTGAAGTATGCCCCACATACAGACAGGCAAGGCTCCCACCTGGAACGGGCTTTAAAAGGAATGAAGAGAATGTATGATGTACCAGGAATGCTTGGTGACTTGGAAAACGAGAGCCCGCATTGATGGGTGGGTTTCTCAGAAGGATGTTGAAATCAGCCTCACCCTGGGGAGGTGCATGCTGGCTGATGGCATACAGATGAGACCTAGGCCATTCTTTACCCTTTCCCCACCCAGCACTTCTCTTTCCCATGTGCCAGGGTTCCCCCACCACCCGCTGAATGTAGTCAGAACTGAATGTAGTCTGTGCAAAACCTCAGGCCAGAACGCCTCTGACCCACACACCCTCTCTGCTCCCTCTCAACAGCCAATTGTCCTTCTGTTTGAAGACAGTGTCCAGGTGGCTGCTGGGCTGACTCAGCAAGTGGAGATGCCCTGAGGCTGGGGGACACCCAGCAGCTACCCAGGCTGCTTCATTGTCTAACCCTTGGAGATTTAGTTCCTCACCTTGTAAACTGACCATTACTCCTGGAAAAGGTGAACTGCGTTCAAGGGCCTAGACCAGTCCTGAGCAAATGTATTCCACGTGGCCCTGGGAAGGATCCAAAAGGGCTTGGGTTATAGTGGATGGGCTATAATAAAATGCAAATATTTAAACTAAGGGGGGGGAAAGCGTGAGTGAAACCAGGAATGAATCCAATGTGATAATTGCAGTAATTACACCCTGAGCCAAGCCTGGAGGGAACAGGCTGCTCACTGAGGTAAGGTAGGAGAGACGAGCTCCCAGGTGTGGCAGAAGCCTTTGCGGCATCTCTGGCCACAATGGACCTGGCAGTATCCTGGGGACATCTTGTTAAAATATAGACTCAATTCAACAGGTCCAGGGTAGGCCAGATAATCTGTCCTAACTGCTTGAGGGTAGACTGCTCACTGTTTGGTAATTTCCCAACAGTAAAGGAGTGGCTGAGAGTTCACCAGGCTCAGGGAGCTGAGAAAGGCAGGTGGGTTGAGCTGGGGACAAAGTAGACCCCTATCAAATGCCACTGTCCCTGCCCCAGACTGAAGTCCATGTGAGCACAGGCTGAATTAATGGAGAAGAAAGGCATTGGAAGGCTGCTCGTGTCCGGATCCCATTTAGCACCCTACTATATGAGAGAGATGGAAGACTGTGGTTTGACACCCCCAAAGCCCTTGACATCGTGTGATACAGAACTAGAGGAGCCCCCCCACCCCCACCCCCCTTCTCTCTGTATCTGCCTGGTAGGGATTTTCAGGGCAAATCTGCCTGGGTGAGAGAGGGCCATATATGGTCAGGGGTGGAATGGGCCATAGTCATGTTTCAAGGATCAGAAGAAGTGGCCAGTAGGTTGTCTAAAGCAAGGTTACACTCTCTCTCTCTCCATGGCAGATGTCCTCAGGGTTTCCAGGG
The DNA here is from genome assembly GCA_036184795.1 of Tokudaia tokunoshimensis. Classification (NCBI taxonomy): domain Eukaryota; kingdom Metazoa; phylum Chordata; class Mammalia; order Rodentia; family Muridae; genus Tokudaia; species Tokudaia tokunoshimensis. The sequence continues at coordinate 3,528,610 of BTHU01000013.1, read as the reverse complement.
ACAGCCTGGTCTAGCCCAGCCCATGGACCAGCCGGACTCAGAGTATAGAGCCGTAAGCCAGCCAGGGGCCGTGGCTCCCCTATGGCAACTTTCCTGATGACACCTATCAGGGGGGCCTGGGAGGGAAAAGAGCTCATTAAAGTTGAACCTTGGAGTTTACTGAATGTTTTTCTTAAGCCAGTTAATTAACCAGTATTGACTGTTTCCCTCACAAACCAGGTAGAGATGGTGGGAAGAGATGCAGGTCGTGGCTCTTGGGTGAACCATATACATTTCAGCAGGGGGCAACCCAGTCCATAGAGGCTGTCCGCTGCCACTGCACAGAGCTCAGCCCTACACTGCCTCTTGATGGGTCAACAAAGATGCAAGGACAGGAGGCTGGACCTACCAATGTGGGGAACACTGGGGGTTCCCTTGGAAACATCCTAGAAAGGGGAAACAGCATATCCAGGAGGGGCAGAAACATTCCTACGGGCAGAGAGTGGGGGCTATGAGATGGGTTAACAGAAGTTGGAGATGTGGCTTAGTGGTGGAGTGCTTGAGTAGCATACTGGAATCCCTGAGTTTGATCCTTAACAACACACACACACACACACACACACACACACACACACACATTCTCTCTGTCTCTCTGTCTCTGTCTCTCTCTCTCTCTCTCTCTCAAACTCTCTTCAAGTTCAAGTCCCCAGTGACCTAACTTCCATGTTTTCCTTTTTGTTTTGTTGGTTTTTTGAGACAGGGTTTCTCTGTGTAGCCCTGGCTGTGAGGGAACTCTGTAGACCAGGCTGGCCTGGAACTCACAGAGATCCACTTGTCTCTGCCTCCCCAGTGCTGGGATTAAAGGCATGCACCAGTCTAATAATCTTCACCTCTTGAAGGTCCCACCCACCACCCTTCAATAATACCACGAGTAGGGAGGAAGCCTTCATTCAGCACATGAGCCTTAAGGGAATCGTTCAGATGCAAACTGAACCAATGGCTTGAGAATGTTCAAAGCACCTGTGGTAATTTCTCAATGCACTGGTTTGTTCCCAGCCCTGGGGACACCAGTAGTGCAACACATCAGTGTGTGTGCTATAGAGCATCCTGGGGAACGGTAGTTGCCCTGGGTATTGGGGATGCTGTTTTCAGGGACTCTCTTCTCACAGCCCCTCCCTCAAACACAAATGTGTGAACGACACACACACACATGCATGTTGACATGTCTGCCCTTGAGACATGCTATACAAGAGGACAGGAGGTATCAGGCACTGGAAAAGGGACGATGCTCTGAAGTCTCTTGTGAAGGCTGTGGTTTCAGGTGTCCTGCTGTAGATCTGCTGCCACAGTGGCTCTTACTTTGCAGTAGGGACTTAGGGGTGAGGGAGGGTTACAAAAGTCACACACAGAACCAGGGAGCCCGGCACCTGAAAGCCAGTCACTCGGAGGCTCCTGGCTGTTCTCCTCCATCACACAGGGCAGGATTAATTATTAATGTTTATGATCCCACAGAAGCTGGTCTCTGTGAACCACAAGCCCAACACTTCTCTTCCAACCTCCAACCACTTAATCATGGTTTTGGCTGAGTCAGCATAACAGCCCCATAACCTCGGAAATAGAGTGCGGTGAAGGCCTTTATCTGCTGTTCCTGGGGGCAAGGGCCAAGTTCACTGGGTGCAGTTGGCGGCTTGGGAGCTGATAATGCTCTCGAAGAAACCCAGACGTCTTTGCTGCCTTTCAGAGCCAGGCCTCAGCACGTCCCTTTCCTGGTGTGAGTCTTCCCTTCCCTTTTTGTTGCTTAGCTGCAGTCAACAGAGCCTTTTCACACGCCCTGTCTCAGTAGCTCCCTAACAAGGCTGCAACAGGCCTAGGTGGATTCTGTTCTCATACAGAAAATAGAGATCCGGAGAGCCAAGATGGCTGAGACCCAGGAACTCCAGCTCTATCCCTCAGCCCTGCTGCAGGCGTTCCTGTTTAACCCACAGTGGGGTTTGTTTTTTGTTTGTTTGTTTGTTTGTTTTGAGACAGGGTTTCTCTGTGTAGCCCTGGCTGTCCTGGAACTCACTCTGTAGACCAGGCTGACCTCGAACTCAGCAATCCACCTGTCTCTGCCTCCCAAGTGCTGGGATTAAAGGCGAGCGCCACCACTGCCCGGCTAACCCACACTGTTACAGCAGGGCGCTGGTTTACAGACCTTAGTGTGCTTGGGACTGTCCATGCCTTCCTTGACAGGGTCAGTAGACGGCATTTTCCTGGTAGCCTACAGACTTTATCAGACTCTTCAGATCTGCATCAGGAAAAGTGGTTGCTTTCAAATCAGCACAAAGACTTGCCACGCCTACTGACCATGTCACCTGCTGGGTTCTCGGATTGGCTGGTAGAGTCATGGCCAAGGGTGTGACCAGCCTGGGGTCCTTGCTGCCCCTAACCATGGAAGACTCCAGGCAGCAAGCAGCAAGTCAGGAGACCTGAAGCTGACCCCACACTGTCTTTGCAGAACACAGGTGGCTGCCACGACAGAGACACACATATGACACCACCACACCTTTGTTAGCCCACAAGGAACCAACCACGACGAAACGGGAAGCAGCCAGACACACTTTCTTTCTTTTCTTTCTTTCTTTCTTTCTTTCTTTCTTTTTAAAAAGATTTATTATATGTAGCTGTAGCTGTCTTCGGACATTCCGGAAGAGGGCATCAGATCTTGTTCCGGATGGTTGTGCGCCACCATGTGGTTGCTGGGATTTGAACTCAGGACCTTTAGAAGAGCAGTCAGTGCTCTTAACCCTGAGCTATCTCTCCATTCCTGGACACACTTTCATAGCATGCTTGCACCATACTAACCAATCAGAAAGTGTGTTGCAAAAAAGACTCCCCTTTACAGTGACAGCGCGGAGGAGTGAAGATGTAGGGAGGGTGACGTACTCACCAAATCCACATTCGACTGACTGTAGCACATCATGGTGTATTCACTAATACTGGAACAACCTGTTTGTCTGAGTGTGTGTGTGTATATGTGCACATGTGTGTCTGTGTGTATGTGTGCATTCATGTGTGTGTGTGCATGTCTATGTGTGCATGTGTGTGAGTATGTATACACACACGTGTGCATGAGTGTACCTGTGCATGTGCATGTGTTTCTGTGTGTACATGAATGTATGTATGTGTGTGTGAGTGTATGTGTACATGCGTGTGTGTCTGTGTGTGCCTGCATGTGTGCATCTGTGTGTGCATGCGTATACCTGCGTGTGTGCTTGTGTGTGTTTGTGTCTTAGTCAGGGTTTCTATTCCTACATAAACATCATGACCAAGAAACAAATTGGGGAGGAAAGGGTTTATTCAGCTCACACTTCCACACAGTTGTTGATCACCAAAGGAAATCAGGACTGGAACTCAAGCAGGTCAGGAGGCAGGAGCTGATGCAGAGGCCATGGAGGGATGTTCCTTACTGGCTTGCTTCCCCTGACTTGCTCAGCTTGCTTTCTTATAGAACCCAAGACTACCAGTCCAGGGATGGCACCACCCACAAAGGGCCCTCCCCCCTTGATCACTGATTGAGAAAATGTCTTACAGCTGGATCTCATGGAGGCATTTCCTCAACTGAAGCTCCTTTCTCTGTGATAACTCCAGTTTGTGTCAAGTTGACACACAAAACCAGTCAGTACAGTCTGTGTGTATGCATGTGTGTGTGCGTGCACGCGCGCGCAGGTGTCTTATGCATGCACATGTGCGTGCGCATGATTGTGTGTGTATGTGCATGTGTGTGTGTGTGTGTGTGCAGGTGTCTGTATGCACGCACATGTGCATGTGAGTGTGTGTGTGTGCGTGTGGTATGTGTGTCTGTGTGTGGTGTGTGTGTCTGTGTATCTAGGCAGGCGAGTACAGTTCAGCAGTAGAGTGCTCTCCTAGCACACACACAGACTTGGGTCCAATCCCCCAAACTTGGGCAGCATGGCTTACAACTGGTGGCTGCTTTGGGCAGGTCCCTCTCCAGGCGCTGCTTGGGACTGACCTGGAGACAGGTGGGGATGGCTTGTTGCAAACCAGCACACTAAAGTGACAAACAGTGTTACCATTCCGGGGCCTGAGGAAACTGTGAGAGTCCAAAGTCTCCATCGTCACGAGTCCTGATGTCAAAGATTCCCTCAGCTGGAGCCAGGCTTCCCAGAAGCCTCCCAAACTATCAGTGATAGGCAAATTAGCTACAAGAAGCTGGCTGGCAGCCAGCTGGGCGCCGGATGCCAGGCCTGGGCAGAACGGACCCAGGAGACTTCTTCCCTCCCCACCCCCATGACCTATGAGGGCAGCTCCTCCTCAGCAGATGCCACACGAAGCGTAGGCACAGGTAGCAGGATCACTTGGGGCTGTTCAGGGGTGAGCTGGGCTGAGCGAGCCATGCCTCGACCTGGGGCAGGTCCCTAGCACTTTGGCCATCGAGGATGCCCGGTACAAGCTTGGTACATCGTCTGACATTTAGACAACAGAACCCACACAAGGCACCTTATATGGCCACATGGGGCAGCGAGTGACCTTTCTACATGCAGCCGTGCTTTTCCTCTGGGCTGTGGTCTATGAGGGAGCATGTGAGGACAGCCTCCCAGGTGGGAAGACAGTGGAGGAAGCCACGGGGCAGCCAGTGGACTTTGAGCTGAGGCCGTGCCTCGGGCGTAGGTGGCAAGTCTCTCATCTTCCCCCACAGTGGCTGGGGTTTCCTCTAGTCTGTAGTTGAGGAAACAGGCTTAGGATCAACCAGTGAAACCCTGGCTGGGACATTTTGAGCTGGAGGTAGGAGGACTCTCTGCCACATCTATGAGCCTCCTGAGTTACCCCAGGCCACTTCGCAGGCCTAGTGTCCCCATCCCCCCCAACCCCCCACCCCCGTCTTGCGTCTTTAAGCCCATTCCCAGGGCCTCTCTGCACACACCCACCCAGAAAGCCAGGTGGATTTGGAAGCGGATTTGAAAGTCTGCGTTTAAGAGGAAGAGCTTGTGGGGGTAGGGCTCAGTTGGTGAAGTGTTTGCTTAACAAACACAAAGCTCCCGCCGTGATGTAAATCAGGTGTCCATGCAATCCCAGCATGCAGGAAACTGAGGCAGGAGGATTGGAATTGTGTAGGAGTGAAGCTTACTAAGGACTCCTTCCCATTCTCTTCTTTCTTCCCTGGGTGCCGCCTAAGCTGGACGGTGGACAGGCCTGGCCTTTCTCAAGGCAGGCTGTTCATCTCTTTGTGATTTTCTGAGCCAGCTGCCCAAGTCACTCTCACCACGGAGACCCAAACTGGGGCACAGTCTCTCTGACTTGAAGAAAACGGAAAGAATCATTGGAGTTTTTAGAATTCTTCAACGAGTTGTCACAGGAAAATGCCTCGCCGCGGACTTGGCGTGAGACTGGACCCTGAGCGTCCGCAGGGATCAGATGCTCGCTGCTCCATCAGCATCAGCGGGGTGGGTAGTGAAGTCCCCATGCCCCAGCTGTCTGGGCCACGAGGTCTCTTCCTCCCACAATTCACTGCGCGCAACAGGTCTTTCGGAGAAGGAAGACTCACCTGATGGGCTCCATTGCATTGCGCCCCGTGTCCGTGTGTGCATGTCCATGTCCTGACTCTCCTCATCCCGGGAACAACTTGGACCAACAGCCCTGGAAAACGCTGGGGACTGGGATCTCCTGGTTTTGCTTTCTATGTTGAATCAGTTTTGAAGCATTTCTGCCTTGGTTACTTTTCTTTTCTTTTGTCTTCTTTTCTTTTCTTTTTTTTTTTTTTTTGGTTTTTTGAGACAGGGTTTCTCTGTGTAGCCCTGACTGTCCTGGAACTCACTCTGTAGACCAGGCTGGCCTCGAACTCAGCAATCCGCCTGCCTCTGCCTCCCAAGTGCTAGGATTAAAGGCGTGCGCCACCACTACCCGGCTACTTTTCTATTACTATAATAAAACCCACAACCAAAAACAACTTGGGGAAGAAACGGTTTATTTCACTTACAGCTCTCAGGCCACACTCTACCACTAAAGAAGTCGGGGTAGGAACTCAAGGCAGAGACTGAAGCAGAGGCCGGGGAGGGACAAACACACAGCATTCACTTACACAGACACATACACATAAATTTAAAAAAAAATTAATTAAAACAAGGAAGTCCACTCCACAGAGTCATTGAACGGGGCTAATAAAACTAAAAGAACACCACGATCAACCTTTAGATTCCTGACTCTGAGGCCTGGCCTTTCACTGACAATACAGCAATATTCACTGGGTGGAGAAGTGCTGTGGAACAGATGGGGCCAGGTTGCTGGGGACATGACCTGACCCTGACTCAGTCAACTGGGACGACACATAAACTCGGGCCTTCTCATGGCATTCAGTAAAGACACTGCTCTGCTGAACAGATCACAAAAGTAGGTGTGTGGCGAGTTTATAACTCGAATAGTCAAGGTGTCCAGGAGTCAGAGGTTAGGTCTGGCCCAGCCCAGCCCTCCTTGGGGAGGGAAGGCAGGGGCTGAGGCAGAAGCTGGAGGCAAGGAAGACTTAACACCTTTGAATATGTGGGACTTGAAAGCAGGGGGGACTGTTTGAGGGTTAAAGAAAACCTGCAGGAGCGGGGAGAAGTTTACAGAGAGGATTAAGGGGTGACTGAAAACAAAGTCAGTCTGTATCATGTACATATATATGTATATATCTATGTATGTATTCTTCAGAGGTCAAAATACCATCTATCAAAGGCGCCAGAGTATAAAAATCACACACACACACATGCACGCACGCGCGCGCACGCACACACAAGCACACACATTCATAACACAAATGGATGTTGTGCTGTGAAACAAGGCAGGCACAGAAGAAAGACAGACACGAGGTCCTCTTACACATGGAGTCCACCCATGGAAGCCACAGAAATGGCCACGTGGTGATCCCCAAGGTCTAGAGAGAAGGTAGAAATACCAGTCAAAGGGTACGAGTGCCTAAGTCACAGAAGGAAAGTGGCTTTCAGAGATTTGTCATACATAAACAGACATGAATACGAGCACGCGTGCAGGCACGACGCAGGGGGTAATCGTGACAGGCGTAGGTGTTTATTAGCATACCTGGCAATCATTTGATGTAGCAGAATGGAAAATTTGTACTTAAGTAATTGAGTTTTATTTGTCAACAAGTTCCTCAATAAAATCCTTTTTAGTTAAAAACATTTATTTTGTTTCTGGGGGAGGCTGTTTGCCTGTATTTTGAGGGAAGGTCTTCCTATGTGGCCCTGGCTGTCCTGGAACTTGCTGTATAGACCAGGGTGGCCCTGAATTCACAGAGATCAGCCTGCCTCTGTCTCTGCCTCCTGAGTGTTGGGGTAAAAACGTTTATTACATTTATTTATTTGTTTGTGGATGTGGATGGTAGGGGGTGGTGTTGGGTCCTGTGCTCTGTGCGGAGGTCAGAGGACAGCTTTTGGGAGTCAGTTCTCTCCTTCCGCCAGTGGGATTCAGAGAGCAAACACGGGTCATCAGCTTGGCAGAAGAGCCTCTACCTGTGGAGCCTTCTCTCCAGCCCCAAGAGCTTTTACTTTAAGTCTTTATTTCAATGTTTTCATTTTAGAATTTCATACACAAGTGCTATATTTCCACCATTTCTACCCCTCCCTCACCCAGGCCCTGGCTTCCCCATTTCCTCTCAATTCATGACCTCTTCTTTATTATTGTTACATGCAAACTTGAATATACATGTATGTAGATGGATGGATGGATGATGATAGATAGATAGATAGATAGATGATAGATAGAGCCTACCATCTATATTAGTATTACTATATTAGTATTAGTATGTATGTTTAGGACAGAAACCATCCATTCATTTACTTACTAATTTACTTTTTTATTTTGTTTTGTTTTTTCAAGAAAGGGTTTTCTGTGTAGCCCTGGCTATCTCGGAACCCATTCTGTATTCCAGTCTGGTCTCGAACTCACAGAGATCCACCTGCCTCTGTCTCCCAAGTGCTGAGATTAAAGGAGTGTGCCACCACTCCCTGTCAATGATTTACATTACTTATTATTGTTGTTGTTGTTATATCATGTGTGTGTAGAATATGCGCGTGACTGATGGTGGAGTCCAGAGGCAACGTGTTCCTCTGATTTACATGGTGGATGTGTCTCTTGGTGGATACGGAGGACAGGCCAGTTGAATCTGGCCCAGAATCCTGATCTTTCATCTGATGTCCACTGAGGCCCTTCATGGTTTTATCATGCCTGAGGAATTTCTTCCTGAGAGTCAGAGTCCTGAGGGGTGAGCAATTCCTATCTAACCAACAGGCCAGAATTGTCTCCAAAAGACACTGTGAACTTAAGGGTCCTGCTTGCCAGAAACCCCCTAGCACCAGCAAGCAGACCTCTGCTTCTGTGTTCTAGGGTCCCTTGTCAACCACAGTGGGGGTCAGGGGAGGTAGAAAACAGGCTGAGATATGCATTAAAAGTGTGTCCTTTAAACTGGCCATAGTGGTACACTGTACTCTCAGCACTCGGGAGGCAGAACCAGGAGGAGCTCTGTGAGTTCAAGGCCAGCCTGGTCTGTACAGTGAGTTCCAGGACAGCCAGGGCTACACAGTGAGACTATCTCAGAAAACAAACATACCAACAAACAAACATGTTTCCTTTGTCCCCCAGAGAGTTCATTTCTATCTCCACGTCATATACATGATTTATGCATCTATCTAAAATCTAGGAACCATGTGGAAAAGAAAACATAACTAATTTAATTCATTTAATATGATGGTTTCCAGTTGAATCAATTTCCTTGCAAATAACATAACTTCATTCTTCTTTAGGGATGAGAAAAAAAAATCTCATAGTGTATATATACCACATTTCCCTTACACAACTTTCTATCCCTGAACACCCAGGCTGGCCCCGTATCTCAGTCTAGTAAATATTCCACCGCCTCCTAAAGCTGCTACAGCCTGGGGCCAGTCCTCACCAGAATCGCACCAGCAGTCATAAAAGAATAGACCAGTGACCTGGACATGCAGCTTAGCATGATCTTGAACCTCTGACCCTCCCGTGCTGGGGTTAGTGTACCTAACCAATCCAGGGTCCTTTGACTGAGTTCAGTGACACGAAGCCCTTCGTGATGTCACATGATCACAGACCTTATTCACCTCCCCAAACTGAACTTCCACCAACCAAGGCCTGACAAACTCCACCTCATTTCCCATCTCTGTGAACTGGACTTTGGAGCACTCACAGCGGTGTATTCAGATTGTGTTTGTTCACGCAGAGTGAGGTCTACACTAGTCAGCATGTATTAGATTCCCTTCCTCAGGAGGGGCAATAATATCCAGGCCATCAAGATGACTCAGCAGGGAGAAGCACAGACTTCCAAGACCAACGACCTGAGTTCAATTTCTGGACCCACATGGTAGAGATACCCGATTTCTGCATGAGAGCCTCTGACCTCCACAGTTGTGCTGTGACAGGAGTGCATGCACACACATACCCTCACACACTATATATGCACACAAACACACACACATACACATATACAGATATACATACTACATATGCAAGCACACATGCACACACACATATACACACAGAGACACACACCACATATGAGAACACACTCTCACACTCACACACTCACACATACACATACACACTCTCACACTCACATATACATTCACACACACACATATACATACACATACTCACACAGACACACACACCACATATGTGCATGCACACTCACACATACATTCGTGCACACACACATGCACACTCACACATACATGCACACTCACACACATGCACACTCACACATACATTCATGCACACACACACATGCACACTCACACATACATTCGTGCACACACACATGCACACTCACACATACATTCGTGCACACACAGATATATGGGAAACAAAAAGAGCAAAGACTATTCCATCATATGTATTGTGGAAGTCACCAGAAACAAAATGAAGTTGCTAATGTCAAGTCCTTACAAAAATACACACATAAAAGAAGAAACACAGGAGATGTAAAGAAGTGAGCCTTCTGTACACATGCTTGATGAGATGAAGTATCACTGGAGACGGTTTGGTCAGCACTGTAACCCGACAGAGACGCCTACTGTGAGGACATCTGTCCAACCACTGTCCACAGTGGTCTGCTGCCACCTTTGCCACAGGTCCTTGGACACCTTGGCATTCATCTTTGAAGCTAAGAATTATTGCTTCAGTAACTTTCGTATCTTCAGGTTGCTCTTACCGCTAACCTCGTCCCCCTGAAGACGCCCGTGGGTTATGTCTGTGAGTTCCACATAGTTCTCTGTTTCTCCACACGTAAGCACCATTATTCTCTCTCTTTGCTAAGATTGATTGATCCTGGCTGGGTAAGGCGGTACAGGAAGGCAGAGGCAGGAGGATTATGAATGGCAGGCCAGAGTACATAAGTGAGGTCTTGTCTCGAAATATAAAACAGGGCGGTGGTGGCACACACCTTTGATCCCAGCACTTGGGAGGCAGAGGCAGGAGGATTTCTGAGTTCGAGGCCAGCTTGGTCTATAAAGTGAGTTCCAGGACAGCCAGGGCTACACAGAGAAACCCTGTCTTGAAAAACCAAATATATATATATATATATATATATATAAAACAAACAAAAGTTGGCTGGGGTAGCACATGCTTTTAATCCCTCTCCAGAGAAAGAAGCCGGAGGATCAGGCATTCCAAGACAGTGAAGTGGAAACTTAAGGTTCTTTGGAAAGTCAGTTGTGTTGGATGGTGTTTTGCTGGGGCAGACACGTGAAGGAGTGTTAAAGTGGACGTAGGTGAAAGGCAGACTCATGAAGGAACATATCATGGAAGCAGACATAGGAGAAAGGATGTTCTGCTAAAGTAGGCACGTGAACGGACACGTGATGAAGGATTCTTTGATAATGATTGCGCGTATTGGTCTGACTTACATTCATACTTGAGCTCCATTTGTTGGGATTCCATCAAGTAAAACAAAAAACCTTATGGTGGTGTACTGCAATTTCTTGCTGCTTCCTTGGGCTCGGGCTGATTGGCAGAGCGATGTCAGCTGAGGTGGATGCATGTGCTGAGGCAAGACCCGTGGAGGACATGTGATGTTTGGAGGGTGTAAACAGGACTAGATCGACTGTGATGGAGGCAGAACTAGGCTTGCTTATACAGCTCGCTGTGCAACGCTTGTGGGTCTCGCATCTCTGCTGATCTTCGCTTCCCTGAGAGAGGCACAGCTGAGAACTTCTCCTGGCACCTCTCCAGGTCTCTCCTGCTGCCTTGTGCCAAGGCTGAGGTCTGGCTGTCTCTGTTAGGTTATGGCACTGCTGCTGCTACCCTGACTCTACCGAACTGGACAGCTGGTGTATCCATGGAGTGTTTGCGAATGAACTGAGCTGCTGTTTCTAACCTGTGAACTGAACTGCCGATTTCCAGACAACACGAATGGGAGTTGCTCCAAAGAACCATTTCTAAACAGATCCACTTCCCTGTATCCTTTTCTTTTCCACTATCTCTGGTGGGTGGTGGGCAAACAGGGAGGTTAAAACGTTTAAGAACCATCATTAAAAGTAGACTTCGAAAAAAATGAAAAGTTACAAGCTATTCTTGGCTACATAGTGAATCTGAGGTCAGCCTGAGGTACATGAGACTGTCTCTGAACAAAAACTGTATATATTATATGTTATATACTATATATCACATATCATATATTGTATATCATATATTATATATCATATATTATATATCATATATTGTATATGAGTATATACTGATCCTAGTTGGGTCAGTGCCTAACAGACACACAGCCTTTGGTTTGGTCTTTAACAGCTACCTGTTAGCTCATGGATGGAAGACAAGTTCCTGCAACGCTTTGGCTTCTCACTGTGGCTTTCCCCTGCTCCTGAGGAGTGAGGCTGCCTGTGAAGGAAGCCAGGGTGTGAGGGGGAACAGCTGAATGGATTGCCAGAAGGAAGCTGAGTGGTGGCCTGAGCTGACCCTGAAGGGTCAGGCAGCTTCCTTCAGCTGGCAGGTCCATGAAATGGGGTTGTTCGTTGTCAAATAGAGTTTTAGCTTTGTGGAACTGTGAGCCTGCTATGGGACACGACTCACAGGAAGCTGCCTGGTTTTGGAACTGCTAGGAAAACAAAACTGAGGAGAACCACACGAGAAGAAGAAGAAAGAAGGAAGTAAAACATGCATTGAACCAGATTCAGTAAGTGTACAAACGTGAGTGGCTTCTGTCCAGCTCGAGTGACTAACACAGTGATGGGTGAGGAAAGAGACCCGGAGGCTGGGTCACAAGACAGTCTCCTTCCTCACACAGCACCAATGCTGACCTTCAAAGACTGACTGAAAGGAAAATTTGGGTTTTCTGCTACATTTGTTGTGTAAGTTCTGTGTAGATATTTAGGAAAAAAAAAAAAGAACCAAATTATGACACTGTAAAGATGGCGCAGTGGTTAAGAGCATCGGCCCTCTGCCAGAGGTCCTGAGTTCAAATCCCAGCAACCACACACACACAGGCCTGAGTTTGATCTATGTAAATAGCATGGTGGTACACATGTTTATAATTCCAGAGCTGGAGAGGCAGAGATGGGCAGACTCCTGGGGTTCTGAGGAAGGGCGCCCGAGGTTAACCTTTCTCCTCTATGCGTGTACACACACACACACACACACCCACACACAGAGAGAGAGAGAGAGAGAGAGAGAGAGACAGAGACAGAGACAGAGACCAGACAGACAGAGACAAAGAGAGAGAGAAAAACAGAGAAACAGAAACAGAGAAAGACAGAGACAGACAGAGAGAGAAACCCACAGAAAGAGAGAGGGAGAGACAGAGAGACAGAAGAAAAGGAAAAGAAAGAAAAAAGTCACAAACTGAATTGTAGCCCTGAGATATTTCCCAGCTGAGTCACCCTGGGAAAATCTAATGGTCCCTAGGCCTCTGTTTCTTCATCTGTGGAATGGGTTGAAGCAAATATTATCAGAATGGAATCACCGTGTCAATTCTAACCAGACAAAAAGGGCAGAGAGACAGCAAGGACAATATTAAGTTAATACTCAGAAGATGCCTACTGTATGTGAGACACCGTGACCCGCCTTATGGGCCAGGCAGGGTTAGCCACATCCACAGAGGTCAGGAACACGATCTGGTGGACACCATGGTGCTTACTAAAGGTCACACCAGGAAGAGGCAGAGCTGAGACTCCAGATCTGACTGATTGAGCTCTGTGACTCCTGAACCCAGCCCTACTTTCCCCTAGAAACTTCCCCAGTGGAGGTGAGGAGAGAGCCTGGGGCGAAGTGGATAGCTTGAGGGTGGGAGAGCTTGGGTTAGTAAGCACGCTGCTGGGGCCTGGCTCTTCAGATAGACAGCTGGAGGCCTTGGCTGTGTGAGTCAAGAGGCTGGGTCTGCTGGAGCTAAGGCAGCTGCAAGCCAGCAGGACCAGACTGGCCTCAGTCAGGGGCTCTGGGACCCAATGCTATGGAGACACCAACCTCTGTCTTCTTTAGGGACCAGGACCTAGGGATCCTTCTGGCTATGGGTGAAGAGATGACTTCAGGAGACTCTAACCCGAGATAAGGAGATGCACAACACTGTGGCCAGGGGTGTCTAACCTGTGATATAGGACACAAAACACAGGGCGTGCCAGTACCTGCACTGGTACAGGCGTTGCTCCTGTCTCTGCAGGACACCCTGGTTGGAGAGTCCTGGAGTTGAGGGAGGGGAGGTTGTCAGCTCAGCCCAGGTGAGCTCCCTGCCTTATCCTGACAGGCTGGGCCACAGTGCTGGCCAGCTGAGGTTAATCTCAGCCTGGTCCACCCCTGAGCTTGGCTCCCAGGTCCCCTTCATTGGTTAGCAGACCGCAAAGACAAGTGGGGACTTCTAGTTTGGGCTTGCAGCGGAAGGGAGTGTTGGGTAGCTTGCTCTACCCCTATTGTCCAGTGGTGAAGTCGAGCAGGGAGCCATGGGGCTGTGGGAAGGACTCTCAATTCTCCTCCAGCTTTGCTCCCCAACTCTTCCTTCTCTCTGCTGCCTTGCTGCCCAGCCTTGAGGAATCAGCCCCTGACAGGTCTTAGGTACAGCTGATGGACGTATTTCTGAGCCTTGGAAGTGTACAGAACTTGGATGCGTTGCTTGGCAGTGGCTCTCCTTCCAGAGCTGAGAGGCACTTGGAGTGGGTTTGGCTTCGGAGCCGCTCTTCAAGCAGTCCACGTGTTTCTGTGGCAGACTCTCCCAGAAGCCTCTGCAAGGTTTTCCCCAGAGGTCTCCTGGGGTCTGTTCTTCAGCCTTGGAGATAGTCTCTGGTCACTATTCTGGGTCACTGTGGTACTTCCTCCCAGAAAAAGGCTGTGGCTTGCTGCTTCTGTCTTCTTTGACTGGAGGCCCCACAGCCTCCCGTGGCTAATGTTGAGTAGAGGAATCTCAGGACAGGTTTCTGTATCCTTTCCCGCCCCGACTCCAGGAAAGGAGGAGGTAAATGGTTAAGGGATCAAAGGTATTGGAAACCATTCTCATTTTTAAAAGGGGAAACTGAGGCAATGTGGATCTGCGTTTCACCTCGCCGATGGGGTGTGTGGACACGGCTCAGGGAGACGAAACGCAGAGGCGCTAGGCTATGTTCCTTCCTTTCTGCCATCGGGGTGCCAGGGTCGTGGCACGCTGACACCTGTTCAGAGGAGGCAGAATGCAGCCTAAGATGGGGAGAAACAGCTTGGACTGGGGCTGAGACTGGTTCCCTTTGTGGCATGTTACCTCCTGCCCTGAGCCTCACTTCCTTACTTCACCCCACTGCAATGGGTCTCATGGAAAGTCTTCCAGGAAGAGGCTGGGGGGGGGGAGTTCTATGGGGAGGGGGTGTATGCGGTACAAGAGCTGCCCTTGTTAATGTCATCGCCTCAGGAGCCATTCTCTGCCCTCTCCTTATCGCCCTGGTGACTGTTAGGTCTCCTGAAAAGCATGATGGGTACATTTGTAACTTAAATGTTCTCAAAACCTACTTCTAATGATGGTTCTTAAACGCCTTACCCTCCCTTCTGGCCCATCACTCACAGAGATAGTGGAAAAGAAAGGTTATTAGGATGTGGGGGAGTGGACCTTTTTAGAAATGGTTCTTTGGAACAAATCCCATCTGCTTTGTCAGGAAGTCAGCAGTTTAGTTCACAGGTAAGCGGCGGCTTGGTCCTCTTGCAAACACTTCATGGATACACTAGCAGTCCAGTTTGGTAGAGTGTCGGGATAGCAGCAGGGGTGGCACGACCTAGCAGAGACAGCCAGGCCTCAGCTGAATCAGCATGAGTCAGCAGGAGGAACCAGGACCACCAGGGATGCCGGGAGAAGTTCTCTGCTGTGCCTCTCTCAACAAAGAGAAGAGCAGATCACTGAAGATGCGAGACCAAGAAGCATTTCAGAGTTAGCTCTATCAGCAAGCCTGTCTTGCGGTCCACTGAATCCTATTTATACTTCGTCCAAACACCACGTGTCCTCCATGGGTCTAACCTCAGCGTGTTTCAGGACTCCGCGTGAGTCTTTATCAGCTGACATCAGCCTGCCAATCAGCCAAAGTCCGCAGAAGCCGCCAGAGCACCACCAGAAGTCTTTTGGTGCCTTTCTCTCTGTGGAGTCCTGACAAATGGAGTCCCACTATGCAGTGTAAGGCAGACCAACACATTCGTGTTGTTATCGAAGAATCATCTACCATGCGTCCTTTCACGTGCTTGCTTTAGCAAAACATTCTTTCCACTGTGTCTGCTCCAGCAAAACATTCCTTCAGGAGTCTGCTTTAGCAAAACATCCTTTCACTTGAATCCGCTTCAGGAAAACACTCCCTTGCGTCTTTGCCCCAGCAAGACACCATCCGACACAACAGACTTTCCAAAGAACCCAGACGTTTCCACTTCACACTGACTTCCCTGGGGCTCTGTGACTGAGACTTTCTAACTTATATTTTGACCTCCTACCAAGGAGGAAGAACGTCCCTAATATGTCTGCACTGGTTCTGCTTCCTTCCTTGGTCACCTCTGCTTCTCTTCAGGGGTCAGGCTGGGGACAGGGCTGTGGATGGTGAGACTCAGAGTCAAGGCTCAGCCGCAAGAGTTCCTCATCCTGATTTGGAGCTGCAGACACTGTCTGAGAGCAGCCTGTTCTCATCCCAAGGAGGATCAGAGAGAATATGGAGGGCTGGAGGGCTCCGTTACAGTCCACTTTCCTCACAGGGCCCATCTTGGCCCTCGGAGCATTAGGTACAGTACAGACCCAGGCATGGTTGAGTCATTTCTTGCTTACCCTCAGAGTCTCCCTGGTTGGGGTGAGGGAAGCGACATGAGATGCTGGGCCTGTCTGGGCACGGGAATACCATCTGGGAATATGGCAAGCCCGTCTGGAGAATGCGTGCTTCTCTCCCTCGCCCCACCCTCTCAGCAGCTCTACTCGAGTGGCAACACGTATCTAGGAATTATTATTATTATCATTATTATTATTATCTCCACTAATTATAGCAGCTCTGGCAGCGAGGCCTCGCGGCCTTGGCACTGCTGGGGAAATTAGGCGTGTAATTACATCATGGAGTCATCTTATCCAACTCCCTTAGCCCTCCTCCACTCCCCCCTCCAGCACAGCCAGCAGACTAGCCACCCCCACAGTCCTTTATGAGGGTTCTTGGCCCTTGATCATCAAGATCATTCCCACCCTCTCCCAACTCCCCCCCACTTAGCGTCCTTCACTGGGTCCGATCCCCACAGTCCCTGCAGTTGGAGGATGCCTCCCCCTCCCCCGCTGCTGAGGTGTCCTTTCTAGAAGGCGTCCCTTCGACTCCTCAGCCAGGGTTCGCAGCAGCGGGCTTAGCGAGCAATGCCCCGCCTGAGCCTTACTTCTGGAGACTTCTGGTTATGAAGCCTTCCTGCAGTATGAGAACAATCTCAACCACATTGGTCAGGCACTGGGCAAGAGGGCCCCATCTGGCTAGAATTTGTCCCAGAAGGAGCAGGCCGAGGCAAGGTGACTTGGGCACAAGGTGGCTTCTTGGCTCTTTGTGGTTGATGGGATGAGCCACCAGGCTGTGGAGATAAGAGAGCAGCTTCCTTACCCAGGCGCCCCACAGAGCTGATACCACGGCCTTGCTCCTTCAGAGACGATGACTCACTGTGGTGGAAGGGGGAGGGGCTGCAGCCTCGCCTATCTGTCAGAACACATCCGCCTACAGCTTCAGAGGGATCTGTGAGAGGGGTTTCATGAGGTTAGACTCCAGAGAGCCACCGGCCTCCACCAAGACTGTAAAGATTGAGACCGCCTGTTGGACTAGCTTCCAGGTGCCTTGTCTGCTCAAGTGTCCTCATAACAAAATCATTGCAGATCTATGTCCCTGCGCTGGCTAGTTTTGCACCAAAGACACTTTGGGAGGGGAAACCTCAACTGGGAAAATGCCCCCACAAGATTGGCCTGTGGGCATTTTCTTGATTAATGTGGGAGGGCCCAGCTCTCTGTGGTCAGTGCCTCCTCTGTGGTGGTGATCCTGGCTGCTATGAAAAGGCAGGCTGAGTGGGTCAGTGAGCAGCGTGCCTCCGTGGCCTCTTCTTCAGTGTCTGCCTCCAGATTCCTGCCCTGCCTGAGGTTTTGGAGTGTGGCCTGAGAGGTTTCCTAGCCAAGTTGCTTTTGGTCAGGGTTTTCTCCCAGAGATAGAAACCACATCCACTGTCCTCTTTTGTCTCTCCATTGAGAACCTGAGCACCTGAAGGTACAGGGGCACCAGAGCGTGCTGTGTGACACTCCAGGAGAGAGATGACCAGCCTTAAGCTGTGACTCGGTGCTGGCTGGGTCCCAGGGTCACAGTGACATTGGTCTGGACAGAGAGAATCATAGAGAAAGTTTCTGGAAAGGCTTCCCTTCTGTGCTGCTATAGCAGAACGCCAGAGGCTGAGCTGCTTACACAGAACTAACATTTGAGAGTGACTTTCTGGACCACTGAGTGGAAGGCTTGCCTGGGATGCACAGGCCCCGGACTCCATTCCCAGAACTGTTGAAAATGAAGCACAGTGGTACACACCTATAATCCAGCAGTCTTAGGAAACAGATGGGGAGAGCAGTTTAAGGTTATATGAGCACAGAGTGAATTTAGGTCAGACTGGCTACGTGGGACTCTGTTGAGAGAAAGATGTCTAGGAGGAGGAGGAGAAGAGGAGGGAGGGAGAAAGGGAGGCAGGCAGAAAGAATTGAAAGAGATGCCAGGCAGCGGTGGTGCACGCCTTTAATCTCAGCACTTGGAAAGGCAGAGGCAGGTGGATCTCTGAATTTGAGAGCAGGCTGGTCTATAGAGTGAGTTCCAGGATAGCCAGGGCTATATAGAGAAGCCCTATTTCAGGTGCCTGTGTGTGTGTGTGTGTGTGTGAGAAAGAGAGAGAGAGAGAGAGAGAGAGAGAGAGAGAGAGAGAGAGAGAGAGAGAGAGAGAACCCAGAAAGGAAACAGACATTGGTTTGGCTCACATTTGGAAGCTGAGAAGTCCATCCTTCCTGGGTTAGTTAGCCCATTGCAGAGGCAACCTTGAGCCTAACCCTGACAATATCCTAATCCTTCATCCCTAATCCCCAACTCCAACTCTTTAACCCTAATGCAATCCCCCAATTTAGCCCCAACCCTAACCCTAATCCTAACCCCCTAGCCCAAACCCTCTAATTTTCTAACCATTAGCCTCTAACCTCAACCCTAACAACACAAGGCAAGACAGGTCTTGGGAAACAGAGCAGGGAGGTTTCAACTTTGTAACAAGCCCACATTTTTATCCGTGACCTCTCTGGACAGCAGCGATGTCATATCCACAAGGGCAGAGCCTTCATGGTCTGCTTGCCTTGTAAAGGTCCCACCCTGCACCACCATTGCCACTGGGTTTCAACATCTGACTAGGGGAGGGGGAGGCAATGCAAACAATAGCAGTGATATTCGGACAAGAACGCTTTCCATTGGATGAGCTGGAGAGGATGCTGCCTGCTCAGGGAAAACTTCCACAAAACAAAACAAAACACCCAGAACACCTAGTTAAACACAAACTTGTAAGTGAGTAACAGTTTCAACCTTGTGAGACCTGCCTGCCCTAAAAGCTGTTCATTAGCCCGGACATCGAAGGTTAGCCAACATTTTTTTTTTTAATTTGCTACATTTGGCAATTCCAGGCGAGAATAGACACAAAGAGAAAAATGTGGCTCAGGTGCAAGCGGCACAGGGATGATTGTGGACAGTGGGGAGCTATGGCCACCAGAAGCCAAACTGGCTCTCACTGGCAGGTCCTGGCTTGGCTGGGACCACAGTCCACCCGCCAGCCAGCAAGGCTTTTGGCTATGGTGACGTCTCTTTCTTCCAGGATCACTTTATTGCCAGTTGGGGAAATCTAGACAAGTATTTGTGTTCTCCTCTCCTTCTCATGTCCCTGCACCCACCCCTCCCCTCTGGCCAGGAGCCAGTCAGGATATATAGCATGCTTTTCCTGAATGGTTCTCATGGACTAGACACTGTGGTGGCCCAGGGCGTGTGGTGACCAATGGGATAAACATTGATACAACTGCACATTTCAAAACGTCTTTTGCAGGGGCTCAAGAGACGGCTCAGTGGTTAAAGAGCAGTAGCTGCCCTTGCAGAGGACCCAGGTTTAGTTCCCAACACACAAGCAACAGCTAGCAGCTACAACTCCAGTTCTAGGGGCTCCAACGCCCTCTTCTGGCCTTCTTGGGTACTGCATGCTCACAGTGCAGAGAGCCAGGCTGGCAAAACACCTATACACATAAAATAAAAGTGCATCTTAAAAACAAAACTAGGACAGCATATGTGCTGTAGGTGGGGGCAGGAACATGAAGTGTACAGACAGACAAACACAAATTCTCCTTTAAGTAAAAAGCTATGCCGAGTGGTACATACCTTAATCCCATTGCTGAGGTAGAGGCAGGTGGATCTCTGTGAGTTTAAGGCTAGCTGGTCTACAACATAAGTTCCAGGATAGCCAGAGCTCTGTAGAAAAACCTTGTAAATAAATAGCTATTTCAGGTGCTGGACAACCCAAGTTCTGTCCCTAAGACCCATTAATACCCATACCAGGCCACTTACAAGTGCCTATAACTCCAGGGGATTTGATGACCCCTCTGGCTTCTAAGAGTAAAGCACACCTGAACACTACACACACACACACACACAGATGCACGCAAGGACACATGCATGCATGCATACATACATACACACATGCAAAGGAATGCACACACATTTACACATGCACATACATACACATATACACACATGAATGTGCACACATTCACACATATACACATGCACCTGCACAAACTCACACATGCATACAAACACACATATGCACACACTAACACATGCATGCACACACACAATTTAAATTAAAAAAAAAGCATGCTGTTATAGAGAAGGGAAATTCTAAGCCAGAGCCTCTGAGGACTCTTCTTGGATAAAGTCCACAGGGGAGGGAAGGTGAGAGTCCCAGCCTCAATTGTTCATCCGGTGAGGAAAACAGGACCCACTCCAAATACAATATAAAACTACCTTCAGCATAAACATGCCATTGCTTCTTTTCAAGCTGCCAGTGGCCTCCAGGTTGTAGAGGAATTTTAATCCAGCAACATGACTGCTCTGTCATCCAAAGATATGATCCAGCCAGAAGGCAGACACATCTTGGATTATAGTATGATCTGGCTGCACATTAACAGACATGTTAATCCCTAACAAAGAATAAAGGTAAGGTTACTTTGTAGAAAGAAGCAGTCAAGTTTGAAAGTGACATCTAATGGATGGGCAGACAAAGTGATGAATCAGAGAAAGATGTGACAGAATGAGTCAGAGATAGGATACACCCAACTCACAGGAGAACAGACAGGAAGAAGAGGCTACTTTAGAGAGAAACGTATGTGTGTGGTAGTTTGAGCGGAATAGTTTTACAGAGACAGTTGGCAGAGAAAACAAGCTAGACACAGGTGAAGACAGAAGAACGAATCAGAGAATGAGAAGGAGCCAGGAGATTAGAACACATTGCCAAAGTTAGTATGAGGCCAGGCAGAGCAATTCAGTAAGACACCAAGAGAAGCCAGATTGAATCAGTCAGCTTGGAAGATTATATGGAGACTAGAATCTTTCAGGCCTAAGTCTAGGAATAGAACAGAGAAAGAAATGCTCTGGGCTCAGCCTAAATCATGTGTTTGGCTCTCATCTCATCCAATCCTCTGAGGAAATAAAAGTGACGTTCATACCAGGTGTTAGGTAAGCTCTGTGTCCTAAATGCATCATACCATCCCCTTATTTAGCAAGTGCCCCAGAACAGTCCTGTGAGGTCAGTATATCACTATACCACTTGACAGATGGCAAGACAACACTCTCTGAGTGTGGAGTGATCTGCCCAGTGTCTAACCAGTAGCTGACTGGGATAGAGGCAAGGCTTTGAGGCTACAGATCTTATCCTTGATGATCTATCCATGATGTGGAAAACATGGGACTTGTGTCTGTGCCACCAGGCCTGGAGTTGCTAGAGGGTAGATGAAGATGTGTATCCATTTTCAAGTGTCTCAGGCACTGGTCTTGCTAGCTCTATCCCAGTCATAGATGCAGGAGAGAGGTGGGGGGCTCGGGGAACCAGGCTGTCTTTGAATTCACAGAGATCTGCTATCTTCATTGTCTGAGTGCTGAAATTAAAGGCATGCACCACCATATCCAACATCCTTGTTTTTCCTTGACCTGGTCTCTTATTGGGACCTGGCGCTCACTGGTTCATCCAGTTTTGTCCCTTACCTTCCCTGCATGATATTACAAACTCCTGTCACCTGGGGTGGTTTGAAACCCCATAGGCTCATATATCTGAATGCTTAGTCACCAGGGAATGCCACTGTTTGAAAGGATTGCAAGGATTGGGAGGTGTGGCCCTGTTGGCAGAAGCGTGTCACTGGGGGGTGGAGAGCCCATGTCATGGCTAGTCTTTCTCCTTCTGTCTACAGATCAGGATGCAAAGGTCCCAGATACTGCTCTAGCCCCTGACTGCCTGCTTCCTGACACAGACTATACCTCTGGGACCCCTAGTCAAATGCATCCTTTCATAAGAGTTGCATTGGTCATGGTGTCTCTTCACAGTGATAGAACAGTGACTAAGACAGGTGTGTGTGTGTGTGTGTGTGTGTGCATGTGTATGTGTGTGTGTGTGTGTGTGTGTGATTTGGGTGGTGGGAAGGAGCTCAGGTCCTTATGCTAGCATGACAAGTCCTCTTTATTGAACTCCCTCACCAGCCTGCCAGGAGACCTTAAACAAGTTTGTAAAGAGATGACAGACCACCCACAGAGCGTCTCTACAACCTCTCATCCTATCTGTCTGTGGAGAGCCACAGACAGCACAGGAACCCTTGAGCTCACCTCATGTGCTCCACAGATTGCCAGCAGCTGAATCACCTGCTACTGGGTTAGAAACAGATTTTCTAGACTTACTTAAAAATCTCTACTGAATCAGGACCCCAGCATGTGTGGTTAACAAGCCTACTAGGCAGCCTCACCTGTCCAGCTGCTGCCAAGTTTCCAGGGTTTTGACTTTATCAAAGAGGCAGGAGGCTGCTTATTGCTGAGACCAGAATTCACCCTGTGCAGTTTCTGGAATACATTCAAATACTCAACACGTGTGTTTTGAACAAAGATATCACTGGCCCCTGGATTCTTCTCAAGTTTCTGTTCTGTCCATAGTGCGACCCCCTTGGCTTAGTTATTGTACCAAGATCCTTGGGGACTTAGGAAAACCAGAAGCATCACAGAGCAGAGGGACACATTTTATCTCCACTTAAGTCTTGGGGCAAGCACAGACCTGGAGAGCTCACATCATCCTGGCTCATAGCAGCTGCTCATTCCTGTGGTGTAAATATTCCCACCAGGACCCACAGACTCACCCTTTGGTTCTCTACATGCCCCTGGCAAGGTAGCCCTAGCTGCCTTGTGATTCAAAGGGGACTTCTTTTTAAGTGCACATGCAGCATATCTGTGTGGAGGGACATCAAACAACAGAGATGGTTGGAAACAGGAACCTCCCCACTAGTTCATCCCATCACCAGAGGAAGCCATCTCCAGGGTGTTCTGGTCTACCTCCATGACTGCAAGCAGTAGGATGGAACCAATAAGTACTGATCATCAGTGCCCAGAGGTGCCTGGCTGGGGGACCTAGAAAGGTTCCACCTTTATGGCTGTCCACCCCACCCCACCCCTTCCACCTGTCTAATTAATTTGATGACGCTCTGTAGTTCAATTGGTTGCTTTTAGGCTTTAAATTATATCAGTAGCCACTCGTCTACTGTTCATTCATGAGCGGGTGCTATTCTAAGCACCTCGGACATATTAAAGGCTGAATCCTCACCGTGGTTCATTGAAGTGGCTACTGTTCATGCTCCCATTTTATAGACAAGGAAGCCGAGGCACAGAGAGGTTGGGTAACCTGCCCAAGCTCATAAAAGGCAGGGATAGGGCTCAAGCCCAGACGGTGTGGCTCCAGAATCTACATTTTTCCTCCTTGGAGAAATTTGTCTAAAGTTACTTAATCAATCCACATTGGAGGCAGAGGGGACAGTTACAGGCAAATGGCAGTCAGAGCATGAATAGACCAATAAGCTATAGCTGATCTAGTTTTATTGTCCTTAGAAGAACCGCGTTAGAGGAAAGGAAAGTCTATACAAGCCTGTCCCTGCCTTATCACATGGCAGAGATGTTCCACAGATCCTCGGGGGGCGGGGGGTGGAGGGTTGGGGGAGGGGCTGGGCATGCTCCAAGGCTATCCACCATTAGGAATGGTGGATCAAAGTTGCTAATGGAGTCACTTCCAGTCATGTCTGCCTGCCTGTTAGAATAACCGAAGATGTGCCTGTGGTGTAAGTTTTTGGACTTACCTGTTTCATCAAGCGTAGTACCTGGTGGGCCTTTAAAATGGGAAAGTTTGTCTTTTGTGGGTTTTTTGTTGTTTTTTGTTTTGTTTTGTTTTTTCAGATTTAGAAAACTTTCCTTTCCTTTTTCTTTCTATTTAGAGAGGGTCTTCCTCTATTGTCCTGACTAGCCTGGAACTAAGTAAACCAGGCTGGCCTTGAACTCATTTGCTTGCCTCTGCCTTCTGAGGGCCAGGATTGAAGGCCTGGCCAAGGCACCCAGTCCTTTGTTATTTCTTTAGCAACTTTTCTGCCTTTATATTCTTGTTTGGATGTTGGACTTCCTGGATTCATTCTCAGTCTCTACCTCGCCCTTCTAGGTACGGCCTATTCTGGAAATGGACTCCCTTTCCCTTCTGGCCCTATGCCTCTCTTCATTGTGATAGCTTTGGGTTCCAAGAGCTTTCTTTAAAGCCTTCTTTAACTATACCTTTCCCCTACTCATCTTGGTTTGGGCCACCAGGCACAGTCACCTACCCTGAAGTCTCAGGCTAAGGTCTCCATTGGTCAGCTGTTCTAGTTTCTTATCTGATTTGTCTGCTTGGTTGGTTCTTGGGAGGCAGTTCTCAGTCTGCCCAAGTTTGTCAGGTCACAGCATCTGGTCAGTCACGTCCACAGAGCAGAGAAGAAGGAGCACACACACTTAGTACTCAGCTAGCTTTCTCTGCTTGTACATGGCCCAGCACCCCAAGCCAAGGAAAGGGCTACTCACCTTCAGGCTGGGTCTTCCCACATCAATTAAAACAATCGAGGCCATCCCCACGGGACATGCCCATGGGCAGCCTGATACATACACACACAAAGTCTCCTTCTTTGAGACTCTTTCCAGATGATCCCAGGTTGTATCCAATTGACAATTAAAACTATTCATGACCCCTTCTTTCTATCCAATAGCTAAAAGTGTCACTTTTAAAAGATTATTTATTTATGTAGGGTTTCTATTCCTGCACAAACATCATGGCCAAGAAGCAAGTTGGGGAGAAAAGGATTTATTCAACTTACACTTCCACATTGCTGTTCATCACCAAGGAAAGTCAGGACTAGAATTTACACAGGTTAGGGAGCAGGACCTGATGCAGAGGCCATGGAGGGATGTTTCTTACTGGCTTGCTCAGCTTCCTCTCTTATAGAACCCACGACTACCAGCCCAGAGATGGCACCACCCACAAGGGGCCCTCCCCCCTTGATCACTAATTGAGAAAATGCCCCACAGCTGGATCTCATGGAGGCACTTCCCAACTGAAGTTCCTTTCTCTGTAATAACTCCAGCCTGTGTCAAGTTGACACACAAAACCAGCCAGTATAATTGACCCCTTGTCAACTTGACACACAAACATGTCACTATTAAGCCTCAACCCTTACTTATTAATTTACTTATTGTGTATGTGTGTGCCTGTATACAGGCATGCTCCCGCCTGTGGAGGTCAAAGGAGAAATTGCTGGAGTTGGCTCTCTTCTACCATGTGGGCACTGGAGTTTGATCGTCAGACTTGGTAGTAAGACCTTTACTCACTGAGCCATTTTACCAGCTGCCCCTCCCCCACCGTCACTTTCCCCCTGAACTTCCTGTACATCAGACTTTCTGCTTCTTACAGCCTGCCAAGCCACAGCTCTGATGCCGGGCCCTACCCTTCCGTCCCTCCCTCCCTCCCTCCCTCCTTCCAGGGTTGGATCCTTCCCGGTGAACAAGGGCCCAGAACCTCCTTCACCTGTGTGTGCTAGGATTCCTTCAGGCTGCCTTTCTTCATGCGGAAGCCTTATCCTACTAGGCATGAGAGCTAAGCTCTGTAAACTGAAAAGAAAATTAGACATGGTGTCCACCCCCTGGCCTCCAGCACGGGACTGTAAACATCTATTTGTCATTTTCCCAGGAATCAGCAGGATAGTCAACACTTCCTTCAGCCCTGCCCCAACCCTTCCTGCCCAGAGCTTCCATTAAATTTCTGCCTGAGTTCCAGGGCCAGTCTTTGCGTAGACTACTGCCTGCTTACTAAGGGACTCAGTGGATTCGTGCTGGGTGAATGGATTGTGAACGGATGGGTGAGCGGTGCTGCCCAGCACCGTGGAGCCATGCCTAGCTTCAGTGTCCGTAGGGGACCATTTGTCTGTCACCTCCTGAGAACAGCAGTCTCTCCTTATCCTCACTTTCATTTTCCTGTTTTCATTCCCTGGGCTCAACTGAAGTCCAAAAGTATTAGTCGGAAAATTCCACTAGTAAATAATTCCAAAGTTTTCAGCAACTTTTACTGTTATGATTGTTTCGTTTTTGTTTTTTTTTTTCTGTTATCCTTAAGGTTCTACCTTTCCTAATTTAAAACTTCGGCGTGTCTAAGACAGAGCCCTGCTGCTAGGGCTCATGCTGCCTGTGTTTTCAGGCTTCTCTGGGAGCTGATAGGATAGATCCCCGTGGACTGGAGGGCTTGAGACCCGGGAGAAGCCCAGACCACAGTCCTCTGTGTTCCTTACTGTTTCCTCAGCAGCCCAACTCCCGGACAGCAGGGATTCTGGGCCAGAAGACCTTGCTGGCAGGGGGTTAGGGCGAGCTCTGAGATGTGAAGCATTGCTGTAATGTATTTCAGGGCCACAGAGAGGAAATGCTTAACTCTGGGGTCTGGGCCTGGTCTCTCAGATGCCAATCCTAAAGCCCTGGGTGGGTGAACACCAACCTGCAAACCCACTGACTGGTGTTGGCTGGCTTTGGAAAGCCCGCTCTTCCCAGACCAGGAAGCTAGACCCTGGCATGGGTTCTCCAGGCAGAGGAGAGAGGCTCTGGCTGGAGGTGCTGCCGGCCCTCCCGGATCCTTGGTCTTGTGCAGTGGGATTGGCTGCTGGTGTAAACTTGGGGTTCAGTCAAGTGTTCATAACGGGAACCAGGGCAGGATTTAGAAAGCGGCCGCCGCTGGAAGCCGCTGCTGCTCCAGGTGCAGGCAGAACCTGAGAGCCAGGGAGCCCTGATGGGCTGAAGCCACCCCTCTCAGCCCTGCTGGTGGCGCTTGGCAAGACATGGGCTGGAGCCTTGAGAGGGTGAGGATGAGAGAGCCCAGCAGGGTGTCCGAGGCTAGGACTCTGGGCCTGTGGCTGGGTGTCCGAGGCTAGGGCTCTGGGCCTGTGGCTGGGTGTCCGAGGCTAGGGCTCTGGGCCTGTGGCTGGGTGTCCGAGGCTAGGGCTCTGGGCCTGTGGCTGGGTGTCCGAGGCTAGGGCTCTGGGCCTGTGGCCTACCTCTCCCACACTCTTGGAAACCACAAAGGGACAAGGTCCTGCCTGGATTCCAGCCCCGACTCAGCCACCATGCCGACCCTGAGTGATTGTGTGGGTGAATGAACGCATGGTTGTTTCAGAGACTGAAACATGACTGTAGCGTGTATACACAGATGCACACACATGCACGAGTATATGAAGTATGAAAGGGCATGTGTGAGCACGGTATGTGAATATATGCCAGTGTGAGACATGGCATATTTATGCAGATAAATGTGTGGGCGTGGGACTAATGGACTGTGGGTGTGGAAGGGATTTATAGTGGTGGGTAAGTGTACGTCAGAGGACCCCCAGGAGCTCCGTCCCTCTGGTTGAAGAGTCCACATGGCTCTTGTAGTGCCGCTGGTTCCTGGGATGGTTGGTGGGGTGTAGAGATCATTTTCCAACCTTGAGGTTCGAAAGTGAATTCTTCCTCACTAAAAGGATTAATGGCTTCCAGGCCCTGTCTGCCCTGCTGAGCCAGCCCTGGAACATGCATGAGCCCCACTCACTGCCTGTGGGGCTCTGTGGTACTCAAGGAGCTGACCCTATCCTCAGACTTCAGTCTGGACTACACACCGCCTCCTTAAACAACAACAACGGCAGCAACAACAACTAGGGAGTTGACTCCGTGTGGCAGTAATCACTTTTGCTTCACACATACAAATTGTAATTAACCGAAATTGTGTACATCTGTGGGGAGTGGCGGGCACCTCCAGGGAGAGAAGTCCCGACTGAATGTGCATTGCTGACCAATTACATGGGTGTGGCTATTAAGCAACCTCAGAGCCTCACTTCCTGAGGGAAAAGACAAAGCTCCCTGCTCACCAACAGAGACTCGGAGCAGTGCAAGGCCTTTTTGGGGGGGACCAGATATGGGTGGAGAGAGTGAGCACAAAAGATCTCCACCATGGCTTTCACCCATGTCTGCAGCCTGAAGGCTGCTCTCCACAGAGCCTGTGCCTATAGAGATGAGCTAGACCCATCTCCTTCTTCAACTGTTCGTCCCTGCCTTGTCGTCTGTATGAGACAGCCCCGCCTCCTTGTCTGTCTGTCTGTAATAACCCTGTCTCCTGTCTCTATGAAATAACCACTTTTTTTTGTTCAGCTATATGCAATAAACCCAGGTCTTAAGTTACTTTTCTATTGTGGTGGTATGACTGAGGTTAAAAAAAGAAAAAAAGAAGCATTTAATTTGGTGTATGGTTTTTCAGAGAGTTAGACTCCATTGAGGTGGAGCAAAGACATGGTAGCAGGAACAGCTGAGAGCTTACACCTTGATCTACAACCATGAGGCAGAGACAGAGGGTACTGGGAATTTTCTCGAAGCCCACCCTCAGTGACCTCCTCCAACAAGGCCATGCCTCCTCCAACAAGGCCACGCCCCCTCCAGCAAGGCCACACCTCCTCCAACAAGGCCACACCTCCTCCAGCAAGGCCACACCTCCTCCAGCAAGGCCACGCCTTCTCCCACAAGGCCACACCTCCTCCAACAAGGCCACACCTCCTCCAACAAGGCCACACCTCCTAATCCTTTCCAAACAGTTCCACCAACTGAGGACCAAATGTTCAAATATATGAGCCTATACAGACCATTCTCATTCAAGCCACCATACCCCAATCTCTGTTCAGTTCTATAAACAGGCTGGTCTTCTGGAGTGCTGAGGCTTCATCAGAGAGCCCAGTCTCCTGGACCTGGGTTTCTGTGTGTCTGTGTGTCCATGTGTCTGTTTGTCTGGCTTTTCTTCATTTCCTCACCTCCTCAGTCAGATCCAAGTCCCTGGAGGCTGCATAAGGACAAGGCGCATGTCTTGTGAGTGCATGATGCCTGATGAACATATGAACTGTGGAATGAGTAAATGAAGTTAGTGAGCATGTCCGTTATCTTAGATATTCATTTTAATTTGTGAGAATTTGTGTTTTAAAATAAAATTTAGAAAGCATTTAGAATTTTGAAAATGAGTATTGTATTTATAGCATTCCTGCCTTTCCACCATCTATTTCCTTCTGTGTCACCCAACTCCCGCTCAGACCCGTGACCTCTTCTGTGTCCCCCCCAACTCCCTCTCAGACCCGTGACCTCTTCTGTGTCCCCCAACTCTCTCTCAGACCCATGACCTCTTCTGTGTCCCCCAACTCCCTCTCAGACCCGTGACCTCTTCTGTGTCCCCCAACTCCCTCTCAGACCCGTGACCTCTTCTGTGTCCCCCAACTCTCTCTCAGACCCATGACCTCTTCTGTGTCCCCCCCAACTCCCTCTCAGACCCGTGACCTCTTCAGTGTCCCCTCAGTTCCGTCTCAGACCCATGACCTCTTCTTTGTTTTGTTTTTTTTTTTTCTTTAAGATAAGGTTCTCAGTGTAGTCCTGGCTGTCCTGGAACTCACTCTGCAGACCAGGCTAGCTTCAAACTCTCCCTGCCTCTGCCTCCCAAGTGCTGGGATTAAAAGTGTGGGCTAGCAGCACTGGACTTACTCTTAGTATTTTCAAATATATGACAACGCTGTTTAAGAGATCTCTGAAGGCTACTACTACTGCCTACTAAAGTCTGCACCTTTCAAAAACCATCTCTCAATCCAGTCCTCGGCCCCTCGGGCCCTGGTAACTACTTTTCCACTCAACTTTCCTCGACTTCTTGAGGACTGAGCCACGATGCAGTCATATTTCTGCACATGCCTCACAGTGGTGGGTGATTCTGCCTCTGGAGATGAAGGACATTCTTACCCACCAGGATGTTGCAGCAGCCTTTGGGGTTGTCTGGGTTTTGAACAGTCCATCAGGGCACCCTTATGTAGATAAGGGCTTGCGGCAAAGCATAGTGCACTATGGCATGGCTGCCTCAGGAACCACCTGTACTGTCCAAGCCTTTGTTCCTCTGGGCTCCATGTGGGGTGTGCACACGCGTAGGGTTGAGGGAGGCTACTCATGGTGCGCTCCCGTCTCTCTTCCTCTTTACTTTTCTGCCAGGGTTCCCAAGTGCCGCGTTCTTTTACATCATCATCATCATTATTATACTTAAAAATCATAATATACTTTTTTTGGTTTTGTGTGGTTGTTATACCTGTGACGCTGTGATTCTTCCCTCTCCCAGCGAGTATGAATCTCAAGTAGCTTCTCAGGAGCAGGACTTGGCACCCACTTCCCCTTCTCCATGCTGCAGCTTTTGTCTGGTTTGAACCTGTGCAGGTCTTGTGCACGCTGTCACAGTCTCTGTGAGCTCATATAAGTATCAGCCCTGTTGCGTCAGGAGGACACCATTTCTTTGGAGATGTCTCCTACCATCTTTCCACTCGCTGTTCCACAGATTCCTGAAATTTGGAGGAGTTTCATAAAGACATCTTGTTCAGGGCTGATGCTCCAAAGTCTCTCACTCCGTACACTGCCCAGCTGTGCTGTGCTGATTCACCAGAGAGAGCAGCATCTCTGAGGAAGGTTGAGAATTCAGTGAGATCTGGGGCCCAGCCAAGCTCGTGGGTTTGGATGGGCAGAGCTGGACCTGGGCAGGAACACCAAGCCTTTGTGAGGTTCAGGCAGGTCAAACAGATCTGGATCTTGTTTCCGAAACAGATGCTGAACTAGAAGGGTCCCTGGGGTCTCAGTTTAATGCCCCTTCACTCCCTTACAGACCACACAAAGCAGGTGTGGCAGAGTTCCCCCTCAGAGTCACACAAATCTGAATTTAGCTGCCAACTCCTCCACTCGCTAGGTGGTGGGACCTTGAACAAGTTACATCATCACTTGGAGCCTCAGTTTCTCCCTCAGTACAATGGGTACAATACTGGTTATCTCAGTCTACCTTCAGAAGAATATGAGACAGTCCTTGGAGAAAACTAGTGACAGATCTGAACCATCAGAAGCACCCAGTGCTCAGTACCCAGTGGGCAGATGCTAATGCCTCTTCCTAGTCAGGCATCTGCCACTACATTGGGTGATACAAACCTAGAATATTTTCACCATTCCAGAAAGTTCTATGGGTGAGTACAGCCTCAGAAGATTGTCATGAACACAGAATGGAATGGTACTGGTCAAGAGTTTAGCTCAGTCTGGTTCTGAGCAGATGCTCCCAGTGCCGCCTTAGGTATCTATTCCAGCCAAGGCTGACCTAGGGACCAAGACATTCCTTGGGCCTGGTGTATGACTGCTACCTGGCAGCCTTATAGCAACAAATCCCCTTGAGTCACTCGAGGGTGGGGACAAATCGTCCAAGCTCTATACATTACCAACAAGGAAACTGGGGACAGATGTAGGGTGACTCCCTAAAGCCACCTAACAGAAAAGAGGCCAGAGTCCTGCTCCCCACCTCCTCCTTCAGAGCTCTGTCTCACCTCCCCCAGCCACAGGGCCCAGAGAGGGTGTGTCAGGACTTTTGCCGGATTGGGAGTTTTTTGGAAACCCAGATCTTGGGCAGGTCACAACTGTCTGTAACTCCAGGAGATTGCATGCTCGCTGGCCTTTTTAGGCACCTGCACACACGTGCTATTCACTCACACAGTACACACCTACATATGGACACACATAAATAAAAGTCATTCTTAGAAAGGAGGAGAGGGGTTGGAGAAACAGCTCAGTGGTTAAGAGCACTGGCTACTCTTCCAGAGGAATTCGGTTTGATTCCTAGCACCCACATGAAGGCTCACTGTTATGATAAAAGCTCAATCCCAGGGTACCCGTCCTGACTTTGATCATTTAGTTCCCAGATAAAAGGCACACAACGTTTATAATAAACCTTTAAAGCACTAGAGCTGGGCAGATATCTACCCTCTAAGCTATTATGCCCACTTCCCTGCCAATAACCCCAAAATATGACTTGCCATATTCTGTCTGAACTGCTTTTAATGCCAATTGGCCAGCCTGCATGGCCAAGTTTTCAAAACTCGTACCCCATGGCAGCTTCTTATCTCTCCACCTTCTTCTCCTTCCTTGTGGTCCATCCTCAGACCCCAAGCCTGGGAACCTAAACCCACCCACTTCTCTTCTGCCCAGCTATAGGCTGTAGGCATCTTTATTCACTAATCAGGAATAACTTGGGGGGCGAGGTTACATAGCATCCCTTGTGTACGTGCAGTTTCTCTCATCCCTGGGGTCAAGCAGGCTTTGGGAGTCAGTATTAAGCACGACAATACACAGCAGAAGGCGAAACCTCAACAGCTCACAATCATTTGTAACTCCAGTTCCAAGAGATCCAATGCCCTTCTCTGGCCTCTGTGGGCACCAGGAACATACATGGTGCATAGATACCACAGAGGCAAAAACCTTACAGACATAAAGAGATCTTTAAAATAACAAAAACAAACAAGACACACAGACTTCTAGGACATACCTCAGGTTTATCCAGCCAGAAAGCCCAGTGTGAAGCCCGAGTTCTGCCTCCCTATGAAGACTCTAAGCGACTTTAATCCTTAGCCAGTTTGAGGCCACCAGTCAGGAGCCCAGGATCTGGTTGGCTCAGGCTCCAGGGGGAGCAAATGTGGCAAGTCCAGGGGACAGGGGAGGTTGTCACACCTCTTGGATTCTCCTGGTCTGGGTCCCTAGCATTTTCTGGGCACCTTGGCAAAACCAAGCATGCACGGGCCCCAATCCATTTCATGTATGCCGAGGAGCTGCTCTTAAAGAGGTGAACTCTGCGGAGGAGGCCAAGAACGCACTTACGCCCAGACACTGTGTTCCCCAACAGGCCAGTTTTGGCCTGGACTTTGCCTCATGTGGGTTAGCTGAAGTGGGAGTCAGTTGCTCTAGCCTTGGCAGAAAGCTGGCCTAACATGACGGCCACAAGCCAACCATCACCACTATTTGGCTCAGGAAAACGGCTCTCTCTGACGGGAAGTCTTTAATCTCTACAACAGTGGGGATCATGAGTTGAGAGTCCTGTTGCCTATTCCAGAAAGCTCAGTGGAACGGACAACCTAGCCTTCTTCAAGGAGCCCCCTTCCCCCTGAGCATGCCTAGGGGCTCAGATGAAGTCTGGAAGACAACGCTTACCACAACTGCTTAGAGCATGTGTTCATCTTAGCTGTTCCTCTGGGAGTGATGAACACAGTGGATCTGGGAGGATTAGTGGGATGTCCATAATCTCCAGGGAAAGACTTTTCCAGAAAGTGTCCCTGATCTCCAAATCTGGTAGCAGACCTGCCCCAATCCTGTCAGAATGCTCTCAAGAATGAGGGGTCTTTTTGGGTGGGGATTGTGTCTTTTCTGTCCTGTAATTGATCTCAACAAAGGTTCCTCGTGTGCTCCAGCCCCATTCTCTTCTGGAAGTAGCAGGGCCGGACAACTCCTCCTGACAGTGGAAACTTCCTCAGAGAACTTTGGATTCTTTCACAGGAGACAACCATACGTCAACAACCTCTCAGGAGAGTTCCCCCAATGACTTACTCATTCAATAGTGTGTGTGTGTGTGTGTGTGTGTGTGTGTGTGTGTGTGTGTGTGTGTTATCCCAAGTTATCCCTGATTAGTGACTAAAGATGCCTACAGTTATAGCTGGGCAGAAGAGAAGTGGGTGGGAAGAGAGGACTTGCTGGTGTGTGTACATATGTATACACACATATGTATGTGCATATAGTTGCCAGAGAAATTCCTCAGGTGTTTTCGTAGGAATTATCCACCTTGGGTTGTTTGTTTGTTTGAGACAGGATCTCTCTAGAACTCCCTCTGTAGACCAGGCTGACCTTAAACTCACAGAGATCCAGTCTCTGCCTCCTGAGAGCTGGCTGGGACTAAAGACCCGCACCTCCACCACCTGGTATTTTCCCCCAGTTTATTTTGTTTTGTGTACATGCATGTGTATGTGTGTGGCACATGCTTTCCATGGCACCCGTGTGGAGGTCAGAGAACAACTTGCAGGAGTCAGTTCCCTGTCTACCCTGTAGGTCATGGGGATTGAACTTGGGTTGTCAGGCTCGTACCGTTACCTGCTGAGCTATCTCATGGGCCCCACCTTGGTTCCTGAGACAAGGTCTCTCACTGACCTGTAGCCCACCAAGTAGGCTGATCTGGCTAAGGCGCCAAGTCCCGGAGATCTCCCTCTTTCCATCTCCGCAGCTATTACAAGAACTTTTATGCCGGTGTGAGGGACTGACTGGCAAGCCCTGTGCCCCGGACTTCTCTCCAGCCCCTGGAGGGTCTTACTGTTCTAGCCTCAGCAAGCAAAGGACAGAGACTGTGCTCTTGGGCTTTCTCTCTCACAGGAAGCAGGGAGCAAATGTGCTGATATTTACAATTTGATGTGAGTTAGACAGAAGAGCCCTGGGAAACTAAAGTGGAGGAAAGCTGGGCAGGGTGGGGCTGGTCTAAGTTAGGGAGACTGGGGAACAGGATCAAGAAAGTTTAGTTGGTAATAAAATATCCCTGACTC
Organism: Tokudaia tokunoshimensis; assembly: GCA_036184795.1. NCBI lineage: Eukaryota > Metazoa > Chordata > Mammalia > Rodentia > Muridae > Tokudaia > Tokudaia tokunoshimensis. The sequence goes on along the minus strand of BTHU01000013.1, from coordinate 3,494,118 downwards.
TCAGTGATCCCAGCACTCACGGCATCTTAGGAATCAAAATGCTTGCTGGGGGCTCCTGTGTGTGCTCCACGCCCTCCAGAGAGATGACTGTTCCCAATGTCTGGCAATGAACCACAGAACATTTGTGTTGGGGTAAGGATGAGCAGACTGCAGTCATCTCTGAAGCCCCTCTGGCCAGATATACAGCCAGCAGCAAGCTTTGCTCATGTGGCCACGGGCTTGGTTACAGCGATACACCCTCAGCTCTTCAACTCTTCAACTTGCTCTCCTGACTTGTCCCTTCCTAGGAGGATTAAGGTACAGGGTCCTTCTTGGCACTGGACCACCATGACTTACGGATCTGAATCAGGGCCCACAAGTCAGGTCCAGTCCCAGGGAAGCAGAAGTTGGGGCAGACCTAAGCAGAGGTCCTTCTGAGCCTCAGTTCTCTCATTTGTAAAATAGACATCTTTAACTATGTTAAAGAACCCGCAGAAGCCTCCTGGTACAGTTAGACACTTGACAAGAGACGGTGGCCAAGGGCTCCTTGAGCAGGAAGCTTAATCCAGCTCCTATCAGCTCCGATTCCTCATCCATTAAGCATGAATCAAAGCACTGGCCACTTGGGCTTACTGTGAGCGTGAGATAATACAGGTAAACCTCCTGGCACAGGGCCTGGGGTTTGATAATGTGTGTCCAATATTCAGTGGGAGGACTTCCTGCGAAGCTTAGTTTTCCCGAGCTAGAGTCATCTGGGAAGAGAGAATCTCAATGGAGAAAACATCCCCATTATATTGGCTTGTCGGGTAGTTGTACGACGTTTGCTTGATTAATGGTTGATGTGGGAGGGCCCAGTCCATTGTAGGAGGTGCCACCCCTCGGCAGGTGGTTCTGGGTTATAGAAGAAAGCAGTCTGAGCAAGCCATGAGGGTAAGTCAGCACGATCCTCTACGATCTTTGCGTCAGTCCTTGACTGAGCTCCCCTGGGTGATGAGCTGGAAGCTTAAATAGACCCTTTCTTCCCCAAGTAGCTTGTAGTATCACAGCAACATACAGAGCACGGAACGGCATGCCAGGAGTTGGAACCGGCAAAGGTGCTTTTGTCTTAGAAGCAGCTCTCGGGCTCTTTGAACAGGACCAGGATATGGGAAGTGGGAGGGACTTTCTAGAGGTTTTTGCAGCTTCAAGTTCTAGTTTCGGAATTGGAATTTACAACCCGGGGATAGATGCACCAGCAGGAAGGTCACACACTCGGAGGACAGTGGTGGCACCAAGTAGAGGTTACTCATAGATGCAGTCTCACGCCCTCACTTCCCTGTGAGCATTTCCATCTGCTGACTCGTCCTCACACAGCTTGGCCCAGGAAGCAAGGGCCTTGTCTTGGGGTATTCAACCAGACTCTTCCCCGGGTAGCCTGAATGTGAGCCTAATGCCCTAATTCTCAGCCTTCTTGACCCGTCACTGACTGGTTCCTTTTACAGACAGCAAGCAGCAATTCTGGGCATTGAATTATGATGTAAATATCTGATATGCAGGATATCTGATGTGATCCCCATAAAAGGGTCTTTCGATCCCCAAAGGGGTTGCAACCCACAGTTGGGAACCATTGAATTAAAGCCTAAGAGGTTCTAGGCTTTCTAGATCTGTTGAGCTTTCAAAATTGCAGCCTGTTCCCACATACACTCAGAAGCTGAACAATGCCCTACTAAACAATAACTTGGCCAAGGAAGAAATAAAGAAACAAATGAAAGACTTTTTAGAATTCAACGAAAATGAAGACACACCATACCCAAACTTATGGGACACAATGAAAGCAGTGCTAAGAGGAAAACTCATAGCTCTGAGTGCCTCCAAAAAGAAACTGGAGAGAGCACACACTAGCAGCTTAACAGCGGAAAGCTCTAGAACAAAAAGAAGCAAATATACCCAAGAGGAGTAGACGGCAGGAAATAGTCAAACTCAGGGAATGGGTGCGGTGGGAGCACCCTCACAGAGGCAGGAGGAGGGGGGACGGGATAGGAGGTTTCCAAAGGGGAGACCTGGAAAGGGAAAAACAATCAAAATGTAAATAAAGAAAATATCCAATAAAAAAAAAGAAGTAAAAAAAAAATAGCAGCCTGTTAGCTTTGGGTAGAGGGCAAGGGTGTTCCTAGAGGGAAGTCTTGAGATTCCCACCCAGCAGCTTCTCAGGGGGTGCAAAACACCCTCTCCCCTTGAAAACGTCCCACAACCCAGCAAGAACAAAGGTACCTGGTCAAGGGGACAGACAGCATAGGCAGAAACATGCGGTGTGTTCCTGAAGTGCCTCTGTCAGCCCAGGGCTCTGCACACCACCCAGCGTAAGTGGTGCCCAGGTGGCAGACAGTGGAGAAGGCAGCAGCGTTGTGTGTGGCAGGGACACTGTGGCTGCTTCACAGGTCACAGCCCATCACAGAGCCACTGGATCAAAGCTTGGTCAGAGATTTGGGGAATAGCTCTGCTCTCTCTCTCTCTCTCTCTCTCTCTCTCTCTCTCTCTCTCTCTCTCTCTCTGTGTGTGTGTGTGTGTGTGTGTGTGTGGTGTGTGTGTGTATGCGTGTATGTGTGACTACCTATGATGAAAGCCAAACATCAACCTTGGGTGTTACTCCTCAGGTGCATCTACATCACTTATTGGTCTCTCAGGCCAGAAATGGTTGAGTAGGCTAGCCTGGAAGGCCACTTAGACCCCCAGAATCCACTTGTCTCCCTGATGCCAAGATTACAAGTGTATGCCTTCATGCATGTGCACACCATCTAATATGTACAATTGCATGCCCTCATGCATGTGCACCATCTAATGTGACTTTCCAAAATGGAGGTCTTGGGCTCAAATTCAGGTCCCCATGCTCGTGTATCCTGCACTTTATAGGTTGGCTCTCTTCCCAGCCCTGTGGAGTCCTCCAGTGTGGGTGATGAATGTGAAGCAGTTTGTTTAGTGTGACACCAAGACGTGCATCCCCTGTGGGCCTCAGTGTTAGACAAGGCGAGTTCTCAGGTCCTGTGAACCTGCTTACCGAATGTCCACCTGTTGCAGGAGACTTAGTTGGCTCTTGCTATGGTGTTGCTGTTGACCTGAGAGGCAGGCAGAGGTTAACCACTTAGCTGTCCCAGGGGCATAACCCCTGACACCATACAAGTTTGGCTGGTTTGGCTGCTGCAGGGTTCAGTAGGCAGCTGTGGTGGGGAGAAAGGCTAAAGAGAGCTGGGGTCTTTCTCCTCAGAAGCACTTCCCCTTTCATTAGACAGAATTTTCTTGTAGCCTTCCCATTGCCTCACTGGGGTGGGGTGGGTAGGGGCTCCCTGGTTGGTTTTTCCAGCCTGAGACATGCCTTCCACTATTAGGCACCGTCAGCTGAATCTCTGCTTCCTCTTCTGCTGCTGGGTCTTTCCATTTCCCCAGCAGCTCCCAGGCAGGGTGCAGAAGGCTCTGAGGGGAGAAGAAGGCTTCGTGTAGCCAGGAGGGTGAGGGGAAGAAGGTCAGGGCCATCCCCAGACCTTGGCCTGTGGGGATGCGGGTGAGAAGAGAAAGGGCCAGCTGGCATGAGGTAACTCCAATGCTTCCTTCACCACCATCCAGACCTATGTGGCCCTCAGCTCTCCAGTTCAGGAGAAGACTGGTGGGGGCAGTCACACCCTAGGACAACCCAGGGAGTTGAGGGAGAGGGTATCACAGCTCTGGCTGGGTATCACTGGGGACTGGTCAGGTAAGAACAGAGGTTAATGGCTGCTGTATGAGAATAGGCCAGTACCAGTGTCCCTGGCATCATTCAGGGGAAATCTAGGCTTGGCTGTCCCTTCCCTGGCCTTGGAAGAGGGAAGCTGTTGAAATGGTTTTTTCTGGCTGGCACTGCAGCCTGCACACTGTCTAGCAATTGCTGATGCCTCCAAGAGCCATCTTGTGAGTGAACACTCAGGCAACGCTGTGCCAGAGAAATATGGGGTTGGGGTGGGTGCTGGTCGATGAGTGCGCTTCAGTCAGGAGGGAGGCATGAGCTTGGACTCCTTTGGTATTCATCTGGCATCCATTTGCTAACTGTGGAAAAGTGACTATGGGCCAAAAAGCTTCCTTGTCCAGAATGAACTGGACAGAGGGAAACATCCAACTCAAGGAGAGCGTGTGGTTTCCTTTACAGTGTGATGTCTACAACAGTCTCCACAAATAGGACAGACTCTGGAGTCAAGTTGACTGGGTTTGAGCCACCACCCTGGGACCAGCCTTGTGAAGTGGCTTTGGTGTCCTGTAAGGGGTGCTGATGTGAGGAGTTTCGTGAGGAAGGAGGCGCCTTGTGTAGTATCTGTGGATGCCCAGGACTGTCCTTTTACTAGATAGTTAGGGCCTTCACTCAGCTGTTGGGGAGATTTACAGTCTGGATGACAGGATAAGAAGCAAATATCTGAGTTCTCAGACAATAACCAAGATCTCAAGTAGCTTAGATGGTAGTGTAAAAGTGGGACCTGTGACAGACTGCCAGGAGGGGGGACAGTGTCCTCAAAGGCCAGCTTATCTTATGTAGTCCAATACTAGTTTTCTAGCCTCTCCTCCCCCAGCCATGTGGGGGATTTGACTGCAGGGACTCCACACCCCACCCCTCAACAGTCTGACCTCAGGCTAGATCTGATAAGAGAGAAGAGAAACAGTTCCTTCAAGATTGTCCCTAGGACAGAAAGCCAGGCAGAGCCTGTAAAGATGTCTTCATGAAGCAGTGGGCACTTGGCGGCTGCAGACTGAGCCCACAGCTCTGTGCGGATGAGAGCCGAGCAGAGAGGCAGCAGAGAGCGGCATAAGAGGGTGTGTCCGCCACTTCGCACCGCTGTAACCACGTGCCTTAAACACTTAAAGGAGGAAGGCGTTATTCTGGCTCACAGTTTCAGAGAGTTCAGTCAGGTGCTTGATCTCATGCGTTTAGTTAGAACACTGTGAGGCTGGAGAGACAGCTCAGTGGTTAAGAGCACTGACTGCTCCTCCGAAGGTCCTGAGTTCAAATCTCAGCAACTACATGGTGGCTCACAACCATCCGTAATGGGATCTGATGCCCTCTTCTGGTGTGTATGAAGATAGCTACAGTGTACTCACATATAATAATAAATGAATCTTTGGGCCAGAGTGAGCAGAGGTCCTGAGTTCAATTCCCAATAACCACATGGTGGCTCACAACTATCTGTACAGCTACAGCATACTCATATACATAAAAGAAATGAATAAATACATCTTAAAAAAATAACACTGTGGAGGTGAGCATGTGGTACTGTTCTTCCCTTAGGACGAAGAAGCAGAGGGGGAAAGAGACGTATAAGAAGGCTCCAGGCAAGCAGTGACCCCCTAAGGACAGTCCCTGCTCTATCCCTTTAATAGAGCCCTGCTTCCTACCTCAGCTGTGACCCCCAAGGACAATCCCCAAGCCCTATCCCTTCAATAGTCTGCCTCCTTGCTTTCACTACCTCCCCATGATGCCAGCATCTGATGAACCCATCAATGGACCAGCCTTCTTAGATCAGAGCCCTCACGACCCGCCTATCTATGGAAAGCAGCCTTGCAGGGCCCCGAGAGGTGCTTTGCTCTTACCTTGGTGGTTCCTCCACCTTAGGGTGAAAATATTAGATCAAAGGTTTCTGAGCAGAGCCAGGAAGGAGCCATTGCAGACAACTTTCCTTTCTGCTGGCCTTCAGTGGCCCAGGAAGCAGGATGACAGAGGGAATGGACTCTGGAGGACTGGCCAGGAAAGGACAGAATCTTCCAGAACACCAGGAGCACGCAGGCCCCGCAGAGCCTAGAAAAGTTGCTGTATCATAGTGAACAGTGTGGGGGTCAACACCAGGGCGCTGGCTGGGAAGCCAAGGGTTAGGTGGATGGAGAATGGGCATCTTCAGAGGAAACACAGACTGTGGAAGTCTGGCTGCTTTCAGCTGCAGGTGACAGAAAACCCAAGAGGGTCACACAGATCGGGGATGGCTGGCTCCACTCACCTGTGTTTGGGAGATGCCAGTATGTGTGGCCAGCTCCAGGGAAAGGCAATGCAGAGTTCAAAGTCAAGTAGCTCATTTTTTCCCAGTCTCCTTCCTCTGATTTCATCCACCTTCGGAACTCTCAACGCAGCTGCCAGATGATCAGTATCAGCCAAAAAAAAAAAAGTTGTTTTTCAAGACAGGGTTTCTCTTTGTAGTCCTGCCTGTCCTGGAACTCCTCTGGGGGAACCAGACTGGTCTTGAATTTACAGAGATCCACCTGCTTCTGCCTCATGAGTGCTGGGACTAAAGGCAAGTGCCACCATACCCTGCTTCAGAAAGTTGTTTTTAGGGAAATTGCTTTGAGAACCACAATGGTTGTCAGTGACCCTTGGACTATCAGCCTCCTGGTTCATGTCCAGGAAGAGAATGGCCTCTGTGCCCCAGCCTGGTTGGCAGGAGGCCCACAATTCATGCTGGTGTTGCAGCTGGGGACACACACATGTCATCCTCTCTGGAGGCACTGGCTGTTTGGGACCTGACTCATTGGCTTTTCCTGAACCTGTTCTCAGGCGTCAGGGCAATAGAGCTACATTGGTGGGCATAAGCCACTGCAGCCCCACTCCTGAGGTTGGGAGTAGGTAGCTCATTGCCCACCACAGGGCTGGGAAGCCCTCGTTATCGTGGGTAATTACTGTCAGGGACGGTGTTGGGTAGCCAGCCACGGGGCTGGGCTTGATTCTATGGGCAGCCTGGAGATGCTGGAGGTTTTTGATCTGGAAGTGAACTCTTTCGGATGGTGTTTCAGGAAGATTAGTCTGACCACAGCTGTGAAAGCCAACGGATGCCTGGCAAGCCAGAGTGAGGGAGGTGGTGAGCATGGCATTCACGAGCTAGAACGAGCAAGAAGGGATGGCCGTGAAGTGCTTTGGGAGAAGTGACTGGACTCAGCATACTGTCCGGTGTGGAGAAGAAGATGGCAGATGAGAAGGGAGCATTCAGAGGCGGTGCCAAGGTTCCTGACCTGGGGACGTTTGGGAATTCTGCTCATACCCCATTCCACTTCCCAAGAGGAGATGGCTCTCAGAGACCACTGGGAAATCAGGAATTACCATGGAATGTACAACACCATATCCGAACGGCCTGGTAGGGCACAGCCCTCTTTCCTTACACTTGGAAAACTGAGATAGGAGGACCCAGAGTCCAAGCCCAATGGGGCTACATGATAAGACACTGACAAAGGAGGTGGGGGAGGAAGAAGGGGGGGGAGAGAGAGAGAGACAGAGAGAGACAGAGAGAGAGAGACAGAGACAGAGAGAGAGACAGAGAGACACAGAGAGAGAGACAGAGAGAGACAGAGAGAGATGCAGAGAAACTGAGATAGAGACAGAAAGACAGAAAGCAATACATAGAGAGAGATAGCAATAGAAAGTCAGACAGACAGACAGACAGAGAGACAGTGGGGGGAGGGAGAGAGAGACAGAGAGGCAGAAACAGAGAGAAACAGAGAGACAGAGACACAGGGAGACACAGAAACATACAGAGAGGCAGAGAAACTGAGATAGAGACAGAAAGACAGAAAGCAATACATAGACAGTGACAGACAGACAGACAGACAGACAGACAGACAGACACACACACACACACACACACACACACACACACACACACACACACACACACACACGGGCCGGGGGAGAGAAGGAGAGCTTGAGATTGCTTCAGAGTCTGAATCCCCACTGAGTTGGAGGTGTTATATGCTGAGCAGACATTAAGTGAAGAGGGTGTTCACAGGAGCCTTCCCTGCAGCATCCCCCCCCCCCCCCGGCTGGCCTGGGTCCCTATTAGTTGTCCGGCGTTCTGACTTCATTCCTTTGCAGCAGCCATGTTTCTTTGGCTCACTGAGGAATCCGTAGAGCTGTCCGAGCAGCACATGCTGTGGCGTGTCTGTTGGGATTGGGGGTACAGCTCAGCAGGAAGGCAGAGAACATGACCACCACCCTAGAGACTGAGGGGGCGGACATCTTTGAAGATTGGTTGATGGTAAGGATTTCTCAAAGCATAATGACTTTAAATGAACCTGAATATGCTGTGTTTGGAAGCCTCGGAGTCTCTGTCACAGATCCAGCACATTCACGTAGCCTAGGTAGGCTCCATGCCAGCCGCTCTTATGCAGATAAAGATGAGGGCAATTTGGTGAACTGGTTCCACTCAGTCTTGGCTCCAACCCTTACCTCATTATTAATTACGGTAGTTAGTGGATGTGGAGCAAATGTTTCCTCAGCACCAGCCATTGTGCGGGGCTCTGAGACCCTCCCTGAGTCCAGCCGTACTGTTAGAGCCGCCAGCACTCTCTTGCCTTCATGGCTGTCCTCACCTCAGTCCAGCAAAGTTTACAGAGCTCACAGGAGGCTGGAAGAAATGATAAGGCATGACTCTTTCAGTCCGACTTTACGGCCATGCTCTGAGAGGCTCCTAGGACCGTGAACATATACGTAGGCCCATGGACACAGGGCCATTCTATCTACTAGGCAAGATTTAAACTAAAACTTCTAAAAATGGAAGATTGAAACAAATAAGCTTTTCTGATCAATCCTTAGAGAATTCAATTAAATCCCACTATTTCCAGAACATTCCAGTCTGTCCCTCCAGTCAGCGCTGTATGTGGGAGGGTGGATGGGCGGGCCAGCTGTCGGCTGTAGTGTGGTCTTGAAGTCCTGTTTACACAGTAAGCACACTATCTCTGCTCAGAGTATGGCTATCTGGGCTGTCCAGACGTGGTCACTGGAAATTGAACCTCTACCCGCCTCCCACTCGCCGCCACTGACTGGGTCCCTAATTGCATTTTGCTTATTGAACTTGTAGGGATATCCCAGGCTTCCAAATCCACATTGACTTTGCAAAACAGTTTTCCAAGAGGAAGAAGTAGCAGCTTCTGCTCTGAAAACATCCCCCATCTTCCCCACATCCCCTCTATCTCCCTGTCCACCTATCTTCCCCCTCAGAGCGAGGGTGCTGTGGGTAGGAACCTGACTCCCCAGACAATGCCTGCAATGGATCATACAGACACAACAGCTAAGTGTCTGCCTTTCCTTTTTCTTTGGTTGGGTGTTCACTTTGAAAAGGAAGAATTTATCCAGAAAAATAGCTCAGTGGGTAAAAGAACTTGCTACCAGGTCCAGCAACCCAAGTTCAAGACACACACACACACACACACACACACACACACACACACACACAAGTAGATAAAAAATAAGAAAATAAACATCAAAAAATTAAAGGGAGGGATGGAGGAAGAGGAGAGAAGGGAAGGGGATGAGAGGGGGAAAGAAAATTGTCCTTAGACCACCAAGATAGGATTCTGTAAACTGGGGGTTTGGGTTGTACCTCAGCTATCTGACTGGTTGCCCAGCATCCAAGATACCCTGGGTTCAACCCCCAGCACCACAGAAAACTGGGCACAGACATACACACCCATCGCTTAGCACTCTGGAGTTAGATTCAGGAGGATTGGGAGTGTTAGGTCATCCTTGGCTACATGGAGAATTTGAAGCCAGCCTGGCCTACCTGAGGCCCAGTCTTTTAAAAAAATAAAAAAATCGAAAGCTGGCTTTTTACTTACCTACTTTACACAGACTCTGTGATAGAACTTCATAGCTTCCAAATGGCCTTCTTTGTTTTATTGGCACCAATCCGACCAGCGCACATCGAAAAAGGGATACCTATATTTACTCTCTTCACAGGCGCCGGATAAACACGGTTCACTCACGGAAGACTGAACTAACTGGGCAGGTCTGCCAAAACTTAAATGGACTTTAAGAGAGCGTTTTTTAAGGCAACTAACTGCTCTATGGCCTGGCCACAGAATGAGATTTGGGAGACATTCACTTTGTCAGGGCCTCATTCCCTTTCCCCTTAGGTGACAAGACAGTTACCCAGAGGCTGAGCTCCACAGTCACACACAAGGCCACACAAGTTTGTGTGCAACAAGGGCCTCGTTCTCTGAAAGGAGCCCCTTGGAAAGTGGAGTCACGGCTGGGTTGTGATACCCATCTGGACTATGCTATGGACCTCGCGGCAACAGCTACTCTCCTAAAGACAGGAACTGTACTGAGCACCTGTCACAGGTCTGGTCCTGTGCCGAACACTTCCTCATCTTTGGCTGCCTCCCTCACCGTGTATTTTAACCTCTGGTTTTTCTCCTCTTGCAGATGAGAAGACTGCAGAGAACAGCCAGGTAGCTTATCCAAGATCACACAGTTGGGGCTTAAATGTTGAAAAATGAAAAACTTGGCAATGCTAAGGGCTTCTGAATGCACAGCAACTAATTTTCAATTCACACGTGTTTCGGGAGCATGTGTGGCCTCACCGCAGCCTCAGTTCTGACCACACAGCACATGGGGCCAACCAGAGCAGCCCAAACACGTGGGCTCGGATTTACTGCTGTAGTACATTAAGTCACAGCAGGCTTACTGTGCATCCAAAGCTTTCTGATGATATACTTAATCTTTTTCTTTCTTTCTTTCTTTCTTTCTTTCTTTCTTTCTTTCTTTCTTTCTTTCTTTCTTTCTTTCTTTCTTCTTTCCTTTCCTCTCCTCCTCCTCCTCCTCCTCCTCCTCTTCTTCTTCTTCTTCTTCTTCTCCTCCTCCTCCTCCTCTTCCTCTTCTTCTCCTCCTCCTCCTCTTCTTCTTCTTCTTCTTCTTCCTCTTCTTCTTCTTCTTCTTCTTCTTCTCTTCTCCTCCTTCTCCTTCTTCTTTTCTCCTTCTCCTCCTCCTCCTCCTCCTCCTTCTTCTTCTTCTTCTTCGAGACAGGGTCTCTCTATGAAGCCTTGGCTGTCCAGAACCTGGCTGTGTAGACCAGGCGGAACCCATCTGCCTCTGCCTCTTCCGCTGGGATTAAAGGTGCATACCATCACACCCAACTACAAAGATGTTTAAATTTTTTCCTACTGTAATTCTTTAACGAGTAAATATCAAATTAGTCTTTCACTGGATTGTATTATGTTGGAATGTTTGATTTTAGTTCATTTGAGTTTCATTAAAAAAAAAAAAAAGTCTGCCTGGCGGCGGTGGTGCCTTTAGTCCCAGCATTTAGGGTCAGGATTAGGGTGAGGATGAGGGTTAAGGTCAGGGTTAGGATTTTTGTGAGGCAGAGGCAGGCAGATCTCTGAGTTCGAGGCCAGCCTGATCTGTAGAGTGAGTTCCAGGACAGCCAGGGCTACACAAAGAAACACTGTCTTGAAAAAACAACCAACCAAGCAAACAAAAATCAAATGAATTTTGACTTGAGATTGGGACAGAATTTCCAACATTTTCTGAAATGGCCTTAGCACACTTCTGCCATTGTTAACAGTGTGACTAGAGTTGCTGATTAGGGACAGTACCAAACATCCTCAGGTAAGATTTAATCCATTCTGTGAAATCAAGCACCTGTCTCAGGATACAGATACAATAAAGGTAAATTTATGTGTACAGCAAAGAATTATCTTAAGATAAATTTTCTTATGATTTATTATTTACAAATGCTTGATTTGCACTCCTATTTTACACACCTATCTACTCAGGGTCTGATGCAAATCTCTATGGTATAAAGAGGTGGCGAGCAGAGAAACATTTAAGAAGCTTCCTTCTGTCTAGTATTGGAGAGGGTCGGTTTGTCTGTCTGTCTGTCTGTCTGTCTCTCCTTCCTTCCTTCCTTCCTTCCTTCCTTCCTTCCTTCCTTCCTTCCTTCCTTCTTTTTGAGATGTGGCTTTGTTTCTTTGTTCTCTCTCTCTCTCGCTCTCTCTCTCTCTCTCTCTCTCTCCCCTCCCCTCCCTCTTCCCCTCCCCCTCCCTCCCTCCTCCCCTCCCCCTCCCCCTTCCTCTCCCTTTCCCTCTCTCCCTCCCTCTCCCTCAGTGAGGTTTTGTGTGTGTGTGTGTGTGTGTGTGTGTGTGTGTGTGTTCATGTGCATGTGTGTGATACACTGTATGTGTGAGAGAGGGAGCCCGTGCCCATGTATGAGAGACAGAGTGCCTGTCTCCATGCGTGCCAGGCAGTGTGTATGTATGTGGTCAGAGACAACTTTTAGGAGTTGGTTCTATTTTCAGGCTTGGTGGCAAGTGCCTTTAACCACCAAATCATCTCCTTGGTACTCCCACTCCCATTTTTGAGACAAGGTTTCTCTGTGTAGTGCTGGCAGGCAGTCTTGGAGCTCAATGGTAGACCAGGATGGCCTCGAACTCCTTGTAAGCTTCTTGTTTTGGCCTCAAAAGTGTTGGTAGCTTATGCCTGATCTTAAGAAGCCCCCTAAGCTGTGTAAGCTGTAGTCCCTATGGACCCCACCTGCACCCAGGTTTGTCTTTAACGCTTTTGGTCTTAATCTCACAGCCATAGTTTGCATCCCATATACGTGAGGTGCCTATTCATTTCCTACCACACCAGACACAACTCCTTCCTGGTTGGGACTGCATTAATCTTAAATAAAAGTGTCCTGCTTAAAAGCCAGTTACTACTGTACGTTGGAAAATGTGGGGTGGGCAGAAAAGGTTGGGAGCCAGGGACCTTAAAAGCCTTAAAACCGGCTCTCTCCTGACACAGACATGGCATAAAAACACACTTCCGTAGGGCAAAGGAGCAGATGGGCAGGGTAGATTTTCCTCTGTGTCCTCCTGCCTCACACAGTACCGGGGGGAGGGGTGCTGCACTGATGGGTATGCATCACGACATTGCAAAGGCACTGCCATGAGAACGTTTCATTTCACTTAGCTTATCCAACTAACCAAGGTGACAAACAGAAAGGAAGTCCCTGAGGTGATTGAGCCCCTAGGATGGACATACAGACCCCCTGGGGGAGTTGGTGAGTGTATCCTCTCATCTACCACAGCAGAAACCTGTCTCCAAACAAGGTTGGGAAGTTCTGTAGATCCCTTCCCAGGACATACACTGAATGACACATCCAAGGCCACCCTGCCCTGCAGGACAGTCCACGATGCCCAGTCTCCAGGACCACGCACACTTTAAGAGACCTTGTCCCAGGAACCTCTGCCCCTGCTTTCATGAAGGTGTGTTTACCCAGGGCAGAGGAAGTGGCCCTGCCTAGGTTGGCCTTCATTCCTTGAATACAAGACAGAGACTTGGAATTGTACAGCTAAAGCTGAAGATACCTGCTCCTAGCTGTTCAGTAGGACAGTGAGCAGGTTCCACTGTTTATCAGCTACTGGGGTGACTTGTGGTTTGGTTATAGAAACTGACTGTCTTGTTGAGAGGTGTCCCAAATTAGAAGCAGTGGCTTTCTAGAAGACATCAGCTGGCAACTTGAATGCCACCCCGGTCCTAAAGAGAAGCAGGAGAAGAAAGAACAGAATGATACGGTCACTTCACTTTCCTAACCATAGTAATATACACTGTAAGTGCTCAAATATATGGCAAGAAGTTTTCTTTTTATGTGCATTGCTGTTTTGCCTGTAGGTATGTCTGTGTACCGTGTGCATGCCTGGAGGAAGCCAAAAGAGGGAGTCAGATTCCCTAGAACTGAAGCTACAGTGGTCATTTGCCCTGTTTGGGTGCTGGGAATTAGCCTTCCTTTAGTTTTTCCTTCTATTCATCCTATTGCTTTTTACACACACACACACACACACACACACACATACACACATACACACACACACACATACACACACACAGATACACATACACACACAAACACACACACCACACATTCACACACACATACACACAGACAGACACACACACACACAGACAGACACACATACACACATAAACACATATACAAATACACACATAGACACAGATACACGTACACACACACATACACATACACACTTGCAAACACACACACCACACATACACACACACATACATACATGCACTTGCAAACATACGTACACATATAATAGATATATACATATACACACATATATACACATACTTGCAAACACACCACACACACACACACACCACCAACAACAAAAGCAGTGACTAATGATTGGTGGGAGGGCCCAGCTCCTTGTGAGTGGTGCTGTCTCTGAGCTGGTGGTCCTAAGTTGCATAAGCAGGCTTAGCAAGCCATGGGGAGCAAACCAGAAAGCAGCACCCCTCCTTCACAGTCTCTGTTTCAGTTTCTGCCTGGCTCTTCCAGATGATAGACTGCAAGCTAAATTAACCCTTTCCTCTCTGAGTTGCTTCTGTTGTAGAGTTTTATCACAGCAATAGGAAGCAAGCTGATGCACCTGCCCCCTTAGCTGTTGATACTGGGAACTCCCCAGTAACGCCTATATGGGGATCAGTTTCAGAGTCTGTTTCTTTGCGACTCAACCTAACATAACGTCTTTAACAACATAATGACCTTTCATGAACCAACCAGACAGCAGACAATCAGGTAAAGGACAGCCAGTCTGGAGACGTACTGTTGTTAAGTGCATCCGTGAAACAAGTCAGCAAGAGAGCTCTAGGACTTTATCACAGAGAAATAATTTCGCAGGAATATATAAATAAACAAATAAATAAATATTCAAGGGCAGGTGAAGGAGTCTACAGGTTGAATTCCATGTCAGTCAGGGCCACATAATGAGAACCTTTACAAAAAAAAAGGGGGGGGACTGGGAGTTGAAGCGATGGGTCAGTGTATAAGAACATTTTCTGTTCTTCCGAAGACCTGGGTTCAATGCCTGGTACCCACATAGCAGCCCATGACTACCTGCAATTCCAGCTCCAGGGGAGCCAGTGCCATCTTCTGGCCTCAACGGTCATCAGGCATGCATGTGGTGCACAGATATACACACAGGTAACACATATATACATAGGAATGCATACATCTAAAATAAAAATAAATATTTCTTTAAAAAATTCAAGACTTTCCTCTGGAGCTTTGCTTACAAGAGTGAACATTTGGGGGAAAACTCCCTTATAACAAAATTATAAAAGTCCATTATAACCCTATAAAGCAATTGTATTGTAATGTAGATATGCATAAATATGGTACATTGATTAACATTAGAATATAAACATTATAAAAGTCCATTATAACACTATAAAGCAATTGTATTGTAATGTAGATATGCATAAATATGGCACATTGACTAACATTAGAATATAAACATTCTCCTCTCTCTCTCTCTCTCTCTCTCTCTCTCTCATCTCTATCCTTTCCCCTCCCTCTCCCCTCTCTCTTTCCCCCCTCTCTCTCCCTCTCCATTTCTCCCTTTCTCCCCCTCCCCCTCTCCCCTCCCCCTCCTCTCCCTCTTCCCTCCCCCTCCCTTTCTCTCCACCTCCCCCTTTCTTTCTTTTCCTCCTCCCCTCTCCCTCTCTCCCTCTCCCCTTCCCCTTCCCCTCTCTCCCCCTCTTCCTCCCTCTCTCACTCCCCCTCCTCCTCCCTCTCTTTCTCCTCTGTAACCCAACTGGTCTGGAATTTTACTATCCTTGTGTCTTAGCCTCCTGAGCGCCAGGCCTCCAGACTTTGTCTAATGCACTCTTTAGAACACATCACGAGGTAGACTGAAATAGCAGGTAGCACACATACAACACAGGATGAAACCTCCAGACGATTATGAAACAAACCTCTCATAGTGAGTTTCAGGGGGTGGACAACCAGAAGGGAAGTAAGTGGCTTCTAGGGGAAATGTCTTGGCCAGCCCTTACTGTAAGGTACCCGCACAGTTAGAGGTCAGCTCACACCCCTCACATGAACCTCCCTGGCTGTCTAAGCAAACCTCAACTCACTACAGTTTTCTAATGTCAGTCTATGGAAGTCACAGTCCCCATGTTGAACAACGGGTGTTTCTGCATCTGCTTCATGATTGAGTAGTGTGTGGTGTCCTCCTTCAGGTAAAGGTCTCTCCCTCTGCAGAGACTGGGGACTTTGTCAGCCCAACAGTGATCCAGTTACAGCAGGAGACCAGTGAGAGGGGACAGGAACTGGAGCTGTAGCAAGGCTTTAACTACAGCTGAGGAGCAGCTGAAGATGGGGAGACGCCGAGAGGTTTCTGTCAGCGCAGAGCAAAGCAGGGCAGAGAGATGAGGGAACTGCTGCTGACGTTGGTGGCAGTTAAAATCCATTGGTCACCTAGGCCTAGGCGAGTTTGTGCCCCCTGCTGGCCTTCGTGGGCACCTGCACATAGGTACACATACACAGAGGCAGGCGCGCGCACACACACACACACACACACACACACACACACACGGATGGATGGATGGATGGATGGATGGGTGTGGGGGCTGGATAGATGGATGGATGTGTGTGTGTGTGTGTGTGTGTGTGTGGCTGGGTGGATGGATGGGTGGATGGATGGATAGATGGATAGATGGATGGGTGAGTGGGTAGGTGGGTGGATGGATAAATGGATGGATGGCTGTATAGATGGATAAGTGGATAGGTAGATGGGTGGGTAGATAGATGATAGATAGAAAGATAGATAGATAGATAGATAGATAGATAGATAGATAGATAGATAGATAGATAGATGAAGAGAAAACTGGCCTGCCTGCAACACCAGTACTCAGAAGCTTAGGCAGAGAAAAACTCAAGTGTAGGGTTTATCTGAACCATGTAATGGATTCCAAGCTCATGTGGGCTACAGAGTAAGACCCTGTCTCAAAAACCAAACAGCAACAAACACCTGACGCCTCGCGTGAAGCAAGCAGTGACTCTGCTTTTGCTTAAGCTTGGAGGAGAGAGAAGGCACCCTGTGCATCAGGACGCGCGGTGCGTACATCCGAGAGCAGCAGGCACCCTGTGCATCAGGACCTGCGGTGCGTACATCCGAGAGCAGCAGGCACCCTGTGCATCAGGACACGCGGTGCGTACATCCGAGAGCAGCAGGCACCCTGTGCATCAGGACGCGCGGTGCGTACATCCGAGAGCAGCAGGCACCCTCTGCATCAGGACGCGCGGTGCGTACATCCGAGAGCAGCTCGAGAGAACCTTACTCAATCCCAGACTAAGTCAAGTGCGTCTAGCGCTTGGATCTACTTTATGCTTGTGGCCATGCCTAGAGTACAGGAAGAGAGGCGGAAGGCACACGGGGTGACAGGTCAATGCTACAAAATGGCCCTGGGGGTGCCAGAGCCTACTCCCAGGGGCGGGCTGGGGTCCCTGGAGTCTCCCTCCTGCAGAAGTGTCTCCCCTATCACCCCTCCACCTGGCAGGCTTGGAGCAGAGCCCTGAGCAGGTCTGCTCCTGGGGGGATGTGAACCGCACGCTCCCAGTGTCTTGTAACACTTTCTGGCTGCCTAGACTTTCATCTCCACGGGGTCGCAGGAAAGTCCTGGGGCTAGGCGTGGACAAAGAGTGGAAAGAATGCTATCTGACGCCTCAGACCACCTGAGCTCCCTCTCGTGTCATAGGCTCAGCAGCACAGATGGGTCCCCTGTGCTGCCGTTACTCTTGGGACATGGTTCTCTTGGGAACTTCTTGGAGAGAAGACACTGGCCCAAGCACGGGAGCGAACTTTCCTGGGCTCTCTGACCAACCCGTGCCTTAATTTCACAAGTGCTGGCCTCTAGTCATTTCCAAGGACAGGCCATGGTAGACTCCACTGGCAGACAAGATGTGGAAACGAGAGCTTGGGGAGATGGTTCAGTTGGCCAAGTGCTTGCCGCACAAGCGTGAGAATCTGAGATTTGTGAAGCCGTTCACTGCCATGATGTGTCTAAGGCCTTCTGGAGAAACTACACGGATGAAAAGAACAGTGGGTGTAACCCTGTCTCACATATCTAGCTCTCCAAAGTTTCTCACAGAAAGACACGAGCTTGTAGATCATATCGCCAGAAAGGGAAAAGAAAAAAGCTCCTTCAGCTGATTCTATCAGTGCAAGGGCAGCTCATGAGGTCACGTCTGGTGATCACAGAATTATCGTAATTATTTATTAAGGTATTCAGGCTTGAGATCACTGTCATCACCGCCTACAGTATGGACTCCCAACGCCAAGTCTAAATACTACTTGGCAAAAATCGCTCGGATGAACAACGAACCCAGGACCACACTTGAGGAGTTGGGGTAGGTGATAAATCATCAACTTCCCAAAGATGCTGTCCAGGGAACCCAGGCGTAACTCTGTCCCTCTCGCTCTACAGTATGTCTTTCCATGCGAGTGGCGCAATCCCTAGAGGAGGTTTAGCTGGTGTCACTTGTCACATTCCCATTTCTGAAAGCCGATTGATCCGGTCAGTTTCGGTTGGGCTCCAGAGTGACTGCTGTCTAAAGCTCATGTTGGGGCCCAGGTGGGAAACTGAGACCTAGAGGAAGAAGACGTTGTCTGGGGTGACAGTGATCATTCATCAAAGACCCCATTATTCTGACCCTCCATGGCTTAGATACCCCCTTGCAGGCTGGAGCATGGTGCAGGCTGGGCTTGGGAGCACAGCTCAGCAATGGACACCTGCAGCCCCAGCAGCTGCTGGCATGCCTCTAGTCATTTCCAAGGACAGGCCATGGTAGACGCCACTGGCAGACAAGATGCGGAAACGAGAGCTTGGGGAGATGGTTCAGTTGGCCAAGTGCTTGCACAAGCGTGAGAATCTGAGCTTTGTGAAGCCATTCACTGCCACGAGCTCCTCTAATTCCAGCAGTGCAGAGACAGGCGGAGCTCTGGGGTTTGCTGGTCAATCTGCCTAGCTGAACTGATGAGATCTGGGTGCAGCGAGAGACCCTGTCTCAAAACATCCAGTGGAGAGCCATTAAGGAAGACACCTGACTTTGATCTGGCTTTTACATGCGTGCACATGCACATGCACACCCTCACACACACAAACACCTCCCCCAAACACACACACACACACACACACACTCTCTCTCTCTCTCTCTCTCTCTCATATACATCTCCCATACCACATCCACCCACACAAACTCCAAATACACACCCACACCTACCACACTATATACTACACACACACACATATACATACACACACATACATACACACACATGCACACACACATACATACACACACATGCACACACACACACATGCACACACACATACATACACACACATGCACACACACATACACACATACATACATACACACACATAAACTCTCATATACATCTCCCATACCACAGCCACCCACACAAACTCCCAAATACACACCCACACCTACCACACTACACACTACACATACACACGTGCGCGCACGCACACACACACACACACACACACACACACACACACACACACACCTACCTATCCACACAGAGAAGAGCTGTGTGTACACATCTCCCAGTTTCCTGTGAATGCACTGTCACACCCTGTGGCTTAGAGCTGTAGTTGGATGTTGATAACTTGACTCAAAACCAGTCAGCTGAAGCCTCCATTGAAGAATAACTCAGCCTCTGTGCTACTATGTCCCATAGAGATGCCTGTGCTGCTGTCCTAACCTAAAGCAGAAGACATGTCCTACAATATCATCTGAAACATAAGTGCTGGGGAGACACCGAGCAAACCCAGACCTCTGAAAACCTGGTGCACTGGAGGCTGCCTTGGTGAGAGCTAGTGAAGGAAGGAGCAAGAATGAGAAATTCAGATTGTATCCCAAGGAGACATAGAAGAAGAGCTTCAAACATCCATGAACGACGGACCTGGGGCACATGCCTTTAACCTCAGCAGGAGGCTCCCTGTGAGTTCAAGGCCAGCTCCTCTATATACTGAGTTTCAGGGCAGCCTGGGTTACACAGTGAGATCCTGGTTTTTTGTTTGTTTTGTTTTGTTTTTGATTTTTTAAGTGAATGGAACCAAGAAAGAAGACGGGTTGTACAGTTCCACCTTTGTTTAACCCATCTCTACTGAAAGCAGTTAGGGGGTGGAGTGGGAGGTGGGTGGGGGGCATAGAGGAACACCACGAAGAACGCTAGGCAGTGTCACCCTGGACCTCCTGGAAAACTCCCATGCAGCTTCTCCATGCCAGACTGATCTTTACTACATTCCAATATCACCTAAATCCCAAAGCGTCACCTTTGTCAGCAGAAGTTGGGCTACCATGAGTCTTGTAGCTTCCTGGCACCTGGGCTCCTCACCCATCACTGCCATCTACGTTTGGCAGTAGAGGATATTAGGGGCGGGGCAATTAAAGCCTGATCAAGATCACAGTCATGGAGTTCAGAGTACAACGGAGCAAAGGGGAAACTTGCCAAGTTTCTAGACTCAAAGGACAGAACACTAGAGAGGATGGCGAGAGGCCAGTGGGTCACTTGCTTCCCTGTAGATGGACAATAAAACTCTCCAAAGCTAATGATTGTCTGGGAGCAAAGGCCTCTGAACACCTCCACCCTCCTCCTGTGCCTAACTCTCCGTTGCTGGTTACTCTTTCTACCCTTCCAGCTAGGGCTTAACAGGAACAGGGTCTCTCTGGTGGGAGATCTTGTGTTCGTTCTCACAGGCGGCTCCTGAGAAGGCCCAGACTACCAGCTTAGGCAGGCTCTGTGGTGCTGTAGCGAACAGAGCAGATGCTTCTGTATGTGGACTCTTGCTCGGCCGCAATGCCAGACAGATGTGCTCCCTTGATCCACCCTCTCTGAGTTGAGAAACAGAGTCAGTGGTCACAACGCTCTTCAGGGTACAGGGCTCAGGCTCACAGGAGGGGCTTTTCAGACCCTGTGTTTATTATATGGATGGATTCTGGGGCATAGGACTTGCTGCTGACGGGCGAAGGTCTTGCTCTTGGGGTGGGCTCATGGCATTCTGGAGTGGGAGGAAGATGGAGGAAGATGGCAGACCTGCCCGGAACCGCTACCATCAGAGCGGTTCTTCCCCTACCTTCAAAAGCACCAATTCAAAGCATTTCGAAAGAGCAGCATGTGTGGAAACTAACAAGCAAACCACAGCTAAAGGAGACCCTCTTTGAATGTGGATCTTGTCCTGCACTGAGCCAGTCTGGACAGGCCTGAGATGTGAAGCTCCTCAGTGGCTAGGGTCCAATTTTAAACACAACTGTCATTTTTTCTTGATATTTTCCCACCCTCCTGTCTTCTTTGGCTGAATGTGCTGGGGGAAAGGAGCTGGGTTCTGAGGTGATTCCCACACATGGGAGCTTGCTTTGTGGAGGCTCCTTTGGGGGGTCAACTGTCCACAAGTTGCTTTTGAACTGTTACTACAAACCGTTTTTAACTGCAAAAGAATTTGTCTTAAAGCCAGTTTTCCCAAAGGTAAAATATAATATTTAAAACTCTATAAAAAAAAGTCATAAAGAAAAAAAGCTGGGCAAACCTTCCACCGGTTCGTTACACCAGCACACTTCAAGTGTTTACTGAGTCCCGCTGTACTCTGGGCAGAACAGGGTTTAGCTCAAAGTGCAAGCCTAAAGCTCTCCCTTGAAAGTGGAGGACCAGGAGAAACACAAAGAGGAGGAGATGAAGGAGATGATGAAGGAGGAGGGAAAGGAAAACAGGTTTTCAGATTAGCATACAGTGCTGCATGCCCATAATCCCAGATAACCCCAACTGAGACAGGGGGATTGCAGGTGCAACGTGGCAAGGCTTTGTCCTAAAATAAAATTAAAATGTGCCAGAGCTGTAGCTCAGTAATGGGTGAGTTGCCTTGTTTAGGTCCCAGCAGCACCAGATAAACACTAAATTAGAAATGTAAAGAGAAGTATCCAGGCTAGTGGGGCTATAAGACAGTCATAGCCTACAGCAGGGGCTAAAGCGAGGAAACGGACATTTGGTTCTGAACGGCGGAGAAGACCTTCAGTGAGGATGGAGAGCAGTCCCGGCCGAGGAGGCCAAAGTGAAGTGGGGTGGAGATGGGCGTGGGAGGCAGAGGAGGCACAGGATCCTGCAATTAGTGGATTAACTCAGTAGCCAGGCTATTTGATAAGGTATGCAGCCTAAGCCAGCTTCCCAGCAAGGTCAGATTCTGGAGGGGCAGAGCAAAACCTACCAAACTATAAGAAAGGAAATGAAAAAGTCTGAGACTGTGGGACCTAAACTAGCGAGCTAAGCATTACTTACTATCCATCATTTGGATCCTAGAAAAAGCAAGGCTGTTGGCCCCTCTCAGTTTCATCGTTTATGAGGTTTTACTAATCTGGCTTGGTCCCCAGACTCCCACCCTCACCCCTTCCTCACACATCCCCCCTCTTCTCCATCCCCTGGATAATTTTGAAATGAATTATCACACCCCTCATCTGCAAATATTTCAGTTGTTTTATTAGCATTTGGATGTGAACAACATCAAATTATACAGGTCAGAGCGTGTTTCAGAACAAAACAAAACATGAAACTGGAGATCTTGGCACCACGATCACATCCCTAGGCTGAGCCCTTGGCATGTGTTTTCCCGGTTCTATTCCGCTCACAAGCAACCCAGGGGCTCAGAAGAATTCCCAGGGGCTTTGGAGGAGATGGCATGAAACTGAGGTGCCCGGAGCTCTTGGCTTTGCTGCGGTGCTTGGGCCCTTGCGGATGCTGGACACCCGGACAAACACTCCCTGTACATCTTCATGCTGTTTCCAACGCGAATCAGAGAGGCTTCTCAGCAACATAAGCCCTGCTGTAAACCTGACTCCTCCCAGAGCAGTCAGGTATCTGAGGATGGTGGAGCAGCCTGGAGCGAGGACCAAAGCAGAAGAGGGGGGCGGGGGGATGGGTGTGGGAGGCAGATGGGGCGCAGAGGGTCCGGAGGCTCCGAAAAGGGATGTGAAACTGAGTGGGAGGCAGAGAACGAAAGTAGAGCACGTTATCCTGGAATGAGGATGAGTCACGCTGAGAACGCTCTCCCACTGCAAGCGACTCTGAGTAACACCCTAAACCAGGAAAAGAAACGAGGAGTGTATGCAGCCCTTGATGATGACGGAGAGCTCGCTCGCTCGCTGGACTAGGTGTGTTTCCAGGGATGGGGCGCCCCTCCTGGGTAGCCCGGAGTGAGCCAGCTGTAGGAAAGGGGCAGACCTGAGTGAGTTTGGGGGGGACTTTTCGATGGCGGCTGTGAGCAGCCGTGGCAACAGTAAAGATGGCCCGGTCCAGGCATGAACTATAACACTAGGGACAGAACTGTGCACAAGCTCACACCTGCGAGCATCCGACGTGCCGGTCACTCTCCAAAGCACAGACGTCACCTCGTTTAGTCTGGAGGGTAAACTCCGATATTCTCACACCATCGGGGAAACCGAAGCTTGAGCGGCCCACCCACGACCCCTGGGTCATAAACAGGAGAGTCAGAATCGATGTTCTCTTTCCAGAGTCCTCCGAGCTGTTATTGTAGGTTCTCTGGCCGCGCTTGGGTGGACGGAATCACCACAGACGCCTCAGTTCCATCGTTCAGTCAAAAAAAAAAAAAAAAAAAAAGAAAGAAATCCGGAAATAGTCATGAAATGCTGTCTAATCAGCAACGACAGGCCCCAAATAAGCAGAGATGAACTGTAAACCACTGAGAACCAAGAAATAAGCTAGTGGAGGTGTGGCGGGCACCTGCTCCCGGGACACTGGCGAAGGCTGAAGCGAGCAGAGCAAGAGCGTGGAGATGGAGCGGGACGGGACGGGACGGTCGCCCACGCAGTGTGAGAGGAAATGGTGGTGGGTGATACATTTTCGAAGTCTTAACAGTACCTACCCAGAGACTGCGTCTCAGTTCAAAGGGAAAAAAATTAATTATACGGTAAAGGAGCTGGGCAAGTGTGGAATGGGCGGAGAGAGATTAAAGGGCGTGCTGCTGGGAAGGGACAGATGGACGTCGATGGCTCCCAGGTCAGAAGCCCCAGAAAGACACGATGCCTCTTCTGCAATATTCCAGCCGAGAGAACAAAGCATCAGCCGAAGCGGATGGCCTTTTATCGGATCAGCCTGAGGCCTGTGTATGAGAGGCCAGTGCAACACTGCGGAGCTCCACCCCAGACAGGCTCTTACTGTGTGGCTGAAATGGACCTGGAATGCGCTCTGGAACGTGCTTTTAAGCCCACTCCGGCCTCAAGCTAATGATGTTACTGTCTGCTTCCCCCCAAATCATAAGAACTAGATTCTTAAGAATATGTCAACATGGGCTGGAGAGATGGCTCAGGGGTTAAGAGCGCCAACGCCCCTTCTGAAGGTCGTGAGTTCAGATCCCAGCAACCACATGATGGCTCACAACCATCTGTAATGAGATCTAGTGTCCTTGTCTGGGGTGTCTGAAGACAGCTACAGTGTACTTACATATAATAAATAAATAAATAAATCTTAAAAATAAATGTATGACATCAAACCTGGCTCCTCTATTTAAAAAAAAAAGAATATGTAAACATTATAAAGAACAAAAAAGGGGGAGTTATGGGAAAACTCTAAGTGAAATGAGGGGAGCGGCTGGTAATCGCCTTGGAGGGGAGGGGACAGTGTTAGGAAGATGTGAGTCACTGGGTTCACAGACAATGGCATTCTAACTTATAAAGCAGGCACATGTACTATGGCTATGTAACAGAATAGCCCTATTTTTTCTGAGATGTATATTAAGGTGTTTGACTTTGGATTACATTTGGGGTGTGTGTGTGTGTGTGTGTGCATACATCAAAGGATAACTTTGGAGAGCTAGTTCTCTCCTAACCTGTGTGGCTTTGTTCACATCCTCCAAAAAAACAAAGACACAATGAGCAAGGTGTCTGTATAATCTTAGCTCTCAGGAGAGAGAGGCAAGAGGAAGGATCACAGCAAGTTCATAGACAGGTCTGCTTGGCAAGTTCTAGAACAGTTGGGGTTACACAGCAAGAACCTATCTCAAGAACAAATGAGAGAGGAAGCACAAAACGCAAAGCCAAGGGGAGAAAACCCAACAACAGGTAAACCTGGGTACAGATCTTATGAATTTCAGAATACAGAGGGCCTTTGACTTACTGTGGGGTTACCTCTCAATAAACTCCCTGTAAATTGGAAACATCATAAAATACGATTAACGCATCTGTGATGGCTGACTCGACTGTCAACTCGACATGTTTAGAATCACCAAGGAAATGAACTTCTAAGCATGCCTGTGAGACAGTTTCTAGAAGACCTAAAGGTGGGATGATGCCACCCCAAGGGCTGGCATCCTGGAATGAGAAGGACAATGGCAGACTGAGCACCCGAGCACTGGGAAGATGCTCTGGGCTTCCCGGTCCCAGTGCCTCTAGCTCCCGCGGCCAGGCCTTCCCTGCTAGGATGGGCCGCACCCTCCAGCTGCAGCCACAACAACTGCTTCCTGCTGTAAGCGGCTTTGTTGAGGATTTTGCTCTGGTAAGAAGAGGCTGCTGGCCGCTCACCCTCCGGAGAACACGGCTTAAGGGCCAGTTCAAAGTACAGTGCTGCATATTGTAAGTGTGGGGAAATATAATATCAGAAAATCAGTGTACGGTTTCTGCCGAATGCCTGCGCAGTCAGGAGAAAAATCCCAAGTCAGACCACCGTAAGTCGGGGCCATCTGTAAGTCCTGATAAGACATTTTATCTTTCAATCGCCCTGAGATCATCTTCCAGGGTGGTGCTCACTGAATTCTTGGACGGTCAGGGAGAACGCCTGGCATGGAGCCATGAGGATAATCACTGTTTCCAGAAGCTCAAGGCTGAGCGGTCTTCTGGTTAGCACCTCAGCAAATATCGACAACCTACCCAAGATTACTCTGCAACAAAAGCCATGCAGAGTCACCAGGAAAATCAACACCTTCAGTGTGCCAGGAAGGAGAGCTTCTCTGTGTAGCCCTGGCTGTCCTTGAACTTGTTCAGACTGGCCTCAAACGCAGATCCATCTGGCTCTGCTTCCCAAATGGGAATGAGGAATCTTATTTAACTCACTCATCCACCCATCAGAAGGATCAGTGTGAGTGACCACCTTTGCAGCGTGCATTTGAAGTGTACTGAAAACAGGTTTCGAGGCAGTAGGGGAGGGCTGGTGACACAGTGGCAGGGACACACTCAGCCTGGGGCTTGGGAGACACTAGTGAACAGCTTCTGTCAACAGGATGATTATTGTCATTGTATGTTTGAATCACTACTGTGTGTGAGGCCCTGTGGATACACAAAGATAAAAGGTTTCCCTCACATGTGCCAAGAAACTCTGGGAAGTGGGAGAGAAGCTCAGAAAAGCAATGTGTCTCAGGGCAACAGATCAAAATGCCAGTCGCGAGTGCTCCAAAGGGGTGGCTAGGAGAAGCTCCAGGAAGGATATGTGGTCAATGTAGGTGATAAGGATAGGAGTCTCATCATTCATTAATTCATTCATTCATTCACCTATGCAGTTATTCAATTATTTCCATTTGTTTGTTTGGTTTGAGGCAGGGACTTACTATGTAGCCCTAGCTGGCCTCACTCACAGAATTCCAACCGCCTCTGCCTCTTAAGAGCGCGTGGATTAAAGGGGTGTGCCACCATGCCAGGCTTCACTCATTTTTTAAATGCAAAGTACTATGCTAGACACTTATAAAACATGAGTTAAAAAAAAAATATTGGGGGCTGGAGAGGTGGCTCAGTGGTTAAGAGCACCATCTGCTCTTCCAGAGGTCCTGAGTTCGATTCCCAGCAACCACATGGTGGCTCACAACCATCTGTAATGGGATCTTCTGACATGCAGGCACGTGTGGATAGAGCACACCTGTGTAAAATAAAAAATAAATAAAATCTTTAAAAAAGAAAAAGAAAAAAATAATACTGAAGCAAGCAAGAAAAAAAATATGGTCTGTTAATGATAACTAAAAGCTAAATCATGTAATGACACATGCCTTCAATCCCAGCATAAGGGAGCTCCATGATAATATAGAAAGACTCTGTCTTGGGCTGGAGAGATGGCTCAGTAGTTAAGAGCACTGACTGCTCTTCCGAAGGTTCTGAGTTCAAATCCCAGCAACAACATGGTGGCTCACAACCATCCACAATGAGATCTGACGTCCTCTTCTGGTGTGTCTGAAGATGGCTACAAACTTACATATAATAAAATAATGTTTTTTTTAAAAGAACTCTGTCTTGAAAAACAAACAAAGCCAAAGCTTAAATAGGAGGCCCAGGAATCTGTAGTCCCAGTCAAGGCATGACCCTGCTCACCACTGTGCCGTCCTGAGATTTCACGCAGTCCTGTGAGGTGGGCTGATAAGTTGTCACAACTGTGTGCAAGTCTCTTTGCAGGAGACAAGTTCTCCTTCTGATCTCTAGGCATGAGGTTTCCGGGAAATTTTCCATTTCTTTGTGGTCCATTGTTTACAAGAGTATCCTTAGATACTGCTAGATGGTTTACAAACTTCTGGTGTGTGGTAGAGAGAGGCCAGGTACAAAGGAAATTACTGGAGGGCAATGGGGCCTTCTGGGGAAGGCTCAGGAGACTGCTATGAATGTCTGTCCCCCTCTGTCCTAGAAGTGTGTCCTTCCTGTCATCCTGATGCATGGAGCAGACCCTCTTCCACCAAGGGTAGCTCTTTGTCCTCCTACCTGGCACACCAGGAGACAAGTAAGAGGGACAACACGGACTCATTTCCTCCAGTGTGGGTGGCACTACTATTCCTTATGACTGCCTAGGGCGTTATCTTTGTCTTGGTGGTGGGCACGTCAGAGGCAATGGTGCTTCAGGGACTGACCAGTGTGTCCCCGCAGGCTGTGAAATGGTCACCTCTGACCTCATTCATGTCAGAATAAACCCTGGAGCCAACATAAGGCATGGTGAAGTCCTTTCAGGGGTGTGGTGGTTTGAATGTGCTTGGCCCATGGGAAGTGGCATTATTAGGGGGTGTAGCCTTATGTAGAGGAGGTGTGCCCTTGTTACAAGGAAGTGTTATGCTGCAGAGGCTGGGCTTCGAGGTTTCAGGTACATGCTCAAGTCTGGCCAGTGTGACAGTCTTCTAGCTGCTGTTGAGGTCAAGATATAGAACTTTTGGCTCCTGGATGCTGCCATGCTTCCTGCTGTGATGAAAATGGACTGAACCTCTGAAACCAAGCCAGCCCCAATTAAATGTTTTCCTTTTTAAGAGTTGCCTTGGTCATGTTGTCCCTTCACAGCAATAAAACCCTAACAAGACAAGAGGCCTGCAAGGTGTGGTCTGTAGAAAGAGCTGCAGTGGTCAGGGCTTTTTTGAGAATTAGGCAGAGAGACATGTCGCTCTCCTCAACTCCCATTTGCTTTCTCGGAATTAGGACTACTGATGCTCTTTGCTCAAAAGGAAATTATTTAAATCTGGGAGTGGTAGTTCATGCAACAGCTCGGTGTGTGGATTCAGGGAAGTGAACTCAGGTTGTCGGGCTTTGGCAGCAAGTGCCTTTACCCACTGAGCCGTCTCACCAGCCCCCTAAATGTTTAAAATCCCAAAGTATTAACTTCTCTCTGGCACAATATAAGCCACCTAGAATGTCACCAGTTTTAAGGAGTACCTTCTTAACAAGGGTAAGGTATGGCATTTAACATTTGAACATTGAATAGAAAAGATCATCTTAAAACATGGCTGATGAGTAGGAAGTAAGCACAAAGAAGCAAAGTTTAAAGATAAAGGTACTTCCCCCTGGGAATAAGTTAACGCTGTGCAATATCTTCCTTTTAGGATTAACAAGAAGCTTGTGAGCAGAGCTTGTGGTACAGAGATGTAGCCCAGCTCCTTGGGAGACTGAGGCAAAAGGACTTGACTACAGGGTAGCCTGGGAACACAGTGAAATGCTGCTTTGAGTTTACACTCTAGGGACACAAAATGCAGCTGATTACAGACACCAAGAGCTGGAAACGCAGGATCCCAGACCCCACTGTAGACCTCCAGGACCTGAGTCTGCATTCTAGCAAGTTCCCAGGTGACTCTGGTCTACGCTAAAGGTGGAAATGACAGCGTTTCCATCAAGTTCTTTGGAAGACATCCAGGTTGTCAAAGAAACCACAAGTAGCGGTTAAACTGACCAGAGCAGCAGGCAGAATATGGCGCTAATTCACCCCACAGAACTACGTGTAAAGAGGACCCAATTTTGGAACACGTCACTAGAGAATCAGACCTTGGAGTGACCTGTTAAAGAGAGGTGTCACTAGCAAGTAGGCCACCTCCCCTTAGTGCTTATAGTAATTACAAATTAACGAAAGACTCACAGAGCCAGCGATGTGGAGGAACAGGGAGCAGAGAGAACCGGAGTCTATAGACCTTCGTGTGGTCCTGAGCTTCAGACCAGCTTGCTACCCCAATGAAGGTGTGAAGTTACAAGCCACGTTTCACATCCATAGAGTACCATAGTCACGAGCTGTGGGGCATGGGACAAATTTCTTAGCTGCCTAGTATCTCCACTCATTGCCTGTAGATTCTGCCTCACAACTTCACAGCCCTCATCCTGAATCAAAACCAAACAGCACTACAGAGAAAGCTGTGGAAAACCCACACTGTGGGGCTGGAGTGCCGCAGTAGATCACTTGCCTAGCATGGCCTGTGACTCTTGTTTGGTTGGTTGGTTGGAGACATGGTCTCATGTAGCCCAGGCTAGCCTTGAACTGTAAAGCCAATGATAACTTTCAACTTCTGGCCCTCCTGTCTGCACCTTAATACCTGCTGGCATGACTGATACATGGCTTGGTCATGCCTGGTCACGCCATGCTGAACATTACGTATGTATCGTCAAGCTACCCCCATCCTAAGTCTTCGGCCTAATGTCAAACAGCATCTTTGCTAAGACAAGAGAGCAAGACGTGAAGCGCTGTCCTCCAGGGATGACCTGGTCGAGGATCAGGGGTTATCCCAGGAAGTGATCTTTAGCTGACAGCCAAGGATGTCTGAGATTCAATGGGGACAGGAGTGGAAGAGCGACCCAGGAGAAGGAACAGTGTGTGCACAGGGTGAAGAGGACGGCACAGCTATTAGTCCTGAGTGTCAATCTGGGTATCCTCTACTATGATGACAGAAATGTCCAGATCTGAGGTTTGGTTTTTATTTGAGACAATGTTTCTCTGTGTAGCCTTGGCTGACTTGGAGCTCTCTGTGTAGACCAGGCTGGCCTCGAACTTACAAAGATCTACCGCCTCAGCCTCCAGAGAGTTAAGGTTGGAGGTGGTGCCACCATTCTTGGGACCACTGTGGCAGCTACAGCTTGGGACAGGGACTGCAGGGGACTTTTATGACCTAGAAGAGAGTCTGGAATGGCTGTCCTCCACAGAAGGCCCCCCCACCCCGGACCTCTCTGTCCTCCCAAGCAGCCTTCCGCCAGAAGAGAATCAGAAGGCTGTAGTCCAGGAGGAGCCACTGTAGCCAAGAACATTAGTTGAGGAGCTGGCTGGCCAACTGTTCTGAGTCCCCGAGAACCAGTTTATTGAAAGAGAAATGTGGGGGGGGGGTAGTTTCTGAAATCACCAATTGAAAACTCAGCCCTGGATTCACACGCTCCAAGGAGAAGTGACTCAAAAGGCCCCATCCAAGAGTGTCAACCAGGTCACTCTGTCTCCTTGTCCCCAATAATGAAGCCACCTTGCCAGGCCTGGTGCCAGGTCTAAAAATCCCAGCTTCTTAAGAGGGGCTGAGGTGGAAGGTTCACAGCTGCCTGGGTAACGTGGTTAAGTCTATCTCACTACATCGTAGCTCAGTGGTATAGCACTTCCCTAGTATACTGGAGGCCCAAGCTTCCTAGTCCCAAAGACAAGCATCCCTTACCCAAAAGATGTGGTAAGGAAGACTCAGGGATGTGTACAAGCTTGTTCAGACACACAGGGACTTTTCTTTTTCTTCCTTTTTTTTTAAAGGCCCAAGCTGGTCTCAAACATGAAATGTAAAGGATGACACTGTATTTCTGGTCCTTTGGCCTCTGGGATTATAGGCATGTGCCACTGAGCTAGATTTATGCCATTCCGTAGGCTGGACCCATATGTGCTACACAAGAACTCTGAGCTACATTCCCCTAAAAAGATGCTTTGATTATTTCATTTTATTTTTTAAAAGGGGACATGGTAAGTCCAGGACTGGCCTTGAACCCCCATGCCTGACAAAATTCTCTTTAAAGCATATATCCTTTGTGCTTTGTGACTTCCGAACCTGAAGAATAAAAAAAGACTACAGAAGACGAGACAGATGTGATGGCTCATGTTTGTATTCTCGGTACTTGGGAGGCTGCGGCAGGAGGATGGAGAGTTCAAGGCTAGCCTGGGCTGTATCTCAAGCATATCTTTAAAACAAAAAACAAATACCACGACCAAAGAAGTGTGAGCACTCCATCCTTACGATGACCTGAGCCTCCACCTGCCTCTGTTAAGTTGCATAGCACCTAAAGCACGGGGGGGTGACCTAGCTGGCTCAGTAAAGATGCCTGCCACCAAGACTGACAGCCCGAGTTCAATCCCAGAATCCTTATGGTAAAAGGAGAGAACCAAATCATAGGAGCTGTCTTTGGACCTCTACATTCTTGTGTCCACACCGAGAAGTGTGACCAAACATCCACAGGTGCTTGTTTTGTGGTGCTGGGGACCACAGCCTAATGCCAGTGGGTGAGCAGTGCACCTCACATCCAAACTTCTCTTTTCACTGTTTCTTCTTAATAAGTCGCTCAGGCCAGCCTCAAACTCACTCTGTGGTTCACGCAGACCTAGAACTCCCCTGCCCCAGCCTCCAGACTGGTTAGGCTGATATGCCTGAGCTCTTACATGCTTCTTTCTAGTAAGCCCCACAGCATGGGTGCTGGTGCCTTAATTTTCTGCTGTGACTGCAGAACTTGGGCTCCACTTTCATTATTCCTGAAAAACAAAACAAAAAAAACCCAACATTTCTGTATTGTTAGCCTCACCCGAGATCCTTCGGTTCCACATAGGAAGACAAACACTGGGCCCTCCCAGCAGTGGCGGGCAGGTCTCTGCACACGGTGGGCTTCCTGCCCCAGGGCTCCTTACCCGCTTCCCTTGGGCTGCTGAGACCTTTTGCGCTATTCCTGAGTTTTACTGCTACATTGTTCCGAGTTATTCTTTGTTCTGTTGCTTACTCTTCTTGGGGCAGCTAAACAAATATCAAACCTTGGCACTCATGTGATTGCTAGAGATTTCGATTCATACGGAGAAACGACTCAAGCGCTTTCCAAAAGACACAGGCATAAACAAGCAGATTTCCCCAAGTTTTCCCTTGAACATTGGACGTGACTTAGTGTCAGCCCAAGTCAAACGCACTCTGGTGTTCTCATGGTTCTGTGGTGTTTTGTTTTTGGGTCTTTCCAGGCAAGGCTTAACTTTATATAATGACTTTTAAAACTTAAAACAACAAAACAAAACAAAACCAAAAAGCATTGTGTGTAGGTCAGAGGACAACTTAGAGAGTCAGCTCTCTCCTTCCACCGTATGGATCCTTGGATCAAACTCAGGCCATCCAGCTCTGTGTAGCATCTTTAGCAGGCAAGCCGTCTTCTTGGTCCTACACTTTTTTTTTTAAAGAAAAAAAGTAGGGTCTATGTGCCCTGGCAGTCCTGGAATTGTGTAGATCAGGCTAGCCTCTAACTCACAAGAGATTCTCTTGCCTCTGGGATTAAAAGCAAGCACTACCACACCCAGCTACACTGATTTTTGACAATATTCAGTCAGATGTGTTTGTCTAGGGCTTTCACAGTTCTCTAAGATTCTACCTGAGTTCCACCAAGAGTGTCAGGTTCAGAGGACTGAGTGTAGAGCACCTGTTACTCACCTTTCAGTCGTCTTGGCAATTTCCAAAACTGCCAGTACTTTATCTCTAGGGTGTGCTAGATTTAATCAGCTTGGGTGTGAAAATTATCCAGCAAGTTGAGTTGGCTGGCCATTGTGACTTCACACTTTGGGGCTGTGGTGCCCCACCCCTACCAGGGGGTGAGGGAACAAAGCAGCTTTCTGGGAGACAGCTTGAATGTGAGACAGACCCCTCAGCTGTGGCTGCAGTTGGAAGCTGAGATGTGGGGAAACATCTTCCAGGCTGGTCTGTTTTTCCCCAGCCGGGGGCAAGCCCTGTTGGCAAGGCAAGCCTGCCTTATTCTTATTATTTACTTATTGTTTCTGCTTTGCCTATCAACGTCTTTTAAAGCAGTAGTTCTCAACCTGTGGGTCACGACCCCTTTGGGAGTCAAAGAACCCTTTCATGGGAAGGTGGGGGTCGCCTAAGACCATTGGAAAACAGATATTTACTTTAGGATTCGTAACAGTAGCAAAATCAGTTATGAAGTAGCAATGAAAGGGTTGTAGCATTAGGAAGGTTGAGAAACACTGTTTTAAAGACTTTGTCTCAATAAAGGGTCACAATAGGAGGCAAAACGGTACCAGCTGCCCAGTGAGTTAATGATACCTTAAGCACCTTCCAAATTTAGGCTTCTATATAGGCAGGCTGGAAGAAAGTTTGAAGTGTGTGTATGGGGTGATTACTGGAGTTCCAGAGTCCAATCTAAGCATTGCTATCATGTGTACATATTACTTCAAACTCAGCATCTCAAAGTGGAGTTCACTGTTTCCCCATTATCCAATAAAATGCCATTTAAGGTAGTATTTCTCTTACTGGCTTTCAAACGTTAACTGTTAATCCTTCCCTTTAGCTCTCTTGCCTCCCGATATGCAGTCAATCACCAGGTTCTATTTATTCCCTTACGGTGTTGGAAATCGAGGACCCACCTAGCTTTCCAGTCTGGGTGCTAGGATGAGAACATGGTGTATAAAGTGAGAGGCAATCTGGGGAATAGGAATTTCCGCTGAGTGGTGGTGGCGAACACCTTAATCCCAGCACTGAGAAGGCAGAGGCAGCAGCATCTCAGAGTTCGAGGACAGCCTGGTCTACAGAGGGAGTTCCAGCACAGCCAAGGTTTACTCACAGAAACTGTCTCGAAAAACCAAAAGGACAAAAAAAGAAAAGAAAAAATTTCATGCAAAAGAACACAGTGGGCCATGCATATCTCAATGCAATAGCTGGTACCTAGCGGGTCCTTCGGCGGCCCAACAGAGGCCGCTCTCATGATTATAGCCTCCATTCTGGGGGACCTTTACCCACATAGATGTGCACGCATCCACTGTTCTCGATGAGAGGACCAACTCCAAAGCCAACTCAGCAAGGATGTTTGGTTCCTAGTGCCTCCCTACTTTTGTATTCTTTGGTATTCTGGCGGCCCCTCCCCCCCCCAGGCAGCCCACACAAGGGTTCGGAGGTTTGTAACCTATAAATAGTGTGAAATCACAGAGCCTTGGAATTTTAGCTAGAAGGAAGCAGAAGAGTTCCACTTGCCCAACCCTTCCCTCTATAGAAGAAACAGGTGTAGCGAGATTAGGTGACTTGCCCAAGTCACGCAGCAGGTTCCCGTCCCAAGTCAGCACCCCACACCAAGAGTGTCAGCGACAGCCTGACTTCACACGGTTGCCCTGGGGAGGTGGCTCTGCGGGTGACACGCTGGATTAAAAGCGTTCCCCAGGCTGGGGTTGTGCAGCTAGCAAACCAGTCCCTAACTCTGCTCCTCGCTCGGTTTCGGCCGCGCCCCCGCCGCCCGCACAGCCCGCACTCCCCACACTCCCCGCCCCTCCTGGGCGCCGACCTGTCACCCAGCCGCCCCCACGTGCATCCAGCTTGCAGGATCAAAGTCTGGGGCGGCCGGGCCGGCGCAGAGGAACCGTGGCCCGGAACCCGCACCGCGGGAATCGGGAACTGCTCACTGCGCCCCAGGGCTCGGCGCCACCGCCCTGCCGCCTGCCCACCGCTGCACGCGGCCCGCGCCCACCCTCCCCCGCACCGCCCGCCGCTGCACCCGGCCGCGGCCCCCGGCCCACGCCCGGCTCCCCAGTATACAGGCCCCGCCCCCAGCTCCCGCGGCCTCGCCCCGCCCCCTCCCGCCCCTCCGCCGCGCTAGCCAATAGAGGCTGAGGAGGGGCGGGACGCCAGGGCTGTCGTGAGGCGGCTCTGGCCAATGGGGATGCGAGCCGGGCCGGGGGGGCGGGGCACCGGGGCCTTGTCACGCTCGGGTCCGTGTGAAAACGGGGGTTCCGAGTGCAAAGCAAAGTTTTTTTGTAAACCGTCTGCAAAGGCGGGGGGGCGAAGACGGCGGCCGCCGCCGGGCCGAGCGCAGTCGCCGCGGACGCCGTCTTCCGAGCGCTTCGGTCCGATGCTCGGCAGCCCCTCGGCACGCAGTGGCCCGCCGCGCCCTCCGCCTCGCCAGTCCCGCCGAGCGCCGGCGCTTGAGTAGCTGCGCGGCCGGCGGTTTCCCCACAGCGCCGCTCCCGCGTCAGCGCCGAGCCTCAGGCCGCCGCCATGGGCTGCTGGGGCCGCAACCGCGGCCGGCTGCTGTGCATGCTGCTGCTGACCTTCATGTTCATGGTGCTGGAGGTGGTGGTGAGCCGGGTGACCGCGTCGCTCGCCATGCTCTCCGACTCCTTCCACATGCTGTCGGACGTGCTGGCGCTGGTGGTGGCGCTGGTGGCCGAGCGCTTCGCTCGCAGGACTCACGCCACGCAGAAGAACACGTTCGGCTGGATCCGCGCCGAGGTGATGGGCGCGCTGGTGAACGCCATCTTCCTCACGGGGCTGTGCTTCGCCATCCTGCTGGAAGCCGTCGAGCGCTTCATCGAGCCGCATGAGATGCAGCAGCCGCTCGTGGTGCTGAGCGTCGGCGTGGCGGGGCTGCTGGTCAACGTGCTGGGGCTCTGCCTGTTCCACCACCACAGCGGCGAGGGCCAGGGCGCGGGCCACGGCCACTCGCACGGCCACCTCGCCAAGGGCGCGCGCAAGGCGGGCCGCGCGGGGGCCGAGGCGGGCACGCCGCCGGGCCGGGCGCCGGACCAGGAGGAGACCAACACGCTGGTGGCCAACACCAGCAATTCCAACGGGCTGAAGGCGGACCAGGCAGGTGAGCGCCGGAGCGGTCGGGACGGGCGCCCCCTGGCGACCGCGGTGGGTGCCACGCCCCGCGCCCGAGTGCGCGGTGGTTTCGTGCCCGCTGAACAAGTTTGATAATGATGGGTTGGGGGTGTGTGGGCCCTGGTTAAAGGCGGCCTTTGTGAACGGGAGTGTGTGTTTCCCTGAACCGACCACCTAATCCTGAAAAATCACAGCTTAGGGACCTGCCAGGGCACGTTGCACCCTCACCTCGGGTGCAGTCACCTTCGGGATTGGCATGATGGTGCTAGACCCCATGGTGATGTATTACCCGCGTGGGTGTAACGAACGGTTTTTCATCTTGAGCACACGTGTGCTTGATGGTAACTTGGAAGGTAAGTGTTGAAAAGAAATGAGAAAGAACCAGCTGGTACCACCCAAGCTCAACGTTAACGTTGTGTGTTCCAGTTTTTCTTGCCATTTGTTTCTGGTTAAGTTACACACGGAGGCAGCTTCTCCAATGCACAGGAACATGTTAGGAAGTTCAGGTGGTGCACAGGAAAGGAGAAAATGAAGCTCCTCCAGCTACGCCTTCTGACCGGAACTTTTACGATACTTAGTGATTATTGACTTCCAACTCCGTTGATAGCTACAGGTTGTGTTTTGTTGGTTGGTTGGTTTGTTTTTGGTTCCTCGAGACAGGGTTTCTCTGTGTAGTCCTGGCTGTCCTGGAACTCACTCTGTAGCACAGGCTGGCCTCAAACTCACAGAATTCCTTCTGCATCTGTCTCCCCAGTACTGGAATCAAAGGCCTGCACCAGCCCAGCAACAGCCCCAGGCTGTTGATTTGTCAGTTTGTAAAGCCCTCTACCGAGACTCTATATTTTATGTTCATGATGAATATTTGACGTGAGAACCACTTTTCTCAGTCTGCCTAGTGCCACTGACAACAGAGAACCTGACACCAGATCACTTTGTTAGAGAACTTATCCTCAGTGCCTTAACCGATGCCTTAAACTCTGTTTCTCTTGTATGTTTCAGAGAAGTGAAGCGGTGTTTGCGGGACACCAACCCAGTAGTGAGGGGCAGGTGAGAGAGGGTGGGACAAGAGCAGTAGCCCAGTGACACACTTGAATCTTCGTGTTGGCTACTGGTGGTACCCAGTGCCAGCTCACGGTGAATTGCTCTCAACACACTTTCATTGTGCTTTATGAAACAAGTTTAAACTTACTCACCACTAGACAAGATGTTTCCGTGAACACTCTAAATGTGCTTAATTAAAATTACGTCGTTTTGTTGTAGAGCCAGAAAAACTGAGAAGTGATGATCCAGTGGACGTACAAGTAAATGGGAATCTCATCCAGGAGTCGGACAGTCTGGAATCGGAAGACAACAGGGCTGGGCAGCTGAACATGCGAGGAGTGTTTCTGCACGTCCTTGGAGATGCCTTGGGCTCCGTGATCGTGGTAGTGAATGCCTTGGTCTTTTTCTTTTCCTGGAAGGGTTGTACTGAAGACGACTTTTGTATGAACCCGTGTTTTCCTGATCCCTGCAAATCATCTGTAGAGATAATCAACAGCACCCAGGCCCCCGTGCGTGAGGCTGGTCCGTGCTGGGTGCTCTACCTAGATCCAACCCTTTGTATTATAATGGTTTGTATACTTCTTTACACGACTTACCCCTTGCTTAAGGAATCCGCTCTCATTCTTCTACAAACTGTTCCTAAGCAAATTGACATCAAACATTTAGTAAAAGAGCTACGAGCTGTTGAAGGAGTTGAGGAAGTCCATGAGTTGCATGTCTGGCAGCTTGCCGGAAGCAGGATCATCGCCACCGCTCACATAAAATGTGAGGACCCAACATCGTACATGCAGGTGGCCAAAACCATTAAAGATGTCTTTCACAATCACGGAATCCACGCCACCACCATCCAGCCAGAATTCGCTAGCGTAGGCTCTAAGTCAAGTGTAGTCCCGTGTGAGCTTGCCTGCAGGACTCAGTGTGCTCTGAAGCAGTGCTGTGGGACACGGCCGCAAGTCCATTCCGGAAAGGATGCGGAGAAGGCGCCAACGGTTAGCATTTCTTGTTTAGAACTCAGCGAAAATCTAGAGAAGAAGGCCAGGAGGACTAAAGCTGAAGGCAGTCTCCCTGCTGTGGTGATAGAGATTAAAAACGTGCCAAACAAACAGCCCGAATCATCTTTGTGAGTCTTGAAAAAGATGTGATTTTTGACTTTTGCTTTTAAACTGCAAGAGAAAATAGACTCCATTGAAATACTAAGTTTGCCAAGTAGTGTAATTGATGTCCTTGTCTGGTCGCACAGTTTAATTCTATTTTTGTAAGAACATAATGGAACTGCGTAATAGAGTGTGCTACATTGCAGCCTTGTGATTATTAGTGCATAGTGCAGCTCTGCTGGAACACGTTTCCGAAAGCCGGTTTTAACACTATGTTACATTTTTGTTTAAAGTAAGTATAAACCTTATATAACATAATGACATTTGATTCCTGGTTTTCCCATGATAAAAATTAGGGGGATAAATAAAATTGTTACTGGAATTTCTCTGCTTTTCTTTCCCCCCCATTGTTATATCTTATCTGTTAGGATTGTAATTGCTAGGCCTTTAAAAATCATCAAGTTTGTTTCCTTTGATGTGTGAGGGGATAGTTACTTGCCCTTAGAGATGTGAGCATAGCACGATGGCAGCGTATTTCCAGCGCGAGTCATGACTGCCGGCAGGAAATGAGTTTAGTTCCTACTCTGTGTTCTCTACTGCTGAATAGTAGTCTAGTAAACCGTGAGATAATTCAAGACGAGTTATAGTTTACACATCGTGGAGCACCTGGGGGATAAGAGCAGGGAAGAAGGCAAGTGATGTCAGTTATTGCCTATTAGTGTTGGTCACAGCTCCAAACTTACCTTGAAAATCTCCAGTGGCTTTATTTTACCAAAGTCAGTCTAAACTTGTTTGCCTGTGTTGCTTTCTTTTGAAGACTGGTATTAGCAACATTGAGCTGAAAGGTTCTAAATGCATAAATATTTTTGAGAACGCAGACTTGTCTCAGCTCCTTAACTGCAAACTATTAATCTTAAATTATGTCTTAAAGAAACCTCCATAGTAACCTGTCAGATGGATTGAATACCTTTCTTCATGTGCAGCCAACACAGTGTGCGCTTAGCCGAGAGCCAGTGACTCGAAAATGAAATCAGATGGCTCATGCAGTTTGGAGATCACTTTAGAAAGCAAAACCAATAAGAGGAAGACCTGGGTCTCCAGCCGGCCGCTCTGTCTCCGTGCTGACTCCCTGTGCTTGCCCTGTAGGACGCTGCACTTTGCACCCAGGAAGCCATTCACGGCTGCTCCATTGCCACAGATTTCAAATCCAGCGCAGACATTTGAAGATTTTTAAGTTATATTTTCCTTGATAGAGAAAGGTTAATGCTTTGTGAAGGATCTGTAGATTTTTGTCTTCAAAAGAGTGATTATGAATATCAGTTATGTATAGCTCTATTTTTCTAGGAACAAAGTATTCTGACTACTTCAATAACTTTTATAGCTGACTACTTTTGGGAAAGCTAACTTTTGGGATTTGAAAAAATTCATTGCTTAATAATCTGAAAATGGAAGTGTTAGAGTATGACAGTTACTTTAAGGGATGGTCTCTCCCCTAGTGTAATAAGCCTGTTGCTGGCAATGGGCCTACTTAAGAACAGCTGGATTTTCTGATAAGAAATGTAATTTTTGGAACGTAGTTTGTAAGTTCACATTTACTATCCTGGGCCAGCCATCAACCTACATATTACTTCACTAATGTGTGATCTAACCCCTTGGCAGGTGGTGACTTTGACTTTAGCAAAACATTTGCTTTTTTTAAAAAAAAAACAAAAACAAAAACATGAAATTGAGAGAGCTGGGAGTGTTGTGAAGGAGCTCCGGTTGTCTCAGATGGCGCTGTGCCGAAGGCTTCAGTGTTCCCACAGTGATACGGAAGGCAACGGGAAGCCTTTGTATCGAGGAGGCGTCCTTCAGAACGCTCTGGGCAGGTTTATGTCCCGGGGAGGAGGGCTGTGTCAATCCGATTTTCAGAAGTGCTTTAAGGTGGTGGTGTCCTGGGTTAAGTGGCTTCTATGTAAAAAAGTGGTACCGTAGGCTTTTTTTTCCCAAAGGTGTTTGTTATAGCAAAATCCATGGGCGCCAACTCATCTTGAGGTTTTAGAGAATTATTTATTTCTTTACAATGCACTTTCTAACCCATTTTTTAGCTATATTAGCATTATCTTTAAGAAGAAAAGACGTTTTTATATTTAAATGTTGTGGGATTTGAGTGTCTTTTCCAAAATAGTTTATTTCTTGAAAGAAAATGAGGACTGCCTTGGCCTCTTCAGATGATCCATTGTTTAATGTGCTTCCTCTCGCGGCCTCAGGGCTGGGGGAGGCTTCCCTGACAGCTGAGTTAGGAAGTGTTGCATGTCCCCACAGTACACTCAAACAGGAATCCTTCCAAGCCATGTGCAGCCTTGGAACAATGGACTTGATTTCCCATGGTCAGCTTCTAACTTGTAGGAATAATTCTTTTCTGGGGGTTGGGGGTGGGTTATCTACATTGTAGACATACAGGCTAGAACGTGAAAAACAATCCTCGAACATTTTACTATATTTTCACACCCAAAACAAAATGCTGGGTAGCTTTATCCTAAGATGCATAATTTGAGCAGGAAGGGTTTCCATCAAGGTTACTTTGGAGGGTCTCGGGAGGTTGTTTGTATGTGAGTGTCTTGTCAGCGTCTGTTATTTTGAGTTCCTGAAAGTTTTGAGGGAAAAGAAAACCTAATGTGAAGTATTTGATAGGTAAGCTGTTTTCTGAATGTTTTTACTGTTTTACAAGCAGATACCATTTGAACAACGACAACAAAAGTCATCAACTGCTGTCTTAAGGTAGTCCTACACAAATCTGGAGAGTGGTTCGAAAATAGGAAATATTTATTTTAGAACTGCGGTTCAGTTAAGTGGTGAACAGTGTTAAGAGGTCTTGGGAAAGTGGGAGGCTTTTGTTGTCTTCGAAATCAAAACTGTCCTAGTGCTTCGCAGTCTGGAAATGGGACTGTAATCTCACTATTTGATACAGTGCTGCATATATACATATGCATATGTATATGCTGATCCTACTTTGTCTTACTAACAAGCTCTGGAATATTTAGCAGTCATTTTTCACTGGCGCAAGAACCTTTTGTATATTAATCAATTTAAAATTTTAAACCAAAAAATACTAAGGTTCAGTGTCAGGCAAAAAAAGATGCTGAGGAGAATGTAACATAGAATCGATGTGTGGTTATATAAAAAGACCCAAGTGGCCATGATATGGCTCTGCCTTGAAACAGCACAATGGGGTGTCAGTGTGTCTGATTTTTCTGAGACGCTCTTGGTCTTGTCTGCTGCCACCCATCTCTGGGCCAGTGCGCAGTTGATGAGGCTCATCTCGAACTCGAGTGCGGCAACCTTTTCCCTAACTTCCGTGTGTTTTATGACTGTGTTATTTCCAAAGCTGTTCCTACCTCACCATGAGGCTTTATGGATTGTTATGTACTATAAATGTTCTATATGAGACAAGACTACTGTGTTTCTTCTCATTTATTAAAAGTTAAGTAGAAAAATAAACTAATTCTAATATCTGCTTTTTGTGTACGTGGCCCTCCCCTCTTACACTGCAGTGGGTAAAGGAAGTCGACTTTTCTAGCATTCAAGAGGACAGTGATGTGGAAGATGAGTGATCACAGTCTATCAGAGGAATAGAGAGGTTTACTCACTGTGGGGACAGTAGGCTGTGAAAATGCTTGGTTTTGAGCATAAATTTATGGGATATCAGTAATGTTTAATCCGCTCCTATTGGCAATTTATATTCTAAAGTTTTAAATAAAATTAAGAATAATAATTATACCTATATGACATCTAAAACTAATGCAGAAGGTGGCACCTCAGTGTGAGTCTATTTCAGGATAACACGGATAATTGGATGAAAAGTTTCAAGAACTTGTGTTTCCAGCTGGGAGACAACAGTTTAAAAACCAACACACAGTAAATGGAAGGCGAGTGCTCGGGGATCCAGCAAGTACAGTAGCTACTCCGAGACGGGGGAGGTATGACTAGAGAAACGCAGCTTGAGTTGGAAACGATTGAGAGGCCAAGGATTATGGGTTAGGACAAAGAGTTGGAGTTGAGAGATGGAAATGACAGGTTATGTCATGCCAGCGAGTCTGAACTGGGCCTCACAAGGAAAAGAAACTCAAATTGTTCTTATGAGTATTTTCCTTGCATGCATGTATGGGTAACACAGGGGTCAGGTGCCCTCAGGGGTCAGAAAAGGGAACTGTATCCTCTGGAACTGGAATTCACAGATGTTTGTTAGCTGCTGTGTGGGTGCTGGGATTCAAACCTGGGGCCTCTAGAAGAGCACATGTTCTTAACTGCTGAAATATCTCTTAAGCCCCTCAAATTTTTTTTTTAATTAAAAAAATGTTACGTG
Organism: Tokudaia tokunoshimensis; assembly: GCA_036184795.1. Lineage (NCBI taxonomy): Eukaryota > Metazoa > Chordata > Mammalia > Rodentia > Muridae > Tokudaia > Tokudaia tokunoshimensis. The sequence continues at coordinate 3,452,006 of BTHU01000013.1, read as the reverse complement.
GGTGTGTGAGCGTGCCACATGGCTCATGGAGGCCAGAAGAAGGGGGTCAAATGCCCATGGAGCTGAGTCACAGGGCATCCTGCACTGCCTGGTGTGGGTGGGGGCTGGGAACCAAACTCTGGTCCTCTCGAAGAGCAGGAAGTGCTCTCAACAACCATGACATCTCCAGCCCCGAAAACTCAGTTTTTGAGTTAGACGGAGAGAAAGACCTGGCATGATACATTTGGAAAGCAAGCCAGCAACATCAGCCCACGATGGCTCCCTAACACCTCCCCTCTCACTTGCGCCTCCAGTTGCCTGACTGCGTGCCTGCTGTCTAACATCCTAGTACACCCGTGACCTCAGGATGTGTAGCCACAGTCAGTGCTACCTTAGGGTTGCTTTCCACCTGGACCTGGCAGGAGGAAGTTGCCTTCTGAGACGATAGTAGTTTTCCGAAACCTCTCCATCTTCCCCGGAAACAACCCTATCTACTGTGCGTCACACGGCCGAGTGAGAGCTGTTATTTTAGACAGATGAGAGTGGAGTAAAGTCAGCAGTGTTAACAACGGAGGTGTTTCTGCACCGTCAGGAAGGGTGCTCATGCTGCCACCGTCCTCTTCAATCTAGCCATCTATGACACCCGCACTTGCTTAAGAACCCGTTTCTAGATTGTAAACCGAGGTCAGGGCTGTTTTCCCTATCTCTGTGTCCTTGAGATGTTGCCAAGGACGAGTAATGCTGTAGGTATTTACAGGTGCTTGAGTGTCTGTTGCGGATCGGCAGCCCAGGCTGGGAAGTTACTTTAATAGTTAGGATGCAAGCACTTGCCACTCCTCGGTTTATCCCAACCCTTGCCAAGCAGACATATTCCACTATTCCTACTTCTCTAAAAACATTAAAAAAACCCTCATCCAGTGATGGAAGCAGTAGCAGGACAGGAAGCCGCTTGCTGTCCCTCACCTAGGACTTCCCAATAACGGCCCCAAAGTCCAAAATGAAGAATTCTTTGTGGTTCAGTCTAAGGAACTTGACAAGGAAGGCACAGCCGCCCAAAGAAATAGGGAATGTAGTTTTTCAATCATTTGATATTTACTTTAAAAGGCAAAGTAATCACTGGATTAAAACTAGCACCTTGTTCTAAATTAGACTTTCTTAAGTTGTGATTTAGTGTCAGTTTTTTTTTTATTATTATTATGTGGAGAGAGGAATAGAGTGTTTTATTATGGTTGTTTGTTTTGTTTTTTTGGATCTTGGTTTTAATCCAGCCTTATGGATTAAAACTGGCAACGTTTTCACTAAAAGTGTGGTCTAGTACTGTTCTGCACGGTGCTTCTGCTGGAGGGACACTGCGGCTTATGTAGCCTAGGGGTGACTTTGAACCCCAGCTGCATGACTGAGGAGCAGAGGCAGCAGGTGTATGCAGAGGAGAACACAACGCTGGCTGCCTTTTGACAAATGAGTAAGCAGGTCGACCTTCCCGGGCTCCACCATCCATCAAGGAAGTTAGCAGCACAGACTCCTGCGCTTTCCCCTCCTCCCTCTGCTGCTGACAGGATGCCTCCCCTGTTGTGAGCATCTAGGGAGGTGGCCTTGCGCTTCAGAAACCACTGAAGGTTTCTGACCCAGGCCAGCGGGTCTTCTTCTGAACTCTCCTCGCACAAGTTTTGATTTCACCAAGAACTGTGCTTGGACGACTGGAGAGTCAAACCGAAGGTCTCCATTGGATGTCTGGGTTTATAATCCTGATGCAGGATCTCAACAGGGGTAGACAAGCCTCTGAGGTGCTCAGAAAATGTATCTGCCCTTGAAGCAGGTGTGGCTGTCTGCATTGTGGAGACCCTGACTAGATCCTTAGTAAAAGTTCTGATAGAAAGGGGGTTCAAAATTCAACCTCTTTTTAAGATACAAAATTGAATATTCTTAAAGTGTATAATGACTAATTGCTCCTTCTAATGGCATTGCCTGGTGTATGGAGTCCTGGGGATTGAGTCCAGAGCTCCTGAGGGCTAGGCAAACCCCTTATCTCCAACTCTAAGTTCTCCTCTTTTAAGCCACCAAAATTATGGCAGCAATAAGAAAAACAGACATAGGTAAGCATGTGTACACTATAGTTGGTATACTCTCTTTTGTGTTTACAAAGACTCCTCTTACTGGAGCTAAATTACAGACCTACTTAGAAATAGATTTTATCAGAAAAGGGCTGGATGTGTTGAGTGGGGACAGAGCTTATGAAACAGCTTATGTTGAATCTGGACTCGGGAGGAAGGCAAGGCTGGGGTGGCATGGTGTACCAAGACAGCTTTCTTTAAGTCTACGTGTGGGTTGTGTCTCCAGACACCAAGCTAAAGAGATAAAGAAAGGATCGAGAGAGACTCTAATCTAAACCTGCTCATTGTTACAAAGGAGCACATCTGAAGTGAAGGGGCACGTGCATGACTAGAAGTCATTACCCAAACTTGCCACAGCCTCCTAAGGTCGTCACCTGCACTAGCTGAACTCTCTTCCGCTTCCTCTTTTATTGTATTTCCCCTTCCCTCCTTCCTCTCTCTCTCTGTTCATCCAGTCACACCCTTATTAGCTCCAGTTTAGGGCTGAGAGAGTCAGGGCCCAGCGAGTGGAGAGATGGAGACTAATGTGTTCACCTCAGCAGGTCTGCACCCTGAGTGGGACAGCTCCAGCAAGAGGTATGGGTACTCTCTGCACCCCACAGTACAGCAGCGTGTTCTGCCTGGGGGCTGTGCACCTGGGTCTGAAAACTCCAGTCACTTGGTTTCCCCATCTGCAATATCAGGGTTAGCATTTCTAGGCTCTGCCCGACAGTTACCAGGCAACAGCCAGGTAGGCCTGGCTTGCTCTAAAAAAGGCTGTTTGGCCTCTCCTCTCCCTCTTCCTCTTTCTGTCCCTTCTCTTTGACTCTCTTCTTCCCTGACCCCTTTCTCCCTCTCCCCTTCCTCCCAACCTCCATGTGTTCCTGGCCGGACTCCTCTCTCTCTCTCTCTCTCTCTCTCTCTCTCTCTCTCTCTCTCTCTCTCTCCTTCTACTCCCTTCCCATGCCCTAAATAAACTATTCTACACTATACCCATCTTATGGCTGGCACCTCAGGGAAAGGGATGCCTCAGCATGGGCCCACGGAGGCACCGCTCCCACCTCACCATACCTGGCTCTATCAAACATATCCTGGTTCCTTTTATAAAGCACCACAGTCACAGTAATAACATTTATGATAATATTTCCTTCAGAGTCGGCTTGAAGATAAACGAGAAGGCATTCTGACAGTAGCCAGTCCTTATGTGTTAAATATTAGCCATGCGGATTCTGGCCGTGGGTCCTGCTTTCCTCTTCCTCCTTCCACTTTTTCTTTCCCTTTCTCCATTGTCTTAAACCCAAGTTCTTTGATGGACAAGTCTTACTCAATGGTAGCACTCTACGTTTTCAAACAGAGAGACAGAGACAGACTTCCGCACTGTGACAGGGTCACTCATTACAACCCCACCAGCAGGAGAGGCCTATCTTAAGGGAGAGCGAGTATTTACCAGTAATCTGAGAGCCAGCCTAGGGGTAAGGAGCCGTGGGGAGGAGCTTGTCTCTGGAGCAATAAAGACAATTGCAAAGATCTTTGTAGGCCATTGAAAGAATGGGCTGTGAGGCAAGGTACTGGTGTTTGAGGCCCATACAGCGGTGGCCACTGAGAGCCTTGGAAGTGACCTCTGTTAAGGACATGAGCTGCAGGACTCCCAGTGGCCAGGTACAGTACAGGGTGCTGGGCTGGGCACCTGGTGACTACAACCATGGGCATTTGTCCTTCCTCTTTGGCCTGGTTCCCCAACTGTAAGAGGTTGGATGATCTCACCTTCAGGGTGTGCCTGAGTTCTGTGTCTGTCAGGAGGACACCATCACAGGCAGGTCACCTGTGGTTTAAGATGTCTCTACTGCCAGGGTTCTGAGTAGGCTGGGGCTTTGGAATTAGTGCTTTTGGGGTGTGAATGAGGAAGCAGATGGTTTGTCGGACTAATGCTGGCAACGTGAACGGGACCAGACAGGGGCATTTACAGCTCAGTCTTTAACTGGAACAGATCTGTAAATTAGTCTAGTTCCTTTCGTTTGAGACCTTAGACACCTGGTTGATAAGCACAATTCGAGGATGCTGTAGCTGCTGGGACTTGGCTTGGGCGCTTTGCTCAGAAGTTTTGATGAGGGTCGCCACTCCTCATTCCACCAGGAATATGTCCAGATTTGCTTTTAAGACATTTGTAACCACTCACCCCACAACACAAGATCTAAATTCCAGGACCCCTGCCAGCCTTCCCTCTGGGTGGGCCCAGTGTTCTCAGGTTTCTTTCCCCTGCCCAGGAATCCCTCACAGTCTCAGCCTAGTGAGGTCTGAAAAAAAATCCGTGAGCCTAGAGTCCAAAATGGTGGCTCCCAGAAAATGCAGGCACCCATTGGTGAAGTGCGAGATTTGTGTGCTCATCAGCAGTGATTGATGACAGTGCCAACCAGGGGGCAGACACGAGTGGCTCAGACTGTATGGGCACCCTCATCTGGCCTTTTCCTGTAATAGGCTCTGAGGTGATGGATGTCACACGTATTTCATTTCCTTCCCTTTGAACAGTGACATTGTCTGTTCTAGGGCCATTCTAGCCCATCCCCTGTGACTGTGTCCTCTCCACACTGGATCTCTTCTTTCTTCTGGGGCACTTGGTCCACCCTCCCCTCCCCTCCCCTTCCCTCCCCTCCTCTCCTCTCCCATCCCCTCTCCACTTTTTTCCTCTCTCCTCCCCTCTTTCCTCTCCTTCCCCTCCCCCTCCTCTTTCCTTCCTTTGTTCTCTGCCTCTCTTCCTTACCGAACACACACACCTATGCTAAGCACTGGACCTATAATTGCTCTGGAACCCTGACTTCCTAGCCTGATGTGGCCTCATGGGGTGCAAGTTAGTGAGCAACAGGAAGTAAATAGCCGAGGCTGCGGATCTGCTCCTGTGATGTCCTGAGATCACTGGGAACATCGGCATTTATCCAAAATTCCACCCGCAACCGGCAAAGATGGCTGCTGGCTCCACCTAACATGGGCTTCTGGGTTTTGGCAGGAAGAGTGTCTCACTTTGTGTGGGGTTTGCAGAGGAGAGTATAAGTGGAACAGCCTGAAACCTTTGCTTACCTCATCTTTTAAAGCAAAAGTAGTTCATAGGGTCTTCAGGCACTTTTACCCACTGAGTAAGTCGGTGTTTAGCATCTTATTTATTGAGTGACGAGGACACACGGATCAGCCTATATTTAACAACTATATAAACGTATGTATTCATCCGTGTAAGGTTTACAATTATTTTTTTCATGTTCAAATGAACGAAATTCTGTCAAACAACTTAATCCACTTGATAACATCAAAAGTTTTGAGCAATTCTAATAAGATAAACATCTAAAGTAAAAATACATCCCTCTCCCTGGCGTGATTCCATCCCGCGTGTCCGTTCTGAGGAGCAGGGGGCAAGCTTTTGTTTGTTTGTTTCGTTGTTGGTTTTGTTGTGTTTTTTTTTTCTGGTTTCTCTCACATGGAAGTGTGAACCTCAACCTCGTGGAAGACTTGATGGACACGGACATGAGCCAGAACTACCTTTTCAGGTGTGAACCAAAGGCTGACAAAGATTATCACTTTAAAGTGAAAGTGACGAAAACGAGCACCAGTTATCGCTGAGGACAGTCAGTTCTTTTTTTTTTTTTTTTTTTTTTTTTTTTGGTTTTTCGAGACAGGGTTTCTCTGTGTAGCCCTGGCTGTCCTGGAACTCACTTTGTAGACCAAGCTGGACAGTCAGTTCTTAATGACAGCACCTCATAGCTATAGAGGGAGGTGAAAATGAGGAGGATGTAAAATCCTTAAGGTTGTTTTGTTTGGTTTGGTTTGGTTTGGTTTTTGGTTTTTAAGGACAGGGCTTCTCTGTGTAGCCCTGGCTGTCCTGGAACTCACTCTGTAGACCAGGCTGGCCTCGAACTCAGAAATCCACCTACCTCTGCCTCCAAGGGCTTAAAGGCATGCGCCACCACTACCTGGCTAAATCCTTAAGTTTTGATGTTTGGAAAATGATCTACCTTGGAGATGGTAGCAAGTTTCCATAGAAAAAGTGAAATTTGATGAAGTTGATGATGATGATGATGAGGAGGAGGAGGAGGAGCAGGAGGAAGAGGAGGAGGAAACTGAAGTTTCACTGAAGCATCTGTACGAGATACCCTAGCCAAAAATGCACAAATATCAAACCATAATGGAAAAGACTTAAAACCATCAACACCAAGATCAAAGGGTCAAGAGTCCTTCAAAAAAAAAAAAAAAGGAAAGAAAAAGAAACAAAGAAACAAAGAAAGGACAAACAAACAAACAGAAAAAAAAATCCTAAAACACCAAAGTGACCTAGTTCTGTAGAAGACATCAAGGCAAAAATGCAAGTAAGCATAGAAAAAGCGTGTTGAACATTCTTGGGCACTCCTGGTAAAGTAAGCCTGAGGATGGAGAAAGAGAAGAAGGAGAAAGAAGTATATATAGCCTATACTGAGAACCGTCAACGATCCAGACCAAAGCCTTCTACTTTAATCTCAGTCCCCTCTGTGGACGAGACGTCCATTCCCTCCCTTGCATGCTGGAAGCAAACTCTTGTTTTCCTAAAGCATTTTCTTCCACTCTTTACAACAAAAACGTTCCGTCTATAATAAACCAGTCTATGCAAAAGCAGCTGGGTAGCTATTCCTTGAGCTATGACTCTGGGCAAAGTCACAGAACTGTGCTTCACCGTGAAAGGTTGCATTGGAGCCTCCAGGCCGGAAGGGCAGAGGAGGTGGCCACGGGTTAGACCATGATGATCAGCTTTTTTCCAGGGCAGAAGCAGCGTTTCCATAATATTTATTGGTTCACATCAATTCTGTGAAAAGCTCAGAAGAAAGGAAATAAAGGCACGTTCTTAGTAATATTTTGGCACTGGGCCCCAGTATTTTTATACCCAGCATTTTTATATACATACAGATTAACCGCAGCATGTAATAGCTACGACATAGGTAGCAGTGAGTTTTGGCTACACTGCTTTGTTCTACTGGCGAATCGCACATGTGCACCGCCCAGGAGTTGTCTTTGGATCCACGAATGAAAGACACACACACACACACACACACACACACACACACACACACACATTAGCTTTTTCAAAAAAAAAAAATGCCTTGGCTACCTCAAAGACTGGGCACCCCTAAACCTTCCCCTGATACCCTAGGCCCAATCAGGGAAGGGGCCAAACCCAAAATCTCACATGGCTGGTTGGCTTTATCTCCAGTTACTACTTCCTTCCATCCTACTTCCTGAGCTGAAAGAGTCCCACCCCGTGCCCAACCATTAGCCTTTGGCATCTTTACTGATTGACTAAAACAACTGGGCACAAGGCGTTTGGACGAGCAGATTCTGGATTGAATCAAAGCATTAGAACCAGTCTCCAACAGCCATGAGGCGAGGAAACAGAGGAGAAAGTCAGTCCTGTCCCCTCTGTCCCTGTGCTCATTGTGTACGGCAGGCCACATTGCCTGCGTAGGGCTCCAGGTTGTGCTGGGCACTCAGGCATGATTCCGGAACAGTCTCTGTCGTGGTTCTAGCTGTTATTCCAGGCCCAGTATACAATCCCCAGAGACTCAGACGACCCTTCATTGGCCAGCCACAAAAGGAACATGGTGAGACTTAAGTATAGGTCATCGGGCTGGCGCATTTGACCCCTAGCCTCTAAGGGCCTTGCTGTCACCTCGGTGCCACCTCTCTAACCCTTGCAGCTGTTTCCAGGGCTGTCCTGTCCTCTGGCATGCAGATCAACTGGTTCTCTCTACACATATCTGTCTAGCACTAGACTGGGCAGCCATCAAGAGGGCGGGACCCAGCAGGGAATGCAGACATCACTTCCTGCTCTCTGTACTCTAGGGATGTGAAGATGAGGGTGGGACGTGGACCAAAGCAAACACAAAATTAAAGTGGGGGAGGAGAGCTAGGGGAGAGAAGTGTGAGTGTGAGCTGAGGACAGAGGGAAATGAGCCCCTTGGGCTTCTGAGGAAGAGCTCAGGGGATAACGAGGCAAAGGAAGGCTGTGGGGTGGGGCCGGCTTTCTCTGACGAATGGATTTATTTATGCTTCTTTCAGACTGTAAAGCAGCCATCTGCCCCTAGGCAAACATTTTGTTTTTTGGAATTAGGCTACCACCATCCCTTTGTTGGGTAACCAGGATAGGTGAGGCCACCCTGAGGAGCTGCGCTAGCAGCTGATCTGTTATGTAATGAAGGTGCCAGTGCTAACTCCACAGGGCGCTGAGAGTCAAGCCAACGCTGGCCAGCTCCAGCCCCAGGTCAGCCCAGGGTCCTCAGAAGCTCCACAGAGGGGAGAGCGGCCATTCCTCAACACTTCCAGCATGTCCACGCCTGCTCTCCTGGAGCAAAAGGAAAGCCTACGGAACGCAGAGAGACAGCCTCACTCTGGTGTTCATAAATTACTCATGGTGTTCAAGGTATTGCCATGAGGACTAAAATGTGAGAGTTTATGTCTTTAGATTCTATGTACCGTGAAGTGATGCACATGTGTGTCTTGCCCTGTGACATGGTGGACACATGTGTCTTACACCATGAAATGATGCACACATGGTTTTATACCATGAAGTGATGCACATGTATGTCTTATCTTGTGAGGTGGTGGACACATATGTCTTACACCATGAAATGATGCACACATGTGTGTCTTGCCCTGTGAGGTGGTAGACACATGTGTCTTATACCATATGATGCACACAAGGTCTTATACCATGAAGTGATGCACACATGTGTTGCCCTGTGAGGTCGTGGACATGTGTGTCTTGCACCGTGAAGTGATGGACATGTGTGTTTTGCACCAAGCCAGCACATTGTACAAGTTCAGTGAGCTAGTTCTGAGCTTGCTCTCGAGTCATGATAATGGACCGGCCATCACTACTCTGTCTACGGCCTCATCTTCATCCGGCTCGGCTGTTGGTAAAATTGTGGCCCCTTGCAGTGGGCTGGCCTGATGCTGCTTGTATTCTAATGCTAATCTGGGGCCCCCAAGACCCTTTGGGTTACCCCTAAAGATGAGAGAGTGGGCATATAAGACACTGTGGCCCTGCCTCTAGTTAATTGTAAATAAAGATGCCAACAGCCAATAGCCAGGCAGAAGAGACAGAGGTGGAGTTGAGGTTTCAAGAGCTTGGAGGAAAGGGAGAAGAAGGATCTGCAGGAGGAAGAAGCAGAGTCGCCTTGGGATAACTGAGTCATAAAAATGTGACTATGTGGGCCGACCAATTGGAACAGAGTAAATAGTATGCAATAACCCGGGTTAGCAGTAGGAAGGTAGATTCTAAGAGCATGGAGGGTAGGCAGCTGCCCAGCTATTGTGCCGCCTAAGACATATTAAATTATAAAGGCTGTGTGTGTCTTTCATCCAGGAACATAAATGGTCTAGGGCAGGGAAGAAGTTCCATGCTGGGATTCTTAATAATTTATACCACAGCCCCAGAATGTCCAGGATAACAACATGGGTGACGTGGCTTCCTGCATATCTGAGGAACTAGGTTGAGGTGGGTGGAGCCATATCAGATAAGCTAATTATGTTTGATCTCTTCTGATTTCTGTCCCTTCACAATGGCCTGGTGTCACTCTTTAGGCATATCATTTGCATATGGAGTTGGGTGAATAAAATATTTAAGTGTGGCAAGAGAGCCACTGAGGTGGCTCAGCAGGTAAACCTGCCGAGCCTGATGACCTGATTTCAGTCCCCAAACCCACAGGGCTGAAGGAAAGCACTGACTCCTACAGGCTCGCTCCTCACCCCACACGAGCCGTGACACGATGTATACTCATATACTAAATAACGGTGTTCATTGTGTGTGTGTGTGTGTGTGTGTGTGTGTGTGTGTGTGTGTAGCCCTGGCGGTCCTAGAATTCACTCTGTAGACCAGGCAGCCTTGAACTCACAAAATCTACCTGGCTCAGCCCTTACAGATTCTCCTGAAACATCTGCTCGCTAACATCAGACCTTCAAAGACTGTCAGCAGAATCATTTGTTCCCCTGGCAGAGCCTGGTGTGGCTTTCCAGGAAGACATGGAGTTAGAGAATTTTAACACTGTCTTCCTTTCCCCAGCTAGCAAGTTTACAAAAGCTGCCGGGCAAGTCACCTGCCTGGTACGGACCTTTCGGGGAGGTCACCAAGCCTGCTCTCATCACAGCCACGCCAGGCCCATGGGCGTTAAAACCTGCTTTCAAGCTGATGCTCTTGCCTGACTGTCTCAACTCTCGGATTTGAAGATGTAAATTAATTCTTGATCTTACATTTTGACAGTTGAGGAAGTGTAGCCTGCTGGGGCTTGGGGGTTCCTTTCTTTTGTGTTGTGTGATCCTTGGCTGTTGTCTCTGTGTGGAGAGTGTTTTCAGGCTCAGTCTTTTGCAACTGGCTTTGTCAGGCACTGAATGCTGTCACAGGGCTCTGCCTGCAGCTGCTGCACAGTGCCCTCTGCAGGAAATTTGCCTGGTTAGGGTCCTTGTGAGGGATACTCAGGGGCCAGCTCTTCACCCCTAAGTGACCCCAAGAGAGGCCACCACAGCATCTGCCAGATTGCTAACAAAGTGCCTACTCTAAACTCCATGCAGGTAAATGTAAGACTGATTGTGTGTGTGTGTGTGTGTGGTATTGCAGTTTTGTTCTAATTTGCATATATCTGCATACCAATCTAGAGAGGTGTGTTTATTGGACAACAATGGCTCCCCTTCAAAGAATATTTCTCTCTCTACCCCCTTCTGTGATTTTCTTTAAATTCTTCTCTGAATAGTTTTGTCATGTTAAATAATTTTTCTTTTTTCTTTTTAGATTAATGTGTGTGTTTGTGTGTATGTGCCTGAGTGTCTGTGACTGTGTGTGTGTTTCTCTCTGTGTGTGTGTGTGTGTGTGTATGTGTATGGGCTCATGTGTGTGCATGCACATGTGTGTACATGTGTTTATGTATGTGGGTGCATGTGTATGTGCACATGTATGTGCATGCACGTGTGTGTGTGTGTGTGTGTGTGTGTGTGTGTGTGTGTGAGAAGACTCATGCTCAGAAATGCAGGTACCCTTGGAAGTCAGAAGAAGGTGTTGGGTTCCCTGAGACTGGAGTTATGAGTAGTTGTTGTAAGCTGCCTGATGACCCATAGTTGGAATCCACAAATGCACAGAACTATTTGCAGAACATGGTCAGTACAGGGAAATTTGGGGTTCAAGCCTGTATCTTTCTTAGTCCGTGCTCAGGTGCTGGGACACTTTCCCCAAGCTGGACAATGAGGAGGAGCCCAGGTGTTAGCATCTTCCTGCTCTATTTTCTTCTTCTTTCTCCCCCAACACAGACATTTTTCTTCCCATGTAAGTGAACTCACTGGCCAATGGATCAAGTTCACTATCTTTAGTCTCTCACGAGTGGGAACTAGGTAAAGAGAAACTTGGTTAAGTGTGGAGGTAGCGCAGGACTGAGCCTGTGGACTGGGGGTATACACCTCAGGACAGACAGGGACAGAGTCCGTATAGCAGATTCTCTTGTGCGGAGCGTGTTCTGTCTGCGACTGCCTCCAAGTGAGTCTCCTGTGTCCCTAGCATACTCACTGGGTGCCTGACCTAGGATTGCCCTGTAGTCTTTGGTTGCTAACATCGTAGTCCCAGCAGCCTCTGGCCCGGGCAGGCTTGTGAGGCGGTGCACGCATAGCAAGGGCACCGGTGTTGGTTCAGGGGGCACAGGGCTGTCGGTTCAGGGGGCACAGGGCTGTCAGGAATGCTGCAATGCAGCCTGTGAGAAGGCGGGAAAGAATCCTAACCCTGAGAACCTAGGCAAGGGGCCCTCTTCCTCCAGAGCTGGGATCCCGTGTCTCTTGCTTAACTGAGTTAAATAGGTAAATATTGGCTGAAGTAGAATTACTTTATTACTCTCTGCAAAGAAAGCCCAGCTGTGTCAGAAATACCTTGAAGGGTATTTCTGCTTTGGCTTGACCTGTAAAGCTGGTCAAAATGGGCTCCGGCTGTTCCTGCCAGCAGTTACTAGAACACTCAAGGAATGTGCAGAAGGCAAAGGCAAGGCCCTTGCCCAGCAGGACAAAGATGCTGAATAATTGTTCTGGTTGTTTGGGTAGCTGAGTAAGGGTGAGACAGCTTAGGGCTATGACCAACTGGGTGACTCCATTGCAAGAGCACCTGCAGGTAGCTTCTGATCCCCGCTTGGCACTCCATCCCCATGCCTGGTGGCTCCTCTCCTGCCGTTTGGGGATGGAGAAGCCCCTTGGATTGTGCTGAACTCTGTCCAGGATGGAGAGAGGAAAGGTGACTATTGTATTCAGAAGCAATTTGGGCAGGCAGGCCTCTGCATGGTGGGGCCAGTTCCTGCAGATGCTTGGAGAAAGGCTGCACCCTGCAACCTGTGTAGGGTTTGGTGCAGCAGCTGACTCAGCACAGAGCTAATTATCCATAATTATAGGCCCACGGGGAACTGAGTCTTGCAAAACCACAGGGACCTTCTTGATCCAAAAGCTGCTCCCAGTGTTCCTCTAAGAAGAACTTTCCACAAAACAAATCTTCAGAATTCTCCACACACCAACCCATAAGGCCAGAGTCAACACCGTAGTACCGTGTCCTGCGCCCCCTACCTCATCCCACAATACACCCCGTTCCCCTCAAGTGGTACACTGTTCTAGACACAACCACGGAGGCGGAGGTGTCAACCCTCCTCCAGATCTGTAGCAAGACTGACAGGGCCTGCTGGCCAGGCTTCTGCCCACACCTCAGCCTCACTTCACAACAGTCACGGGAGGAATGCGGCAGATAGAACTCAACCGGCCTGAGCTGGGTATTGATCTGAGTACCGACAATCTTCCAGGCGAAGCCCAGTCCTCATGCCAGGAGAGAGAAGTGGACACAGTTACATAACAGGATGGTCTGACGCACTCGGGGATGGGGGAGTAACATGGAAGAGTGAGCAAAGGAAGCCTCACTAGTAATGTGCCCCTGAAGCAAGAACCTGCCAGACCTCTGAGGAGAGCAGCACCGGAGGGGGAGGCTGTGGACAAACTGGGAGAATGAGGGCACAGGCTGGAAGAAGGGCTAGGTACAGGCCGGCTCTCCCACAGGAGTGGAGATAGCAGGGGCTCAGTCAGTCCTGGTGACAAAGCTAGAAAGGAAGCCAATTCCAGACTTCCTTGGTAAGTAGAGATCTCAGGTTTCCTCATGACCAGCTGGGAGGAGTCAGACATGTCTCTGTGCTTTTGGAACCCCCCACCCCCCAGTCTTGCTAGTCAGGGTATGGAGGTGACCTCGGGCCTTGCAGAAATAGGAAGACTTTGGAAGTGAGGGTCAGGGAAAATGTAGCATCTAGCCTTAGACGAATTCCACGTGGCTGCTGGGTATTCCAGGGTAAGAGCTCACCGGGCCCTTGGGTGCTGAGTCTGGAGTTCGGGGGCCTCTCTAGCTGGAAGCACAGCTATCCATCACTAGACGAGGCATCCTAAGGCCTGGATCTGGCCGCAGCAGTTATTTGAGATCGATAGCTGCCAACCTCGGTGGGCCCTTGGAAAGACAGAGAAGACGAGCTCAGGAGCCCAGCTCTGAGAGACTTCAGCTTACTGGGGGTCAGGAAGATGAAGAGTAGCAGAGACAATGAGAACCAGCAGCCACAGAGGGGGGCGAAGCCAGGAGAGTGTGGGGTTCTAAAAGCTGGGAGAAGAAAGTGTCTCCAAGGACAAAGAACTAAATGGTTTAAAAACCCTAGGGGCTTGGGGACAGGTGAGGAGGAGAGAGGGGGAATTGATTATCTGGCAAGTGGCTAGTGACCTCCAAGCCCTGTTCTGTGGAGAGCTGAGAGGAGAGGAGGTGGGGCCAAACCAGGAAGGACGACAGGAATGGAAAGCTAATGAGCTAGGGTCTTAAAAAAAAAAGAGTTTTGCTCTATGGTTCAGTAGAAGAACAGGGTTGTAGCTGAAGGAGAAAGTCGAGTACTTACCTCCCTTAGGAAATACCGATCATGAGGCAGATTCTAATGATAGGAACTGAGAGACAGAGAGGGTCTCAGCTAGGAGTGGCACTGGACCATTGCCAAACCGCTTACTTGTGGACTGAACAGCTCTGTCTCCTCGCTTGCCTAGAACTTTCTATACCTTGTAGATATTACAACTCTAGGTTCTAAATGGCCCACTGGGACAATGGACGGACTGATGCTACGGATGGCTTCCAAGTTTTCACCTCGTTAAGACTTAAGATCCAACCATGTTTTCTTTCTTTTCTTTTCTTTTCTTTCTTTCTTTCTTTCTTTCTTTCTTTCTTTCTTTCTTTCTTTCTTTTTTTCTTTCTTTCTTTTAAAAGATTTATTTATTTATTATATATAAGTACGCTGTAGCTGTCTTCAAACACACCAGAAGAAGGAGTCAGATTCCATTACAGATGGTTGTGAGCCACCGTGCAGTTGCTGGGATTTGAACTCAGGACCTCCAGAAGAGCAGTCAGTGCTCTTAACCACTGAGCCATCTCTCTGGCCCCCAACCATGTTTTCTATCTTATGACATGTATAACCCTCTACCTTGATGCCAGTGTGGGCAATCTATTTGGGAATCTCCCAACCTTCACTTCATGAAGCTCCCACTACGCTACTCTCTCCTCTCCACCTTCCTCTTTACAGAGGCCAAGCTCTGGTTTCTAAGCAGAGGGTTGATGGTAAATTTAAAGTCAGGGTGGTTAGCCGAGTAGGTGCTTTCTATGTGAGATGGCGCGAAACGAATATCTCCATTTAACCAAGGTTGCCAAGGTTTTTGTTTTTCTGGAAGAGTGAAGTAAGAATGGAGATTGGGATTAGAGCTATGCAGAAGGTTATTAGGTCAACGAAGGGACATCTAACCTGGGTGAGAAGGGAGATCTTGAGAAACTGAAGGATTGTTGGAGTTGGGGACCCAGCATGAGTGACTTTGGAAGTGATTAGAAATGCGGGCCAGCATGGGGGTGTGTGAAGCTGAGGTGATGGGATTCTGCTAGTGTAGCAAACAAACTCCAGACTCTCTAGGGAGCCATAGCCTCCTCCAGGTGGGAGGTGGCCATGGTGTTACCTTGATTGCATAACAATATGAGTGTTGTATACCAACATGGGTAGCAACAGTCCTTGACTGGGATCCGGGACTCCGTAAAAATGGAGAAAAGGAACACACCACATGTGTGTGTGCATTCTTTGTTCTCTGCCCTGTATTATTGCTGCCATGTGACCAGCTCCCCCAAGGTCCCATGTGACTTCTCCGCTGTGATGGACTGTACCTGGAATTGTGAGCTGAAGGCTGCTTTGTTCTGAGTACTTTATCATAACCGCAGGAAACAGAAATAAGACAGGAAGTGACACATCTAATAATCAGGGACAGAGTGGCACGGGAGGTGGGGACAAGCCCTCTGATGGGGAAGAGGCTTGAGAAGGGAAGGCCAGGAGTGTCGAGCTCTGATTGCCAGTTGCCGACGGTCTCTGTTCTCTAGTCTTCACCATAAAAAGCCTGGGACTGTATTTCCTAAAACTGTTTGCTGGTTAAGTTTCCACAATCAACAGATGCCTCTCAGAGGTTTCGAAGCAGGAGAGAAACGGAATAACATCGTGGTTTCTCCATCAGGACAAGGTGGACATAACCCTCGGCTTCTCAGAGGGTCATGGATCTGCTCCTCTGCCTAAGTTGAGTCTGAGGATTTTCCTGCCCTTCTGGCAACTTCCTAACTCCCTGGAAGCTAGTGACAACTTTAAAAGGCTTGGTGCTTGGCTGACTTCCGTTAAGTCCTTCCAGTGGTTCTTTCGGGATCTGAACCCCTGTGTTAAATACTTCTGTGCTTGAGAAGCCGTCCACAGCATCCTTCTCTATTGAAAGCTTAGATTCCTTGGTACTGCTGTCCCCTTTAAATGGCTCTTCCCCCAGAGCCCCGCTTTTTATCCTTCCTCCCTGAGCTTCCTAAGGGCTGCTCTGATCTGAGGGTGGATAAAAACCGTAGACATTTGGCTGTGGTTGGGAACTTGAAGACGGCTTCACAGGGATGACTTACCTGTGGTCCATCCAGTGTCTCTGGCCTCAGCCTACGTGACTCGGACAGCTTAAACTCTCAGACTGAATCCTCTGGACACATCTTAACTCCCATACTTGGTACCTAAGCCAGAGTTGTTCAAATCCAGGCTCTGTTGCTGTTGCTGCTATACAGCACACACGGTCTCCCCCTGGGGTCGGGGCTTCCTTCCAACATGGCAGCCCAAAGGCAGGCAGTTTTTCCCCTCCGGAGGTGGAAACCCCAGTCTTTATGTCAGACTCCATCGTGTTAAACGCATACTGCTTTCTATATTCTTGTCTGTGTTGCACTCCTTGTGAGTGAGATCTGAGTCAGGGCCTGTAACCCCCACCCCATCCCCACCCCCCAGTAGGAGGGTGAAAGAGGCAGGAAGAGAGAGTCAGAGGATATATTCTCTGAAGCAATAGTTAGTTACATTGTCCCAAGAGAAGCGCCCAGTGTCCCCAAAGCCTACATTTTATGAGGGAGTCCTAAACTCAGTACACTCGAAAGCTTTCTGACCACATCTCAAGTGCCTGGATCAATAGTTGGTGGGAAAAGCACAAACCATCTCCTGCCTCGACCATTGTCATGCGCCACGTCTGTCCTGGGTGACCTCTGACAAAGAGAAGGAGAGAGCCTATTGTAAAGGCACTTGGATAGAGCATCATTCCATCTTCTGGCTAGGGTGTAGAGGAAGGGTGAGCCAACAAAGGAAGTTTAGTGTAATCCACTCATAGAACCTATAGGCTGGTCTGTCCCCACCCTGCCTCTTTTATCTTGTAAATGGTTGAAAGGAACTGAACTAGACCCTTTATCTTCTGGCCTTCCCACACTCCAGGTTAGTTCGTGATCATTTTGCTTTCTGTGGCCCAGGAAAGTGCCTGCCATGGAAAATGTCCTCTGGGTTCCTCGTGAAGGAACATCAAAGGCTGTTGTGAAAGGCACAAGGAGTTAGGTACACTGGGTTGGTCACAGGTGGTCAGGGAAGCTAGAGACTCACACACAATTTAGTGCGAAATAAGACCCGTGGTGCCATTTTGATTCCAAAGCCGTTCCTTGACACTCACCAGTGTTATCTCTTTGAGAACATTTGTGTAATTTAAAAAAGCATTTGTTGAAATCGGGCTTCCTCTGAAGTGGAGGGAAGGAAGATTGGGGGATTTAATGAATCTTCGGGATTACTCAAATGGAATGAAAACGTCAGGATTCTAGTCTATTTCATGGAAACTGTCAATGCAAATGTACATGACTCAGTGTGGAAACACAGCCTGGGACAGCAAGGAGCAGGGTTGCTGGAGGCAGGCGGCGCAGAAGGAGGTGGCTTAGCCCTGGCACACAGCAGTAGAGAACTCATCTGCCCTCCCTCCTCCCTCCCTCCCTTCCTTTCCTTCCCTTGTTCCTTCATTCCTTCCTTCCTTTGTTCCTTCCTTTCTTTCTTCTTCACCCCCCTTTTAGAGACATTTGGGAGTGTTGATTGCTGACTCTCAGATGTGTTGGCTTTTACCGCAGACATGTGGATGAGTCTACCAAAGTCTACCAAGACACAGGTTCCACAGCCCCTTGGGTGACAAGGATGCGGCTCATGCCAAGGTGTACTGAGGACCCTCTGTAGATGAAGACTTCCCCATGCTGCATCCCACCCTCACTCACTGGTCACTGGGCACTGCTTCCTGGTGCTGGGAACCCAGAGGTGACAACATATTGTGACATTCCAAGCCACCAGTTTGTCATGGAGGGAGTGAGGCAAACCTTGTACATTCGGTGTGTATTCTAGAGTTTCCTGTTAAATCCAGGTTTGGTCCCAGGGTGCCTGGCTGCCAGAAACACCCCCTCCCATCTCTCCATGCACCACCCCCCCCCCTTACAGGGGTTTCACAGGTGAGCCTCACAGATTTCTAGAATGTTAACTGGTGCTTTTTAAACTAATAAACGTCATTAATTTCCCAGTAAGAATCTAGGATTGCTTCTGGGGTCCTTCGTGGTCACATGCCATCTCCTCTGTCTGCCACACAGAGACAGGAACGTAGCAGTAGTTCTGGAGGCCCAGTCCTACCACCAACATGATGGCCCAAGGTGGATGGACTCCCTGTGAGGATTCCTTTACTGTGCAGCCTAGGGATGGGGTGTAGCAGCTGAGGTCCTACACACACAATCTCCAGACAACCCCAGAAGGCAGCAGTGTTTCTCTCCTTCCGATGAGTGTGGAAACTTCTCATCTGAAGAGCTCCCTGTGAAAGGAGCTAGGATTTGCAGGGAGCCCATAGCTTCCAGAGCAGTTCCTGTCTGTCCCTCTGTCTGGGGGCTATTTAAGTTGCCCATACTGGCTCAGATCAAAGCAGGTGTTCTTTGATGTCTGTGAGTGGAGGCTCCTGCAGATGTTTGGAGAAGCGTCGGGGAGTAAATGGGAGGAAACTGGCTGGGGCAGTAGGTGGGGCACACTCCAGGCTGGTGGGTATGAGGTCAGGATGGTTGAGCTCTGCTGGGCCCCTGGGTTTGGGACAGGTTTGTGTAAGGAGGGGTCTACTCCATCCAAAGTCACAGCCAGGACCACAGAATTCACAGCAGGCTCTCATTTTTGTTTTGGGACTAGCCAAACTTCCCCACTTCCTGGCTTTCTAAGCCCTTCCTTTTCTTGTTCCCAGGTCACTGGGCTAAGAAAACACTGCGTGTCCTCCTGGCCAGCCTCCTAGACATGGCGCTGTAAAGTTCCAGTAAGGATAGATGAGGGGAGGAAGTCTTTTATTCAGCCAGTGCTTATTGAAGACTTACTATGTGCTAGATGCTTGGGACAAAGATCCCTGACCTTGGGTTGCTTCTGATGGTTTTTTGTTTTGTTTTTTTTTGTTGTTGTTGGTTTTTTTTTTTTTTTGGTTTTTCGAGACAGGGTTTCTCTGTGTAGCCCTGGCTGTCCTGGAACTCGCTCTGTAGACCAGGCTGGCCTCGAACTCAGAAATCCGCCTGCCTCTGCCTCCCAAGTGCTAGGATTAAAGGCGTGCGCCACCACCGCCCGGCTTAAAGATTTATTTTTTTGTTATATGTAAGTACACTGTAGCTGTTTTCAGACACCAGAAGCGGGTGTCAGATCTCATTACGGATGGTTGTGAGCCACCATGTGGTTGCTGGGATTTGAACTCAGGACCTTTGGAACAGCAGTCAGTGCTCTTAACTGCTGAGCCATCTCACCAGCCCAAGGGTTGCTTCTGATGGAGTTGGGAGGCAGTAAAGAAGGGCTACTAGACATGAGTAAATTGGGTCCTAAAAGGTCTAAGTGAGGTGTGGCCTAGAGTTGGTGACAGCTGCAATCTAGACACAGCAGTTAGGGTAGCCTTGTCCTGTGGGTTCCCAGGACAGTTATCCAGGCACAGGCTGAAGATACAGAGAGAGAAGCCTGTGTATCCGAGGAGCAGGAGAGCTAAGTCGGAAGGTACAGTGGAAGAGCAGCTAAGAATCCCAAGTGATGCTGGGTAAAGGGACAGCAGCTTGGAGCAGGGAGGAGGACTCTTGCATATAGCTGAGGGAACAGCTAGAGGATCTCTGGATGGATAGGATTTGGAATATTCCTTTAGAGTAAGGAGTCTATGACCACTGAGAAGATGGAGCACTCTTCAGTGGGGATGGGGAAGAAGATGGAGCACTCCTCAGTGGGGGAGGATGAAGCAGGAGCAGAATTTGAGAGTCCTAGATCTGGGCTGGGAATGAGAGAGGTGGAGGTTGGTTCCGTAGAGAGTGAGAGACATCCCAGTAGTACAGCTATAGACAGGACAAGGTCAAGGCTGAGCCTGGAACTCCACCCTGCCAGGAAGTCAAGCGAGGGAGGCAAAGGGAGTTGGTGTTCTGAAAGCCCTGTGAGAGATTGCTCTGAGGAGACTGGAGGAGTTGACACAGGATGCGCCGAACCCCCACCCGCTGCCTTTGCTGTGCTCAGCCTACACCCCCTCTGCTTAGAGATGAAAGGTAGATTTGGTATTTACCCCAAAGACTACAAGCTAACGCATCACAGAGACACTTACGTGTCAATGTTTCCTGCCGCTCTGCTCACAACAGCTGAGCTATAGGACCAACCAGGGTGTCCAGAGACAGAGGGAATGCAGAAGGGTAACACAGCCATCCCCAACAGGCGTCCTGCAAACCCTGTGCAGGAAGCGGTGTACCGCACGCCAACACTGTCCGTGGGAGGACTTACCCAACAATGCCGATGATTAAAAATAAGATGGTGGTAAAAGCCAGGGCAGTGAGGCTTGTTTGTGTCCCAGAAGGAAGCATACAAGAGACACACCCATGTCCTTGCACAGCGCAGCAGCAGGCTGGGGACACTTCCTAGCACTACAGGTCACAGCTAGACTCACTGGGTCAGGATAGGCTTCACAGGCGGCAAGCGCCTGGGCTGGCTGGGAGAGCGAACAAGCTGAAAGTCACAGGCAGGTCCCTTGGAGAAGACAGCAGTGTACGATGGCTTGTGCTGGGCAGGGGTTGGGGGAGACGACCAATGGAAAGGGAAGGGAGGTGGGCCAAGGGCACCATGACCAATTTCCGAAGCGAACAGAGTGGACACAATGGGTTGGCTAAACCTGGGCCCTCCCCACCTGACCTCCCTGCCTGCTGAACCCTGTCTTCCAGAGTGAGGCAGGTTCACCTGCTTCGGTGCTGTGGTGAGGAGGCATGCGCCTGGACACTGGGGGTGGGCGCACCACCCTGTAAAGGGCCATGTGGCAGTCACCTTCACCTTGGTAAAGACACTCATCCCTGGCTGGTGGCTCATGCCTTTAATCCCAGCACTTGGGAGGCAGTCGGCTCTCTATGAGTTCATGGTTAGTCAGGGCGATATAGAGATAACCTGTCTCCAAAACAAAATAAACTAAACAAAAAGCCACTCAGCCCTGAGGACTCTCCTGGGGAGACCAGAAGATGATCTCTGCCCTTTAGCTCCTGACATTTCCACAGTGCAGGAAGTTTCTTTGTCACGTCTTCCAGGAGGGAACCTGTCCTGTCCTTGCCACCAGGCCTTGTTCTCTCTCTGTTCACATTTCTGACACACACACACACACACACACACACACATACACACACACACACACACACACACACACACACACACACACCCCACCGCGCCATACTCCTCTCTCAGGTGAGCTGTTTTACCTCCCTGTCTCTGACCTGCCCGTCTGCCCTCTGAGCATGGCTTCTTCTCAGAAGGGATTTCTGAAAGACCCTGCCTGTCACAAGCTGCCAGGCAAGACAAGGACTTCAGCGAAGCCACTTAGGGAGCTGACAGGTCTAAGAGGTGGATGCCTGGAAGGCTTACAAAGATCTGCACTATCAGAGGGAGTCCTGGGCAGAGGCAGGGGAATGAATGAGAGCTGAGTAAGACCCAAAAACTGACCCAAGGGCAGGTCACACTGCTGAACAGGTTTTAGCAGGTCAGATGTAGACACCTCAGGCCTGGCCCCACAGATGTGTCTGGATGCCAAGATATCCACACCCCTGAGCACAAGGTCCCTTCACACTCCAAGGTCCCTTCACGCTCCCTCGAGGGTCCCCAAGCTCACAGGCCTAGCAAAGAAGCAGCCAGAAATGGCAAGGCATGAAGGTTCTTGTGTCCTGTCCAGTCCGCTTGGGGTGGCCCTCCCTAGCTCTCAGACTTGGGGGTGTTGATGAGTTGTGGGGCTTTATTTGTCGTAAGATTATTGAGGAATTAAAAGGATGTAGGAGTTGAGAAGAGGGTGGTGTTAACTTTCTGAAGGTTAAGGAGAAAGGGTTTTGTTGTTATTCTCTTGGTCCATGTCTCGCTAGGTAGTCCACACTGTCCCAGAAGTCACCGCCCTCCTGCCTGCCAGACAAGCTCCTCTACACAGAGAGTGCTCAGTGCACAGGTCACCCACTGCTCACGGGCTCCTGATCGGGGCAGCACGGGGCTACTAAAGCCTATGAGCTAGCTGCTTTACCCCTTCTGCAGAGAGGGAGCGTGTCAGGTAAGGGTATGGGTGTGAGGGTGTAAACGGGTACGAGACGAAGGTGGGCGTGAGTGCTGGCCACTATGTACGCGAGTGTGATCTCTCACCTGGAGACATGTTATGTGAGGCAGAGCAGTGTGATGTGAGTCTAGCCAGAAGGACCCGACCTGATGAAGCCTTGCTTCTATTTCTGTGGTCATCAGTGAGAAAGACCCACCCTAGGAAGGAAGCAGGGACTCAGGTCTAATGGTCGTGGAGCACAGTAACTTTCAGCCCACAGGAAGAGGGATAGCTCTATTCAGTGTTAGTCCAGGCTCTAAGATAGGAACTCTGACGAGCGAAATGACGAGACTATTTCCCTAATGATGCTGCCCCCAGACCTGGGTGCATGCCCACCATTCAAAGGCCTTGACACCAAGGTCTAAGCCACCTGGGAAGTGGCTGAGGGCTTTCCAGGATGGTAAGAACCAATATGGTGGGTGCCCAGAGAAGTGGTGTGGATACCAGGAGCACACCCACTTTGTCAAGCATCTGAGGACCTGATGAAAGGGAGACAAATGACAGAGGCATTGTACTGTGACCTTTGCATCCTCAGTAGGAAGGCACACATGCTAAGACTGCCCATTGTTTTTGGTAGGCATCTACTGAGCACAAGCCTGGACCAGGCCTGTAGATCTGCCACAGTGTGGAGGAGACCGTGCAGCAGAAGATAGTATTCTTCAAAGACTCTAGACAGGTCAGGGAGGGATCCTGAACTCCCTGCAGACCCTGCTTTACCTTCCTGGGTCACTGCTGACCTCCCTGGTCAGTCTCCCACATTCCCTCTGGAAGCAGCCTGGAACGAATTTGTCTAGACCTGAGCAACTGTCATGGAATCTCTGTGGCCCATCTGTGGGTCTCATGCGGAGAGCTAACGTTGGGAGAAGATGGGGAGTCACAGATTAGAGGTGGTGTGGGGATGGAGGTGAAGTCTCTGTGGTGCTTCAGTCCCTTGGGGGCTTGCAGGTGGCTGGGGTAGGCTGCGGCATAGGCTGGGCCAATGGCCTTGTGTTTGTGAGCTGGACACAAGAGAATCGGTTTGAAGACCACAGTCCACTCTCCTTCCCTTCCCACTCTGGGCCCCAGAGGCCAGCAGTGCCTGTGAGGACAAGGCAGTCCATACTCTCTTGTAGCAAACAGCAACTGAGGTAACTCCTTGGACCCAGTGGAGGTTGAAATATTTGAGATAAACTAAAAACCACCTTGTGTGTCTGAGACTCGGAACCCTGTGCCCTGCCTGGTGGGTCCCAGGCCGTCTCTGCATCCACTGAACAGCCTGCAAAGAGGCCCAGAGCACCTTGGGGCATGAGCTTGGTGGTGGGGGGTGGGGGGTTCTCAGTACTAGAGTGTGTTGGAGGAAGCCATTCTGGGTGGGGACCTCTTGGCCTTGGAGCTGTCCCTCCCACAAGGGTGTGCTTGGGCAGAGGAGGGTCAGATCTGTGTTCCTGTGAAATCAGCCCCCTGGGGAAGGTCCCTTTGCCTAATTCCTGGAAAAGGAAATGGCCAGCTGACCTTCAAGTCAAGTCTCCACTTGAGACCTGGAGTGCGGTGGGAACTGCCCCCTTTAGCCTTGACTTCTTGTTTCCCCCAATGGTGCCTGAGGCCCTGAGGGACAGTTGTATTTCAGAGTAGCCGAGATCCAAGACTGCCAGGAGAAACACAAGGTACAGCCTAGACTTACATTTCAGACAAATAGAGAGTTGTTTTTATTATCAACTTCCAGTACAATATTTGAAGGGCCATAGAGTCTTTAAAAGTATTCCTTGTTTGTCTAAAAGTCAATTCAAGCTGGTGTCAGGATTCAGTTGCTATTTGTTTGTGATAAGTACGGTCCCTACACAGGGCAGGGACTTTGGACTTCAGACTGTTTTCCAGCCTAGACTTCTCTCCTTTCTGGCTGTAGGAATCCCCCTGGGGCTTATGTCCCTTATCTGCCTCCCAAGGTTGGGGGAAGAGTTAAATGATGTACACATATACATACAATAGTCATTGTCTCCAGCCCAGCAGGGGTTCCACAGATAAAAGGTGGGGTTGAGAAGTCTCACCCTCCAGGTACTAGAGATTTTCTTGCTTTCACAGAGGACACCATCTTTGTCACAGAGCCCACACCACTCTCAAGGGAGCCAGCAGAGATGTGAGTGTAGTTCTAAGACCTGGAAGGCAGGCCCTGGACCAGAGAAGGATGTGGGTTCAGGTCTGGAGAGCCTGTTCCCACTTCTACCTAAGCCGAATGGGATAAGGCGTTGGGAGGCGGGAGGCATGTTTTGTGCCCAGGGCCTGTTGGACATTTGTCTTGGAGTTTCCTCCTCCAGGACCTTCCCTATTCCCACATTGCAGCTAGAGGTGAAGGACAATCACAAGGCCTTGCTGCCCCTCTGGGGGAGGACTCCAGGCTCTCTCTCCTCTCCTCTCTCTGCCTCTGCTTTGCCTGGCCTCTTACTGTGAAACTCACTGGCCTGAAGCAACTTTCCTTCCAAACACCTTTTGTTTAAAGCGCCTCTTAAAGACCATAACCGTGCTTGGTTTGTTCAAACCGGTTGCTCCAACTGTTTCCAGTCAGAAACCCAAGAGTCTTCTAGTCTGTGTTGCTTACTGCTACACACCCTGTGTCCCCAGAGCCCGTGCTTGTGTGATGATGAGGTAAAATAGCACTGGCAACACCTGATGCCCTCTTAGCCCCTCCTTTGCCTCTCTAATCTCTCCCCCTGTGCTCATTCATGACCACCTCACCCTCCCCTAGGTGACAGAGCCTGTGTTGCTGGACCTGAGTCTCCAGCTGTCAATCTTTACATCTCAGCGCTCCTGCCTCTGACCCTGGCAATCCCCCAACTCTTGCCCACCTCCCAGGTTGACTGACAGCCCACTGAGGCTGGAGGCTCAGACACGTTGGCACCTTTGTTTCCATTTGACCAATGAAGACCCAGGCTCAGAGAAAAGAAGCAATGTGTCCAACAGTCTGAAGGAGACAGGACCAGATTTCTGGTTCAGGGGTGAGGGAAAGTCTCAGAACAGGACTAGGGCCCCAGAACTGGGGAATCATGGTGTGAAGACTCCTATACTATAAACTGCCAGGTGGACTTCAAAGCAAATGATGCAAAATGGGGTACAGTTAGACTGCAGTGGCTGCGGAGGGCCAGGCTGGCATGCTGTCTTTCCTAGTGGCGGGACCTTTGGCCCTTTTCCTCTTTGGAAGAATACGTCCCTTGGGCAGAGGGTAGAAGAACTTTGTTTGTGCATGAAACAGTGACTTAGCTGTACACAGGAAAAACATCACAGAAATAAACTATGGAGCTGGGGAAATTGCTCAGGCAGTAAGCGGCTCGTTATGCAAGTACAGGACCAAATTGGGATTCCCCAGACCTCAAAGAAGAACCCAGGTGTGATGGCCTGTACTTCTGTGGGGAAGCAGAGGCAGGAGGCCTCTGGAGAGTCCCGGCCAGCCGGCCTAAGCTGGCTTCATGAGCTCCAAACTCAGTGAGACATCCTATTGATGTGCTTTATAAAAAAGAAAAAGAAGCCAGGGATATGTTTGGTGGAGGTGGAGCTGTGGTGTGGTGTGGGAGCCCAGCCACAAGAAGGTACAGTATAGAACAGAGTTTATTTATTATGGGAAGGGGAGTTGAGGGGGTAGTTGAGGCAGAGAGAGAGAAGAGAAGAGGAGAGGCTGTCCATGAACATGTAGAGAGAGGCAGGGAGGGGAATGAGGAGAGAAGGGAGAGAGAGAGAAGAGAGTAAAACGAGCAAGAGAGTGAGGAGGGGGCAAGCAGCCTTTTTTATAGTGAGTCAGGCTCTCCTGGTCATTGCCAGGAAACTGTGGGGTGGAGCCTAGAAGAAATACCAACATCTGTCTCAAAAAATAAGGTGGAATGGACACCTGGTGTTGACCTCTGGCCGCCACATGTATGTGCACACGCACATGCATACACAGGTGAACATGTATGTGTGCACACACACATACACACACACACACACACACACTTATTTATACATATCACAGTAGGAGCCAGTCAGTCCTTGAGTCTACTCTCCTTGTCTCTCAAGGTTCTGGAGACACAGGTGAACATGTATATGCACACACACACACACACACACACACACACACACACACACACACACACTTATTTATATATATTGCAGTAGGAGCCAGTCAGTCCTTGAGTCTGCTCTCCTTGTCTCCCAAGGTTCTGGAGACACAGGTCTCTGCAAGGAGGTGTGTGTGGCAGGAAGAGGCTGTATTCATTGTTTCATCTATTCAGCAAAAATAAAACAAAATACATCAACAAATACACCAACTTAACAAGCACCAACTGCATTTCTGATCCATACCTGCCACTGAGCTAAGAGCAGAGGAGAGTGTGCCCGCCATTCTAGCTGAACCTGCTTCTTTCTGGTGACCCGGGGTCCGAGGTCTCCTCTCTTCACCACTGTAAACACATGGTGTTTGAAGGGAGTCAGTGGACTGCAAGAGGCCGAATAAGAGCCTAGCCTTTTCAGTGAGGGGCTGAGGAAGGCTTCATGGAGGAAGTAGTATCGAAGCTGAGATGTGTAAGAGTTGATTGGTTGTTGTTGGAGTTGAGGACAAACCAGGAGCATTAAGGCACACATGGATGTTTGGAGCAAGGTCACATGTACAGGGCTCTGCAGTGGCTAGGGCTTGGATCGTAAGCTGGAGACAGCTGCGTGTCTGTGGCAGATTGTGAGGTCAGGCTCTAGAAGCCCCAGGGAGTGGGGGGCTGAAGCAAGGCTTGCCAGCAGCCCACCGAATGTCCTGGAAAGCTCGTGGAAGGAGGTGAGCTGGGGTTTGATGGCAGGGTGAGTCCTGTTTGGCAGAGTGTAGGCATTTGAAGCACTGCCTGTGAGCTAAGGAAGTGGGTGAGCGCACTTGAGGCAGGAGTGAAGAGGGGGCGAGCATCTCCTTTGGAGTGGGTACGCCCTGTCTCTCCATTTAATTCCAGTAGCTACTATTTATTCCGCAGATGCCGGGGTCCAGCAAACACTGGCCCATTTCATTCAATTCATTCACTGGCTGGCTGACGTAGATAAGATCATCTCATCTTATAAATGAAAACAAAAGAAGCTTACGCAGCAAGGAGGACAGACTTAAAATCCTTTTGGTCCAACAGGGATGAACTACTTATTCTTTGCCGTGTGTGTGTGTGTGTGTGTGTGTGTGTGTGTGTGTGTGTGTGTACATTCATGTATGTATGCAAGATTTAGTGACCTGTCCACAGTGCCAGGGCACAACCAGGTGCTATAGTTTCTCTTCTCTTCTCTTCTCTTCTCTTCTCTTCTCTTCTCTTCTCTTCTCTTCTCTTCTCTTCTCTTCTCTTCTCTTCTCTTCTCTTCTCTTCTCTTCCCTTCCCTTCCCTTCCCTTCCCTTCCCTTCCCTTCCCTTCCCTTCCCTTCCCTTCCCTTCCCTTCCCTTCCCTTCTCTTCTCTTCTCTTCTCCCCTTCCCCTCCCCTCCCTTCCCCTCCCCTCTTCTCTTTCTCTGCTTTTCTTTCTCTTTCTCTTTCTTTTTTCTTCTTTTTCCTAAGATTTATTTTAGGTATGTGAGTACACTGTCCTCTCTTCAGACACACCACAAGAGGGCTTCAAATTCCATTACAGGTGGTTGTGAGTCACCATGTGGTTGCTGGGAATAAAACTCAGGACCTCTGGAAGTGTAATTGCTGCTCTTAACTACGAAGCCATCATCTCTCCAGCCCTATAGTTTTGTTTTCTGTTGCTGTGGTGAAACACCGGCCAAAAGCAAATGGGAGAGGAAAGGGTTTACTTGGCTTACGAGTTACACAGTATATCATCGAGGAAACCCAAGGTGGGAACCTGGAGGAAGCAGGGACCATGGAGGAATGCTGCTTACAGCTTGCCTCCCCTGGCCTGCCCAGACCCACCTGCTTAAGGATGGCACTGCCGTAGTGAGAGCTGAGCCTTCCTCTATCAAATAGCAATTAAAGAAATGCCCCACAGACATGCCCACAGGCCAATCTTATTGAGACAATTCTTCAACTGAGGCAACCTCTTTGCAGATGTGTGAACTTGACGACCAAGATTGGGCATTACACCAGGGGTGACATTTCCCCATTCTGCAGCTCTTCAACCATTCAGCACACTGGCTCTCCAAATGAGCCGCCATCTTGAGGGCTTTCCCTGCCTGCTCCGGAAGCACATGGTTTAACAGCAAGCAGTTTGCACGCCTGGACTGTAATGTCATTAAGGTGAAAGAGCTGCATGTAGTTCTGCCTTCTTGCCAAGACCCGTAGACAAGCAGCTTGAGTGAGGTCAGGCCTGTGAGGCCAGGAGCTCATAAACACACCGGTGCAAGTCAGAAAGAAACTGTCTTTTCCACCACTAGTACCAACTGTCCCGAGCCTTGACTGATTTCTATATTTTATTGCTATATTTCCAATCCCAACAATGATACCAAGCGCTTAGTGGGCACATAGTAAGTTTGTGTGAGTAAATTTCTCCATAGCTGGTGCTGTGTTAAATGGAATTTTGTTTTTGATACATGGTTTCTCTGTGTAGCCCTAGCTGGCTTGGAACTCACTCTGTAGACCAGGCTGGCCTCAAATTCCCAGAGATCCCCCAGCACTGCCTCCTGAGTACTGGGATTAAAGGTGTGCCATACCACAACCAGTTTAGTGGGAATTTCACAAATGGTCACTGACTCCAGGTACTTTGTGCACTAATTGAATGTATACAATATGCGAGTGCTGCACACCCCCCCACATCAGTGTGTGTGTGTGCACACAGGAAGTCAGTCTTGCATGCGTGCACACGGTAAAGTTGGCCTTTGTGTCAGCCAAGACTTTGGGGAGGATGTTGCTATTCTCGTAGTACTGATTCAAATAAGACAGACTTGGGTTAGACTGTTGCAAGCCAGCTTTTTTTTTTAAATGAATCTGAAACAAAACCCAAACTATATAAAATGACCTCATATTTTTACCCGATTTTCTGTGGGTAGGCAGAGCTAACACATAATAAAGTTTGCAAATCTCTATGTGGAACCAGATGGAGTGTTACATATGTCAAGTACACCACACCACACATACAAACATGTGATTCACTTCAGCATCCTACGGACTTCTGTGAGCTCTCAGAAAACATGCCTCCTCCACAGGGCAGGAGGCAGCTGCTGCATCTCAGTCTGCCCGTTCTTGGACTTTAAAGGGGTGGGACCTGGTACAAAAGGACTCTCTTGTGTGCTCTCTTTCTCAGTAGAGAAGTATCCACGAGGCCTACGTTCCTTGCCTCGGACTGTAGATCACCCCTTCTCATGGTGACACAAAACACACAGAATCAACTCATTTGCTCGTTCCCCTGAAGGGCACTCGAGCTGTCTGTTATAAGGGAAACTTCTAGAAGTACGCCTGTGCAGGGGCCTTGCTGGGGATAAGCCTCTGGGAGATTCTAAAGAATAGGAATAGATACCTTATATGTCTTCTGGTCTTTCTGACTATTACCCACTGTACTGGCTGGTTTTGTGTGTCAACTTGACACAGGCTGGAGTTATCACAGAGAAAGGAGCTTCAATTGAGGAAATGCCTCCATGAGATCCAGCTGTAAGACATTTTCTCAATTAGTGATCAAGTGGGCAGGGCCCCTTGTGGGTGGTGCCATCCCTGGGCTGGTAGTCTTAGGTTCTATAAGAGAGCAGGCTGAGCAAGTCAGGGGAAGCAAGTCAGTAAGTAACATCCCTCCATGGCCTCTGCATCAGCTCCTGCTTCCTGACCTGCTTGAGTTCCAGTCCTGACTTCCTTTGGTGATGAACAGCTGTGTGGAAGTGTAAGCTGAATAAACCCTCTCCTCCCCAACTTGCTTCTTGGTCATGATGTTTGTGCAGGAATAGAAACCCTGAGTGAGACACCCACCAGATCGACCATATTGGACATCTGAGATGGGCCTAGCAGAGCTCTCCTTGCATCTGGTGTCAGAGATTCAGGGTCAGGGGTGGAAGAGTAAGTGGCTGGAATGCTGGGCAGGCAGGTCTCCTCTAAGGATGCTTAGGCACAGCCCAGGAGCTTGGAGCTGATGACGGACGACCCAGTGGCCTACACTCATGTCACAGAGACATCTCTAGTGTGCCCACAGAAAAAAGTGGGGATCTTTATTCTGGAATAAATGTCTGACTAGCAGTGAGTGTCCCCAGTAGAATCTGGGTTTGCGCCCTCTTCCCTGGCTCTCCCTTCATCCCTCCAACTGTGAGGACTCAGAGTTAATTTGAAATGATCAAACAAGGCTGTGATGGTTTGCATATGCTCGGCCCAGGGAGTGGCACTATTAGAATGTGTTGGATTAGGTGTGTCACTGTGGGCATGGGCTTTGAGACCCTCATTCTAGCTGCCCAGAAGCCAGTCTTCTCCTAGCAGCCTTCAGACGAAGATGTAGAACCCTCAGCTCCTCCTGCACCATGCCTGCCTGGATGCTGCCATGCTCCCACCTTGATGATAATGGCCTGAACCTCTGAACCTGTAAGCCAGCCCCAATTAAATGTTGTCCTTTGTAAGAGTTGCCTTGGTCATGGTGACTGTTCACAGCAATAAAACCCTAACTAAGACAAAAGCTCAGAGAGGTGGCCAGCAGCAGGGAGTTCACCTGGTCTCCTGGAAGCTGAAAAGGTCAAAGGATTCAAAATTTTCAAAGATCTCTGGGATCGAATGGAGGTCACGGAGAAGAGGGTATCCAGGGGGGCCCACTTTCCAACTTCAAGAGGGACCTGCCAAGGATCCTATACCGATGCCACCGATGGACCAGCTGCACGGCTGGTAGGGTGAAGGATCAGAAGACAGCCAGGCAGTCTTGACTCTGTGGACTCAGCTCTGTCCCCATGGCTGAGGGGACACTTGGGGGGCAGGACAAAGCAATGAACAGGACTTGATCAAGGTGCTTGCTTTGGGGCAGTCAACCCTGGGTTCCATCAGCTCTGTCCCTTCCTGAGTCTTGAGCTTTCTGAACAACCATTTCCTTGTCTGTTAAACATTGACTCAGCAGACACCCTCCCCCTCCCCCCAGGGGTGCCCTAGGTCTCAGGGCTTAACCCCCTAAATAACATTGTCAAAGGGCAGAGGATGAACACAGAAGTCCGTGCTGCTACTATTATTCCCCTTGCCTGGGACTGAGGCAAGGGGCACCTGTGGGTCTTCACCCCATTCCCCTGGGATTCTCTGTTTCGGTTGATACAGAGAGCGGTTGCGGGCCTGACTCTATCCCAGTCACCATCAGACACAATGCTGTCTCTCTGAGAGCAGTTAGAAAAAGTTGCAGCTGGGAGGACTATAGGTATACTCAGATGGAGGTGCCTCCTTGCCGTTGTTAAAGTGAAAGGAAGAGAGAGTTTCACCTTGGAGCTGGGGCTGAAGTGTTGCTTGGTGTCATGACTGGCCACTCAGAGACATTGTCCCCAACCCCTGGAGTCATGCTGGAATCAGCATGACTAGGGTGGAAAAGGTTACTGGTTCAGCTGTCCTCGGGTAATGGGTTCAGAGCAGCCCAGGACAGCTCACTTTGCCCTCTGGACTCTATAGCAAGGCCACAGGCAGTGGGTGGCCCTCTCTCCAGGCCTGGGCCTGTTCTCATTTCTTCCATCCTCTGGAAGGCCTAGGCCTACCTTGGGCCTCACCCCATGAGACTTCCTTCCCTTGGTGACTGTGCCTTTGAAAGCTGATGAAGAATTTCCTGTTGCAGGCATTGTCGGGCTTCCTCTTTACCCTGGGAGCTGTGGCCGGGTTGTTTGCATCTGGGCCAAGCTTGGGGAAGCTCTGATTTGGGGCTAGGAGAGAAGACCACCGAGAAATCAGAGACACAGGGCTAACCAGGCTGAGCTGCTGCTGCTGTCCCAGACAACTGATGACAGATGTGTCACCCCAGTCCTGTCAGGACAGGAGCCAGAGTGCCACCACTGACCTTCTACACAGGACAGCCCAACAGGGCGCAGGGACAGAGGACAGAGGCAATCCCTGGGAAAGAGTCAGTTTGTGAGCACAGCAGTGCAGCCTCTCATACTTGTCCCTTGGCATTTGGCTCCCTGGTGCCGTGTTCTAAACCAGCCGCTTATCTGGGCTCAGGGTTTAGACATCCTCTGCTGTTTCTCTGGAATCTCATCTGGCCAAGCCCCAAGAGCTTTCTTTCTCAAGGCAAAAGCTAACCGTGGATGTGGTCTTGCTGGGGTCAGTCAGGTGACCTGTCAGAGAGGAATGGACCCTAGCTGCCCAGCCTGGAGCATCCACTGAGCTCTGCCAAGGTGTCAAGGCTCTCCCCATCAGCCTCCTTACTCCTGTGAGGCCTGGAGGAAGAGGAGAACAGGTTCTGTTGCGAATGCAGCCTCTGAGGTCACAGCCTCAGCCCTGACAGCTAAGAAACCTGGACACTGGAGGGAGGGTAAGGGAGACCAGAGGGACGAGGGCAGGGAACCCTGCAAAGCTATAAGCCCTGCCATCTTCTCACATGGGATATGGGGCTGAGAGAACCCTGGAGTCTCGGGGAGAGGGCTGCGGATAGTATAAGGCAGATGAGATGTTTATTTGCACATGTTTATTTGGCCCAGAATATGTAGGCTTTCCTG
The DNA here is from genome assembly GCA_036184795.1 of Tokudaia tokunoshimensis. NCBI lineage: Eukaryota > Metazoa > Chordata > Mammalia > Rodentia > Muridae > Tokudaia > Tokudaia tokunoshimensis. Next base: position 3,419,389 of record BTHU01000013.1, on the reverse strand, counting down.
TGCTGTCTAGAGCCCAGCTCATTTCCCTGAGGTCCCCAGGTCGGGGAGCAGTGGCCTGGGGTTCCTCCCTCGTGTTGGGTGGGGGCAGTCGGCTTGGCAGTGTACCTAGGTCTGAGCAGAGTAGGCCACCCCTGTGGTGGAGAGGCTGTGAGGAGCGGGTGGAGGTTGTGTGTTGTGGGGTGAGAGGCTCTCCTCAAAGGCAGGGTCAGGAAGGAAGGAAACCAATGAGAGGCCTCCTGAGTCTCTGCTTCCTGTGGTAGCAGGAGATAACTTCAGGGCCTTTCTGTTCTACGAGTCCTGCCCTCCCCTACCAGTGCACCCTTTCCTCAACCCACCCCTCTCCTACCTTTATATCCACCTTGTGATTTCTAGGACTCCATGTCCCTCTTCCATTCACAGGGGCTGTCTGGCCTTATGACTAAGGAAGACCAAGGGACCTCACACACACACACACACACACACACACACACACACACACACACACACACCAGAACACTTACACGGTGGCTTATAGCTTCTGGGCCCGTACATACTTGTCCAGGCCGAGGCCATACTGGCTCCACACATTTCTAAGATGAGGGGAAACCAGCCCAATGTTCGATGTTTCTCAGCTTATGGTGAAGGTACAGCCATGTGAACAAACTGAAAATATCCTAAGTCCAAACCCATTGAGAGCTAGGCCTGGTGGTGATGCCAACCTGTAAGCTCAGCGAGGAAGCTGAGGCAGGAGGATCACCAAGTTCAAGGCCTGCCTGGGCTATAGAATGAATTCAAGGACAAAACATTAGAAAAGAAAAGAAAAGTGTTGGGTTCAGTGCAATGTTGGCATGCTTATCTAGGATGTCGGTAGCCCTGAACAGCATCAGCGGCCCAGCCCGCACCCACCTGCTGTCTGTGCGGCTACCTCGGAGCCTTGGCTGAGCCCCCACCAGACAGGATCTTCCTACAGGCTGTTCCCAGAGAGCAGTCAGTCAACTGTGCAAATGCTATTTCTGCTGATGACATATTCCGTTTGCCCCACAGTAGACCAAACAAAATCAAGTTTAGCTGTGGCTGGTGGGCTCTGTAACTCGGTCACTCCACAGTACCTGGTCACTCCCCAGCACTGCTCTCTGCCGGGCAAAACTGCTCAACCTTGTCCTAATTCGAACTCCAAGGCTTCGCAGTTTATACAGCTCTTCCCAACCCCCATTTTACCTTTGATGAAACCGAGGCCAAGCGTGGCAGAGTGACTTACCTAAGGTCAAGTAAACACACTGTGCCTTGAGTTCTGGAGTTTAAAATTGGAGGTAATGCGGATTCGTGTGGCTTAACACCCGAATTAGGAAGAAAAGGGACAGAGTTTGGAGTCTCAGAGCCCAGCGTCGTTCTAAATGTGCATCCTTTGACAAGTTAGCAAGCAAGTCTCTGAGACAGCACCTAAGACAGCAGTGATCAGACCTAGAAGGCTGAATGACTTAGTGGTGACATAGACCAGAAGCTTGGCGCTTAGTAGGTTCTTTTTTTTTTTTCCTTTTTTTTTTTTTCCGAGACAGGGTTTCTCTGTGTAGCTCTGGCTGTCCTGGAATTCACTCTGTAGACCAGGCTGGCCTCGAACTCAGAAATCCACCTGCCTCTGCCTCCCAAGTGCTGGGATTAAAGGCGTGCGCCACCACTGCCCGGCGCTTAGTAGGTTCTTAACAAATACTCTACAGCTATTTTTTTTTAAAGATTTATTCATTTATTATATGTAAGTACACTGTAGCTGTCTTCAGACACACCAGAAGAGGGCGTCAGATCTCATTATGGATGGCTGTGAGCCACCATGTGGTTGCTGGGATTTGAACTCAGGACCTTTGGAAGAACAGTCAGTGCTCTTAACCACTGAGCCACATCTCCAGCCCACTCTACAGCTATTTAATATGTCAGCGAAGCAGTCACATGGTACTTCCCACTTTATTTATTTATTTATTTATTTATTTATTTATTTATTTATTTATTTTTGTAGGGTGTGTGTGGCAGGTGATAGCATGTCGAGGTTGGAGGACAACTTGCGGGAGTCCACTCTCTCTCCTAATATGTGGGTTCTGGAGATCTAACTCAGGTTGTTAAGCTTGTTGGCCAGAGCTCTTACAGAAGAGCTGTCAGTCTTGCCAGTCCCATGTGCCAATTAGGGAAAGCCATTGTGAACTTGGCTTAGGCTTGGATCCTGGGAGGAAGCAATTGGATGCTGGGGAGATTATGTGATGAAGATGCACTGGGCACAGAGGACATGCGTTTAATGTGGTGTGTGTGTGTGTGTGTGTGTGTGCTCATTCATGTGTATGTGTGTTGTGTGTGCTTATGTGTGTGCATGTGCATGTGCGAGTGTGTGTATTGTACATATTCATGTGTGTGCCTGTGTGAGTGCGTGAGTGCATGTGTGTTTGTGCTCGTTCATGTGTATGTGCGTTGTGTGTGCTCATGTGTGTGCGTGTGTGTGTGTATTGTGCATATGCATGTGTGTGCCTGTGTGTGTGCATGAGTGCATGTGTGTGTGTGCTTGCTCATATGTGTGTGCTCGCTCATGTGTGTGTGCGTGTCGTGTGTGCTCATGTGTGTGCGTGTGTGTGTGTGTATAGTGTGCATATGTGTGTGTGCCTCTGTGTGTGTGAGTGTATGCATGTGTGTGTGTGTGTGTGTATGACTTTGTGGAGGGAGAGGTGGGGACCCTTGGAAGAATCCTGACTTGGAAAATGTATAAAATAAAATGTACCAGGAAATGGGATGGGGAAAAGGGAGTCAAGCTGAGGCCTGAGAGGACGAGAACCTAAAAGCCTGCAGCAGCAGAGGGGCCTGAGGGAGTGAGGGGGTCTGGGATGAGTGAGAACTTCGCAACCAGCGTGCTTTGACCTGAGGGGTGGGAACCTTTGAATACAGCTGTGTGGACGCCTGCATTCTCAATGCAAAAGCAACTTCATAAAATAATGAACTTCCCTACAATTTAATTCTTTTTCTTCTCAAAAGCGATTGCTTTGTTGTTACAGGCCATTGTGGGAGGCTACCAACGGGCTCCTCACCCGGGTGGCTTAGGACTAGGTTTCCCCAGTGTAAGAGGAAGAGACTCAGGCAAACCTCTGAGGTCAAAACCTTTCAACTTCCTGAGGAATGAAGTATTTCCCAAGCTGCCGCTCTAGGCTCTTCACCCTGAAGACAGTTGGAGTTCTCCAGCTGGAGAGTCGCCCTGCCATTAGCACCTATCATATGGCAAGTAATGACTCACAGCCTGTCCACATTGGTGGTGGGTGAGGAAGAAGTTTCTAGAAGGTTTCCTCACTCAGTGAAACTGATTTGACCGGTTTGCCTGGACCATTGGTCTCTGAACTCTTGGGGTCTGACACAGCAGGCATTCTTGTAGCTATAGCCAAATTCTGCTGTTCTAAGAAAGATGGCAAAGGGGGTGTGTGTGTTGGGGGTGGTGGATGAGAGTCATTTTCATGACAAATAAAACCTGGCTTCAAGTCTCAGCTGTTTGAACTGAGGCAAATGACTTCGTCCTCTGGGGACTGGAGTGAGAGACACAGCCACTACTTTAAGCTTGTCCTGAAGGTGTGATGCGATAGAGGACCTGGGCTGGAACACTGAGGGAGGGAGGGGGAGGAGGCGTGGGGACAGCAAAGCCACAGTCCAGACCCTGGGGGAGGCTTCTCAAGCCTGGGGTCGGCTTGCGTTTGTTCATACGGCATCTCAATGACTGGAAATGACAGAATGCTGTTAGCTAGCACTAACTGCTTCGTTATGAGCAGGACCCACAAAAGAGGTTGCATGTGTCAATCAAATTGTTCCAGGAAGACACTATTCAGGGGACTAACTTTTTTTTTTTGAGACCAGGCTGGCCTTGAGCTCCAGGGGATACATCTTCCTCCTCCTTTCCTGTGATTAAAGGTGTGCACCGCCACTCCGCTCCCGACTCAGTGAGTTACTTTGATAAGGAAAGTCAGTAGAACCTGGGGCAGCATCAGGAACAGGGTCACTTGTGAAATAAGCCAACACTACCCGGACACCCAGCAAAGATGGATTTTGGGAATGGTGCAAAGAAATGGAAATTCAGGAGAGATGGGCTGGGGCAGGGAAGGAGAGAAGTCACTTTGCAAAACCTCCCAGGAAAGGGACAGTGATGAGGTAAATGAGCAGTGCACAGGCTTTCCTGAGGTAAATGAGCAGTGCACAGGCTTTCCTGAGGTAAATGAGCAATGCACAGGCTTTCCTGAGGTAAATGAGCAGTGCACAGGCTTTCCTGAGGTAAATGAGCAATGCATAGACTTTCCTGAGGTGAATAACCAGTGCACAGGCTTTCCTGAGGTGAACGAGCAGTGCACAGGCTTTCCTGAGGTAAATGAGCAGTGCACAGGCTTTCCTGAGGTAAATGAGCAGTGCACAGATTTCCTGAGGTAAATGAGCAGTGCACAGGCTTTCCCAGCTCCACAATGAGCAGATCTTCAATGTAAACCCTACAGAAAGCCGGTGTCTACTCATCCTCACCTACCTTCCTCTTTTCTCTCCCCCTTTCCACTCTTCTACCTTCCCTCCCTCCCTCCCTCCCTTCACCCCCCTGTCCCTCTATAGAGAGGACATTTCCTGAGGTTTGAGCTCCTTAAACCCATCCCCAGTTCTTCCTCTTCTCTTGACTTTACTACCGTCACCGGTGTTGAGGGTAACTCCTTCAACAGCCATCCAACTGTCCCACCTTGAGTCCATCCTATCCAGTGTATCTCACACATTACAGCTGTGTGGCTTTTAAAGGACACAGACCCACACACTACACCACATCACACCACACCATACACCACACACAGAGCTGCATGGGGAAATGTCAAGGGCTCCCCTTTGTTCCTAGAATAAAGATAAAACTCACTGGTGAGACTTACAAATCCCTATGCCATCTGGTCCCTCACCTTGCTTTTCTAGAATGTCACACGACACTCTCTTTTTCTGCACCCCAGCCACACTGGCCTTCTCTTGGCTCTCAGCTACCTTGGTTTGGCTGTGAAATGTACACACACACACTCACAATTGACACACAGAGACAGAGACACAGTCACCATGCACACATGTGTATACATACCATGCACACATGTGTACACATACCACACATATGTACATATACACAGATACACACCTGTGCACACACCACACTTACAACTCATACACACAGACACACATACCATGCACACACAGAGACACACACATATACACACACATACACCCACCACATACACCCACCACATACACACACACACACACACACACACACACACACACACACACACACACACCATGGGCTCAAGTCTAACACTTGGTCCTTAGCGAAAGGCACTGCTCTGAGAGCCGTGGAACCTTTTAAGTGAGGGGCATAGCCCGAGGAAATGGGTCACTGGAGATGGGCTTTGGGGTATAACTCAGACCCAGGTGAAAGCCAGTCTCCCCAGGCCTCCCGCCTTGCTTGCTCTGCGCCTGGAGCTGGAGGGCATTCCCCACTGCTGTGACTACATTCCTGAAGCCTTCCCTCTCCTAAGCTGCTTTAGCTAGGTTGTTTTTTACCACAGTGATGAACAGTGTCTCTGCAACCTGCTCTCTCTAGAAGGAAAGATTCTGGGTCCACTCATGTCCCGTGAGGTGACTGGAGAATGACACCTGCCTAAGGACGTGGGAAACTGTCCTAGAGTGTCTCTAAACACAGTGTAAGGAGGGAACCGAGCTATGTAGAGCTCAGGCCGGGGAGGGGGGGGAGGGGAGGCATCCAGTAGGCTGGTCCATGGCTGCTGGCATCTGAAGCAGGACTGGTTGCTCAGATGGCTTCAATCTGGACACTTGACATTGTGTCACATGCCTCTTTTACAGACAGGGCTGACCTTGACTGTCTGAATAACCTAACAGGCAGGGCCTTTAAAAAGACTGCTTTCTCTCCCCCTCTCCCTTCCTTCCCTCTTCCCTTCAGGACCTCTCCCCTCTCCTCTCTGAGCTGCCTGAAGCCATCCGCCCTCCCAGGCCTGAGGTTCCAAGGCCCAGAGCGCGCCCCCTGCTGCCTGTGAAGGTGTCGCTGCAAGATGACTCAGCACCAAGTCCTGCGGCAGGGCCTGCGGGTGGGGACCCGCTACCCTCACCCCTCCCCTGGGCTCACCTCCCTCTTAAGGCCCCCTCAACCCGGTTGTTAATCATTAATATCTTGTTCCAGAGGGAGCCGGTTGTCCTGGAGCCTCGGTGCACATCTGCTCCTGGCTGTGCGCCAGGCACAAGTCTCAGTGTCTGGTGATATAGAGGGGCCTGAACCGAGAACTTTCCTCTGCTCAACCTCTCCACACCTAAGTGTCTGCTGACTTCTTGTGGGATTCGCAGATGCTAGAGAGCTTGGGCATAGCCAGGATTCAAACGAAGGCCCCGGACACAGGCTCGCATTGTCCAGAGAGTCACCCTGAACGACCGGTTTCACAGTTGTCTAAGTGTAATACACTAGGTAGCCCTGACTGAGCCTGTGGGGTCACTCTCCCCTCTCCACAGCTCACAAGGTAACCCTCTAGCCCCAGATCTTCGTCTGTCTTGCCAAGGATGGATGACATTACACCAAATGCTGCTTTGGGTGGAAGGTAAGTCACTGGACACGGACCTAAAGTAACAGCCCCAGCGTAAGTAATGAATATCGGTAGTCTGAAACAAACCAGAAATTCTCCAGCACTGGGCTTCCCTTTCCCTATTGCAAATATGACACCCCAGGGGACCAAATGAGCCTAGGGACCTCTCTCTACTGGCCCTACAAGTGGCGCTGCGTGGTCCAGTAACATCCTGGCCTGGTGGCCAGGTTGGTGTGCTCTGCAAGGCTCCTTCCCATCGCTACCACAAGATGTCGCTGTCGCTCGCAATTAGCCGACACAGCGCGAGACCAAACTGCCGCCCTAACTAAGGTTTGTTTTGTTTTTGGTGGAGCTCAGAAATCTGTTTTCAGTTTTAAGAACCACTGGCACGAGCCACTCTGCAAACCCTGCTTCCCTTAGCTCTTCTCCCTCTGAAGGTCAAGGCAAGCCAGTCTGTAGCCTACCTGGAACTCCCAGCCTGCAGGCATAACTCTGGGCAGCCCATGGAAACCTGATGTCCAGACTCCTCAAATGCTGTCTGAGCCAATTCACTATGTGGGTTTCTGTCTTACTCTGTCCCGTTTTCAAAGTCGTGTGTGTGTGTGTGTGTGTGTGTGTGTGTACGCGTGTGTGTGTGCGCAGTTCCATTGCCTAGCCTTGGCTAGCAGAAGCAACTTAGCACCTTCTCGATTGCCCCTGGACGCAGGAAATCCAGGGAGCAGCTGGTAGAATGGCTATCTTCCCGATCGGATGCCAACATACTAAAGACAAGGAGATTTTGACAGTAAACAGAGAAAGAAAATGCCCGATTATCTAAGAATGATGAAATCTAGTCAGAAGTCAAGAGAGACTAAAGTGAAATAAAGTATTGAAAAGAACAAACATCCATCCATTTAGCATTCTATACGGCGCAGCACTAGTCTGCAGACGTGAAAACTAAATAAAGGTTTGTAGATAAGAACACAAGAGGAGAGAATGTGCTAATCAGACCTACTGGGTAGAAAATGATAATACAAGTTTATCTATGGGCAAGAAGGAAAATGATTGATGCCTTTGCTTTTCCTGGGAGCTGTGACTAAACGCCAGCTACCGTAACCCTGACAGGCACAGCAATAGCTATAGCATCTAGCTCTGCAAACCAGTAACTCACTGAACCTTCAGAAGCCTGGTGTGACCTCAGCATAGATGAGGACCTCACCAAAGCTGTATGGTGGAGGCCCCTCCTTAACTAAGCCCCTGCCCTCTAGCACCCCTGAGACCACTGGGACAAAATTACATGCCGCTGGGAGGCAGGGGCCGCAGGAAACTAGTGGTTGGACTCTCAGATGAAGGTCTGATGACACTCTCGAGCCTCCTTCAGTGGGGAGATCCAACTCTGATCTCGTTGTGGGTCTCCTTCTAGTAATTACATATCCTTTGATTAAGATGCTAATAATGTGGCTGGGGAGATGGCTCAGCGGTTAAGAGCACTGACTGCTTTTCCAGAGGTCCTGAGTTCAAATCCCAGCAACCACATGGTGACTCACAACCATCCATAATGAGATCTGGTGCCCTCTTCTGGAGTGTCTGAAAACAGCTACAGTGTACTTACATATAATAAATAAATCTTTAAAAAAATGGTAATAGCTAAGTTATGTGCTCAGAGGATTCCATGTTGGCATGTATCAAAAACTAGCTCGTGGCAAGGACTTATATGAAAGAGAAAGGGAAACTGATGATTATTTTTATTCTTAGCTGGTCCAAAAGATGACTGCTTGTTTAAAATAACCATAGTACCAGAATCTTCAGTGATTATAGTCCATGTCTAAGTGAAATGGAAGACAGTATCATCCCAAGGGACAGAGTGGGGAGTCAGTAAGACCACCACAAGCTGGTCATACCACACATGAAGCAAGTCCCTAGTATCTGAAGGTAACCATTTTAGTTTTTTTTTTTTAAAGAACATAATTGACAAGCTAAAAGATAGAATGAAATAGAATCGGGGGTAGGGTGATGAAGAGAAGACTCATTGGCTAGACGTGCTACTGTTCTCACAGGAGACCCAAACACTGTTCTCAGGAACCTTGGTAGGCAGCTAACAACCACCTGTAATTTCAGCAAAAGACTGAAGACCTAGTTTAATCCTACTTAAAGGTGGAAGGAGAAAAGAGACTCCAGACTATGTCCTCTGACCTCCATATGTGCACCATGATACTTCCAGCAAGTGCTTGTCTTAGTCAGGGTTTCCATTCCTGCACAAACACCATGACCAAGAAGCAAGTTGGGGAGAAAAGGGTTTATTCAGCTTACACTTCCACACTGCTGTTCATCACCAAAGGAAGTCAGGACTGGAACTCAAGTAGGTCAGGAAGCAGGAGCTGATGCAGAGGCCATGGAGAGATGTTTCTTACTGGCTTGCTTCCCCTGGCTTGCTCAGCCTGCTTTCTTATAGAACCCAAGACTACCAGCCCAGAGATGGCACCACCCACAATGGGGCCCTCCCCCCTCGATTTCTAATTGAGAAAATGACTTATAGCCAGATATCATGGAGGCATTTCCTCAAGAGAAGTTTCTTTCTCTGTGATAACTCCAGCTGGTGTTAAGTTGACACACAAAACCAGTCAGTACAATACTGATATCCAAATGAAAGATGACTTAACAAGAAAGGATAGGCAAATATTACTCATGAAGAAGGGATGTTTCCAAACAAAATCTTAATAAATCAAACCTAGGAATGTCTTTACCAGTTCTTACACTGTAACCAAACTGGATTTAGCAGAGTACAAGATTTACTACATTTTTAAAAGTCAGACAATATGGGCTGGAGAGATGGCTCAGCGATTAAGAACACTAACTGCTCTTCTGAAGGTCCTGAGTTCAAATCCCAGCAACCACATGGTGGCTCACAACCATTTGTAATGAGATCTGATGCCCTCTTCTGGTGTGTCTGAAAACAGTTACAGTGTCCTCACAAATAACAATAAATAAATATTTTGGACTGGAGTAAGCAGGGCCGGAGCGAGCAGAGGTCCTGAGTTCAATTCCCAGCAACCACATGATGGCTCACAACCATCTGTACAGCTACAGTGTACTCATATACATAAAATAAATAAAACCTTAAAAAATGTCAGACAATGTAACTCACCATTAAACAATTTAGAAGTAGAAATTCAAATATTACCTTCACAAAACATTTATAAATTCAAATGCCCTTTGGCAACACAGGCTCTCACTAAATTAGTAATGGAATGGGACTCCCTCAGTTGGATAATTGACACCTTTGAGGAACTGACAGGTGGCATCTGTGCTTAATGCTAGAAGGGTAGCCAATGTTCCTGGGCCAAGAACAAGACACAAATGTGCATCTTGGAATGTCTGAGTTAGGGAAACTGGTCTAGAAACATAAAAGGCACCAGGACTGGAAAGAAGGAGGCATTCTTTCAGCGGCTCATGTTTTCTTTTAAGTACAAGAATCTCCAAGAATATACAAAGAGCTCTAGAGAGATGGGTCAGTGGGCAAAGGGGCTTGCTGCCAAGTCTGAGGACCTGAGTTCAATCCCACATAGTGAAAAGGGAAGACTGGCTCCTACATGTTGTCCTCTGACCTCCATACTTGTGCAGTGGCACTTGTATGACAACACACACTCTAACACACACACAAACAAATGAAAGAAAAGGTATAAAGGTCACGTTTATTTCCTCAGATGGAGGAATGATATGAGAGCCATACCCAAGCTGGGCGAATACATTTTTGGGGGGTTTGGGTTCAGCCCAGAGCATTTCTTTCTCTGTTTTATCCCTACACTTAGGCCTGGAAGCTTCTAGCCTCTGTATAATCTAATCTTCCAAGCTGACTGATTCAATCTGGCTTCTCTTGGTGTCTGACTGAATTGCTCTGCCTGGCCTCATACTAACTTTGGCAATGTGTTCTAATCTCCTGGCTCCTTCTCATTCTTTGACTCATTCTTCTGTCTTCACCTGTGTCTAGCTTGTTTTCTCTGCCAACTGTCTCTGTAAAACTATTCCGCTCAAACTACCACACACATACATTTCTCTCTAAAGTAGCCTCTTCCTCCTGTCTGTTCTCCTGTGAGTTGGGTGTATCCTATCTCTGACTCATTCTGTCACGTCTTTCTCTGACTTATCACTTTGTCTGCCCATCAAATTAGGTGTCACTTTCAAACTTGGCTGCTTCTTTCTACAAACTAACCTTACCTTTATTCTTTGTTAGGGATTAAAGGTTGCATGCCTGTATTCCAGACAGATCATACTATAATCCAAGACAAGTCTGCATTCTGATCAGATGAAATTTTTGGATGTCATCCCTTGCCAGAGTAGCATGTTGCTTAATTAAAATTCCTTTACAAAAAAGCATGTACAAAGAGAGAGGAACCAGGGTGTGGTGGTGCACACATTTAATCCCAGCACTTGAGAGACAGAGGCAGGCAGAAGTCTATTTGATGCACACATTTAATCCCAGCACTTGGGAGGCAGAGGTGAGACCAGCCTGGTCTACAGCTCGAGTTCTAGGACAGCCAAGGATACACAGAGAAATCCTGTCTTGAAAAATGAGAGAGAGAGAGAGAGAGAGAGAGAGAGAGAGAGAGAGAACTGCAAAAGTGAGAGAGAGAGAGAACTGCAAAAGTCAGTTTAGTATCTAACAGACTACATTGATATGTAAATCCTAAATTTATTTACATTTGCTAATATTAAAATCCATCTAAAGGAGCAAAAATAGGGAGTGCTGGAGCTGGAGAGACAATTAAGAGCACATAGTGCTCTTGCAGAGGACCTGAGTTCAGTTCCTAAATCCATCAGGAGGCTCACAGATACTTGCTGTTGGATGATTCAATAGAATCAGCATGTCGATTTTCTCAAATTGAACTGTAGAATCAGTTTAGTCTTGACTGAAGTTCAGTAACGGGTCTCTGTGGGAAGCAACACGAGTGTTCTACATTTCCCTTGGAACTTGGAAGAGTCTTAGTCACCGTTCTATTGCTATGAAGAACACCATGACCAGGGCAAATTATAAAGAAAGCATTTAATTGAGGGCTTGCTTACAGTTTCAGAGGGTGAGTCCATTATCAACATAGCAGGGAGTGTGGTGGCAGGCAGGCAGGCCTGCAGGCTTGATGCTGGAGAAATAGCTGAGAGCTCACATCTCGTCCACAAGTTGCAGAAAGAGAAGGAGAAACTGGGCCAGGCATGTGCTTTTGAACTGATAAAGCCCACCCCCAGTGGCAAACTTCCTCAAACAAGGCCACACCCCTAATCCTTCCCAAACAGCTCCACTAACTGGGTACCAAGAATTCAAACATATGAGCTCATTCAAACCACCACAAACCTAGAATAGCCAACTTTGAACAGTCAGAAGAGTGTCAAGACTAGGTTTCAGAATGAGATTATGCATTCAGGGTGATGTTAACATGAAGGAAGACATGCCCATGGGATCTGGTCTTTTAAGTTAAAGTAGACGGTGCAAAAGGACTCCATTCCCAGAAAAGATAACTTACCAAATGTGCCTGACTGTTGGCAATTCCTGTCTTCCCAAATGAGTTTTGCTAGTACACATGACTATAAGCAAATGTTGGCTAGAAATGTAGCAGACCGGGTAGAAATTAAGCTATTCAAAGGGATGCTTGTGTCTCCCACTATCAGACTACTGAAATGATGTACCCCCACCCAAAACAGGAATTTCCCCAGGAATCTCATGCTGGGGAAAGAACGGATGCTGGCCAGGGAGGGATCTTGTCTCCCTGAGAGAGAGTTCTAACTTGTCAACCTATCTTACTGGATGAGAACGATGCCCAGACAAGGATAGATCAGGGATATACCTTGACCTCTTAGATGTGATTTTCTTGGGCTCTATTTGAACTCTGGTCTCACTACAGGACCCTGAAGACTGACCTGGGGAGTTCTCTGGATTGCTTTGTCCCTCTTCCTAAGTGGCCACATAGAATAAATCTCCTTTTCCCGCTTTCTATGATTAGTTAGGCTTGTAATTGGCTTATGGAGGACTAATGGCTGGCCCTGGCTTGGGACAAGTCCAGTAACATAACCTGATCGCAGACACCCACGTGAGTTCTGCGACCCATCTAGGAGAAACGCTCTCGCATTCCGCACAGATTCACAACTAAGCAGCAATCTGAGTAGAATATGTAGGGTTTCAGGACGCGTGGAAGCACACATATGTTCTCAACACTGTTAGAACAACCAGCCAACACGGGAGTGAGCGCCAGAAGCATTGCCCACCTACACATATGCATGGAGAACGAGCAGAGGAGGACAGTCTGGAGAGAGCGCCCTGGGGAACCACACGGTGAGCTTACGGGGAACGGCCCTGAAAGCCACACGTTGCGTTTACCTGGCACAGGCTACAAAGGTTGCAATTAAAAAGACCACCCATACCAAATGCAGCTAGGATTCGAAGGGCCTGGAACCCAGCACATGGGTGGGAATAAACTAGTAATGACTGCTGTCCTGCCTACCCTACCCAGAAGCCAGTGCGGCAGTGAGGTGGTACAGCCGTCTTCCCCAGAGGGTGATTCTCGGGGGTGTTTCCTTTTCAGGAGCCCTTCCTGCCTTTCACAAGGCACAGCACCTGGACTCTGGGGCGTTAGATAATTTTTTTTTTTTTGAGAGGGGAGTCTCGTGCTCAGATTGGCTTTAAACTCCGGATCCTCCTGACTCTGCCTCCTTAGCGCTGGGATTACAGACATGTACTGCCAAGCCCAGGTTTGGAGTAGGCTTGCGTTTTGGGGACAGTCCAGACACTGGGAAAGGAGTGCCTGCCCTGCTCTCTGAATGCAGGCACTAGGAGGAGTGCCTTTGGTCTGTAGCAACAGAGTAGCCAGGGAAGGGGTTTGGGGGTCCCTAGTGGCTGCTACCCTCTTTTGCTTCTAGCCTTTGCTCCAAGATGGCTTCACAGAAGTTTTTATAGGACTCGGGTGATTGCAGACTGTAGGTTCCTCCTTCCTGGGGCGGGTTTGTGGTCAAAAGACTCACATCTGATGCCACTCTCTTAGTAACAACCACATTCCTCAGAGAACAAAGATCACTGCTCCCGAGATCTCTTAGCGTCACTAATTACTTTGCCTTTGTGTTGTTTCAACACGTTGCAGAATTGGCATGTCTGCCTGCACCACATAAGTGCCTGGTGCCTGCAGAGGTCAGAGGAAGGCGTCAGATCCGCTAGAACTGGAGCTGCAGATAGCGCAGAGCCAGCACGTGGGGCCAGAACTGGCTCCGGTACTCTTTAAGAGTGACCAGGGCGGCCGGGCAGTGGTGGCGCATGCCTTTAATCCCAGCACTTGGGAGGCAGAGGCAGGCGGATTTCTGAGTTCGAGGCCAGCCTGGTCTACAGAGTGAGTTCCAGGACAGCCAGGGCTACACAGAGAAACCCTGTCTCGAAAAACCAAAAAAAAAAAAAAAAAAAAAAAAAAAAGAGTGACCAGGGCAGGGCTGGAGAGATGGCTCAGCGGTTAAGAGCACCGACTGCTCTTCCAGAGGTCCTGAGTTCAAATCCCAGCAACCACAAGGTAGCTCACAACCATCTGTAATGGTGTCTGGTACCCTCATCTGGTGTGTCTGAAGAGAGCAATGGTGGTGTACTCATATGTATAAAATAAATAAATAAATCTTTAAATAAATAAATCTCTAAAAAAAAAACCACAGAGAGTCCAGGGCTCTTAACTGCTGAGCCATCTCTGAGGCCCAAGATACTGTGTTTGTTTTTTGTTTTTTTAACAAGAAAATAATAATAATAATAATAATAATAATAATAATAATAATAATAATAATAAAATTCATATAGAAATTTATCAACATGTCTTTATGTGTTTTTATGAGCTTGAAAAGTGTTCAAAATAAAGAAACAGACAATTTTGTTCTCTGTAGCCTGTCTACTGTTCGGCCAATTTGTGCAGATCTTGCCTGCTGGACCTGACATCTGAGGACCTGAAAGAATGGAGCAGACCAGTCTGATGCTGTAGACAACCTTACTTCAGCTTCAGTGTACCTTTAGATATGAATGTAACAAAGGAAGTAATGATCTAAGGAAGGTTGTTTAAATTCATTAAAAAACATGTTCAGAACAATATGTAAATAAACGCCGGTAAGCACATACTAAATGTTAACAGAGCATCCCTTTCCCAGAACTTTCTCAGGACAGACCAACTTAAACATAATTGCCTGGACGTACTATAGATTATATCTGGGAATGCACAAAAGCAAGGCAGAAGTCCGTACCCAGATTCAGGCTACAGAGAGCAGATTGGGTTCTACAGCTACGATCTGACGTCCAACAAGAAGCAGCATGTCTTATAGGTTGAATGTAAATGTTTCATACATGAGGCATGAAATCACGTCCAAGAGCAATCCAGGGAGCACAGTGCACCTGAGGTAAAGGGCCCTCTGCCTTGTTCCCTGGAGCCTCTCTCACAGTTCCCCAAGGCCTTGTTTGTCATGAGCCATTCTTATGACCACGTCCCAACCCGAAGCCTCAGTGGCGGCTCTGGAGAGCCGTTAGTCATTCTTCACGCACCTGTGCCTGTGCTCTGGTGTCAACTGCAGGGGATCATCTGACAGGATTAATGGAGGACTTTGACCAATCAAAAGAGGGAAGCTCAGTTGTAGAACTCTATAGCTGTCCCCAGGGCCAACTGCGGCACCGGACTGCCTTGCTTTGAATCACGTTTTAGATTACCACTTGTGTGGGAGAAAATATCTAATTTCAATCATGTTTGTTTGTTTGTTTGTTTTGCCCCGCCTTTGATCATTCAGTTCCTGGAGAAAAGATACACAACTTTTATTATTCTAATAAGCCTTAAACAGCATTGGAGCTGGGCAGATATCTACCCTTTAAGCTATTAGAATCTATTTCCCCATCAATAACCCTGAGTTATAATTTACCATGTTCCATCTGGACAGCTCTTACATCAGTTGGCCAGCCCCCGTGGCTATGTTTTTATGATTCACCTACCCCATGGTGACTTCCTCCTCTCTCCACCTTCTTCTCTCTCCTGTGCTCTTCCTCGGACCCCAAGCACAGGAGCCCCAAACCTTGCCTATGTCTCTTCTGGTAGCTATTGGCTGTTGGCAACTTTATTTAACCGATAGTTTTGAATTAAGGAGCAAGGTCACATTGTACTTGGGGAATTCTCTCATCCCTATGGGCAACCAGGCCTTGGGGGTGGAGTATTTAGTGTTACAATACATAGTAAAAGACCAAACCTCAACACACTTGTTACATGTGAGCTCTGGGCTGGTTGTTTAATAGCTATGTTCTCACATGTGTAAGACGGAGGTGGTGGTTACACCCATAATGTAGGTTGGCACAGACTTAGCGTGCTTAATGATCATTTGCCAGACCATCATTTTAAGTTTTTACATGAGCATGAACTTCATAAATCAAATACAAATTAAACTCCCATGAGGCAGACTTTGCAAGTATCTATGGAAGGATTCAGACTTATTGTGGGGGTTGGTGTAGTGACTCAGCGTATAGTCTTGGAGAAATGTAGCCCTGTGGTCAATGTCCATTAGAGACCTTAGGCCAGAGGTCTCAACCTGTAGGTTGTGACCCCTATGGAGGCTGCATATCAGATATCCTGCATATCAAATACTTACATTATGATTCAAAACAGTAGCAAAATTACAGTTATGAAATTGCAACAAAAATAATTTTATGGAACGGGTCACCACCACATGAGTTGTATTAAAGGGGCCACAGCATTAGGAAAGGTTGAGAACCACTGTAGAAGGTAGAGGCTATGTGATTCACAAGCACAGAGGACTCCTTAGCTCTCCAGAGGAGAATGTTTGCTCAGAAAGAAGCTTAGACAGGCGGAGGAGTCTGACAGGGAGGGGACAGGGGAACGCAGGGGAGGCCCACCAAAGGATGATGGAGAAAGTTGACCTCAGTTAAGGTTTCACCAGCAGAAGCCCAGGTAACAAGGCGGCTGATTCTTGTTGCCATGTTTACCAGCTTGGGGGCACTCTGGGGACAGGGGTGTCCAGGAGGAGCATAGCCAATCAAGAGTTGACGCTTCAGAACTGGGCACCTGGGACATGCCTTCCTGGCGCCAGCTAAGCAGAAACAGATGAGGAGCTCTGGTCAACAGGGAATTCTGAGCCTGTCCTTGCCAGCCTGCGCCCAGTCACTCAGACATGGGAGCTGTAGGCAGAGCCTGGGTTTCCCCACACAAACCAGGATGGTCGGGGAGCTGTAGAGGTGTGGCCAAAGCAACATGGGGCCTGGGGCTTCCTCAGAGTCTCCTTCTGGTTGACTCTGGGCAGCAAGTCTTAGGGCCAGGATCAATGAGGGTAATAGAAAGAGGGTTCGTGCCAAGGATATTCCCATTTCTCAAAAGATACAGAAAGGGGTTCTACCATAGGTTCAGTCTCTGTAGAGTTATCAGACTTGGTGGGTCACAACCTGAGGCCCAGGTCAGGTCCAGCCACTTATCCTCAATAAGCCAAATTACAAGTGGGATGCAGACAGGGAGATTTATTCAATGTGGCCACATTGGGAAGAGGGACAAAGGGACCTAAGTCAGTGTCCAGGGTCCTGCAGACCAAGGTTTAAATAGAGGACAAGAATATCACATCTAAGCAATGCAAGCCAAGGTGTGCCCCACTCCCTCCACCATTGTCTGAGCTTCAGTCCCATCCTGAAGGGTGGATTGAGGAGCTGTTAGAACTGTGTGGAATTTCTTTCCAACAGGCCATCTGGCTCTGGTCTTTTGTTTCCTCCTAACATGAGAGTCCTGGGGGAAATTACCACATTTTGTTGGGTCAGTTGTTTCAATAGTCTGACAGTTAGGTTGAGATATACAAGAGTCCCTTAGAGTATCTTTGCAGGATCACTCAGCAAACAGCTGTCCAGTCGAGACTTGGGTCCTGAGAGGTGGTCCTTTGAAGAGGATTCCTCTTCATTCACAAGACCTCTGTCTCTGTCTCTGTCTGTCTCTGTCTCTGTCTCTGCTTCTGTCTCTGTACTAAGATCCTAGAGGAAGGGGGAGCATCAGCAATGCCCCCAAGACACTGGAGATTGAACACTGGACCTTGAAATCTGAGGGAAAGTCACCAGAGGGCAGGAAACGGAGTTCCAAACATTTGCCTGGGACTACAGGGATCCACCCACACTCCCCACACTTTGAGAATTGCTGAATGTTCTGCAAATTATATGCACATGTATGTAAACTCTATGCAAATGCAGGATTGTGAAGACATATGGTCTGTGCTGAGGAATTAGGGGTTTGGATTTCCCCTACTAATGCTGCTTTGGTGACATCATAAGGCACGGAGGTCAAGTTCCTTCTTTTTGGTTTTATACAAATTTTTTCTTGTCCAAACTTTCCTTTTTGCCCCTTTGTAGGGACCAAACCATTTGTCACCACATGCTTACTAAGAGGTGTTTCCCAAGAAAAGAACAAGTTTCACACCCACTATGTCAGTGGTTCTCACCCTTCGAAACACTGCGACCCTTTAACACAGCTGCTCGTGTTGTGGTGACCCCCCAACCATAAAAGTATTTTCATTGCTACTTACTGTAATTTTGCTACTTCAAGTGAATCATAATGTAAATATTTTCTTTTAGAGATAAAGGTTTGCCAAAGGATTGGGATTGCGACCCAGCTACATCCACGAGGAAGCTGCTCTATTCCTTCAGAGCGCAAGCATTCCTTCACCTGGGACAAGACCTGAGTGAGCTCCTGGTCTCCTGATCAGGCCTTAGGCAAAAGTGAGACACAGGTCAGGTCAGGTCTCAGCGTCTCTTGGTGTCTGAGGCAGAGGGGCCAGGTTGTGACTCCGACCCCAGCCCCTAGACCTGGCTTGAGTCTCACTCCTGGCCTGGCTTGCAGCCTACCACAGGGAGCTATTGCGTTTTCCAAGGCAAAACTAGAGACATGCTTGGCTGTAATTGTCTTTTGGCCGTAGAGGTGGGGATGTTGCTGCATCTGGAATCTTAAAGCAGCTCCTCCATTGCTGGACAGCTTGCTTCTGAGATGCATCAGGTTACAGCTCCAAACTTCATGTTGTGAATCCTGTTTCCAGCCCCCCCTGGAGCCTGGGCGCCAGCCACGGCCCTCTGCTTTTCCTGTGGCCGCTCGCTGGGCCTGCTCTGCTCTGGTGGGGTGAGCCGCGGTTGAGGTGGGGGATGGTACGGTGGTTTGCCTTCTGGGAAACAGTCAAGGGCACTGGGCTAAAACAAAACCAACTCTGGGGCCTCTGCTGCTACATCTGCTTCCAGTTGATTTTACATAGGGCCGGGTCCTAGTCTCAACACACAGTGACAACACATGTCTCCACTCTACCCTCAGTCCCAGGATGCAAGTTCGATTCCTCCCTCAGGGTCCTGGCTTCATCCTTACTCAGTCCAGCAAGATCTTCTAGTATTCTGAGGTCTGTGGAAATACCTCTTCCCTCATGCATGCCCTAACAGTAGGAAGCTCCTCTACGGTTCCCGGGTGGCCTCCATCCAAGGCCAGCTAAGGCAACCTGAGGCAAGTTCCAGGACACCTGATAGCAGACTTCCCATGGGTCAGCGCTGGTGCCTTGCCACGCATGGGCCAGGAGCCATTAGGACTGGGAATGTAACACAGAATGCCACACTGCAAGACAGGGGCACAGCCTGCACCTTCCCTCCATCACAGAACAAGGGACTCAGGGGCACAGCCTGCAACCCCTCCCTCAGAGAACAGGGGATATGTCTGGTTCTCTCACTGGGACTAACTGTCATGATTGTGCCCAGAGGTTTGTAGCATTTGCTGAGGCCACAGAGGTGGAGTGGGCACGAGTGGTTTAGAACAGAGGGTATCATCCTGACTTCGAACTTGCTGTGCTGTGTGAGGAAGTTCCCAGGCCCTTCTGATGCCACGACTCCAGCACATATGGGGATCAAAGACCCCAAGCAGGAAGCCCTGGTGGATGAAGGAGGTGGCCTGCTTTCTCTGCCTTCATCATCAGCCAGGGCCCTGAGGCTGGTACAAAGTTTACAAGGAGAACTTCGGTTAAGGAAGTTCAGAAGGGAGCTGGATGGGCACACACTCAGTGTTTCTGCGATGAGAATTCCAGCTACTTTCCAGTCCACATGAAGGGTTTCCAGAAAGAATGGTCTCAGCCCTGCTCCTGGCCCATAGCAAGACACTCAGCTGTCCCATGGGAAGTGTGCTATCAGCTGGTCACTGTGATGGTTTGAATGTGCTTGGCCCAGGTACTGGTACTATTAGGTGTGGCCCTGTTGGAGTAGGTGTGGCCTTGTTAGAAGAAGTGAGTCACTGTAGGCATGGGTTTTAAGACCCTCATCCTAGCTGCCTGGAAGCCAGTCTTCTCCTAGCAGCCTTCAGACGAAGATGTAGAACTCTCAGCTCCTCCTGCACCATGCCTGCCTGGACGCTGCCATGCTCCCGCCTTGATGATAATGAACTGAACCTCTGAACCTGTAAGCCAGCCCTAATTAATTGTTGTCCTTATAAGAGTTGCTTTGGTCACGGCATCTGTTCACAGCAGTGAAACCCTAGCTAAGACAGTGACTCTTGTCCTGGTACCTACTTCAGCTTGCTCTGGTCTTAACTGGTTCTCGATGGAGGCCACCCAGGAGCTGTAGTAGAGGTTCCCAACCTATCTTTTCACCTGCTAGGACTGTCGTGATGTGAATTTGCCAAGAGAAGTGTTTGACCATAAGACCCAGCTCCTGACAGGAGACCCTGCAGCCTCGGCCAGAGGCAGGAAGGCAGAAGAATCTGCACACTGTGTCTCCCTCCCCACTGAAAACCTCAAATCTGCAAGCAGGAGGGCGGTTGGTCATAGCTGAGTAGCCTGGCCTGGCTTCTATCCTGGCTGTGCTCTCTGCCTCATTTTTACCATCATCGAATGAGATGTGTCTAAAGCCATTCCCTTCCCTGGTGTTGGTCCAGCGTGCAGACCCTGGGACCTGACAGTACAGGCTCTTACAATTCACTGCTCCTTCACAGGACACCACTCCTTTCTCAGTACCCCCTCACGTGTCAGGCACAGACGGGACTACTATTGGCCTGCAACCAGAAGAGCCTACATGTGGTACCATGTCCAGAGAGCAGAAGGGCAGGTACCTAGCGGTGAGTGCAGTGAGGGGCAGGAACAGTAGGAAGCCTGTGTTAGTCCCTGACATCTCTTAGACTTTCCAGGACCCACTTTCCCTCTTCTTTCTGCCTGTGCTTGATGCGAGGGAAGGAAAGACAGAGAGGGTGGCAGGTCAGGAAAGTGATAAAGTGGAGACAAGTTCATGGGCTCCTGGCGCCCAGAATAATGGCCTCCTGGAGGAAAGTGTATTGCATTCAGAAACTATTCACCTGGCAGCTCGAAACATCGGCCTATAGCAGGCTCACAGAGAGTTCGATGAGGTTAGTAGCACCGAACTGGATGGTACTGAGAGAGTAAGGGTTCAGATGCCTTCTGGGAACACCACTCTCTCTGAGTCAGGTCAGCCCTCCCTCACCAGCTAATACTGCTGCAGGCCAAGAGGCTTAGGTGGGTCTCCATGACAACTGCAGCTGGCCTGCCTCCAGGATCTGCAGGGAGCTGTGTCTCAGCTCTGGGGACCTGCACACACTCCACAAACACCAGCCCAGCTGGGTTCCTCCTCCACTCGGTGGTTCCAGTACAACTTATCAGAGAGGAAGAGCAGAAGGCGCGGGAGGAGGCGAGGGAGGCTGAGGATGGCGCTGACCCTTCCACTTCTGCCGGTTTGCCGCTCAACTTTCTACTTTCCCTAGAAAAGATCAAGGCTCTCTTCTCCTAGAGTGTGGAGCAGAAAGCAGGACCCCTGCAGTGATCGTGGCCCTGAAGGAGGTGGACCTCAGGTAAGGGGGGGGTCTCCCCAGAAGTGGCAGCTTCCTGCACGTACGGTGGACAGCTAGCCCTTTAGGAGTCAGCCACACTTGGCTATGAGTTTGGAGGCCCCACCTGGGAACCAGAAAGTAAACTGGACCTAGGACCCAGGTGGCCCTCGGAGGCCCTCTCAGTCCTCACCAGTCAAAGATGAGCAGACTTGGGCATGATCCTGAGGTGCCCATCCTGGTCCATAAACGTATAGGAAGCCACGGCTGTTGTCTCCTCTGGGTAGATCAAGCATCTGAGGGAAACCAGCCTTGGTGTTCCCCCTTGTGCTGTGCAGGTGACACAGGCAGGGGGAGAAAGCAAGTCTCAAATCGGAGGGGGCCACCCGCCTGAGAAATGCAACTTTAGCACCTCTAAGGTGCAGAGTCAAGTCTAGACAGTGGTCCCCTCCACAAAGGTGCAGCCTCTGAGGTACAGTACACTAGGAAGGGGACCTGGGTGATGGGGGAGGGTTCAATGGAGAGATGTCTCATTATGACATCGGGATGAAGGGGTGCTTCATGGAGATTGTCTACCATAGTCAGACCTGAGTATTTGTACCTCTGCCTCAGTGTGAAGAAAACTGACTGAGACTCATCCATCCACCCACCCGTCCACCTGCCTCTCCTCTACTCAACCATCCACCTGCCTATCAACAGACCCCTCTTCTATATATGCATTCGTTCATCCATCAACCCGCCTACTCATCCACCACCCACCCCCTGATCCATCCACCCCCCACCCACTGATCCATTCACACACCTACCCATTGATCCACCCACCCACTGATCCACCCACCCTCCCACTGATCTACGTATCCACTCACATACCCGACTGCCCAGGCATCCATTCACCCATCATTACAGATATTGGGACGTTGTGTCTTACGGCCACTGAAGTCCATGCTATCTCTGTGGGGAACAGTGAGGGCCAGGCTACAGGGAGAAGTTGACTCTTAGACACTGGTTTGAGGGATAAGCAGGTCTTTGTCAGGTAGGTGAAAGACCCCCAGGTCAGGCTTGTTCACACCTGGCTTGGTGGATTATGGATAATTTTTCTAATACCTAAAGGAAACAAGGTGAACTTGTAGCTTGTGAAGTTGACCTTGACCCTGAGAAAAGCAGAATTGGACAGATGAGCTGCTAACAGGATCCAGGGTCTGGCCTCAACTGATTCAGCCTGCTCCAAGAGGGGACCTCTGTTCTGGGACAGCCTGGGTCAGGTGACCTTAGACCCTAGGGTCCCCAGGAACAGAGCCCTCCCTAGCCTGCAGATATTCAGCTGAGCTGTGGGAGCCCAGTCACACAAGGGGAGAGCTTCTGCTGTTGCCTTAGGTGTGGGTCCCTCTGGACCACTAAGTCAGGGTTCTCGGGTCAAGGACAACGTCCCCTTCTCTGTGGCACTAATGAGCATAGCGGTCCCCTCATGCTGTCTGGAACCAGAGTCCTCTTGCCTTTGGGATTCAGGGAAGGCTTGAGTGTTTCTAAGGTGAGAAGTCACTGTCCCGAGGGATGTCCAGAAATAGACCAGAGGGGAGGCTCAGAGTGTGCGCAGAGGTGACAGTGTAAGGAAGGGGAGAGGCGGGAGGTAAGAGGAGAGTGACACCCCAGGCGACTGCCATCAGTCTCTCAGCTCTCTTCACACAGCCACCAGATCACAGGGCCTGGGAAGGTCAGGATCCGGGTTGGGGCCAAGCTTGCACCAAGTTGGGGTGCGTGTGTAGGAGAGGCTTTCCTTTCTGTTCTCCAGACCTTTGGGGGTCAGCGAGAATACATTTTCTGAAAAATGTTTCTGTGTAAAATCACCAAGGTTGAATTAGCGAAAACCAGCTCTGTAGAAATGTAGCTGCTGAACAATCTGTAAAAACCAGCTTATGACACAGAGCTATCTGTGCTTTTCTAGAACTGGGTAAGATGACAAGATTTAGTGACATAGCTAATAAATACCATGTTTCAGAGTAATGAGGAACATGCAAGAGTTTACAAATAGCAACTTTGAGGAGTCGGGACTGTCATTCCTGTAAAGTCAAGGACACTCACGGTTGTTTGATGGTCATTCATGCCTGGAGGAAATGCTATAGTAAAATATTTTAGATTTATTTTATGTGTATGAGCTTTTTGCCTGCATATATGTGTGTGCACTGCATGTGTAGCTGGTGCCTGTGGAAATCAGAATTGTGAGCCACCCTACGTGCTGGTCCTCTGCAGGAGCAAGTGCTCTTAGCTGCAGAGCCATCTCTCAAGGCCGGAAATGCTACATTTTAAGTTACAGATGGAAACAAAGTTTTGGGTTTTGTTTTGTTTGTTTGTTTCTTTTTTTCTTTTCGAGACAGGGTTTCTCTGTGTAGCCCTGGCTGTCTTGGAACTCACTCTGTAGACCAGGCTGACCTCGAAATCAGAAATCTGCCTGCCTTTGTCTCCCAAGTGCTGGGATTAAAGGCGTGTGCCACCACTGCCCGGTGGAAACAAAGCTTTACAAGTTCATCCCTTGAGTTTCCCAGGACTCCAGGGAACAGTCCCTGCACTAAGGGCCAGTGACAGCCACAGATGGACCGGCCTTCTGATGATGTATAAAGCTTTTGTCCAGACTTATCTGGTTTTTGGAACAAGTGCCCTCATTGCTTCATTACAGATGGGGAAACTGAGACCCCAGTGATCTGGATATGGGCTAGATGTGTCGGGTACAGCTGGTGTTCTCTCACCAGTCTCAGCATGCCTCCTCTGAGACAAATGACCGAAGGGATGGGGGACAGCCAGACCACCGAACATGTCTGAGGTCTAAGATGGTGTAAGCCTGGGGTGGTGGTGAGGCTGTGCTCCTTAGCAGAAGAGACCAGGAGAGAGAAGAAGGGAGGAGCTGACAACCGAAGGCAGCATCCATTTCCCAGACGTGGGAGAGAGGTGTGTCCCCAAGGTTCTCACAGACCCAATGTAAAGAAGATTGGGGTTCTCTATAGCCTTGGGACCCTCGGTGCACCGGTCCGGCTGGCTTTCATGTCTTCTCTCCCCACTCCGTGTCAGCCTCGGCAGGGCCGCCATCCTGCCCAGACTTCCAGCCGCCCGGCTGGCAGAGGCAGCCCTCACTTCCAGACTGAGTGCCGGGTTCTGGGATGGCAGAGCCAGGCATTGCATAGGACACAGCTGCTTTTGTGTGTCACAAGCATTCTGGGGAGTGTGACGACCCTGACCCTGTGTGTAGATGAGGAATTTAAGGCCTGGCTGGTCAGGGAGGATGTAGCACTGAGCTCTCAGTGGGGGTTTCCTGGATGTCCTCTCAGACATCCGCATGCTGAAGACAGAAGGCAGTCTTCTGTGGAAGCATCGCAATGGATCTCTCAACAGATCCCACGCAGACTCCAAATCACAGGCACGCTCCACCACACCTGAGTAGGCTCTTTTAAAAAAGATTTATTTATTTTATGTATATGAGTACACTGTAGCTGGACAGATGGTTGTGAGCCTTCATGTGGTTGCTGAGAATTGAACTCAGGACCTCTGCTCGTTCAGGCCCCGCTCGCTCTGGTCAGAAATTTATTATTGTATCTAAGTACACTGAAGCTGTCTACAGACACACCAGGAGAGGGTGTCAGATCTCATTACAGATGGTTGTGAGTCACCATGTGGTCGCTGGGATTTGAACTCAGGACCTTTGGAAGAGCAGTCAGTGCTCTTAACCGCTGAGCCATCTCACCAGCCCTTGAATAGGCTTCTTGAGGGGGCCTTGCAGCTAGTGCAGTGGAAGGCATGGCCCAGGGCCCAGGACTGCTGAGACCTCAGGCTGGCCCAGCATTCTGCCTGTGCCTGCTGGTGGAGAATCCCACAGCCGTGTGTGCCGGCATGCTGGGAAGTTGGAAGGAAAGTACAACAACAAATACCAAAAACTTCAGAGAAAACAATTGGTTTTGCTATATGCTGGAGTTACAGATTTGTGTGTGTGTGAATGTCCGAGTGGGGAGCAGGCCTCCACGACAAGCTCTGAGGTCACCAGGCCCTGTCACAGTCTCCAGTGGTGAACTAGAGTGTGAGAGGCCAGGAAGCTTGCCAGCCAGGGAATTCAGCCTCTGAGGGGAGCAATGCCTCCAGAGGGGGCAGCCGGTGAGGAGAGGGAGAGCCGTGGTCTTCCAGGGCAGATCACACACAGCCTGTCTGGTCCGGGAGTCTGCCTGACTGGCAGCTGTCCATGGCTCCCCTTCCCTTCCTCCGCTCTCCCTCTCCATGCAGTAGCCTTAAGAACTTAATCGGCCTTGCCCGAGAGCCTCCTTAGGGGAGCAGCTGGCAGCGGGGGAGCAGCTGGCAGCGGGGGAGCAGCTGGCAGCGGGGAGCAGCTGGCAGCAGGGGAGCAGCTGGCAGCAGGGGAGCAGCTGGCAGCAGGGGCAGAAATCCTACCTCTGTTGGATCAGGGCCACTGTGGAGGAGCATGGGGGTGGGGAGGAGAAAGCTGAGACAGGCTTCTCCTTTCCAGTGAGACCCACAAGCTGGGCCGCAGAAGGTTAGGGTTCGCAGAGCTCAGGGCTCAGGAGGCCCACCCAGCCTTAGCCCCTGAGAAACATCTGCTCTAAAGGCCAGCTCAGGTCTCCACTGGGCTAGTGAGATTGGACACGTCCCTGTTCACTGTTTGGCTGTTTGTACTTCGATCATCAATCCTCTTTTTAACTCTGTTATTTTGATGTCTTGTTT
Source organism: Tokudaia tokunoshimensis (assembly GCA_036184795.1). Classification (NCBI taxonomy): domain Eukaryota; kingdom Metazoa; phylum Chordata; class Mammalia; order Rodentia; family Muridae; genus Tokudaia; species Tokudaia tokunoshimensis. The sequence goes on along the minus strand of BTHU01000013.1, from coordinate 3,393,288 downwards.
GTTTTAAAAAAAAACTCCTTATATATTCTAGATATTAATTCTATGTCACGTGTGCAGCTGTCAGAGGTTTTCTCCTGTCCTGTGGGCTCCTCCTCTCAGTTAAGTTTCCTTTGCTGTACAGAGGCTTTTAAAATTTCACCAGGTTCCGAATTGTTCGCCCTTCTTTGCTGAGTAACTAGAGTCCTGCTGAGAAGGGGCTCGCTCGGCTTGTGCCTGAAGCGTTTCCCAACTTTGTTCTCTCATAGTTGTAGAATTTCTGGTCTGATCCATTTGAAGTTGGTTTTCATCTTGTGTCCTACTCAGGCAGCCCCGTGTGACACCTCAGACCGAGGACACCATCTCTGTCTGTCCCTGAGTGCGACGACGTCTGCCCTCATTCTCACCCGGCTTGCCCACAACCCCTCCTCTGACCCCTTCATTGTCTAATGTTCACCCCTCCCCGAAGATACCGAGTGTGTTGCGGTAAAATCTCCAACCCAAATAAGCCCGTGTAAAGAAAACAACTCAATTAATATGAATACAAGCTGCGCGCCTAGATTGGGCAGATCTCCCGCTACTCTATTCTCAGCTATGAGATCCCTCATAGCTTGCGGTGTCTCCAGGCCACGTGCTTCTGCACCATTTTCCTTCCACCTCCTCCTCTGTCATCCTTTCTTTCTTCCCCTCTTTCTCCCCCCAGACTTTTCAGTTCCACCTTCCCTTCCGCTGCCCAATCACTGGCTCTAGCCTTTATTTTACAAGTTAAAATGGGCAGAAGGCTCACAAGAAGCCACCTGAGTACCTGATTCACTCCTCATCCCAGACAGCCCCTCATGGGGAAGCGGAATTAGCATCAAAATATGAACAGCACCAGGACAGTCCACTACAGGAGTATGCTCCGTGCCACTGCAGGGACCCCGGATAATTTCACGTTGGAGTCCCTCCACTGAACTTGGCTAATGCTTACTAGATTAGTGAGTTATGAATGGTTTGTCAGTTTTATCAGGGTAATGTCGACACACACGTATCTAAGTGTATCATCCTTAGACTGGAGGTATTTCTTGTTGGATTGGATAGGATATAAGTATCTAAGGGTGTGTGTGTGTGTGTGTGTGTGTATGTGTATGTGTGCATGTGTGTGTGTGTTGTATGGGTATGTATGCTGTGTTGTTTGCTCTGTATGTGTTCGTGTTGTGTGTACCTTCCCCCACAGATTATAGGGATATTTTTGTGCTCGGCTGTACACTTACCGTTCCCTGCTTTGTTTATGGTTTAGTGAGGTTTGGGGAACAATTTCTCTGGGTTCAACCATCACGGTGCTTTCAGGATTCTTATCAAAATGGCTGCACACATCACCTCGATACAACGCTTATGACAAGCCAAGCTTATTCACAGCTGCTTCTCAAATGGCCCTATTTTGTTTTCCACAATTAAGAATTTTGCTCAGGCCGGGCAGTGGTGGCACACGCCTTTAATCCCAGCACTTGGGAGGCAGAGGCAGGCGGATTTCTGAGTTCGAGGCCAGCCTGGTCTACAGAGTGAGTTCCAGGACAGCCAGGGCTACACAGAGAAACCCTGTCTCGAAAAAAAAAAAAAAAAGAATTTTGCTCAGAAGACTCCGTGGCCTACATGAGGCCTCACAGCTGTAAGGGGTGGGATGTTTTCAGCTGGGGCCCAACTCTCCTCTCTCTTTCTTGGTGTCTTGAGTTCCTCCCTTGCTGACAAGGGGCATGCCCCTTCTTCTCTGTCTTAGAAAGGTCTGGGGGGCCATGTCCCTCATCCCGTGGCTCCGGTGGAACGACACCCCTCCCCGGCTCTCATCCCGGAGCCCGGCTGAGATGGTGCTGGACACACTCATGATGGAGCTGGCTGGGCAGATGAGGGAGGTGGAGCGGCAACAGAGGGAGCGTCGCAGCGCGGTCAGGAAGATCTGCACCGGGGTGGACTACAGCTGGCTGGCCAGTGCGCCCAGGCCCACCTATGACATCAGCCCTGGTGAGCGGCTGCAGCTGGAGGATGCATGTGCCAAGATCCACCCATCTTACTGTGGGCCTGCCATCCTCAGGTAACCTGGCATTGGGCTGGGGACCAACTGTGATCCTACTGGCTCCGAAGAAGGTGACTGTAGTCACAGGAGCCTGAGGCTACTAGGATCAGGGCCAGACAGCATGAGTAGCCCGGAAATATATTAGATGGGGTGAGGCAGGAAAAGGAACTCAGAAGGCATATCTGACCTGGGGAGGCTTCATCTGAGGCTGGAGGGAGTTTCTGGAGGCCCTCAGGCTGGGATGGGTGTGACTCAAAACCTGTAGATTCTTTGTTCTTCCTGCTAGGTGGTTGCAAGCCTGCCTGTCAACAATGGCTCCTTTGTCATATGTTTATCTTCCAAGTCTCCAACTTCTCCTTCGTTTCATTCTCCTTCCTCTTCTTTTAGCCCAGGCTAGCCTAGAACTCACTATGTAGCCTAGGCTGGTCTCAAATTCACAGCAATCCTGTTCCTTCCTTAGGACCTGTCCCAGGCAATCTCTCCAAAACTGGTGTCTTAATTATTCTGTTTCTGTCAGGGTCGACACTGGTCAGCCTGACATGTGAGTGTGTGTGTGGAGGGGAGGAGAGGGGATCAGGAAACTCAGCATGTGTGTGAGAGCCCAGGGCACCAAGTGTGTAAGCACAGGACAGAACTTAAACCTCCCTCACTGAGGCTGTGGATCCTACATCTGTGCCCATGGAGTTGGTGAAGTCAGTGCAAACTCAGGAACGATTCCAAATGTACAGGAGTTCCTTGTCAGCCTTCCGTTTGTAAAGGACAAATCTACAAAGTAAACACGCTGATCCCCCATCACTTGTCCGTCCTGTGCTTTCTGAGAATCCCCTGAAAGGAGGACTTTACCCCTATTTTCCCCCCTTTGGTTTTTGTAGTCTTCGTCCTGGCTCCCTTCCTTTCAGACTGAGTTCTCCCGTTCTCCTGATTCTATTGATGATGGAGGCCCCTAAAAGCATTTACTTCAGAAGAGAAAATGGCACAGAGGTAGAGTCCTAAGCTAAGGCCAGGGGGCACCTGACCTGGCTGGTTAAACCCACAGTGAGGGGGCACCGGGTTAGAGCCACCCTTCCTCCTGTCCCTGTCAAGTGCTCTGTAGGGCAGAGGAAAGAAGGGATCAAATGGATAAATCCAGCTCTAGGGAGAAATCCAGGCAGAGGAAACAACTAAGGAGACACAAGGGCCGAGGAGGCCACCAGTGGCCTTCCTGAGAAGGAGCAGGGCTTGTCCATCCCCCGAAGAGACGTGGAGCTGGGGAAGAAGGTCTCCATGATTACACACAATGACATGGCAGACGTGCATTCAGAGTAATCATCGGGGCAGGCGGAACCGGCAGCGGGGTGAACACAAAGCCTCCCGCAGCCAGGCTGCCCTGCAGTGCATATGTCCGGACTCTGTCCCTGTCAGCCTTGGGCTGGCTTCAGCCCCCTTGCCTATTGAGCACGCCTACCATGTGAAAAGGCAGGCGCTACCTTTTAGAGGTGGAAGAAATTGAGGCTTAGAGGTGAACAGAGCTGGGACTTGAGCTCAGGATTGACTGGGACGAGAGCAGGGTTGGGAGCTGCCGGTGCTCAGCCCTTCACGTCGTCCTGTGCCCCCAGGTTCCGACAGCTGCTGGCCGAACGCGAGCCGGAGGTGCAGGAGGTGGCGCGGCTGTTCCACTCGGTGTTGCAGGAGGCCCTGGAGAAGATGAAGGAGGAGGAGGAGGCCCACAGGCTGACACGTCAGTGGAGCTTGAGGCCCCGCGGCAGCCTGTCGTCCTTTAAGACCCGTGCTCGCATCGCGCCCTTTGCCAGTGACATCCGGACCATCTCGGAGGACGTGGAGCGCGACGCGCCGCCCCCGCCGCGCACCTGGAGCATGCCGGAGTTCAGGGCGCCCCAGGCCGACTGACCACCCAGGGCAATCACCCTCAGGAGGAATGACGGGCTGGTGACTCCGTCACCGGCGCTGGAACCTCCCCACCTACCCCCACCAGGAGACCCATCAAGCAACAAGGCTAGACCACGGAGCCTACTACCCAGTGAGCACACCTGCTTGGCTACGGGATAGAATCCGGACTTGAGGCCTGTTTCTCCCCAGAAAGGTCTCCACTTCCCAGCCTGATATAGACACAAGGTCTGGTGTTGGAGAAGACTCTTCCCCATCTCCTCTGTCTGGAACAAGGAACAAGTGTCTCCCTCTTTTGCAAGACCCGCATACTCATCCCAACTCCCGAGATGCCCCATTCACCCTATCCATTCAGGGCACCTTTACTAGTGACCAAATGACTTTCACTGCAGGGGACGCACAGCCTCAGGCCCAGGACAGCCAGTTCAACCCACCCTTCAGCTAGTGAGTGATAAAACGGGAGTCTCCCAAGGGTCTCTCTGCTTTTGCCTTAACTCTGATCCCTCTGATGTGGCATTGTTCTTGCCTCTGAGTTCTTGTATGCTGGACTATGATAGGGTAGGACCAATGTCTACATCTCCATCCACTGGGGCCCAGGCCGCTCTCCAAGAAAGGTAGCCAGGGGTAGGCAGGATGGTCCCATCCTGTGGTGTCATCATGTGGAGTATGGCCTGGTCCAGAGTCAGGGCTTGGAGGACTGCACACCTGCCGCTCAAGTCTAGGGGTCCTGTTTACACCGGTTCCCCAGCTTCCCTAGGAAGTGCCCGAGCAAACCAGTCCAGAGGAGTCTCCTGCAGCCCTGAGCTCTGATGGTCTATGAGTGGATCACCGCAAAAGAGCTGGAAAGCCAGATGCTCCCCTGCCCCAATCTGGGGTAGAAGTAGGGTTCAGGGTGAGCAGAGTGTCTGTCCCCAGCACCCTGTGTATGTGAACCTTATTATAGTCCAAATAAAATACAATGGGAGGAAAATCACCAGGTACTGAATGTAGTTTGCTTCAGTGGGAAGTCTACTCTCTGCCCTCTTTCCTCCCTCCCCTCCTCCTCCTCCCTCTCCCCCTCCTCCTCCCCTTCCTCCTCCTCTCCCTCCTCCTCCTTCTCCTCCTCCCTCTCCCCCTCCTCTTCCTCCTCCCCTTCCTCCTTCCCCTCCTCTTCCTCCCCCTCCTCCCTCTCCTCCCCTTCCCCCTCCCCTCCTCCTCTCTCTCCTCCCCTTCCCCCTCCCCCTCCCTCTCCTCCTTCTCCTCCTCCTCCCCCTCCTCCTCCTAGGCAGGGTCTCACTGCACAGCTATTCTTTGTGAAGGACGTGGCTTTGGGTTGCTCCGCTGGGATCTGGATAGAGAATGATCAGATGGCACATTCCTCTTACCCATCCCTGCAGGAAGAAGGAGCTGATTGGCTCATTAGTATAATCTCTCCTAAATAAAAACACCTTAAACATACCTCCTACCGGAAGATGCCGAGATGCTCACTCAGCCCCCAAACTTTGATAGAGGTCCAGAGTGACCTGTGCTGTGATGGGGTTCACTTCGGTTCAGCGGGTTTGTGGATGCTTCCGATGTGACACCAAGAACGGGACAGGCTTTGAAACAAACAAGTCCACAGTTGGGAGGAACTGTTGAGTGAATCGGTGCTTGCCAAGCCTCCAGCCCGAGGTCCTGTGGGGCTGGATTTGCCTAGCGGGAGGTTCCGAGGATCCTAAGAGGAGGATTACTAGTTTCTTCTCCCAGGTCTCTCCGTTCTCCTCAACAAAAGGAAAACCTGACGTAGTGAGCTTGCTGTTGAGTGACAGGCAGCTACTGCTGTCCCTGCTGATCCCCTCAGTGCTGTTCTGCTTTGTCCCATCTTAACTGTGATGCTAAAGCCTGCGAGGGCCCCAGAGGGTCCTCTGCACCCAAACTGGCACTTGCTGCCATTTCTACTTAAAAGACTCAGGGACAACAAACAGAGGTGTCTGATGAGGGGCTGGAGGAGCATTTTATTTCTGGAGCTTCTTACTTGGTACTAAACCTTCAAGTTCTAGAAAGTAAAGGGAGCTTTAATATTTATTAATTCTTAATAACATTAATTTCATTTTTTATTTCATATTTTAATATCTCAACCCAAGAATCTGGCAGATACTTTAATATGAATCTCAGATATGATTCTTCACTCCTAAATACTTCAGTGTTCTCTGAAAAAGAGAATATCCCAGAAGTTGGGGGGAAATATATATATATATATATATCTGGACTTTGTGGCATACATCTTTAGCCCCAGGGTTTGGGAGGCAGAGGCATGTAGATCTCTGAGCTCAAAGTCAGTCTGGTCTACAGAATGAGTTCCAAGATAGCCAGGGCTACATGGAGAAACCCTGTCTTGAAACACAAACACACAGCCATTCTGTTAATAAAATCTATACAAACTTTCATATTATCTAATACCTAGTCCATGTTGAAATGACCCAAATTTTTCCCAGCATATGACTCCTGCATTTTGTTTCTGAGAGTGAGGTTCTCACCAAATCTCATACATCCACACATCAATCAGAAAATCATGATTTATTTATGCTCAGTCATATAGTGTTCTATAATTCTACAATGGAATACTGATTATGGAGTATCATGTTGATAAACAGTAAATTAATAAATTGTAGCCATTTGATAAAATTGTTTCAACACAACAAAGATTCTCTAATATATATGTATATACACACATATAGACAATGTAATTTTGCATAACATTAATTTCTTGTTCTCTGGCTTATCAAGATTATTAAGTTCTTCCATAAATAAGGAAAGCAGAAAAAAGTGCCAACCATTTGCCCCACTAAAGAGTAGCTAGCAATAGTACATACTTTTGTTAATTTGAAATAATAAAAACCTATTGGCCACTGAGGGTAGGGGTACATGCTTGACGTAATACTTCAGGAGCCTTCCAGTGCACACTTGAATCACACACAAGGAGGAAAATAAGAGCTGAGGAAAACCAGCCATCACAAGAACACATGCTTTGTAGTTTGTTATCTCACAGGTTTGACCTGCACGCTTGCTTTAACGCACAGCTACTGCAGTTATCACATGTTCCATGGAAAGTTGTCTTTTAGGCGAAGACATATTTGAGAGCTGTTTACAAAGTCTTAAGAGAAAAAAAAAAGCTTTGCTTCCAAAATACTGTCTGTCTGGAATGTGTGTGTAGCACACTCCATAAGAGGTCTGAGTCCATCAGCTGCAGTGGCACTCTCAGTCCCAAGCACTTACACTCTGGAGGTCTGCCAGGCCTGTTGTTGTTAGCAAGTCGAGAAAACATGGAATTCTGGGCTGGACTGGAAAAATGCCTTGTTCCCTGGGGTTGGTGGTCTGGGCCATTATCCATCCCTCCGGGATGTGAGGAACAATATGGTGTGAATATTTGAATCCACATCTTCAGAGACGAGTAGCGGGGACTAGGATGGGGCATGAGAGACAGGCTGTGGAGAACACACCTGACTGGAGAAAGAGTTAGGGGTGTGCTGCCCTTGTAGGTGTGGAGGCTGGGCCTGATCCAGATGTTGTTAAGGGCTCATAGGGAGAAGGTGAGAGGCTCAGAGCTGGCCCACGCTTCCCACACTCCCTTGCTGCATCTGTCGCCACTCCTCTAACACCTGCTTTTGTCTCTGCGTTTCCCAGAACTTTATCAGCATGGTGCTATCTGTGTATGACACATATTCATTTACTGCACTTGAGGGCTCACCCCTGGAAAAATCTACTATTTTAAACAACGGAGAAGAGATAGGATCATCTCCAAAGCCGATACTGAAAATATTTGGGACACCTTAGTCATTTCTAACGTAAAAGAATGCAACGAGGGAGGGAATGAACACTGTAACTTCTAAAAAGCTGTCGACCAGAAAACTGGCGAAATGTAAGATGCTACCTTTTAGTACGTGCCCTTAGGTGTACTACCCAGTGAGGTGCTGGACTCCCGGGAAAAGTTAAAATTGGTACCTACAAACACATGCTTACCTACAAAACTAAGAGACTACCAGTCAAACCGCCGGGATACAGAGGTCGAATAAAGAAAGCAGGACGACCAGCCAACAGACCTCCACAGTATGGTGATAACCAGAGCATAAAAACTGTCAGAGCCAAACCTGAAGGAAATACTCGGAAATCGGAAGAAAAGTCACTTCCCTTTAAGAGTAAAGGAAGACGGACGTGGGCGTCCGACCTGGGGAATTAACCTGCGAAAACATGTAGTGTCAAGTCTGGGGAACCTTCTCCCTCCTGTCACAGTCCATTACAAAGTCTAGACCTAAGGTCTGGATGCTCACACGCGTGGAAAGGATCTCGGAGGGACCCGCAGCCGAGATCGCCCAAAGGCAGCACCCTAACCGGAAGTGGTCCCGCCCCCGCCCCCGCCCCCGCCCCCGCCCCCACACCGCTCGCTCATGCGGGTGTAAGCCCGGAAGTCCCGCCCAGCCTTGTTCTGTTTGTCAAGCTTCGGGCAGTGGGTGGTGGGCGGGTTCCTGGTCGGCTGCTGAGCCGTTAGAGGCAGTGTGCGCTCGGTGTAGACAGGATCAAGCTGAAAGTCACATTATTTTGAACACTTAAAACTATTTTTTTTAACCTTTGTTGAAAACTAAGACGTAAACATACATATTGGCCTGGCTCTCTTTCCTGGAGACTGTCACCTGCTGCTCTGCGTTAGAATTATAATCACCACGGGCACCTCCACATACTGTCCCACTGAAGTGGGTTCAGGGGTGATGGTACACACAGGGCTCCCCTCGGGGGTTCTTGCCTCTTGCACACGAGCGATCCCTTGTGCTGAGGTGTTTTGGAGTGAGATGGAAAACAGCCTAGGGGTGTTTCCACTGCTGCGTACCCGCCCATCAGGACTGATCACAAGTGTAGTCTGGGTGCGGAGCTGTAGTCTGGGTTCCTCTGCCTCTCTCCGGAGGGTCACAAGGAAAGTAGATGCATCTATCAAGTGCAGCAGAGAGCAAGAAAGGCACTATCAAAATAAGGGGTGCAGTGACCCAGACAGAGCCACCCACACTTGTCATCGAGTTCTCAGGAAATCCTCCAAGAGCCTCCCCGGCACAAGCTGCTTAGCTTTATCGCATTTGGTGGAACTCTCAGGTAGCCTCACTCCTGACCCATCTCCCAGGTGGATACTGTCTTAGCTAGGGTTTAACACCTTGATTTAACACCATTTAACACGATTTAACACCATCACCAAAATGCAAGTTGGGAGGTGTCCTGGTTGGTTTTGTGTGACAACTTGACACAGGCTGGAGTTATCACAGAGAAAGGAGCTTCACGTGAGGAAATGCCTCCATGAGACCCAGCTGTAAGACATTTTCTCAATTAGTGATCAAGCGGGGAGGGCCCCTTGTGGGTGGTGCCATCCCTGGGCTGGTGGTCTTGGGTTCTATAAGAGAGCAAGCTGAGCAAGCCAGGGGAAGCAAGCCAGTAAGAAACATCCCTCCATGGCCTCTGCATCAGCTCCTGCTTCCTGACCTGCTTGAGTTCCAGTCCTGACTTCCTTTAGTGATGAACAGCAATGTGGAAGTGTAAGCTGAATAAACCCTTTCCTCCCCAACTTGCTTCTTGGTCATGATGTTTGTGCAGGAATAGAAACCCTGACTAAGACAGAGAGGTTTTATTTGGCTTACACTTCCATATTACTGTTCATCATGGAAGAGAGTCAGAACAGGAACTTCAACAGGGTAGAAACTTAGAGGCAGGAGCTGATACAGAGGCCATGGAGGGTGCTCCTTAATGCCTGGATCCCCATGGCTTGCTCAACCTGCTTTCTTATAGAACCTAGGACCACAGCCTATGGAGGGCACCACCCACAATGGCTGGGCCCTCTCCCATCAATCACTAATTAAGAAAACGTGCCTGATCTTATGAAGGCGTTTTCTCACTTGAGGTCCCCTCCTTTTAGATAGTTCTAGCTTGTGTCAAGTTGACATAAAAGTAGGCAGCACAGTCAGTGACATAAAGTATGTTGACCACCTGCTATGTGCCAGTCATAACTTGTTGGGATATAAACTGAAATCAGACATGGACGCTTGCCTAGAACTAGCAATCTAAGCAGTGGTACGGGTTCACCAGGCTCCTTCCTCTGCCTCTGCTCTGGGAAAACTCCATGTTGAGATCCGCGTGCTCACCCTGTATCTGTAAAGTGCTTACTGTGTGTCTGGAGGAGACGCGGGCGTGAAGGTTCCTGCACCAAAGGCTCTCACACATGGAGGCACGAGAAGGGGTGGGGGGGAGAGCTGGCTGAGGAAGTGCATTTACATCCCTGGGGGAGGGGCACAGTGGCAAGGACACTTCTGTCCTTCTGAGTGGGTACAGTGCATGGAGGGGTGCAGCAAGTGGAGGAGCCCTAGCCCCAATGCTGGTCCCTAAAGCCAAGCCAGCTGACCTGTAACCTGAGGTGAAGCATGGAGCCGGTCAGTTCCTGAGATAACACTGAGGTGCTGTGACCTGTAAGGACCAGTCAGAAGTTCTTATGGGCACAGGCAACTCTCCGTTCTGGTCACAGCTGGCTTACTGGGAGAAAAGATGAATCGCCCCACCTCCTTTCGCAGGTTTGCTGGGCAGCTGTTTCCTTTCTGCGTGTGGCTGCTTTTGCCCTGAGTTCCGAAGCCTGGATGCTTGGTGAGGATCCAGCAGGTGTGCCTGGCCCCAGCAGGACCAGAATGGCCTTGCCAGCAGCATAGCTCCCAGCTCAGAAGCAGAGGTAAAGCTTGCGCCTGGAATGTCTTCTTCCTTCCTGTCTGTCCAGAGCCCATCTCTTCCCCGCCTCCCTGGCCAAATTCCAGCCAGGACAGGGAGAGTGGCCTTTGGGAGCGCTGTGTTTGTTTCAGCAGAGAAACCATGACTGGACTCGAGCTGGACAACAGGACAGAACATGCTAGAAAGCTCAGCCTCTGAGGGCTTGTGAACACTTGTTAATACTCAGAAGCCTTTAAAAGTGTTTCTATTTCAAGGTTAGCACCTTTAGATCTCGCAATGTCGATTTAGTACAACATGCATTACTATTCAAAATGCAGCAGGAGCTAATTTCTGGACACATGTACACATGTGTACTTGTACATAGAAACACATTCATGTACACACAGATGATTTGCTAAATCTGATTTGTCAAATAAATGTTGAAGTAGCATGTGTTGTTGGGTACAGGAAGAATGCCACCATGGTGAAATTCTCCATGCTGTGAATGAGGGCATCAGACACAGACACAGGCTCGGCTGAGGATCAGCAGTGGTAAGCTTGTCAGCCATGAGTAAGGCTCTGGGTTTCCTCCCTTACTCCAAAATAAAATAAAATAAAATAAAATACTTTATTTTTCATTACCAGCCTTTGTGGTCATGGGCATTTTCCATGAATTATTTTGATGGATTTTAGTGCTGTGTCTCTAAATGAGAAGAGAGAGAAAATAGGTTTTCTCTGTGATTCTTCTCTTTCTTTTACTCCTATTATTCTTTTCTTTAAATTTTATATATATGAGTACACTGTCTTCTCTTTATACACACCACAAGAGGGCATCAGATCCCATTACAGATGGTTGTGAACCACCATGTATTGCTGGGAATCGAACTCATGACCTCTGGAAGAACAGTTGGTGCTCTTAACTGTTGAGCCATCTCTCCAGCCCCCAATTATTCTTAAAAAACAAAACAAAACAAAAAACCTTTTATTGATTTAAATTTTACCTCATGCACCCCAGTCCTGCTCATTTCTCCTTCCCTTCACATCCACCCTCTTTTCTTGCAACCTCCCCCAACAAAATAATACACACACACACACACACACACACACACACACACACACAGAGAGAGAGAGAGAGAGAGAGAGAGAGAACAAGAAAACAAAGCTAGAAAACATCTCATCATGGACACTGTAGTGTGTCACGGTGTGTCCCACAGTGTATCCCTCTGTCCACACATCTTCACTTGCAAATGTTCTCTGGTTCAAGGTCTCTGGCTTCTGTGACCCCATCGATATTGGTGCCTCACTCCTGTTGTTGACCTGTGTCATGAGAGCCCGCGCCTTTGGATCAGCAGGACCGGCCTTTTCAATTTGCAGATGCTATCTGGTCAGTGCACCGGCTCTCCCTTCTGTGTACTGCAGCACGAGCTCTGAGCACTGCTCTGGCCAGGCCACCCAATGCTGCGGCCGACAGCAGGCAGGGTCAGCTCCTGCTCTCACACCCTTGGGATGGCTCACCCACATCTACGCCTCCAGAGCCAGCTCCGAGGTGCTGCCCAGTCAAGGTGCCGGGCCCAAGATGAAAATTTTTTAGGTTGCATTTTTTGCAAGCATATCTCGGAAAACACAACAAACGGGTGTGGTGAGTAGCCGCATGGAACGGAAAGTGAATTAGAAGCGGTGCTTGCTTTTCCATCCCAGGACACGGTGCCCCAGAATCACAGCTCAGGATGAAGAACTCAGCTCTCAGCCTCAGAAGCTGACGTGGGCCTGTGGCGAGGCAGAGTACTATGGTGGAAGGGCATATTAGATCTGGGAATGTGGAGGGAGGGGCAGTGAAGAGACCAGAGACAGGACGTGCTCTTCAAAGGCACAGCCCAGTGTCCCACTTCCTCATTACCACCCATCATGGCCTCAGCAATGACTCCATCAATGGACTAATCCACTGATGAAGGGAGATGCCTTGGGGTTGTCATTCCACAACCAATACCCACCCACGCATGTACACATGCGCGCGCGCGCACACACACACACACACACACACACACATACACACACACTACATATTCTGTTACTCTAGAGAACCCTGACTGATACAGACATGAAAGAGTGAACAAGCCACAGAATCTCCCAGTCTGGCCTGTGGTCTAGAGACTGGGCTCCTAGATTACTCTAAGGTCATGAACCATCACCACTCACCAGCAAAGGTACAGTGTATTTCTATGCTATGTCTGTTTTTCCAAGTTCTCTCCTTTGGGACGAGTCCTGTGGTGTGGCTCTAGTATCTTTACTTTTTCACAGAAGAGATTAAGAGGGTTCCTGAACTCGCAGAGGTCAGTCAGGTAAGTCGTTTCTACTTTAAACCAATACTTTGTTTTATGTGGATGGACGCTTTGCTTGTCTGCAAACATGAATGCAGTACCGACAGAGGCCAGAAGAGGGCACTGGATCCCTTGGAACTGGAGTTACAGGTGGTTGCGAGCCTCCCTGTGAGTGCTAGAAATTCAAATTGTGTCCCGGTGATCTTAACTGCTGAATCATCTCTTGAGCCCCGTGTTTTGCCTTTACGATTCATTTTTGGTTCTGTCTATCTGTGAGCTGCACGTGAAGGTGTGTGCAGGTGCCCACAGAGGCCAGAGAGAGGGCAGCAGATGCCTGAGCTGGAGTCCCACCTGACATGGGCACTGTGAACTGAATTCTGGTTCCCTGGAAGAGTGGTACTCTTAACCATTGAGCATCTCTGCGGCCCCAGGTTCTGTCTCTTACACAGGTTAGTGCCAGCTGCAAGAGCGAGCGCATGGCGTCACCTGAGCTCTAACGTGGCCCTTGGCCTGGGACACTTGTCCTTCTGTGCTTAGGAGCCAACACTGTATGCACAATGGAGGACAGCACAGCTCCCAATTCCAGTCATGTCAGGATGTCAGGTCAGTCTCAGGCTTACTGAGCTGGAAGGACAGACCGTAGCTTGACATTTACACACAGACCCAAAAGACCAGCGGTTCTCAACCTTCCCAATGCCGCGACCCTTTAACGCATGCAGCTCCTCGTGTTGTGGTGACCCCCAACCGACAAATAATTTTTGTTGCGATTTCATAGCTGTAATCTTGCTACAGTTATAAACTGTAATGTAAACATCTGTGTTTTCTGATGATCTTAGGCGACCCCCGAGGGACGGTCAGTTGACCCCCAACAGGGTCATGACTCACAGGTTGAGAACTACTGCAATAGACAGAACTACAAGAACCTAGTCATTTCTGGTCACAGAGTACTCGGGACATTGACAGGAAACTCCACATGTTTCTACAAATGCTCATTTTCTGGTCAATATATGAATTTAAAAGTTCTTCCAGAAGAACAGACGTGTCTGGTCAGCTGCTACCCATAGTCAATGGAACCCCTCTGTCTTTTTTCTCATATTTTCTCTATCATAATGAATTTTGCTCATTCTCAAACCTACTGCCATACAAACTGGGCTGAGTTTTGTGACACTGGTATGGTTGACTATTTTGACCTAAGAAGATACTTTTCACCTAATGGACAAACCTAATGAAATCTGAACTTTTGGTTCACTCAACACCCACTCCCTGGCACCTACGGTGTCAGTGGAGAAGGATGAAGTACCAGCCCATTTACCAGCTGTTATACAACTTTGAAAACTGTGCCTACCTGCTGCTAGTGAGTTGTATAAAATACAGAAGGGCGATGCAGTTTCCAGGGAGTTGGTACCTCCTTCCTGGAGACCTATGGTCCAGATGCAGCATGCGTCGCTACATCACCCATCTTCAGCTGGCACAGCCCGCCTGCCTCTGACAAGATGACTACTGCAGGCCTAGGGTCAGGCGTGGAAGCAGTGAGTCGATGATAAACACCAAAGCGTTTCTGTGGGAATTCTGCCCGAGTACTCAGTCACACTGAGCACTAGACTCCCCGTGGACACTTCCCAAGCATCAGTGAGAGAGAGGAGCCCTGGGCCCTGTTGTCAAATTATTATAATTTTTCAGAAGATACAAAAATATAAATAACAGCAATATTCTAAGAGTTTTAAGTCTCAAACCGGGGGAAGGACCTGAGATAAAAAGACGTCAGATGTCGAAGGCAGAAAGAGAAGAACAAAAACATGCTCAGTCCAGAGGGCTGGGCTTAAAGGACCATCACCTCTGCTCCTGTGCTGAGAGGCTTCCTTATCAGTTACAGATCCTCCAAGTCGGTTAAATCCACGGCCACTTTCAAGAACAGGGTGTCGTCTTTAATGTAGGTGTTCTTGGAACTCTCCAGAGTAGAGTGCGACACAAAGCGGGGACAGCCGGAGGCGATGTTCATCTCCCCGTCGGGTCTTTTGAAGCTGCTGCTGTTGGGGTCAGCTTTGAAGGTCTCCACGACGTGGTTCTTCTTACCACTCTGGTCCAAAAGCATCAGGGTCACCCTCTGCCTGAACGGCCACTGCAACAGTGAGTCAAACTCACCCCGCATCACCACGAAGTACAGGGACAGGTGCGTTCCCTTCCCCGACCCGTCCCCGTTCAGGTACGCCCTGGCGCAGAGCCGGTAGCCACAGCGGCTGGTGTAGAAAGGCTGGCTGAAGACGGACACCGTGTGCCCCTCCACGGCCTCCCTCTTCTTCACCCTGTAGTCCGTCACCTTCCAAATGAGCTTGCCACTGTAGCAGGCGCCCTCCAGCTGCTTAAACCGTTCTTCATTCTTATTCAGCTGTGCCTTGTGGATGTTAATGTGCGCGTCGTGCTTGTTGGTCTCCCCCTCTAAAACAACTGGAAGGAAACACAGAACAGGAGGGTGTAGCTCGGGCCTGTCATCTAATCACTGCCTGTGGAATACATGCATGGTGTGTGCATGTGCACCACACACATGTCAGAACAGGAGGCTGTAGCTCGGGCCCGTCATCTAAACACTGCCTGTGGAATACATGCATGGTGTGTGCATGTGCACCACACACATGTGCATCACACACATGTGCACCACACACATGTCAGAACAGGAGGCTGTAGCTCGGGCCTGTCATCTAAACACTGCCTGTGGAATACATGCACGGTGTGTGCATGTGCACCACACACATGTGCACCACACACATGTGTACCACACACATGTCAGAATAGGAGGCTGTAGCTCGGGCCTGTCATCTAAATACTGCCTGTGGAATACATGCATGGTGTGTGCATGTGCACCACACACATGTGTACCACACACATGTCAGAACAGGAGGCTGCAGCTTGGGCCTGTCATCTAATCACTGCCTTTGAACTACCAGCATGGTGTCTGCATGTGCACCACACACATGCCACCACACACATGTCAGAACAGGAGGCTGTAGCTCGGGCCTGTCATCTAAACACTGCCTGTGGAATACATGCATGGTGTCTGCATGTGCATCACACACATGTGCACCACACACATGTGCATCACACACATGTCAGAACAGGAGGCTGCAGCTTGGGCCTGTCATCTAATCACTGCCTTTGAACTACCAGCATGGTGTCTGCATGTGCACCACACACATGTGCATCACACACATGTCAGAACAGGAGGCTGCAGCTTAGGCCTGTCATCTAATCACTGCCTTTGAACTACCAGCATGGTGTGTGCATGTGTACCACACACATGTGCATCACACACATGTCAGAACAGGAGGCTGCAGCTTGGGCCTGTCATCTAATCACTGCCTTTGAACTACCAGCATGGTGTGTGCATGTGTACCACACACATGTGCATCACACACATGTCAGAACAGGAGGCTGCAGCTTGGGCCTGTCATCTAATCACTGCCTTTGAACTACCAGCATGGTGTCTGCATGTGCACCACACACATGTGCATCACACACATGTCAGAACAGGAGGCTGCAGCTCGGGCCTGTTATCTAAACACTGCCTTTGAACTACCAGCATGGTGTCTGCATGTCCATCACACATATGTGCATCACACACATGTGCACCACACACATGTGCACCACACACATGTCAGAACAGGAGGCTGTAGCTCGGGTCTGTCATCTAACACTGCCTGTGAACTACCAGCATGGTGTCCGCATATGCACCACACATATGTGCACCACACACATGTCAGAACAGGAGGCTGTAGCTCGGGCCTGTCATCTAACACTGCCTGTGAACTACCAGCATGGTGTCCGCATATGCACCACACACATGTGCACCACACACATGTGCACCACACACATGTGTACCACACACATGTGCACTACACACATGTGTACCACACACATGTCAGAACAGGAGGCTGTAGCTCTGGCCTGTCATCTAATCACTGCCTGTGAACTACCAGCATGGTGTCTGCATGTGCACCACACACGCGTTACTACATGCATTGCTAACATTAACTCAGCCGTGGTAAGCTGACACCAAGCAGACATGGATGTGTCCTTTCCACTCTCAGGTTGCCTGAGAGTGAGACACATTGGACATTCACCTCGAGTGAATTCTCATGCTGAGCCTCATGCTCCTCTGTGTGTGTGTGTGTGTGTGTGTGTGTGTGTGTGCTTGTGATGTATGTGCCTATGCAAACTTGCATGTGTGTAGCTATGAGGTGCTTGTGGCACACAGAGCCCAGAGGTTGAGGCGGTGTGTCTTCCCCAATAGTTTCTTAGTCTTTTGACACAGTTCTCTCACTGAACCAATCCCTGATGTTCTGGCTCGCTTGTCCTGGAGATCCTGTCTCAGCCTCCAGAGTGCTAGGACCACAGGTAGCCCTCCAGCCCACTCAGCAATCACATGGTCTAAATTCCAGGTCATGTGTGCAGCAAGTGTGTTATCTACTGAGCCATCTCCCCAACCCCTATAATGAATTTCACACTTAAAAAGCCATTATGATGATGGTGATGATGTGTGTGTGTGTGTGTGTGTGTGTATAAGTGAAGGCTCCATAGCATACATGTGGAGGTCATAGAATAACTTTCAGAAGTTCGTGCTTTCCCTCTACTGCATGAGTTTCAGAGATCAAACTCTGGGTGTTATAGTTTGAATGAGTTGTGTCGTATAAGTCCCAGGCATTGGTCCCCAGTTGGTGGCCGTTCGGGGAGGATTAGGAGGTGTGGTCTTGTTGGAGGAGGTGTGTCACTGGGCTTGGGGTTTCAGGGACTGCTCCAATGCCTGCCACCATGCTTCTCTATGAGACGGTGGTAAATTCTTATCTCTCTGCAACCATAAGCCCAAATAGCCCTTCCTCCTGTAAGTTACCTTGGTCATGGTGCTTTGTCACAGCAACAGAGAAGTCACTGACACACTGGTCATAGCAAGTCACCTGCTAAGCAATCTCACTGGCCCCAGTGTGCCAAACCCTAAGTCACCCATCACCTCTCTCCCTTAGCTTACTGTTATTTTCCTATGTTCTTAACCATTACCACTCCCCGCTCTTGGAACTGCCTGGGCCATTTCAGTCTCTTATCTGACTCCACACACATGGTGGCGACCCTCATTTTCTGAGGCAGCTAGAATGTCACGCTGCTTCGTTAACAGGACTCGGCCACTGTGCATCCTGGAAAGCTGGCTGTGACTCGTTAGCTTCTGCCACAAATGCACGGGAAGTCACGAGAGGGAACCGGACTGCTTGCCGCACACGTACCTAACCTCTGGTCACTGGCTTCCAGCTGGGTGATCCTCTGCTTTATGCTGTCAACCGCGGCCACCAAAGCCCTCAGATCCAGTCGACTCTGCTGCTGGCTAACGGTTTGTAGCAGCTGCCGCACCTGCGCTTCCAGCCAAGCCGACTTGTCCGTGTGACTGGTGAGAGCCTTGTGGTACAGAAAGAGAGCAAATGTCTTGGAAATGAGACGACAGATTTGTGACGTGTTGACTGAATTCTGACATAAACACTTCACGTATGATAATCCACTAATGAAATGAAAGCGGCAGTATCCAGAGAGGGAGTTCGGTGAGCACGGCGGAGTCGTAGCCGCCATCTTCTTCCTCCTTTCCAGGCTGGACTCCTCAGGTGAATCTCTGAGCTTTCCTCGACCTGTCTAAAGTCCCCCTCCACGTATACACATGCTCTTTGTGCCCCTCGTGCCTTAGCACTTTCTCCCCTCAGAGCCTTCTCCTGTTCCTCTCTGTGAGGAGGCCAAGAGACTGGGCAGGGGCAGGCAGAACAGGACACAAGTCTGGAAGAGGCCTACGCGCTCTGTGGATCTCTCACACGGAGGACATTGATCTACCTGCCTTGCCCAGATAGACTTCATTTTTTTGTTGTTGTTTTGTTTTTGTTTTTTTAGAGATTTATTCATCTGGGCTGGAGAGATGGAAGGTCCTGAGTTCAAATCCCAGCAACCACAGGGTGACTCACAACCATCCGTAATGAGATCTGACGCCCACTTCTGGTGCGTCTGAAGACAGCTACAGTGTACTTACATATAACAATAAATAAATCTTAAAAAAAAGATTCATCCATTTATTTTATATATAACATATATAAATATATAAAATATCTATATACAATATTTACATATTCATATATTAATAATATGTTATTTATATTTCAATATAAATGGAAAAAAGCCATGTCTCTCCTGGATTTTTTTTCTTTTCTTTAAAAGATTTATAGTTAGGTTTGTTCATTTTGTTTTACGTGAATATTTTGTGTGCATGTGTGTCTGTGAACTTCGCATATGCTTGACGCCAGCAAAGGTCAAAATTGGGTATTGGATCCCTGGAACTGGAGTTATGGATGGTTGTGAACTTCCACCATGTGTGCTGGGAATTGAACCCAGGGCCTCTGCAGGAGCAGCGAGTGCTCCTAACTACTGAGCTATTTCTCCAGCTTTTCTTTTCTTTAAAAAAATTATTTATGTATATGCGTATGTGCCTAAGTGCATGTATATTCACTCAGCGTACGCAGGAGACTGTGGAGGCCAGAAGAGGGCATCCGATCCTTTGGGACTCAAGTCACAGAAGGGTGAAGCAGAACTTCCCGCCCTGGGCCGTCATCTGGCCAAGCCCTTACCTGGACATTTGAGAGGAAACTTCCATTTCTGCCAAACATCTGCGTGAACTGCTTAAGCTCCTTTTCAAACTTCTTCACGGTGCTGGCCAGCTGCTGGATCTTGCTTTCTTTCTGTTCGAGACTCTGATATAAGTCGGAGATCTAACAACGGGCGTGAAGGCAGGAGAGAGTCATCAAGCGCGTGCACACACAGGTGATGGAGTAAGACTTCCCGAGGGAGACAGTACACGTGCATTTCTAGGGTTGTCGTTGTCAGGCAGAGTCCCGTGTCACTCAGGAAAGTGTTTGCAGGTGGTCTCCAGAACCACAGAACGTTCCACTCCTCACCCACAGTGATGGGCCAGCCAGTCAGGAGTGTCAGGTGGCTGAACTCATGAACTGGCTCGGGGCACTCTTTCAGTGTGTGCTGCCAGACAGTGAGGACGCCGATCCGTGCCACGTGAGCCCTCGCTGAATTTTATCTGCTCTGTTTCTGTCCTTCCCCAAAGAGCCCCTTCAGGTAACCGTCAGCAAGTGTAGCCTGACCCAGTGAGCACTGCTAAACATAGATTCTATAATCTGTGTGTGTGTGTGTGTGTGTGTGTGTGTGTGTGCATGTGTGCATGTCTGGTGCCTCCTCCACCGATTTCTACCCCTTCCCTTGAGACAGTCTCTCACTGAGCCTGGGCTTAGGCGGTGGCCCTCCTGGGACCACACCTATGTGGGTGATCTAAATTTATGGCCTCGTGCTCACGTAGCAAGTGCTCAAAGCCACTCAACCATCCTGCCACACCTAAGAGAGGTCCCATTCAGCCTGAATGCTGGCCAGCTTCCACTCACATTATACACAGAGAAGCTCTCACATCCACTCCTCACGTCACCTCATCTGTGTGTTTGCTTGGTTTCTGGTTTTTGAGAGTCTGGTGTGGCCCAGGCTGACCTGGAACTAGCTACATGGCTGAGGATGACCTAGCTCTCCTGCTTCCACCTCCCAAGTGCTGGAATTTCAGGTGTGTGTACCGCACATATATATATATACATGCACATGTACAGACAGACAGAAACACATCCCGCGTAGATACATACCACATACCATGCTCTCACACAGACACACACATTGACACACATAGTCACTCATACTGACACATGCACACAAACATACACAGACACACATACTCACACACAGAGACACATACTCACATACACACTCACACACAGACACACATATACACACTGATATACAAGACACACACTCACACTGACACACACTCACTCACACTGATATACACTCATACTGACACATACACAGACACTTGTACACACACACAGACATATACACAGATACACACAGACACACATGAATACTCATATACTAACACAGATATACACATACACTGATACACAGACACATATACACATAGACACACACACTGATGCACACTCATACACACAGACACACATATACACATTCACACTAATACACAGACACACACCCACACACTGGCACATACACAATGACACACACTCATATACATACTGACTGGCACACACTGACACACACCGATATACCCAGATACACACACAAGCACACACATACACACTTACACTGATACACAGGCAGATACACTAATATACACATTGACACACACACACACACTCACATTGACACATTGACACATGCACACACAGAGACACATACACACACTCACACTGATACACAGATACACATTCACATACAAACACAGACACACACACACTCCACTAATACACAGACACACACTCACACACTGGCACACAGTCACAGACTGACACACCCAGACACACATACAGGCACACTCACATACACATACGTGCACTCACACTGATACACAGGCAGATACTCACATTAACACACATACATACACACATTCACACTGATACATAGACACATACACTGACACACACACACAGAGACACATATACACACTCACATCAATACGCAGACACACATTCACATACTGACATACACTCACACACAGAGACACACAGTCGCTCATGCCAATACACAGACACACACTCACACACTGGCAGACACATTGACACACCCAGACAGACACACAGGCACGCGTGCATGCACACACACACACACACACACATCTGTTTTGGCTCTCACGGTCTTCATCAGTTCTTTCCTAGGCTGTGACTCTTCCCACCTGGCCCTACCCTGAGACCTTCTGCCCTCACACACGAGTGCTCCTCCATGGTGCTGGGACCTGTCTGGATGGAGCCTGGTACCAGTGGGCCCTGGAAAAATATCTGCTTGGTGGCAAACGTCCTCCTCCAGTTCATTCTCCACACCACAACCAATACCACCAACTGACAAATCTGGTTCGGTTTCTCCTGCTTCAATGTCTCCGGTGGCTTTTTAAAAAAGAGCACATGGGACTCTAATGATCTGATACTCTTGTGGTTTCACACTCATTTCTGACCCATGTGTATCCTGTCCAGCACGACTGCACAGCACCTAGCTAACTCATGTGCATCCAGCACGACTGCACAGCACCTAGCTAACTCATGTGCATCCAGCACGACTGCACAGCACCTAGCTAACTCATGTGCATCCAGCACGACTGCACAGCACCTAGCTAACTCATGTGCATCCAGCACGACTGCACAGCACCTAGTTAACTCATGTGCATCCAGCACGACTGCACAGCACCTAGCTAACTCATGTGCATCCAGCACGACTGCACAGCACCTAGCTAACTCATGTGCATCCAGCACGACTGCACAGCACCTAGCTAACTCATGTGCATCCAGCACGACTGCACAGCACCTAGCTAACTCATGTGCATCCAGCACAACTGCACAGCACCTAGCAAGCCCTTCTGTACCCTGTCCAACTGTATAGCTCCTAGCCAGCTCATGTGTATCCTATAAGACTGCTCAGTAGCTGGCTTCTGTCAGGAACCTTCCCTACTCCAGAAACTACCCTTTCGATGCAGCCACTCAAAGGAACAGCCTCTGGGGACATTTCCTTACCTGCATCACCCACCCAGGCCCTAACTCATCTCATCCCTCTTAGAACTTGCTTTTAGTGTTGTCTGTCCTTATCCTCCACTAGAGAACTTGCTGAGACTATGTCTGACTTCTATGTTCTCTGGACCCAGCATGATGCCTTACATAGAAGACATTGGCTATGTGTTTGATGAATGAATGTACAAATGGTCATAATGCCCACTTGATTGTCTTTCTCCCCACTCTTGCCTCTAACCTGCTCCTGTTCTCTTGGTGCCAACCTCAGTTACTAACATTTCCAGGTTCTTTGCCTCCCAAGCTCAAAACTCAGAATGTCTCCATGCTATCTGCGGCTCACAGGCACGGAGATGCACCTCCACCCTCCCCACCTCCAGCATCTGGCTGCTTCTCGATACTGAAATGTTTCTGTGTGCCGGGCACCATGCTGAGAGTGCCAAGGCTTGCTCCCATCCACCACAGCCCCATTTGCCAATGAAGAAATGGGGGCAGAGACACGTGAACCAGGGTGGTGTACAGCCTACAGGCTCAAGCTTGTATGCCACTGCTACCCTATTACCAGACGTCTCATTTTTAAAAAGCCAGACAAAGAGCTAGCAAAGTGATTTGTAACACCGAAAAACACTTTTGATCATTAAATCTCTCCTGAAACAGGGTAGAATACACACAAGTAACTGACCATAGTGTTTGGATCATTGCTGTCTCAGTCTAATTCACCAGTCTCTGAGCATTCCTGTCTCACACTTGGGAGTCAGGACACCCTAATACTCCGTTTCCTTAAACCTACAGCATTCTCTATATGAGCCTGTCTGAGAACAAACCCCCCTGTCTCACTTCAACTGAGGAGACCGTTGTTTCCCTTCAGGTCAGCCTGGGAAGCCGGAGAGAGGCTCAGCAGTTACAAACACGCTGCTCTAGCAGAGGATCTGAGTTCCATTTCTACAGCCCATTGTTGATCAGCTTATAACTGCCTAAACTCCAGGGGATCTGACACCCTCTTCTCTCCTCACACACCTGCACTCATACACACACACCTCATGCACATAATCAATAAAATGAAGTAAACATCGCTTCTCGGCCTTTTGGCTAAGATCAAGTGTAAAATGAAGTAAACAAAGGTACCGCTTACGTGTCCTATGCTGAAAAGCCCTCTATAGCTTTCCCAGGGTACCTTGCTGCACAGCTTTCCCAGAGTACCTTGCTGCACAGCTTTCCCAGAGTGCCTTGCTGCAGCCTCCTTCTGTCCCATCCCACACAGCATTCTTGTGTTTTAGAAGGCACGGCTACTTATCTATTTGAATTTCTGTGATTTTTCATGGACAGGCTATGCCTTCCAGGCTTCAGCGTCTCTAGCAGTGCACACACTTCTACTTCATCAATAGATGGGTCTGTAGGGTCTACAGAGAACCCGCGGTTCCCAGACAGCAGACTGTGACCAGGTACTGCTGAGTCAGGGTTTCTAACTGTCACCTGGCTGTGACCCTGAGAAGCACACACACCCGCTGTGACGTGGAATCAGACATCACAAGATAATCTGCAGCGCTAAGCTCCTTCACTGACAGTGGGCCTGAAAAGTCTTCCAAAATGGTCCTGCAAGGCAATTAGCTTCCATACGAATGCTCCTTAAGGCCAGCCTTATGGAGGTTTTAGATGAACACTCCAGGAAGCCGACAGGCTTGACGGCCGGGTGAGTGAGTATGTATGAAGTTAGTCTATGTTTATCAGGTTACAAAGCTTTTCGAAGGCAGTTTAGACTGACATCAACATTCCATAGTACTTAGAACAGACTGCCACCTAATGCTAAGGATGCTCTCTGACTTGTTACATCAGGGTAGAGAGGGTCTGTGATTGGACAAGGAACAAAGGGGGCGGAGCTAGGAGTTGCAGAGGAAGGGCACTGTCAAAGAGAGGATGTGGCAGTTGATGAACAATGGCTTGTGATGTGTTTTCTGTGTGTTTCATAAGATTAGAAATATTGGGATAAAACTTTTAATATTGTAAATTGGCATCTTGTAATTGTGAGTTTAATAAACATAAGTCTAATTGGCTAACTAAGCATTAAGAGTCATGTTCTACCCGGTAATTTGGGTATTGAGAGCTGGTGGCCTGTGGGGTGTGTGGGATTTGCGTGGAAGTGAGAGGATCTCTCGGGACCCTGTCAGGACAATGGTGTTGTTACTGCCAGTGCCAATACCAGAGCGGGACCGCAGCCTGCTAGGGCAGGAGAGTTGCTGGGAGTGGCGGAGGCCACTCGAGAGGGTTTGCAGGCAATCTTTTTTTTTTTTTTTTAATATTTCCCACAACACTGACTGACTTAATTTTAAAATATCAAACATCTAGCATGTGATAGGTAAGGAGCTAAGTGTGTGTGGGCAGGCTGTGGAGTGGATGGTAAGCCATGGAGAGAGCTGGCTTGAGATCTAGTCTGTCACTCACTCACAAGTTACTTGAGGCTTCTCTGATCTTAGCTCATCTGCCAAGGGGTTAGGGGATGAATGCACCGAACTCCGAGGCCATTTCCAGCTCGAAGCTTCTATAAAACCAAGAGTATATCTGGCTACTAGTTGAAAAGTGTGTGCTTTTAGTTAGCTTGAATGGAACCAGAGAGCACC
Source organism: Tokudaia tokunoshimensis (assembly GCA_036184795.1). NCBI lineage: Eukaryota > Metazoa > Chordata > Mammalia > Rodentia > Muridae > Tokudaia > Tokudaia tokunoshimensis. The sequence goes on along the minus strand of BTHU01000013.1, from coordinate 3,368,129 downwards.
AAATCAAACCAAACAAAACACAGAGTAGCCCCTGCCCTTTCCCATGTGGCCCCCAAGACTCACCTGCTGCTCTAGTTGGAAGTTCTTCTCTAAAACCAGAAGCATGTGGTCCTGCAGGGCTGTCCGCTCATGCTCTTGCAAGTTCCCCCGCTTACCCTTCAACACAAAGCAAAAGCAAAGAGCAGTTAATGAGCTCCCAAAGGAGGAGGGCCGCAGGTGCGTGGTTACAAGAGCCTCAGCGACTTGCTACTTAGTTTCCAAACACACTTTCCCACACTACTACCGGAGAAATGACTCTATCGGGTCTTCTCTTTAGAATTGTCCATGAGCAAGGCCCAGACAAGCCGACAAGACAAAGAATCAGACTGACAGCAAAATTCTCTAGGCCGATTTTCTTCCTGCCTTGGCTAAGTAGGAAGTACAGATCTGACCACCACTCAGCCATTCCCACAAACAGCTTATCTTCCTTGCAGACTGCTTTTAAGCCTGGGCCATTCTTTTTTTTTTCACTTTAAATTTTTTAAAATTTATTTACCTTTATTTTATGTGCAATGGTGTTTTGTTTGCATGTATGTCTTATATGAGTGTCAGATCTTGGAGTTACAGACAGTTGTGGGCTGTCATGTGAGTGCAGGGATTTGAACTCTAGACCTCTGGAAGAACAGTCAGTGCCCTTACACGCTGATCCATCTCTCCAGTCCCTCCAGTAAACATTTCTCTACTGCCCTGCTGTAGTGAGCCTACAGACTGCTTTTCATTCCAGCCTGTGCAAATTACTGCACTTAGAGATACACATACGTGAGAAGAAATGATTACACCTCCTCTGAAGATTACGCACATTTGAGAGAAGAAATGGTTCTGTGTTTCCTAATGGTCATGCTGTTTATTTGCCGACAGATTCTACTGCTATTAAGAGCCAAGGCCCACATTTCCACATGTGTCCACCAGCTTCCTTTCAGTTGAGGGCTGGCTGCTTGGTAGCTGGACACTCCAAGGAAGGTTCCAGAGAACAACTCTCCTACCCTTCCACAGCTCCTGACACTGAGGTTAGGATTAGAACAAGGCCCAGTTGGAGGTGTAGCCTGACTGTAAAGTCTTCATCTCTGGAAGCAATGGTGTCAGGTGAAAGGGAATCCCTGGCCGTTCTGCAGCTAACAGGATCGACCACCACTTGTCACAATGTATGTAAAGGTTCCAATGAATACACACACACACATGTTGGGGGTGGTGCTGGGGAATTGGCCAGAATGCTCTCCACACGCTCTACCACTGACCTACACTCCCACCACTCAAATACTTTTTTAAGCTAAAGAAATGTGTTTAGGTTAAAAATATAATTGGGGTAATTTTAGACTTACAGAATATATCAGTTACATAATATTCAGTTTCTACTCTGATGGAATAGAATCTGCCAAAAGGCCTAAAACAGAGGTCAAACTCTGTTCTCTCTATTTTAAACGTATTTTATACAACTTATCGGATAATTATTCTAAGGTGTTTTATAATATTGAAAACACAATTTTAAATTGCTTTATTTCAGTGATTTCTTTCCCCAGTGCTGGGAACCAAACTTAACGCTTCCCTCACATCAGCCAGACAGGTACTCCACTACAAAGCTACAGCCACAGCCTCAAATCTCTTTGTTTCAAAACATTTAGTGGTCTATGATGGTACTCTAAGCCCAGGAATCATGGGAAGGACAACTCTAGAGGGGTTCCTAACCCTGATAGATACAACAGAGCAGAATTAGAAAAAAAAAAATCACCACCATGGTTGGTTTCATGTGACAATCTAGCTAGGTTATGTTCAATGAAAACTAGTCAGGGTTAGCTGTGAAAATATTTTGTAGAGAGGATTAATACAACTGGTCAACCTTAAGTAAAGACGACACAGCCATCGTGTGGGTGGGCCTTGTCCAAACAGTTGAAGAAGGTCTAGGAGCAAACCCTGCAGCAGCAGACTTTCATGGTCACAACACAGAAACTCCACCCTAAGTGTCCAGAATGCTGGGTTGGCTTACAGATGTGGTGTATACAAACCCCACAATGGCAGAATGAGTCTCCCCACGCATCTATGGGAGCATAGATATGAACATAATACATACATATGCAAAAATGTATGTACGTAGAAGTTCTGTTTCTCTGGCGAGCCCCAACACCATTGTGGCCTTAGAGTCCTGTCTACCCTTCCAGATCCTGAAGAGAGTAAAAGAGTGAAATCAACTCACCGATGAGCTGGAGAGGCAGAGATGAAGGTGACCCACAGCTTACCTTGACAGTGCAGCCATAGTGCTTAAAGGGACAGTCTTGCTCAGCCTCAGGACACACAGTAAGGTGTTCATTGACCTGCAAAATGGACAGCCTGTGTTGTGGAAACACATGGATTCTTCAACCACTTGGGAGGATCAGGGGGCCAAGGGTGACTGGGGAGGAAGCGAGGGACAGAAGGAGAGACTCTGGTGAGGCAGAGATCTGGGATGGAAACAAAAGGGTGTACAAGGCAGGGGGACCACTCAGGGCAGAGGGCAGGCATCACCAAGATCAAGCCAGGGATGTCCCAGAAGGCAGAGGGGCAGGCATCACCAGGATCGTGCCAGGGATGTCCCAGCAGGCAGATGGGCAAGCATCACCAGGATCATGCCAGGGATGGCCCAGAAGGCAGAGGGGCAGGCATCACCAGGATTGTGTAGTCCCCAGGCCCTTGGCTTCCTGTGGTTCTCATCAAACCCTTACGCCAGCATTCTAAGCACTTGCCTGCACTCTCCAGGGAGGACTGCTTACTCACCACAGCTCTTGGAATAGTCTGCACACACTTGTTGGGACAAGACACTGGGTACGCGGGACACGAGTTTTCCTCATGATCCTGAAACAGACAGAGTGGGTGGGAAACAAAGCCAAGATTGCTCGCCTCGAGGTGTTCATACTTGTGTCTCTGGAGACACGTGTCACGTGGCTTGCTTTTCATCGGAAGCTACAGCCCAGTTCCCAAAAGAGATTAGGGGTTTCTGGTTTCTTGATGTAAATGAATTCAACTAAATCAGATGGCTTGGGGGCTCAAACAGCAGAGAGGCTCCTCTGCATGTGTAAAAGCCCCAGTGGTCCCTAGGCTGATCCTGCCTCTGCAGTCAGATAACACTCTAGAGAAGCCATTATCATCACCTCCATGGGACCCAGACCTTGCATCTCACCTCCCAAGCTTACCGAGGCCACAATGCTATTTTCACCAATGATAAAGGAATAGATCCCCAGCAGGGAAAAGGTGTAGAGCTCTCTGCAGAATCTCAACTGCCCCCTCTCTCTTCCCTAGGGGAGAACCACCTGCCTATGCAGTCATTGATGGGCTACCCTTTAACTTCAGATCTGTCTCCACTTTTCAGGTTCGGAGAGCCTAGGTGTGCATCACCTGGTTTGTGGGGTGGGGGTCAAACCTATGGCCTGGGGAATGTCAGGCGAGCATGTTACCAAGTGGGCTATAGCTACGGCCCAGATTACAGGACCACTTCTTTCTAAAGACGGTGTCTCATGTATCTCAGACTTGCCCTAGTGCTAAGAGGGCAAGGGTGAACTGCTTGTCCTCCAAGCGTCTCCAAGTGCTGGGATGAGGGTGTGAGCCACCACGCCTGGTGTATGCTGTGCTCAGGCTCAAACACGGGGCTTTCTGCATGCTAGACAGACACTCTGTTAATTGAGCCACACCCCCATCCAGATAAACCCTCTCCTCAGTTCAAATTCAGTAACAATAAGCAAAGAATGCCACTCTGGGCTCCATCTGAGCCATACGGCCACCCACGGTGCCTGCTCTCACCTGCAGGTTGGTCACCACGATGTCCCTTTTGCAGTAAAGGCACTTCTCCTCTCGGAACCGGCAGTAGGCGCTCAGATGCTCTTTTACATCTTTCCGGAGCATGGCTTCCCGGCATCTCTCATTGGGGCAGGGCACAGCCTGGAAGGAGCAGTGCTGAAGGTGGTCCTGTGACAATGACAGAAGCCTCAGAGGTGACGCCAAGTGTGGGCAGGCTGGGCAGGGAGCTAAGTGCCACGTGGGCCAGCCTCTCTCTAGCTGTCAGAGAGACCCACTGCCTCTTACGAGGACCAGGGCAGACAGGCTACTTGGCTGGTACTATGAGAGCCAGTCTGGCTTGTTGGGAATTAGGAGAGACCGTAAAGACTGAGTGGGGTGCGCGGGTGAGAGGGTTCTGAAGTTTGTTTAGAGAATCCAGAGGCCTGCTCCTGTTTGCACGTGTCAGGCCGTGTGTGTTCTCCCCAGATTTGCCAGTGAGTATGGCAGTGAGCATGGCAGTGAGCATGGCAGTGAGCATGACAGTGAGCATGGCAGTGAGCATGGCAGTGAGCATGGCAGTGAGCATGGCAGTGAGCATGACAGTGAGCATGACAGTGAGCATGGCAGTGAGCATGGCAGTGAGCATGGCAGTGAGCATGGCAGTGAGCATGACAGTGAGCATGGCAGTGAGCATGGCAGTGAGCATGGCAGTGAGCATGGCAGTGAGCATGGCAGTGAGCATGGCAGTGAGCATGTCTAGGCATTTCTGTTCCTTCTAGATAGTCAGAAGGGAGGGCCAGAGGGAAGGAGAGAGGGAAGGAGGGAGGGAGGGAGCTGTACTCCCCAGAAGGTTAGTACAGATTATAATGATGAGGGAGACACATTTTGGGAAAGAGGGAGGGAAAGCAGGTTCCTGGGCAGGAGGAGGGCAGTCAGGTTTTGTTCAATTATACAGTTGGGAATGCTCTCAATCATCGACAGTATTCATTCAGAGCTTGTTTACAGGCAAGACACAGAAAACAGCTCACCTCTCCCAATCTCTGTGATGCCTGCTGAGGCACCGGGAACCTGTCTCTTGGTACCACAGCGCCACACAGCTGGCCCACTGAAGCCCACTGGCCAGATGTGGCTCAGTGTTTGTCTCTGAAGTCACCTCTTTCTGAGCTGTTTTGTTCACATACTGCTAGGGCTGGTTTGCTCTGAAAGGTGAGGGAGGAGGAGGCGGGGGCCACGCAGAGCCTGCAAAACCTAAGCCAGTGACTGTCTGGCTCTTTTGTTTAAGTGGAGGCAGAGGCAGGGGAATCTCTAATTCGAGGCCAGCCTGGTCTCCATAGTGAGTCCTAGGTCAGTCAGAGCTACATGGTGAGTGAGTGAGTGAGTCTCATTCTCTCTCTCTCTCTCATTCTCTCTCTCTCTCCATATATATATATATACATATACACACATATATATGCATGTATGTATATATATATGCAAAAATAAATAAATTCATTACATTTATTTGTGAAGGGTGGGGTGCAGACAGCATGGTTCTGGGGATCAAACTCAGGTCATTAGGCCCGGAAGCAGGCCTTTTCCTGATGAGCCATCTCATCTACTCTAAGTCAGGCTCTTAATGGAGAGGGGGGTTGAAGACCTGGGGGAGAGATGCACTGATTGCAAGGCCTAAATAATTTTAATATCAACTCTCTTTTAATGAATGAATGAATGAATGAATGAATGAATGAAATGTGCATGGGTATTTTGTCTGTGTACTGCGTCCATACCTGGTACCCAAGGAGACAGAGCATTGGATCCCCTGGGACTGAAGTTTGAGATGGTTTGAGCCACTACGTGGGTGCTGGGAATTGAACCAGAGTCCCTAGGTAGAGCTGGTGCTCTTAACCACTGAGCCTTCCCTCTGGAGCCTTGGCTCTCCAACAGAACAGTTCACTGCCCGTCCTCAAGTAAAAGCAACTGAGGAGTTTTCCTTCCTCAGGATAAGGATTAAAGTTATCTTCTTCTGCCTTTAGTAGTAAGAAAACTGAAGACCCAGCACTAACTTGATATTCTTGATGCTCCTCCAAACCGTCAACATTCACTCAAACTCTGTTATAACTGTCAGACCCAGCACCTCACCACACAAGAGCTGGGACACCAGCATGAGAGAGAATGGTAAACATCTGTAGAAAGCAGTCCCTGCTTCCTAGAGCCTGTGCTCTGATCTCTACGGTGTTCTGTAGTTCACCCAGGCTTGGTGATGACAGAGCTGGACCAGAAATCCTGTCTAGAATTTGTCACTCAAAGCAAGCGGCAACAGATTGTTGTACAGGGAAAATACAGTCCTGTGAGCGCTCCCAGGGTGATAAGGAAATCATCCTCACATTTATCACCTCAAAGCCCAGGGTGTGGTATGTGTGTGTGTGTGTGTGTGTGTATGTATAGGTATATGTGTGTGTAGGTGCATATGTGCATGTATGTGTTGGGTGTGTTTTGCATATGTGTATGTGTGTTGTGTTATATAGATGTGTGTAGGTGCATGTTTGTGTATGTGTGTATGTTGTATGCATGTGTGAGTGTATGTGTGTGTAGATGTGTGTTGTATGTGTATGTGTGTTATGTATGTGCATGTGTATGTATGTTGTGTGTATGTGTATATGTGAGTGTATGTGTGTGTAGGTGTGTGTTGTGTGCATATGATGTGTGAGTTTATGTGTATGTAGGTGTATGTGTGTATATGTGTGCATTGTGGGTATGTGTGAGTGTGTGTGTAGGTGTGTGTTTTGTGTATGTGTGAGTATATGTATGTGTAGGTGTGTGTGTAAGTTTTCTGGAGGCTTGGCAAAGGGCTGAGTCATCCGGCACACATGTTCCGAACTATGTGGGTGTGAAGGGAAAATCTCAGCAGCTGCCAAGCCATGCCCTGGAAGCTAGAGGCGGGTGGTTGAGTCACTTGAGAGTGGCGTGACAGTGCCTGGTGGGGGCTGAGCCTTCCCCAGCTGGATGGAGTTGCATCTGACAGGAGCCCTCTTCCCTTTGCTCTGTTGCACATTTCCTTCAGGGTCTCACTTGCACAGCACATCCTGGCCTGGCCGGGTGCTAATCATGGATCACAAGAATTAGACCAGAGCCCGCAGTCCACAGCACCAAGAGAGAAAACAAATGCTTGAGGAAGGAGCCTGGCTCTCCCAGCTGTGCCTGTCCAGTCACACCTGCCTCCCACCCTCAGATCTCCAGATCCTTCACAGCCCCACAGAATGATGCACCCTTGATGGATGCCCCCCCTCCCCCAGTATTTTAAGACAGGGTTTCTCTGTGTAGCACTGGCTGTCCAGGAATTTGCTCTGTAGACTAGGCTGGCCTCAAACTCATAGTTTTGCCTTCCTATGCCTTCTGAGTGCTGGGACCACAAGCTGGCTTTGGAGTATTCTTTTTGCCTGGTAAGTCCCACACCCTCTTCTTGACTCAGTGGTCACATATAGGCCTAGTACACCGACCAGCTCTCTCCATGCTGCTACAGAATGAACCTCTGTTCTTGGTGTTCATGATACTGGTAGACTGGGGACAATCTGAGAGGCGCTCAGGGAACCACTTTACAAAGCTCAACCCCAGACCATTACAAACAGGATAAGTGGGTGCCCCTAGAAGAATCCCATAGACGGCATGGGTCACAAGGATACCAACCTGGAATCGTCCCAGAATAATCCTGGCATTGCATCCGGGGGCGTTTTTGCAGTAGACGTATAAATTGAGAACTTCTCTTTTGCAGCAGTTGTCTTTAAACACCTAAAAGACAGATGAGATCAGTCACGCCCTCCAGCCTGCTACAGCTGTGAAAGGAAGCTCTGGTGAGATTGGTCTTCGAGGCTATCTCAGCTGCGGATGGAAACTTCCAGGCAGTGGCTGAAACGGAAATGTCACACAACCACATTGAAAGTAAAGGCCTCCTCAGACACATATACTTCTGGCAAGTCACACAAACGCCCAGTGCTCAACACAGCAGGCTGCAGCGAGGGGAAACACGGGGTGAACTTGACCCCACAGTCAAGTCACAAGGGGGCTGTGTCCAAGGGTAGAGCTGTTGTCTCCCATTCTGCTGGCTATTTCAGTCCAGAGTGTATATTGGTATACTTCCTCTGCAAGGGTCAGAGTCAGCTTGACAGGCCATGTGGTAACCATCCAGACCACCAAATTTCAACTCCTATATCCACAACACTTACAAATCAGGCACAACTCTGCTTTAATAAAACACTTAAACTCATGGATACTGTAACTCGAATAGCGTATAATTTCCATGTGCCACAGAACATTAGTCTTTGATTTTAAATTTTTAGGTGTTTACTTATTGTATATGTGTATGTGACTGCAAGCACATATACAGAGGCCAGAAGAGGGCATCATATCTCCTGGAACTGGACATACAGACTATTGAGACTCTCACGTGGGTGCTGGGAACCAAACCCAGGTCATCTGCAAGAGCAGTAAGTGCTCTTAACAGCTGAGCCACGGTTCTAGCCCCCTTGAACTTGAATAAAAATAAGTTATTTTAAAATACTTTAAGACTTTAGGAGGTTGCAAACATAGCATAATTTGGGGCTTCTTTTTTTCATGAACGTTTAAGAATGTGAAAGCCATTCTCTTAGCTCAGAGGCTATGCAAAACTGGCACAATTTGCCCCAGAGTTATTGCTAATCCCTGTCCCAGTGGGACACACACACAGACACACAGACACACACACACACACACACACTGAGACACAGACACACAGACACACACACAGACACACACACACACACACACACACACACACACACACACACTCCTCTGGAAGGCAATTAGATGGAAGGAGCTGGTGGGTCCGACCAACTGCTCAGGGAAAGCTTCAGGAAGAGGCACAGTTTCGTTTGAGCTTTTGAAACACAAAGAAGAAAAGAAAACTGAACTGAACAGACATTTGCAGAGAGCAAAATCTCCATGACCCTGAGCTAGACAATACTTTCTTGGACACAGCAAAAGGACAAGAAACAAACAGGACCCAACCAAAAGAGCAATAACCAATACCAATCACAAGAACAACAGTATTGATTAGTTCTTGTCAACTTGACGCGAAGTAGAGACACCTGGGAAGAAGGAGCCTTAACAGAGGAATTTCCCAGGCCAGACGGGTCTGTGGCCCGAGCTCTGGGGCCTTTTCTTCATTGCCAGTTGATGTGGGAGGCCCCGCCCACTGCGGGCCTGGGCTGTACAGGAAGGGCTGCTGAGCAAGTCTGGAGAAGGAAACAGTGCAGTGTCGCTCAGTGGTTTGGGTGGTTCGAGAGATGCAGGGTTGATGGTTGTTGAGGTAGGTTTTACACCAGGCTGAAGAAGAGGAGAAGACCTGAAGAGAGACTAGGAGGTCATGGGCAAACGTGTAGCCTCAGCTGTTTAACTCCAGATTCAGGGGATCTGATGCCCTCTTCTGGACTCTATTGGTACTGCACAGACATAAGACACACACACACACACACACACACACACACACACACACACACACACACACAGAGAGAGAAAGAGAGAGACAGACAGACAGACAGACAGATGAGAATTGTAAGAGACATTCCAATAGAAAAGACAGGTGCTCGGCTAAATTGACAGTGTCACCAGCAATCGACGACAAGTGACTCAATCCCTGGGTAAATAATGTTTCACATCCATTAGGACAGCATATCAGAAATGCTGGAAGTACATTTTGATGAGGATTTGCTGCCATAGAACCCTCACGCCCTGTGGTGAGAAGGATTTTGCAAAAGAGCCCAGCAGTTGTTGAAATGTTAAACCCAGGGGCTGCCATGTGACCCGGGAGTGCACACTCGGATGTATGTACAAAGAAATTGGGCATAGGAGTCATCCATGTTCTGCAATTATAACAGCAATGTTAGCTTCTTTAAATACACATCTAGGTCATGGATATAAACATCTATATGAGCTGTTTCTTTCCCAGAGCCTACAGGAGCCTACACTAAATCACACCCTAAGCTCCAAATATTATGTATCAACTTTTCTTGGTATGCTGGGATAAATACATAGACATATATATACATATACATATATATGTCATATGTGTGTATCTGCATGCCTTTGTACCATGAGCATACAGTGCCTGTAGAGGCCAAAAGAGGGCATTGGATTCCCTGGGACTGAAGTTGCAGTTGGCTGTGAGCCATCATGCAGGTTTTGGGAACTGAACCCACTGCTCTAGAAGAACAGCCAGTATGTTCTTAAAGATCAAGCCATCTATCTCTCCAGCTCCTCATTTAAAAAATTTAGGCTTTGCATATAAATACTCCTGACAGCATTATTTGTAGCGGTACAAAGAGTACACATAGTACAAATGCACACTAACTGCTGATGGAGAAATCAAATGCCATATATCCACACAACAGAATAGTATACAGCAGTGAAAAGGGATGAAATACTAGTTCAATTGACCTCATGGATGAGCCCTGAGAACAAGCTGGGTGGAGGAACTCAGGCAGAAAAGTCAGGGTTCCATTTATATGAAACATTCAAAAATGTAGCAAAATCAAAGCAGAAACTAGAGTGTGGTTTTCACGGGCTGGGAGATGTGGGCTGAAGACAGCCAACAGACATGGGATTTCTTCTTGGGGGACATGACACATCACAGTGGCTACATGAATCTGAAAACACTAAGTCCTGTTGAACCAGATGTTTGAAAGGCAAACTTTATGGTATATAAACTATATCAAAGTTGTCATTAAACAGAACAATATGGTTTTTTTTTTTGTTTTTGTTTTTTTTTTTTTGTTTTTCAAGACAGGGTTTCTCTGCATAGCCCTTGCTGTCCTGGAACTCACTTTGTAGACCAGGCTGGCCTCGAACTCAGAAATCCTCCTGCCTCTGTCTCCCAAGTGCTGGGATTAAAGGCGTGCGCCACCACCGCCCGGCTGCAGAACAATATGTTTTAAGGATTATCTAGACTAGAAGTGACCCTCCCCACACAACCCACTAAACTGGGTGCTCTACGTTTTCCGGCAGCTTGGTGTGGCCAGAGCTAGTGTAGGAAGGGGTGAGACCTGTGTGTGGTCAGTGAAACACACATGAGGAAGGTCTGACCTGACCCACAGCAGAGACTATGGGTAATGAGGACGGTCCCTAGACATTGTCCTGTTCCAGCCTGGAAGTCACCCTGGTACCTTCTCCAACACCCAAGTCAGACCAGTGGCCTCCTCACCTCCTGAGGTTTGATGACCTCCTTGTCTACCGGGCAGATCGGCACTGCGTTCAATTCTCTGGAAAGGAAACCAAAAAACAGAGCTGAAGTTAAGTGTTCAACCTCAACAGTCCTTCCAAGAGCACCCAGCCAGCCACTCTGTTTTGGCACAAGCTGTGCACTCTACCCAGAAGGTAGCTGTGGTGGTTTCAACAGGAATGGCCCCCATAGACTCACGTGTTTGAATGTTTGACCCATGGGGACTATCAGGAGGTGTGGCCTTGGAGGAGGTGCGGCCTTGTTGGAGAAAGTGAGTTACAATGGGGGTGGGCTTTGAGGTTCTATGCTCAAGCTACACTCAGTGTGGCACACATTTACCTTCTGCTGCCTGTGAATTAAAATGTAGATCTCTCAGCTCCTCCAGCACCATGTCTGCCTGGGTGCTGCCAGGCTTCCCTCCATGATGATAACGGACTGAACCTTAGAACTTGTAAGCCAGCCCCAATGAAATGTTTTCCTTTATAAGCACTTCCTTGGTCTTGGTATCTCTCCACAGTAATAAAATCCTAACTAAGACAGTGATCTTGCATTACACTTCAGGAACTTCACAGGCTTACAACCTTCCTGGAAAATGCCTAGCTAGCCACCAGCATGCCATCAAACACAAGTCCCCCAGACAGTGCTGATGGCTCCACCCCTGTCTATTACACTGTACAACAGCCTGACTCTTCCTTAGATGGGAACCCGGAGCTCACTGGAGCAAAGCAGTCTGAGCACACAGGTGATAAAAGTCTAGACACATTGGAATCAGTGAGGATGTGTCTTAAAACCCCTTCCAGAGCCTGACATGTACATCTCTAGAAGCCCCCATCCAGTCTCTCCTGGTTTCCAACAAGTGGCATGACCCAGATTGCTATGGTTTTGTTGTTAAGAGGCTCACCTATTCCATGAGTTAAATAAAGGTGTGGTCCCCAGGGTGGTGTTGTTGGGAAGCCTGTGTCAAGGTTAATCTTGATTACTTCTGGGATCAACTAAGAGACCTGCATCTGGGAGGGCTTTTGTCAGGAAGGAGTCCCTGAGAGGGGAGCCCCTTCCTTAGAGACAGCAGCACCTTTGTGCCCAGATGTAAAGAGTCCCAGGGAAAAGCAGCACTACCTGCCTGCTGTCACTTTTGACTGTTAGTGCATCTGCTCTGTTGTTGCTGCAGGCGTCGCTGCTGCCACTGTCCTTCCAATGTGTACTGAAGACTATTGGCTCCCCAGGACTCTGCCCATCCTTCCGTCCTTCAGAGCCCATCTGGGGCTGCTGCAGCATCCAGCCTGGTGGACTAAGTAACTGCCAGGTTCTCAAATTTTCCACAGGCAGGCAGATGTTGGACTGCCCAGACTACATTGTGAAAGCCATTCCAATAACCCCCCTTTTAATGTGTATTCTATGGATTCTGTTCCCCTGGAGAACCTAAGGCACGGGGAGCCCTGGAGGGGTGGAGCCTAGTGGGCTCATGAGTATGTGTATCTGAAGGGGAGAGAGGGCCTCATGCACTGTTTTCTCCCTCTTTTTTCCTTCCTGGATGTTGCAGGTGACTGGTTAGTTTCTTGCAGGTCCTTCCACCATGACATGCCTGCTTTGTTACATTTTCAAACCCTATCAATCACAAATTGGCACTGTGAAGCTGTTAGCCAACAACGAGCCCTATCTAACCCTGAGCATTTTCATGGAGTTATGTTATCACAGGTTTTCCAGCGTTGACAGCTGTGCCACAGCCATCCAGGATAGGCTAAGGCTAGCAGGTCACCTTCCTGGAGGTGGCCCACCATTTTTGCATTGTCTGCAATGGGTGAACTCTGAGAGGCAAGTCCCTGAAGAGACTTCATCTCAGGATTTCTTCTTATAGCTGATATGACTGTCCTGTCTTTATTAAATTAATATAGTAATCCCTGGGCATTAGCCTGTCCTATTGATCAGATTTCCTGCAGATCATCATAAAGATGAACTTTCATGAATTAATGCTGTTTAGATAAATTAATGATTTTACAGAAGTCCCGATGATTCAAATAATCTTAGGAAGAAAGTTTTAAGAGGTGGCTTTAATTGTTTTGCTAGTAAGATATAATAAAGTTAGAATCAAAAATAGAATGTGCCCTTCCTCATAACAGTAAGTAAAGGCTGCATAATAAGAAATACAATGAGTTTTCATAATTACACTAAAAAGAGAAATAGGCTTGGGACAAATGTGTGTTTAAGGGAAAGCATTCAGGTCCAGGGATGAAGACAGGTGTGTACTTGGATAAGGTGAGGCCATTAAGAAACTGTTGCTTTGAATTTATAACAAGCATATAGAATGAAACACTGCTTGGAACTTAATATTAACATCCTTCTGTAACTTCCATTTTGTGTAACATTTCATCTATGAGGTAATTCTCTAAAGATCTTTCATCTAAGAAGATATAAAAAGGCCACAGAAAAGAAATAAAGATGATGGGGTGGCTTGGGGGACTCTGTCCCATCCATCCCTCCATCCCATCTATCCATCCAAATGTATATGTCTGTTTATATGTACATATGTAGGTATATGTGTGTGTATCTAAGCATGCATGAATACTTGTGGAGTTGACAGACCCCACCAGAGTGTGAGAGTATGAATGTATATGTGCCTGTGAAATATTTGCCTGTGTAAAGAATCTTAATTCTTTTCCTTTCCTTCCTCTCTGGCTCACAAAAAGTTAATCAGCCTGGCCAGAGAAGGGGGCAATAAATCTTTTACTTATTTCCCCACTGCTAAACAGCATGTGAATCACCAGATATTAGCGCTTATTTAAGCACAAGTAAGAAAGAGTTAAGTTTTTAGCACAAAATAGTAAAGAGTTAAAAGGCAGGAGACCATCAGTCTTTTGACTTGCATCTGACTTCTGACTCTGTGTGTCATGTCAACCCATTCCAGGCAGGGTGGGCCGGGCCCCTCCCAGCAGACAGCCCCATGGCAGTCAGGTCTCTTATAGACACAAGGGCCTGCTACGCCCAATAAGCAATCATCAGGGCAGCCACAACACAGACACTAGAAGCCGTGTGCCCTCTTCAGTAGACCGTGTCTGCAGGGCTGCCGTAGGGTGAACTTTAAGGCAGGGTGAATGTCCACAAAGGAGCGGAAGGAAAGAGGATTACACTTCAGTTCTCAGCCAGGAGCCTTGGAGAGCTTTTCCCAAACCACAATTCCCCAAACCTCAATTACAGCCTTGTGGCCACAGCAGACTCAGAAACCAGGATCACCACCATCTGGTTCTGGTCAGCTGCGGTCAGAGCTGCAGGCCCTGCCCACTCACCTCAGAGACAGGATGCAGTGCTGGCAGAAGCGGTGCCCACAGCCCGTCTGGTGGGGATTGTGAAGCACCGAGTGGCAGAAGGCACATTTGTAGCGTTCTTCCAGCTGCTCCACAAATTGGTACTCTGTGTCGGGCTCGAAGTCCAAGGAAATGGAGTTGCCAGAGTTCTGGCGGATGAAGGCACAGGGGGCACCCGCTTGCTCCTCTGAATAAGCCATTCTGGGGAGTCAGATGGAACACTTCAGTGTGAAATAATCACCCAGAAAACAGCAGCCACCACGCATGGTCATAGTCAGCAATCACTGCAATCATTATGTCAGGACTTTAACAACTTCCTGCCACAGGGGGGCGCCAGCCACGGTGTAGATGGTTTCTAACAAGCCGGTGTGATGGCCCCTCCTCTGACTGAATTTAGAATCACCTTGAAGGTGTTTCCAAGGGGAGTAGCTCAGAGGGAAGGATCCACCCTTATTGTGGGTAGCACCACCCGTGGATAAAGCCAGCTGAGCGCGGACTTTCCCTTTCTCTGCTTCCAAATCCACGGAGATGTGAGCAAGCAGCTGCAGGCTCCTACCATCACAGCCACGCCTCCCCACTGCTCTGCATTGCCTGCCACGAGGCGCTGGTGGATTCCCTCGAACTATGGGCCCAATGGAAGGTTTCTCCATCGAGTTGTTTCTTATCAGGTGCTGGGGCAAGGCAATGAGGAACCTTACGAATACACTTCACCAGAACAGACTTTATCTATTGGTTTTTCACAGGACATCAAACAGACCGGTCAGTTAACTGCATTATAGGCAAATATTTAGATTGTGCTTCCAAGACTGAGAGAATCTGAGACCTCTCAGGAGAGTATTAAGTCACTGTACATTTCTTGCTGCCAATCTCAACCTCTCCCTCTCCACCTCTCTACCCACCACTGCAGACATCAAATGTTAATGTCTCCACGGGAGTCCTCTCCTCCGAAGTGCTGGTGTCTGGAGGTGAGGCATTTGAGGGAATGATTAGTGCCCTCACAGAGAGGGTCTAAAACCGCCTCTCCTGTTTTTCTTCCTGCACCGGTGCAAGGAGAGCCTCACTGGAGTCTGACCATGTTGGAAGCACTGGCACCCTATCTAGATGCCCAGCCTTCAAACTACTGGGGAAACGGATGTTGTTAAAGAGGTACCTGGCCCACCACACCTTGTTCTTCATAGCACTAGCACAATACTGAGTCACATCATGTCCCACCTGAACTAAGGTCCCGTTAGCCGCTTTCTCCTCCAATCCATTCTCCAAGCTGTACACCAGACTGGTATTCCCAGAGATACTGTGATTCAGTTACATCCCTGTAACTTCTCTGAGCTCTGAGAAAAAAAGTCTACAACCCTGAACAGGCTACAGGACAACACGCTCCCACCCCCTTAGAAACCCAGGACCCTCTTGCCTTTATACTCCAGCCACATGGAATGAATGCTTCTAGTTTTTCAAGTTCGCCTGCCTGCCTCCACCACAAGGACCATGCAAAGCCTGGGCTGTGCCTGGGCTGTGCCCTGATGTGGAACATTGCTCTCTAAGAACCACAGGGCTATTGCTGGCTCACATCAAAGCAACTATCAGTAGCTGCGAGAGACCCTCATGAGATTGGGGTCACTAACATTTCCCTCGACGTGAAGGGCTCCTGAGAGGCTTTGCCTTTTCCTGAGGCCGCATAAGTGCTGAAGGACTGCTAGGGTGCAGGAGACTCTGGTGACGTGGCAGCTCACAAGGTATCCACACTCCTGAGGTGATCCCTCACCTACACCCTTGTAAGGAACCCCAGTTAAGCTTTTGGGTTCGCCAAGCTCAGCTGGTCTGTCCTTGGTCCTATGTGGGACCACACATCTCCTCCAGGTTTCCTACTTAGTGAACTCACACTCGGGCTCCCATGGGCATCTTCAGGGAAGCTCTTCTGTTTCTCCCTGGACTTAACAGCAGAAGGCAGACTGAACCCCCTTCACGCATAGCTGGTCTTTAGACAGTGGGTGTGAATGTAGGTGGGTAAGAGAAAAATGTGTCACTATAATCCTTTTCAATTTTTAAGTGAGTGCATTACCAAATCAGAAATAACCACATAAAACCTGAACATGGACTAAGTCCAGTCACCGGGCTCCTTTCCAGGGAAATCCCTGGTCTGAGATTAAATGCACATCTGCATGATTACATGACCAAGTCTGTGTCCCTCAGGCCTAGGGTTCACATCTGGTCTTGCTCATCTCCACACCCTCCCCCTTGGACAGCATCTGATGTGGGGGCCAGGTCAGTGTTTGCTGAGATGGTGGTTTTGAGTGGGTGCGGCTGTATTAGTGCTGGCTTTTCATACGGTGATTTTAACCTTTTGGTGTGCACTCTTTACCCCTACTTTTGAAGATGTGGTGGAAACTGTTTACCCATCCCATGAACCAAGCACACACATCCAGGGCCTTCTGAGTGTGCCTGGCCCCCAGGTAAGCAGTGGTCTACCCAGCATCAGTGTGGAGACTCAGGCCAGGCTGTGACAGTGGTTTTCAGAACCTTGCAAATGGTTAAACACGGGAGCCTCCTGGGTGGTCCCTGGATATCATCCTACATGGCCAAGTCAGGAAGGCTTGTCCCACTGACTCTGGTGGATCACCGAGATCCACTATAGCAGCTGTGTGGCCTGACAAGGCAGGGTAAGAGGTGAGTAGCCTCTGCTGGGGTCATCTGCAGGCTTTCTTTCCTGCATGCTCTTCCCAATGCAGTCCTGACTCAGATTTTCTGTGAACCTAATATTGCTCTAAAATAAAATCTGGTTTTAGTAAAAGGAGGATGCCTTAAAACTTCCTGTCTGTGTTCTCTCTGTCTCTGTCTCTGTCTCTCTTTCTCTCTCTGCCTCTGCCTGTCTTTCTCTCTGTCTCTTTCTTTGTCTGTCTCTGTCTCTCTCAACTTCTGTTATATTTGAGATTAAAAGAGAGAAACTTAAATATATTTCATTAATTCATTTAACATAAGCAAGCTATATGTTAACATAAGCAATATTTTTATGAAAAACAAAACCAATGAAGAGTCACACTTTCACATTTTTGTCCGACTCCTTCACATCCGGCTCAACAGGTCCCAACTGAGTCCTCACCTGGGCACCTACAGCATCCACCTTAGGGAACCTTCTGCAAAACAACTCTGTGTATTTGTGAAGGGGAAGCAGACGTGGCCTATGGTGTTGTAGTTTATTATGGGTTTGCAGGGAATCAGGCAGCCCAGGCAGAACCACATTAGTATTCTCCCACTGTGGCAGCAGCCAAGGGCAGAAGCCAAAGGCACAGGCCACCAGACTCTAGGTGGAGATGGAGGCACATAGCTGGTTCTTACTGAGTTCACCTGAAGCTGGCAAGTGCTAGCAATGATTTGCCAGTGGAAGCTGCTTAGGCACCAGGGGTCCCTGGGGCTCATTTTAGAAAACACATTGGTTTGGCTGCTGAGTCTGTGCCCAACCAGCTAGGTGGCTGGTGCGACTAGCAGTTCTTACTGTCACTCTTGGTCACTCTTGCTCCTGGCGAACAGAAAGCAGGGGCCTTGGGACTGACTTGCTCTCCTCATTTGCATATGTATTTCCTAGATCTAGTCCAAATGCCCTTACCTGTGTAAACACTCCTGCCTGAGTCTGCTGGAGCCCAACCAGGACCTCACCCTCATTGCACATTTAAAATGCAGCGTGTATGCACAGTGTTCCTATACAGGAAGGGAAGTGGAGTGTGTCCTAAGGTGGGGCACTACTCCTTCCTCCTGAGCTTCCTCAAGCCTCCACCCACTTGGTTCTCCCACAGGAAAGCCCAACAGAACTACAATAGGCTGATATCTATTCGCTCTCTAATTAGCTAGAGGTTTCCAGTCCTTAATGGGGACTACAGAAGCCCCCACCTTGCCCTCAGTGTCAGAGCCCTGTGACAGGACCACCAAAGAAAGGAGTCCAGCTCTTAGCAAAAAGGAAAAGAGTATGGGAGCCTTTCTGCTACCAACAGTGGCTTATTGTGCCAGTGACAGAATGCACGGATCACTGGGGAATTACTAGTTTAAGCCAGGAAGAAAAAAGGTGTGTGTGTGTGTGTGTGTGTGTGTGTGTGTGTGTGTGTGTGTGAGAGAGAGAGAGAGAGAGAGAGAGAGAGAGAGAGAGAGAGAAGAAAAAATAAAAAATAAAAAATAAAAAATAAAAAGAGAAGAAATTGCATCCATCTGCTTTCAGTTATTTTAAAGCTTCATTTTTTTCAATTTCATAAACAAATGTATCTTTTCTAGAATTCAAGAATACTAAAGAATGGCAATAAAAACCTCACTTTGAATACTTTAAAAAAGATTTTAGTTGTATGTGTGTGTGCACACATGTCAGATTCCATGGAGCTGGGGTTAGAGGAGGTTGTGAACTGCCGGATGTGGGAGATGGGACCCGAGAGCAGCGAAGAGCAGCATGTACTCCTTAGCCTCAGAGCCATCCATCTCTCTAGCTCCCAACAATGTCTTTACTCATCTCACACTAGGTTTTCTGACTAATTTAGGAGCACTTGAATACCCTCAAATGTGGAACCTATGAACATTTAGCTTTCTGAATAAATGTCACCTGTCAGTCTCGGGTATAACAAAGTAAACAAAATAACAAAGCAAGCAAAGTAACAATGTAAACTGAAGTGGAAACTTCTAGTTCTCTGGAGAGTTAGTTATGACAAATGATGTTTTGCTGGGGCACATAGGTTGAAAGGATGTCTTGCTTCCTAAAGCAGACACAGGCAAAAGGATGTTTGGATATAGCAGACATGTGAAAGGACCCTTGATGAAAGTGTATAAATATGATCCCACAGCAATGGGAGACGAGCACTGAGCATTGGTTGAGTCTGCTCTGCCCTGCTATTCTTTGCTAAAGACACGCATGTATTGGTTCACCTTACATAGCGCTGCTGAGCTCAACTTGTGATAACACTGCCATTGAGAGGAACTCGCCCAAGAACTGCTTGTGAGGTTCCTGTGGCAGCTTGCTGCTTCAGCCGTGTCGCCTCAGGCCGGTTGGTGAGTCTGGCAGTTTCATCAGGATTGAACTACAGCTGTCTGATGCCTGTTTGTCTGCCTAGAGGACTGGTTTGCAGCTGCTAAATTGGTTTTGGTATTTGCTACCTCAAAGCAAAACTCAGAGGAAAACAAGCATAGGGCCAGCCACTGGCACTGTTTCTGCCCTGCTCCTTACTAGCTATGGAGCACTGAGTAAGGCTCATCTATCTCCTACCTTGGCCAACTGCCCACCCATTCACTGATTCCCATATAGGGACAGCATGTGCTTCACCCTGTGTCAGATCCTGAGACAGCATGGGCCCGTGATAGTCCACTGTCCTCCAGGCCCTACAAGGGCAGGATTCTGACAGGAAATGATAAGTTACAATAGCCCAGTGGTAAGTGCTACCAAGAGAGACTTCAATATAGGACCACTGGAGCCTGGATGAAACTTCTCGAAAGTTGCTGAAATGTCTCTGCTGAGTTCACAAAGCAGCTCAGCTGGACTGAAGGTGGCATTTCATGGATGAAAACACAAAGAAAGTTCCCAGAGTGCATGGGACAAGTTTGAGATTGGTTAATAATCAACTGTACCCAGTTGTGATATGAATGGAATGGAGCAGTCACATGCTGCTTGCCCACATCCATCCTAGGCTCTTGCTTTGCTGGGGTCTGTACCAGGAGGTGGGTGAGATGAGAACAGGCCCTGGCTTCAGGAAAGAACAATAAATGGGGGTGGAGACACAGGATGAGCAGGAAGCCAAGGGTGTGGGCAGGAGGCTTTCCAGGCCATCTTAGTGGGATGGGTGAACTATGAGTCAAACCAGCTGACATCCTACATTTCTTGTACCAGAGATAACCACATGGTTCTGTTGGTAAAGTGTTTGCTTTGCAAGCGTGAAGACCTGAGTTCGCTTCCCCAGAACCCACATATTAAAGTCAGGCATGGTGACATACACTTGTAATCTTAGCACTAGGGAGGTGGAGACAGCAGGAGCCCTGGGGCTCACTGGCCAATTAGCCTAGACTACTTGGCAAATTCCAGGTCAGTAAGAGACCCTGTCTCCAAACAACAAAGTTGATGGCACCTGAGGAAAGAAGCCTGAGACTGTTCTCTGGTCTTCACATGCATGTTCACACATGCACATACATACGACTGCACAAATGAACACACGTGTGCACACAAAATTATCAGAGTAAATCATGATTTCTCAATCATATTTCTTATCTATTTTCAGCTTCCAAGGTCAGATGTCCTTTGTAATATCAAGGTCTGATTTAAAAGCTGTCCAAGGATTGCTCGGCATATCACTGTGAGGTACATGGGTAGACGTACATTTTATGTGCAATTCATGTCATGTGAATTTCACTTTATAAAACAAGACATGATGCTAAGAATAGCAGAAAGCTTCAGTAAAGATACAAATTTGACCAACTAAAACAATAGCAAAAATATGCTCAGGGAATTAAGATTTTTTTTTTTTTCACATTACAAATGATTTTCTTGTTGATGGTGGAATTTGATGTAATAGATAGTCTCTGCCCTCCCAAGAAAGCATATGGTGAAACCCTTGAATTCAAACCCGCTGGGGAACACACTCTCTGTGGAAGCCAGGTGTGATCTGACCCGAGACTCTCTCCTATAGTCTTCTGTGACTGTTTTCTAGACCATAGATTCCCATTAGCAATAGCAATGACTGGGTTAGATGAAACCCTACCTAGGCCTGTGGAGAAGCCAGCGCCTTCCCACCAGGCCCTCTGTAGGGCAGTGTTCTAGTCAGGTTTCTACAGCTGTGATAAAACACTATGGCCAAAAGCAACTTGGGGAGGAAAGGGTTCATTTCAGCTCATAGCTGCACATCACTGTCCATCACTGAGCCAGGCTGAGGCTCTTCCAAAGCTTCTTTCAGGGGCAGTGAAGAGCCTTCCTCTGGGATGGAGAAGCAGTTCCCCCAGACAGGGCTCTGCTCTAACCCTGATCCCCAGCCAGAACAAACACGAACTCTCTTCTCCACAGAGCTGATCAGGGAGGCCCTGGGAGGCAATCGTCCCACAGTGGCCCAATGAGATGAGACAAGGCCAGCGTTGGGAAGGAAGAATGCGGAGCCAGGAGGGCAGGCGGGACTGTAGTTCCTCAGAGAAGTGTGATTTCTCTCCAGCTGCTCAGGAAGCCTCCAGTTCCCCATTTCCAGCAGCTTACCAGACAGCAGGTGACAAGTGGTGACAAGATGTGGGTGAGGGTTGCAGGGCGGCTCTAGAGCCACTACCCACTCTTGTCCTGAGCCACGCCTGCCTTCTTCCCCTAGTTGGGAGGGAAGCATCTGGGGGATGCTGTTTCCCCTCAAGTCAGCCAGAGTTAACCAGGGATATTTTTAAATCTCCAGGAAAAGTCACAACAACACTTTCCCCTCAAAGGCCTGCTGGGCTCCAGAGCTCTGGGTCTCCTCGGCAACCTCAGCTCTGTCTGCAGACTTCTCATGGGACAGCCATCTTTCATTATGCTTCACCCACAGAGCCAGCAGTACCTGACTGAGAGCACTCAATCCATGTTTGGTAAATATGGACAAGGGGGTGGGAGTGGGGTGGGGGTCTCTCATGATGTCATGGTGCAAAGGGACTGCTGGGTATAGGGCAGGGTGGGTCCAGCTGAGGAGACTATAGAGAAACATGCACGGAACCCAGTTGGTAGAACTATGTGCTAGGAGGTAATGTCTACCTGTGGCTTGCTACCTTACACACCTAGCTTGTTTTAATCCTGACATTCTTGTAGCATACATATTGCCATCATTCCCATTTTTCAGATGAGGAAACTGAGGCTTGGAGGGCTCCTACTCCAGGAAGTGGTCGATGCCCCTGAGGAGTCAGCAGGAGCCGGGGTGGCTCCATGCCCCTGCTTCCTCATGGCCCACAGGAAGGCAGTGTATGTGGGTGGTACGCCATGGACTCTGGGGTGGACCAGTCCAGATTCAAATTTTGGTTTTGCACTTCATAATCTTATGAGCAAGTTACTTTGTCTCTAGGTCTCTCTGTTTCACACACTAATTAATAGTGACAATGTAGCGACCTCGCAGGACTTCTGAAGAGAAGATGATACAGTGCACAAGGAGATGGCTGACCTGCTAACTACTTTTGTAAATAAAGTTTTATCAGAATGTTAACTGGGTTAATTTGCTTGCAGATGTTACCATGGCAGATCTGAGAAGCTAACTCGGGGAGTGCAGGGCAGCACACATCCTACAACAGTGACTTTCTTCTCCCTGTGGTAAAAGCCGGCTGATCTATGTCTGCATGAAAAGCATAATGAGCAAAGGAGGGGCAGAGCATGTGTTGTGAGGGCTCTGCAGATTATGAAGCATGTGCAACCCCACCCCCACTGGCCATCTCCCCCCTCTCAGGATAATATGTCTACCTGACATGTCCGGCTGTCAGGTTCAGGAATCGAAAGTGAATAGGAGGGGCTGGAGAGATGGCTCAGTGCTTAAAAGCACTGACTGCTCTTGCAGAGGGCTCCTGTTTGAATCCCACTACCTTCATGGTAGCTCACAACCATCCATAAGTTCAGTTCCAAGGGATCTGACACCCTCTTATGATCTCTGCAGGAGCTGTGCACACACATGATGCATAGATACATATTTGAGCAAAACACTTATAAATCAATCAATCAATCAACCAATCAATCAATCAATCAATCAATCATTAAAAAGGAAAAACCAAAACCAAAACCAACGGATGTATATGTGAGCTTCTCATCTGGTACTTGCTGCTGCCCCTAAACAAGTCCAAGGGCTGCTCTCTGCATCTGGCTTCCTTCAGTAAGCTGTTTTCCTTCTACTCACAGCTGTGGTGTGTGTATGGTGTACACGTGTGAATGCTTGTGATGTGTGTGTGTGTGTGTGTGCACAAAGCCTCAGATTAGTAGCACCCCCAGCCACACAGCCCACCATTTTTCCCTCCCCAGATCCAGGTACATCTGTACCCACATGTGTGCATGCATGTGCAATGTGTGTGTGTGTGTCTGTGTGTTTGTGCTTGTATGATGTGTGTGCAGTTTGTGTGTGCATGCTTGTGTGATTGATATGTGTGTGTGCATATATAGTGTGTGTGCTTGTGTGGTGTGGTACAGTGTGTATGCACACATGTATGTGTGTGTGGTGTGTATATGTGAACAGGTGTGTGTGTACATGTGTGTGTGGTGTTGTATATGTGTGTGTGCAGGTGTGTGGTATATGCGTGTGCATACAAGGGTGTGTATACGTGTGTGTGTGTGCAGGTATGTGTGCAGGTGTGTAGTATATGTGTGTATATAGAGGTATGTATATATGTGTGTGCAGGTGTGTGGTATATGCAGTAATTTATGTGTGCAGGTATGTGGTATATATGTGTGTGCAAGTGTGTGGTATATGTATGTGTAAAGGTGTGTGTATATATGTGTGTGGTATGTATGAGCAGGTATTTGTGTGTGTATAGTGTATATGAGCAAGTATATGTGTGTGCAGGTGTGTGTAGGCACAAATGTGTGTCTGTGCAGGTTTGTCTTGCCCTTAGGCCAACCTTGGACTAGCAGCACCTCCAGTCACCAGCCCACCATTCTTCCCTCCCCAGCCCCAGGGACACTGGACTCACATGTATGCCTGCTTTTGCAATTCAGAGGTCAACTTCAGAGGTCATTCCTCAGGAGCTGTCCCTTTTTTTCTAAGTCAAGGTCTCTCATTGATCTGGAGCTAACTAGTTAGGTTAGACCAGCAGCATGTTACCGACTAGACATCTTCCTGCCTGAGTCCTCTGCCTGTTTCCACTGTTTCAACTCTTTATTTTATCTTTATGGTTAGTTTTCTGTCCCCTTACTGTTTATAATTCAGCTTCACTGGATCATCCAGCCACTCAGTCCTTCAGTCAGCTCCTGTGTGCCAACCATCCCTTTGCTGAGAATCTATCCCTACAGACATACTGGGAACAAAAAGAACTGCTGAGTCAGCCCCAATTTCCCACTCCTTGGGCCCTGCCCAAAGGCTGCCTTCAGCCCAGGAGCATCTCCCAGCCAAATGTTCCATATTCCTTCTCACACCCAGAACTCAGAGGCATTGTTTATAGAACTAAATCTTCCCATAGGTACCAGCAGATCTGTCCCTTATCAAATGCCCCCACACCTTTCTGATCTTCCCTGCCCTCCTGAGCACATCTGTATTCTGCTCCTGAAAAAACTGGGGTGTGGGGATGAGTCATCTTGGGTGAGGGGTAATCATATGATAGCCTTCCTGCCCTTTGCATTGGCAGCTATGATATGTCCCTCTTTAATCCTCCTGGCCTTGAAGACACCGAGCTCTTAGGTTCTCCTCCAAGGCTGACCACATCTTCAGGGTTACTTCTTTGCCCTTGGTCTTGCCCTCAACCTCCACCTCTCATCAGAAAGGCACCCTCCTCTGGCACAGACTGATCTGAAGGCAGCTAGGCACCCCACTCCACTGAGTGGTGGGTCTACTAGCACAGACTTACTGTTCTTTCTCCTTTCTCCCCTTCTGGCTATCCACATTGTTCACACAGACAGATATATAGTGCACATAAACATGGAATGTGAGATTCCGGTGACTGTGTGAGCACAGAGTTTAGATACACAGTCAACAACCAACGTGCTAGATTTAGCTTAGAATTCTGACGCACTTTCAAGTGAGGATTGGGCCCTTGATCCACCTTCCATGGTCTGGAGACATTCTGAAGGAAGGGAAGACCACTCTAGTCAGGCTCCAGAACATGCAAGGCCAGTGGCCCTGTATCTGCAGTTCTGCTGTCTGTGGTTTCTATTACCTGTGACCAAACAATGTCTCAAAATATTAAATGGAAAGTTCCAGAAATAATTCATGAGTTTCAACCTGCACATATAATTTTTCAGTAGCATGTTGGAATCTTATACTTTCCTAGGCTATCTTGGTTGGGATATGAGTCTTCTCTGGACAAAAGGATATTACCTTTACCCAGAGTATCTATGCTGTATACACTATCCACCCATTAGTCACTTGGAAGTTGTTTTGGTTATCAGATCAACTGCTGTGATTTCTCAGAGTTCAAGCAAACGTTGCACATGAACAAATAATAATACTGGCAGTTTATTACAGCATAGGGTCCTGTTCTGTTTATTTGTAGTTGTTGTTCATCTCTTACTATGACTAACATGAATTAAACCCAATCATCTATATAGGAAAAACATAGTAGACATAGGTTCGGTATTATCCAAGGTATCGGGCACCCACTGAGCATTTTGGAAGGCACCCTCTGATACGTAGGAGCCTTGGCTTGACTAATAGCTACCAAAGGTCATATTCTAGCTGTCTTTTCACCTCTGTCCAAGCTCAAACATGAGCTGAAACATTGAGGTCATATTTTAAGAGAGACTGATAGGGAAACCACCTTCTAACTGGCAGGGAGGCCAACACTGGCCTGGACCTATAGTGAAAGCAGATAGATCAAAGGTTGGCACTCACAGCCCAGCCTCAAGGAGTGACACACCCCAGATGCCCATAGATGCGATGGGCA
Source organism: Tokudaia tokunoshimensis (assembly GCA_036184795.1). Lineage (NCBI taxonomy): Eukaryota > Metazoa > Chordata > Mammalia > Rodentia > Muridae > Tokudaia > Tokudaia tokunoshimensis. The sequence continues at coordinate 3,342,299 of BTHU01000013.1, read as the reverse complement.
TTCCAGGGTTGGCTCCAACACTGTATCCCTTAGATGAGACTTAGCATGATAGGTAGACTGGATCAGAACCACAAGAGAGGGGAGTAGTGGGGAATCCAGGGAGGCGATGTAAGAAAAGCAGACTGAATGAATTTGGGGTGGTTTTTTCCTCCTCCAACAAGCATTTGGTATACTGAGGCAAGAGGATACTAAATCCAAGGTCAACTGAACTATATAATAAATAACAGACCAATAAAGAAAAAAGAGAACATCCAGGAAAATGTTCTGGGTCAAGCATTACCCATGCTGAGCTCAATTCTAAGGCATATATAACTTAATTTTTTAAATTATTTATTTATTTTATGTACATGGTGTTTTGCCTGCGTGCATGTCCGTGTTCAACATGCAGCAGTGTCCAGAGAGGCCTGGAGGAGGAGTCTAGTTCCCTCAAGCTGGAGTTCCAGCCAGTTATTAGCCACTAGGTGGGTGACAGAATACACACCTGGGCCCTCTGGAAATCAGCTCTCTAGCCCTTAACACACTTCCTCATGTTGTGGTGACCCACAACCATAGAATTACTTTGTTACTACTTCATAACTGTAATTTTTGCTACAGTTATGAACTGTAATGTAAATAACTGTGTTTTCCCAATGGTCTTTGGTGGTCGAGACCCACAGGTTGAGAACCACTTCCCTATAGCCTGAGTCTCCATATGCTACACAGATTGCAGTTTTACAGCTCTCTGCTTAGGTCCCCCGTTAACCCTGTAACAACATAACTTGCCTCAAGTCATACAGCTATAAGTAGGGAAGAGGTTTTTATTTTTCATTTTACTCATATAGTATGGCACTTTGGGAAATTTGTCGAAATTTTAAACCATATCTTTTTATAAAATTAGAAAAAAAATAAAGTTATGAATTTACTCCTAAGTTACTGTTCCAATATTTTAACGAAATAATTAAAATCACGGTATCTTTGGAACATAGTCACTATTAGGTATCAATCAGGCAATAACTCGATTATGAACATATTACTATTTTGTACTAATATTTGTAAGATATTTAAATTATTATCTAAGCAGAAGCTGAATTTACAGAGAGGTCTGTAGATTATTCTATTGAGACAGCAAAGGCATCAGAATAAGATATATTCACAAATCATATTGTGTCTTTTTTCCCCATATGATGTCTTGTTGGTGTCTACAGGTTTGGTTTTTTTTTAAGATTTGTTTTTAGGTGAACTGGAGCTATGGACAGCTGTAAAACACCATGTGGGTCTGGGAACTGAACCCAGGTCCTCTGCAAGAGCAGCAAGTGTTTGTCAACCAGCGAGCCATCTCTCCAGCCCCTGAATTAAAGATTTAAACACAGATTGCTCATCCTTAATCCAAAACACTTGGGGGTGATTAGATTTTGAATTTTAGTTTATTTTCTAAAATTTTGGGGTTTTGAAACATTTGTATATACATAACAGGATATCTTGGAAATGGGATCCAAATTTAAATAAAAGAGACTCACTCTCCTTGGAGCCCAGGCAGACTTGAATTTGCCATCTTCCTGCCTTCAACTCTAGTTGGTCTGATCCTACCTGCAACTCCAGCCTGTCCCTCGAGCCCCAGCCTAATTTCAATGACCTCGTCCACTCTTTCACATTGGCTAGTGTCACAAACCTAACACTCATGCCCACTCCACCTGCCCCTGTTAGTCCTTCCCATTCCAGTGAAATGTCACCACCGCCACCCTCGCCCTGTTAGTGTGGGCCATAACTTGGGCATCATCCTTGGCTCCTTTCTATCTTACAATACCAAATCTGTCAATCTTCTGCCCCCAGCCAGCCCCTATCGAACTGCTTTCCCTGCTTTCAATACACCTACTCTCACCAAAGCCACAGCCATCTCTCCCCTGGTGACAGCACTGGTCTCAAGGTTGGCCTCTGAAGCTGCCCACTCCCTTACAGCCTGCAGCCAGAAGGACCCTTTTAAGGACAGAAGTCAGTAGAGCCCAGTCCCAGTGGATGCATCTACAAAACACTCTTACAGGTAAGGCTCAGGGGACACTGTGGAAGCGGAGGCAGAAAGGCTCTAAGAGCAGGGAGAGCAGGGAGTGTGCTGTGAGACTGTATTCCCTAGTGATGCCAGAAGTGACAGTTTCACCAGCATGGCTGCCCAGCTGAAGTTGGGGGTGGGGTGGGCATGAGGACTCACCCTACACAGAGAACTCCAGGAAACTCAGGAGTACTGAGAGTGGAGAGATACTCTTCCCCAGGGAAGAGCCCACCAATGGTCAGCCTTGAAAACATATGTATGTATGGTAACATTATACAGACTGAGCAGGTTATATTTAGGAATATATATGCATGTACATATATATATATATATATATGCATGTAACAACAATTAAGGTTAAAAAAAAGAGGCCAGGAATTTGAAAGAGAGCAAGGAGAGATATATGGGAAGGTTTGGAGAGGAAAAGGAAGTGGGAAATGAAGTATGATAATCTCAAAAACAAAACAAAACAAAAAAAATTACAACAACAATAGCAACAACAATGACAATAAAACCCACAAGTTGGCTCTGTCTCTGTTTAGCTCCCAGAGCCCCTAGACACGTAGGGTGTCCCTGGAAGTCTAGGCTGATATGCTCTGGTCCTCATTCTGTGTTCCCATTTTCTAGTATTTTCCTCCGTTGCCCGGGTCTCCAGCCACAGCCGCCTTGCGTGCCCTTTGACAGCAGAACTGCCTTCTGCTTGCTGCTTCACCTGCAGGGCCTCTAGCTACTTTGTTTCAAGCGAGCCGCATCAGTCAACACGAGCCCAACACCCACCGAGCACTGCACTTGCTACCATGTATCAACTGCTCATGCCTTTGCTCTCTGTCCTCCCCAGCCCAATAAAGTACCCTGGGAGCCTGGCTGTTTCTTCTGCTTACTGAAGTCCCGGCCTTGGAGCACCGCATACCATTGGTGCTCAGTACAGACTGAGAGGGGTGGACGGCGCTTCACAGCCAGCAGCAGCCTCTGTACACCTCACACACCGCTCAGGGGTCAAGACGTTTTATGCCAGCTAACTGTGCACCTTGAACTTGTACAGAGAGAGCAAGGGCGGTTCATGGTGGCTGACTTGGGGTGGGCTGCTGGTGGAGAGACTAAACCTTGAATGTGCTCTCTGCTCACACAGAGAAGAGTCACAGAGGAAGCGGCAGCCTCAGGGTACCCAGCGGGAGCCACTGGGAGCCTGGGTAAACAGGAAAGGGTGAGAAAGATGTGCATGGACAGACAGGCAACAGTCCAAGTCCACCAATGTCCACGAGGCTCAAGTCTAGGTTCCACACCCTGAGGTGCTCACTGAACAGGGTCCTCGGTCTAAAATCCCATTTTCCAGGGTCTCTTTTCACGAGAAGTCACTGTGGTAAGAGTGTGAGACCAACCTTTTGCTTTCACCCCTCTGTGTTTTCAATATCTATTTCAAACTTTTCTCTGCAGACCTTGACCACTCCCTCCAGTCTCCCCGGGAAACTACTTCCTACTGCACAGAAAAACATAGAAGTCATCAGACCAGAACAGCCTCTATTTCCTGCCACCACACCTGTGTGTCTCCCTGCATGGGGCCCCTCATCTGCCCTTACCCTCTCATGGTGGCTGCAGAGGTAAATTCTGATTTCAGTCAAACTCCCCAGCTGGTAAATGCCTGCCGTGAACTCCTGGGCACTGTCTATGGTGGCTTCTCATTCTCGCTCACATGCTTGACTGTTAGCCTCTCCACACATCCTTCAGCAATCAGCTAAGGCTCTCACAGAACTGTGGAGAGCCAAAGCTCTGGTTCTCTCGGATGTCCTTGGAATCACTGTGTCTCACCCCCCACTAGCCCACATAACCTCAGCTTCCCTAGAAAGACTCTTAACGCCCCCAAACTTCTCTTGTCAAGGCCACTCATGACTTATGGGCCACCGGTCATTCTGGCCTTCCCCCTTGTCTGTCCTTGTTGCAGCACGTGACACAGTTAACCCCTGACTGCTCAGATTTAACAACAGGTACTTTCAAATACTGTATAGCTTCCTTGAAAGCACCCTGAGCTGGTGTGGAAGACTGTGGACGACCTGAGACCCGCCCTCTCCTTTGAACCCGGACGACCTCCCTGAGAGACCCACCTGCACCACTGCAGACCTCAAACGCTCAAAAAAAAAAAAAAAAACCCACCCAAAACATCCAAAATGGAGCAGACATCCCTACCCCGGCTGCTTCCTCCAGTTACCTCTAGGTGGAAGTTGTTCATTTTCTTCCCTGACTATAAAGCAGACTCAACACCCGTGTCTGCCCATGTCACTTAAACCCCACCTGATTTTGTAGTCACGTCATTTTGTACTGCTTCTTTTAAAAACATATTTATTTTTACATGTGCATGTTTTGCCTGCATGTATGTATGTGCGCCCTGTGCCTGCGGGGCCCAGAACAGGGCATGCGATTCTTTGGAACCAGACTGACAGACCATTGTGAGCTGCCATGTGGGCTAAAGACTGTGAGACTAAACCCAGCTCCCCCACAAGACCAGTCAGTGCTCTTACCCCCCAAGCCGTCTACCCAGCCCTGCTCTGTTCTGTCGTCTTTGATTTATGCTGACTTGGGAGATGCCACACGTTTTCCTAGGCTGTGCCCAAGGTGAGTTGCCAGCTTCTCTCTCAGGAGGCCTTTCTCAATATCTGCTTAGTTTGTCCCACGCACCAGCCCCTCTCCTCCAGTTCCATCTGAATAAGGAACAAGGGAGACTGTCAGCCCCGTCCTGCTCCCGCCTGGTCCTGGTGACTTGGAGCCTCTGGGTTACTTCTCCCGTCTATTTCCCTCTGCTTCTCCCTCTATTGACCTTCTACCAAATGCTATTTGTTCTCAAAGCTGCATCCTGGTTTCAGTCTTCCCAAGGACCCAGAGTCCTGGCCTCAAGCTGTGAGCCTTTGAAGTTACCTGGGACTCATTCTAGCTAATCCCCAATGATCCTGTCCCAACCCACCCACCCCTGCCCCCAGGTCTCTGGCCTAGACAGAGAAGCAACAGCTAGGATGACATGGTTTCTGGTCTACCCTGGCACAGAGAAATTCATCTGCCAGACTGTGTCTGCTTTTGATTTAAACCCAAATGCCTTTAGGCCGGGCATGCATTCCTCAAGGCCCCAGAGGACGCCCCCCTCCCCAGCTCTAGCCTTGTTAAGCACAGTCTCCCTGAGTTCTTAGGTACTGGGCTTGGTGTGGATACTGGCTCATCTTATCTTTCCAGCAGCCCCAGGTGGGTCGTAGCACCACCCCTTTGAGCCAATCAGGACAACAGATGCTCATGAGAATTGGGCAACTTGCCTTAATCACACAATCATACCCAGAAAGTCAAAACTCCAGATGTGATTGCTTCTTGTGCTAGGGTACCAAATACCCTCAATACCAGCATTTAGGGGGCTGAAGCAGGAAGGTTACTGTTAAGTTACAGGCCAGCCTGGGCTACACAGTGAGTTCAAGGGCAGCCTGAACTATATAGTGAGATTTTTGTCTCAAAAAATAAAAGAATGCAATCCAGATTTGAGTCCAAGCTCGTCAGATTATGCAGCCCACATTCTTATACTCTGACACAATGAGAGCAATGGGTGTTAGCCAGGCTAAGTCTTAAGAAGACTCTCTGCAGCAGTGTGGAAAGAAAAAGCCAATATGGTCAAACTTGGACCTGAAGAGAGTAAATGAATATTTCAGACTGTCCAGGGAAGAGTCTCTGAGCCTGGTTAGGGAGCTGACAAGAACAGGGAGACAGCAGCAGACCTTGCAACAGTTGGGAGAACTGGGAGGCCGAAGTGGCTGACATGAGTGACAAGGGTGTCCTGGGAGCTCTTGCGACCCCACAGCCAATCAAGGTGGCTAATACTACAGAAGCCAAGTGTCTTTCCTTAGGAATGTGGCTTAAGCCTTGAAGTGAAAGAACTCCAGGACAGGAGTCAAGGGACAAACTGGCCTCCAGATGCAGCCGCATTGGCACCTCCAAGGCAGGAGGAGGATGGGAGGAATTAAGCCACATTAAGGAATGCCAGAGGGAACAGGACAGGGTCCAAGGAGGTGGCTGATGGACAGGCGGGAGGACAGCTGCATGGCGCCTGCCTGCTGGCTACAGAGGATTATCAGACCTCAGGAGCCCTGTTAAGCCTCAGAGCAGCACAGCAGGTGCAGGGAACCCAGTGAGGCAGAAGCCCAAGTGCAGACATCTCTTTCCAGAGGCTTCCAGGGAACCTGGGAAGATGAGGAACTCTGGGAAACACAGGGCCTCCCAGGTCAATGGCAGAGTGCAGAAGGTTGAGACCAAGGAGCAGGGGAGAAACAGGGGGAGGACCATCCAAGGAAGAAGACACACAGTAGGTTGTTCATGGGGTTGGGGGTTTCGGGCTGGGCTGGGAGGAGTGCAGCTTGACCTTGAAGGAAGGAAAGGCTGTGGGGATATTCCAGAGGTGTTCTGGATTGCTGAGGAGAGAAACTGAGTTGGAGCAGGCTGCTGAAATGAGAGTTGCTCTCTGGACTGTCCCTGATGTGGAGGGCCTACCTGCACATTTGGGCGCAGGGCACAGGGCACAGAAGACACAGCCTGCACATCTGGGTGCAGGGCACAGGGCACGGGGCACAGCAGCACACATGCACACGGCCTTCACTAGAACGTCACAGCCAGCTGCCTGCAGATACTAATATGCAAAATGTGCTGGGGACTAGAGTTTCTGTCAGGACTAATGAGTATTTTCACTTTTATTTTGAGGTCTGCTACTATTCCGCTTCCTCATAAGACAGGGCTTGCCAGAGACCACACGTAGGAATCCCTCAAAGACTTTTCTCTCAGCAAAGCAACATTGGCTCAATCCTAGGGTGGTGGCAGCAGGTGCCCAGCCTTTGGCATTTTGTTTCTGTCTTATAGAGTGAATCACCTTTCCCTGCCTCCCATGCTGGTAGATATTGTACCTGACATCCCTCTCACTCTGACCAGTCTCTGCAGGAGCACCAGCTCCTGCCCAGAAGAACCCTGGAGGAGCTGCAACCCAGGCCAAGAAAGCAACTCCTCAGTGGTTCTCTCATCTGTCCAGAGAGTCTTAGCTTCCTCTAGTCAACATATACTGGAAAGAACACAGGAGTCGCCTCAGAAGGCTCAGGCTCGGCTGCTACCCATTCCCTGCTGTGAGGTTTTTCTCACCACTTCTGAGTTCCAGCTTGAAATCAGGTGGAACCTCTCCCTTTCCTCCGGGAAAGAGAAGCTAGTCTGATGTGATAGGTTATTTATAACCTGCATCTTAATCTGATTCCTGGGATCTAATCAACTGTCACTAACACCCGTCCTCAGTAACTGGGAGACACGCCCCAAATAAACTGAGTGCAGTTCAGCCAACATCTGTTTAGGCTAACCAATGACAGATTCCAGGCTACCACAAAATCAGACACAGATCTTGACCCCATCACTTGGCTGGCTGAGTGGACAGAGTGCCATGGGTTCGCACAACGTCAGGGGCAGTTTCCAGCAGAACTTTACCCACATTGTTGGGAACAGATGTTCCAGGCACTTAGGGGAATCTGGGTCCTTTTGATGACCCCTCAGACTAAAGGGAAGGTAGGCAGTTGTGACTCTTTGAGGAATCAAGGTGACAGTCCTGAAGCAGAAACCTCAGAGTCCCACGCCTGGCCCAGCGGCAGAGCTCGGGGGTTGTTGACACGCGGTGCTTCCCCTCAACATCTGGGGGATGTGGAAGGCTATCCTGACTCACAAGGGTGTCGTAGGGGACAAAAGGACGTGACATGAGTGAGGACTCTAGGGGCCGAAAGGGGCAGCATCACATTCAGTGGCTCTTTTTGCTTCAAGACCCCCTCAGGAATATGGCAACATAAGGATGTTTCTCCCACTAGTCTAATGGGACTGACTCAGAGGCTTTGGCTCCCCAATATGCAAGTCACCTTGAGACCTTGAGACACCCCAGAAAGGAAAACTTTTACTCCCAGTGGCTGGGTCCCTATGTCATCCACCCACATCCAGTGGGTTCTCCGCTGACGTCGGCCACCCTTCTCCCATACCACAGGCCTCAGTCAGGGACCCTGAGAAAGTCACCCTTCTCTGTTGTGGCCACTTTCCACAGCTAGCCTACTACAAGAGACCCAGGGAAACTGCAGTCCAGGGTCTAGAGATGAACCATTTCCTGAACTCACTAACCTTCCTACCTTCATCTCCCATCCATCTTTCCATCTGCAATCTCTGCCTTTTCTGTTCAAATCAATTGTCCAAGGTGTCAGGTTTTCATCCAGACCCTCAGTTGTGTTGAGATCTCTGGCTTTGGGCTCTAAGAAGCAGATCAGAGGGTGGCAACTGGATTGGGGATGGGGGGAGGGGGTCTTGTTAACCCAGACTTTGACTGTTTAAAATTATCTCTCACACACCCAGGAAGTTCTATTCTCAGAAATGCTTAACCAATTTCTTTGCATTTTTATTCCCGAAGACTTTAAAAAAATTGCATATATTCCTGGAAAAGGGAACCGTCGTCTTTGGCCCTAATCTAGTTTTCACACGGCACCTATGCCCGACATTTATTGCAAGAAGCTGGATGCCTTTCTTACAGGCCATGGAGGGTTGGGGAGAAGGGAGTCTCTCACAGATCTTAGCCCACAACCGGACTAGGACCAGCCCCGCGCCTGCCGCAGTTCTCACGAAAGTAAATCTGAAATAGCCAAATATGGAAAGTCAGCAGACAGAGTGGAGAGGCTGAGGAAGAAAGAAGTCAACCAGAGTGGCCCAGAGGGACCCGCAACAAAAGTCCTCAGAAGGGTCCTCAGAACTGTCAGACCTTGTAAGTTGGGTGGCAAGGGGGTCAAGCAGTGGTGTGAGAACTGTCTCCGTCCAACCCGCGGCGGGTGCTCACCTCTGGGCGCCTGGGTCTGCTGAAATCTGGAACTCACCTTCTGCAGAGTCGGGCGCTGTCTCCAATCGAGCACGCGCTATAGCACCGGGGCAGGTTTGAGTCCCTGGCATTAAGCTCACGTTAAAGGGCTGTGCTCACAAGTCTTGCAAAAGTGCCCCGGGCCGGGCGCGGGCGTCCCGCGTCGCCTCAGTCCCCCCCCCCCCCCGCTACCACACACGCCTCCGGCCCACCGCCCGGAGCTGCTTTCGGTTTCTGAAGGAGCCGGGACGGTCAGGTCACTCTGCCTTTGCCACTTGCGGGGCTCGCGGAGCTCCGTTGTCGCCCTGCAGCGGCGGGAGCTGGGCTGCTTCCCCTCAGCAGCCGGCTGGGCCAGCCTCAGCCGCGAGCTCCGGGAGGGGCGGGGCTGACGATGAGGGCGTGGTCAGGGCGCCCAAGAGGCGGGGCCAAGAATGGGGCGCGGTCAGGGCTCCCAAGAGGCGGGGCGTGAGACTTCTAGGGAGGCGGCCAGGAACTCATCGGAGCTGGGCGAAGTATCCCCCTAGATGCTGGGAATCACCCAGACCCTAGAAGCCTAGGCTTCTCTTTCTAGAAATATTAGTATCTTATGTGCCTTTGAATTGTATATATGTTGCTCTTCAATCAGGCTCCCTCCGACTCCCCAAACCTATTCCTTCTCGAGTAGACACGTTTGCTCAAGATCGGAGGTCTGGCTCAAGTCGCTTCTTCCCTGAACTTGCTGCAGAGTAGTACAGATTCGCCAGCCCTCGTCCTACTGTTTTAACGTTGGCAGTCTCTCTGATTGTTCTGTTGTCAAAAGCTCCCCATACAGTTCTCCTGGTCTTCAGAGCCACCCGGTGGAGCGTGGCTGAACTACGAGAGCTCTATTTGAGGTCTAGAGGTGAAATGAGTGGACCTACGCAAAGCTAGAGCTTGACTTCCTGCCTCCCAACTCCTAAAACACAGGGCTGTTACAATGTATTCGCTATACAGGGTCACAATAATTGCAGCCTATATGAACAAAGCGAGCTAGCGTCTCAAATCTAGCCTTTTCCAATCAGATAAACGCGGGGAATACTTGGCTGTCTTGAGCATCAAGTGTCCATCACGAAGAGAAGAACTTGCAGTGGACACAGGTGAGCACTGGAGCTGGGCAGCGGCTGGGAGTAGATGTGGGATCTGGTGGAACAGATCCTGTTGCAACTCTTTGGTTAGCGAGATTAAACCCTCCGTGGGGAGATGACCTGTGGGCATGCTTTGGGACTCTGGACCAGATTACTCTTGTGGGAACTGAAAGAGCCTGAGTCCAAGTCCTCTTCTTCCCAACCCTCCCCACAGCACATCTATTTACCTTACTTTCCACATGACTGCAAGGTGACAGGACCCTATGTATTTAGACACCATAGGAAACAGGCAATATAGACTGGAAAGACCATGTCTGGAATGAATAATGTAGCTATGGTTCTGAAAGAAGCAATCTGTTCTAAATATGAGACCCAAGGTCTTGGTATGATGAAGTCAAAAGCTGGGTTAGGATAAGTTCTTATTGTGTTCCAAATGGTGGCCACTGGACTCCACAGACAGACGTCTAAATGAGGACGGATGGACTTTTTTGGTGGGGTTGGGGAGGTGTGACCGCACACATTTAAATTTTTTTATTTTTTTTGCTTATATGCATGTCCGTGTACCGTGTGTATTCCTGGTGCTTGTGGAGGCTAGAAGAGAGAGTAAACTGATTTACTAGTCCTTAAACTAGATTCACTTATAAAGAGAAGGATGGAACCATACACAAAGTCTTTCTGCAGAAGGGAAGGGAAAACATCTGATTTTTCAGGACACTCTACATTTGCCTACTACCCACCGGTGGTTTAATTGGCTGGTGATGAATAGGGGAGGCTGCCACCTGTTGGTCGAAAGTATTATTTCCCTCAGTCTACACAGCAAGACTGGTGAGGTCATGTGCTAGTCGAGGACAAAAAGCATAATTCCAGGGCAGGTAGGCAGAAGCTGGACAGGGCGAAGGCTGTCCCGGGACTTGCAGGCGCCATCACGATGAACAAACGTGCGATGGAGACCGGGAAAGATGGAAGAGCTGAGCAGTGTGCGCTCTAAGGAGAAGCGAAGGCAGCGACGGTGAGAGAGGGCTGAGGTGGATAGTGGGGTTGGTGGGATAATGTGCAGCAGTCCACAGCATAGACAGATGCTGATCTCCCACCCCCAAACATGCTACGAGGCCACGGGATTGCCCTAGCTCTGGAAAAAGGCAGAGGCCCAAGATGCGGAATGGTTCACTTTCCGGATTGGACCTCCACGGAGGGACCACCATGGCCCATGGTGCCACGTGTGGTCCTGAAGCGGCGGGGGTCGAGTCGATGTCCGTGACCCATGTTACCACCAAATACCATGCGTGTATCTGTGGTCTATGCTCTGTTCTGAAGCCATGTTGATGTCGGTGGGCTGTGCTACCAACAAAGGCCATACCGATCTGAGTGGCCTTTGCTGCTACCTGAGGCCACAGTGATGTCTGAGCCCATGCTGCCCCCAAGGGCCTTGTCTGGGTCCATGATCTCGCTGCGGCTGGTGGCCATGTTCATGGTCTTTGCGGTTTCCAGAAACCATGAGGAAGCCCTTGATCTGAGCTCCAGCTGACTGTAAAGAGCGAGGAAGAGACTTTGGCAGTGATGATGACTGCAGATGCAGTTGAGAAAGAGGAACATGGAAAGCCTCTGTGACAAACCACCCCCAGTCCCCCCCGCCCCCCCGTAACAGCCTAAAAAGGAAGACATCAAAGAGAACTCTTCTTAAAAAAAAGATTTTTTAAATGTATATGAGTACACTGTAGCTGTCTTCAGACACACCAGAAGAGGGCATTGGATTCCATTAAAGATGATTGTGAACCACCACATGGTTGCTGGGAATTGAACTCAGGACCTCTGGAAGAGCAGTCAGCGCTCCTAACCACTGAGGCATCTCTCCAGTCCAAGAAAACTCTTAAAAACTGTGATAAACTGAGGTGCAGCTCTCTACATTTGATGCCTTGGTGAGGGTACAGTGGAGAAGGGTTCAGCTTCCCTTAGGGAGCTGGTCACTGGAAGTTTGATCATGCCCCAGTGAGTATGTAGATGACACAAATGAAATTTTTTTTTTTAAAATTGGGGGTATAGATCACAAGGGCTGTGGGGCAGATGTGGAAGAACTGGGGAGTGAGTGTGATCTGGGTGGATGATATAAATATCCCAAAGAATCAATACAAACATTATTTTGAAAAAGAAAAACAAAACAAAACAATAAAACGTACTATCACCTAATGGTAGATGTGGCCAGACAAGGGAGAAAACATCTTTTCCTTGGGCTTTGAATTGCACGTTTGACCTCCTTGGGCTTGGAGTTGCAGGATTAACTTCCATTATAGGCTACAGTGGAAAGTCCGCTCATCCGGTGACATGTGTGAAGGATAGTGGGGCAGCATTCCCCAGCAGAGAGCAAGGCTCTGATCGTGGTGTGTGTGCATAGAAGACTTGATGGCTTACCAAGTGTGTTGCACCAACCCCTGTGAGTTTTCTTCCTGACTAGCAATAGATGATCATTTCCAGTCCATCAAAGAACCCTGCCCTCAGCTCTGCCTGTCGGTGGGCTGATTACCACAAAATGACAGGCAGAGGGCAGCTCTTCCCAAACTGATAAAATTTGTTTTTAAAGATACTCTTCTGGAGCTGGAGAGATGGTTCATAGGTTAAGCTCACTGGTTGCGTTTTCTTTTTTCTTTTCTTTTCTTTTTTTAAAAAAAGATTTAATTTTAAAAAAAGATTTATTTTATTTACATGGGTACACTGTAGCTGACTTCAGACACACCAGAAGAGGGCATCAGATCCCATCACATATGGTTGTGAGCCACCATGTGGTTGCTGGGAATTGAACTCAGTACCTTTGGAAGAGCAGTCAGCGCTCTTAACCCTGAGCCATCTCTCCAGCCCCACTGGTTGCTTTTTCAAAGGACCCAGGTTCAATTCCCAGCACCCACAAGGCAGCTTTCAATTGTGTATAGCTCCAATTGCGGGGGGAACTGATGCCCTTTTGGGGGCTGCCAGCACTGGATTCACTAGCAGCCCCCCTCCCCAGCAGCAGACAAATATCCTTACACATAAAATGCATTCTCTAAGCCCATGTACACCGTAGCTGCAACTCTAGCTTAGAAACCTAGGAAATGCCCATGCTTCCTTTGTTCTGCCTTGCTACTAGCTGATACAGGACCCCTGTGGTCCCGTCCTCTGAGTTTGTTGCAGGGCACAATCTGCAGGCCTGTTCTTTTCACACTTCTTGTGTCTGGTGTCTGTGTGAGGAAGCACTTTAATTAGGGGTCTTATTGTTCTGAATCTAGATTTGCTGTTATTATACACCTGGGGAGATGTGGGTACCCCTGAAGACAGCTCTTCCGTCTCATACCTCATATTGAGGGAAATGTAAGCTAAATGGACTGTCTTTTCATCCAAAGGGTTAAATAAGACAAACTTCCATTAAAAAATTGTAAAGAAGCCTCTTGGCAGAAATTCAAATTCCTTCAGTGTCAGCACCTCATGAAATCAAAATATGTGTTCAGGGTTGTTCTCTCTTCTCAACACTGAGTCAGCCACACACTTGGGGGCCAACTGACCACGGAGTCAGGAACAAGGTTGCTCAGTTTGTAGTAAGGACCCAACAAGGCCCCCGCTAGTGGCACTTGCCTGCTCAATTTGGGAAAAAAAAAATGCCTTGCTGACCTGACATACTTTGGATTGTGTAGTCATTTTCCCGGGATCTTGGACCCATTTCTAACAGCATCCCACCATTGTCCTTAAAAACCTTGCTCACCTAAATTCCTGCCAGAGTCCTGAGACATCACATCTGGAAAAACCCACCCTTGTTAATGACAGCTTGTAAATACCCTAATGCAACTACCATCTCCCTTCATTGCTTCCTTATTAAGTGTTCAGGGATAGAAGATATGTTGAGGAAAGGGGGAGGGACAAAGGATGTGACATGGGGAACAGTCACAGAAGAGGGGAGCACAGATCCAAGGAAAGGCGGGGGGGCGGGGTGGAGTGGAGTTTGCTTGAAAATGCCAACACCTGATATTTTGTAGGATAATTAAAAATGCAAACGCAAGTCTTCGGGGTACCACCGTGGTCCTTCAGTAGCAGACAGACAAGGATGAAAGTCTTGGTGGACTGCATGTGTGAGGACTCATCTTAGGTGTCAACTTGACCACATCTGGAATCAGCTGAAGCCCAAGCAGTTGGGCACACCCACGAAGGCTTTCTTGATTGGGAAAGAGGCCTTTTAACATGGGCCACACCTTCTGATGGCACTCCACATGAGACAGAATTTTACATTCTTTCACATTGTGTGTTGTTTAACACAACTGTAAGCTCACTCTTGACCATAATTTACCTTTGTTTCCATCCATATTACACTGGAATTAAATACTTTTTCGTTAATTTTAACAGTTGTAGCAACAATGTGATTTATTTTTAGTTATGTTATAAAAAACACTTTGGTGTAGATCTCTCAAAAAAGATAACTTCAGAATTAACAAAAATGGTCATTAAGAGATTTCTAGGCTTTGCTTTATATATATATATATATAAACCAGTACTTAGAATTTCACAGTGAAGAGGTCCTAAATTCTCATACAATATGAGGTTATATAAAAATAGAAGACATGGACACCTTTAAATCTTTAATCCTTTAAGCAGCAAGCATATTACTCTTCCAGGCCAAACACTGCTCAAACAGAAAAGGAAAATAATGACGTGCAAAATATTTACAAAATATGCAAAGCGCACAATAAAGACATCTCACTATATACACGTGTCATAGTACTAATGAAACTACAATTTTTCTACTGTGTGCTCTAGTGTTTGTAAATAAAATTGCAACACATCCCTCAGATACAGCACCTAAGCCCATGTCTGGGTCAGAACAGATTTTAAATGAACCACAGATACTGAACATCTGGACAGATGCTGGTGCTGAACAACTTGACATCTCCTACAGACTATACTGAAGGCCTACTGACAATGTAGAGACAAGACAATGAAAGCTGTAGCGGTATAATATGCACGTACACAAGACAAGTGCTTTAAAAAAATGCTCTAGACAGTTTAAGATACGTAACCGTCTTCCATGGCTTTTAAAGTAAAAATAAGTATAAATTCTTTAATATTAGTTTTTAGATCAGTTACATTTTATACGGGGCATAAATTATTAAGGTTATCTGATGAGAAAAAAAAGGGCTTTTCTGCAAGCCACCTTCAATTACATCAGAATAGAGGGTCCTTTTGAAGGAAAAGTTGAAAATTAAAATTGACCAATGGGCTGGAGAGCCCATAAAGGGACTGTTTTTCCAGTACTTAAGAATACATGACCCCTCTGATGTGGGCAGCCTGTGGCCCTAGCAATCTGGCCCTCTGCAGCAAGCTACGCTTCCCACATGATGCCATCCTGTCAAAGCTGTCGGTAATGCTGTTGAAACTCTGTCATTGTAAAATATTCTTTGTGGGTGCTAATGATTTTGTGTTGGAATAAAAAGACCTTAAGTCTCTGTTTCTTCATGAAAAACGGGTCTTAGTACTTTAGCTAACGGCACAATTATTGCAATAACACAATGAGTTCTTAAGCTCATCTTGTGATGCTGATGATTTAGCCCTAAATCAAATCACAAGCCCAGGTTGGTTGTAAGGATCATACAAATGTATTCAGATGTACAACAGAGATTTATCAAGAAAAAAAACTCTTTGTATCAAATGCAGATCCTCTTAGTGGGTATGAACTTTAAGTTCAGAAGATAAACTGTAAATAAATGTTTCCATAACCACCATCTCTACGTAACTGACAAAAGATTGTTCTAAATTCCCAACATAGGTAGATACTAGCTAAAAGCAAATAGCATTTAGAAACATTTTTTTCAAAATTAATATTTTCAAAGAACTTAAAAACCATTATATCTCATCAGATTTTATCCTCTTTCTGAGTGTGAATGATTCCAAACCTCTATTACTGATAGATAACAGGGTCAATGACCTTTAATCAAGGACTTTGCACTAGGACCCCAAACTATGTTAAAGGATTAGCAGGTTCAATACATTCTTTGTGGTTTCATATAATTGCTTTGCAATTGATTTAATTGCTTTCTTTTTAAAGGAATATACTAAAATTCCTTTAGAAAAAAAGCAATATATTTTGAAAAAGGGATATGAAGCTATAATTTCTTAAATATGAACATATCAAAATCTGAAATGCAGGCTATTTATCTTGCACTCCTAACATAGGAAAGTGTTTTTTTTTTAAAAATTTAAATTAAAGAAAAAAGCAAAAAGATAAACATCCTTAAGGAACTTAAGGAGTTTTTTTTTGTTTTCTTGTTTTTGTTTTTCTTTTTTTTATAATTCCTAAGTCAATATTTTTGTACTAACAGTTTTAAGTATGAAGAGGCAGGAAATAAGAAACCTCAACAAAATAAATACAGTAAAAATGAACAAAAACCCCTTGGTATACAGAATACTTTTCTTCCTGTGAGATCACAGTGGACACTAGAAAGGAGGCCAACCAGAGGCTTCCTGCTGTGTCACACCACTTACACTCGTCCACCGCCACACTTCCTGCGTGTGCCCACTTAGGCTAGTTTGCCTCATTTGGATCAGTCATATGAGCACTGGTACAATGACAGGCAAGACTTTGCCCAGCGTCATTAGTGCAGGGAAGGCTGTGAATCTGTCTGAATCCCAATGAGTGAAGGTGGCTGCTGACCGCCAACCGTGGTCAACACTGGTCTTGGGTTTAGGCGGGGTGGCATGGAGTTAGCAGGGCGAATGAGAGGTGGTGGAGGCTGATTGAGAGTTGGCCGGGGCTGGATGAACCGAGCCTGCTGCTGGAGTGGAGGAGGTTGTCGGTGAAGAGCAGGGGCAGCAGGCAATGTTGGACGGAGAAGTGGTGGAGGCTGGTTCAGGGTGGCAATGGGGACTGTTGGTGTTGGAGTGGATGATGGGGCAGGAGGTGATGGACCCAGAGTCCGAGGAGCCTGTGGGGTCTGTGCCTAGAGGTGAGGAAACAAAAAGACCCGTATGAGATTTAAGTCCTAACAAACTTGATACAATATAGTTTGGGCTGTCACAGAAAAAAACAAAACAAATCAAAACCAAAACCAAAATGTAACACCAGTGTTTATTGGAAGCACAGGCTTCTTTTATTTTTAGCAAAATAAAAAATAAACACCCCCTCCCCACCCAAAAACAAGAAACAAAACAAAACAAAAAAAACCCAACAAGGCTACCAAACAGACATCTTTATTAGTAAACAGCTTAACAGTAGAAATAATACACTTTCGCTCTGCTAGGACCAGAAGCTGGCATGTCCTTGTGACTAAGCAGTCGGAGACGCCTCAGGAGGAAGTGTATTGTCAGCCTTATGTTCATTCAGCTAGTCCTCACACACCCTCACAGCACACCACCACAGGGGTGGCTCCTCAGCTCAGGTTAGCTCAAATTCCAGACACAAACACACCTCCTCTTCTTCGTCAGTGCTCTTCCCTGACGCCACATTAGAAGCACTTTTTGTCTCCTCCCCTAAAGCAGAAGTATCAGCATTAGAAGCCTGGGTTCCTTGTTCTGCTTCCCACTCCTGCAATACCTCCTCTAAGTTAAACCGACGCCTGTAGTTTACAAAGAAGTTCTTCACTTGGCCAACAGTCTTGTTGCCAATTACATCTGCAATAGCTTGAAAATCTTTACCATATTTGCGGACACCTGGAAGGCAAAGTAAATAATACACCTGTGAAGGATCAGTAAGGAGAGCTGTGTGTACTATACATCATGCACACACAAATACCAGCAATGAACAACCTTTCTGATAAACTCTGCTCAGGTCTCAGTTCTGAGACAGAGGCTAAGCTGTCAATCAAGGTCACAGATTTTTTTTTGTCATTTCATCGAGCCAGCCACTTGCCTTCCACTGAACAGTCAGAAACTTACCATTTTTTTTTACATACTCAGTTACTTTCTCCAATCCTCTCTTGAACTCTCAATATAGTCCATTTATTGTAAAGCATTGAATTCTTTGTTCCATCCTCAATTCCACATTCATTTATTTCCCTAGTAGCCAGTCACCTAAATTTGAGCAACACCGTTTGTAAACAAAACTGGATGGGAAGGAGCCATCTCTTTATCCCCTCAATGAACTGCACGTGCTGGACCATTCCCTCATGACGAAAAGCAATATAATTTGGGACTTAGTAGAAACTTCACCATGATTACTTGCCTACCACCCCACCAGAGTACCAACAAATAGGAAAAATTAAATTATAAAATCAGAATTATCACAATCTGATGGGTTATGGAAAGGGAAGATACATTTAGCCCATCTACTCCTGTCTTTTCTGGGAGAGTCAAGTCTGTGCCCGTCACCCTGCCTTACTTTAAGAAGGGCACATATTGCTCCTGGGGAAAGGCAGCAGCTGATTTATGAAGCTGAGATCAACAATTGTGCTTCCGAACTTAAAATGGGTGATAATCAGCTGAGTTGAATTCCAAAAGAAATACAAGGATCCATATTTAGAAATAGATGTACCTTGCTCAAAATACAAGTCAAAGTTTTTGATTTATACTTTGATAACTGTAATTATATCAGAAAACATGAAAGAGATGAGAAAGACACCAAGACAAGCAGACTTAGTACTTGCCACTTAGTGTAATCCAAGACAAGTGTGTGGTAAAGACGTACTAACACCGCAGCGGCGGTGTTCTCCCGACACCAAGGGTGTGAAACACCGCAAGTACCAGCTCGTGGGAAACGACTCTGCTTTTAAATCCTACTCTTATATCTAACTGAGAATTTGGGAATATCTCCATATAAATTCGCCTAGCTGGCTTGACTGACACTAACATTTAACTGCATCTCACTTTAAACAGAAACTGGGGTTCATAAGCCATGTTCATGAGTGTTCTATTCTAAAGGAAAGACATGCATGACAACACAGACATCAATTATAATGTCTAATCAACATAAACAAACACACTCTCTTTAAATCCAAACCCAATTTTATGGTTCAAGATGAATTCTAACAGAGACCTAGTGACACAGAGGGTTTATATGGCAACAGAAATCCCAGATTACTCCTAATAGTGCCTGACAACGCACACTAAATGTTCTTTGAGCGTAGCAGCTTTTAGAATGGTTCTATGCCAATTCTAAATACAAGAGCCAGGTAGCTGCACAGAAGGGAACCTGATTAGAAGCCAGGCCGGATGCTTGCTCCCTAACTTGCACAAGGGCTACTTAGTTACTATTTAAACTGCTTAGTTCTCTCTCTTCCTCTCCCAGACTGTGATTTCTTTTGGCTGTTACCCTCCTGATTCTTCTCTGGTTTAACAAGCCTTATTTTGGCATCAGGCCTGTTACATTTGCAACATTATAGACCCTAAACTAAAAACCACTTCCCATGAGAGTGTAATGCTTCTGAAGACTCTGATGAATTTTCTCAGTGCACCCAGCAAGTGAAACCCTCACTATTGCACAGACCCCTCTGGTTTGGTAGATGATCCTAATTGATGTCCTGAGAACAAATGTAACCAGAAACAGGCAGGCCTTCCACTAGCTAAAGCTCCTAAGTAGTGACCTCTAGACTGGGGCAGCCCCACCTGCTTGCTCCTGTGTTCTGAAAACTCCAGAATTTCTCACCATGATGTGAAAAAATCTGGAGAAAATGCAGAGCAGCCCCAGCATTACTGTGATGTTGTATAATGTGCCCAGGAAATGGAGTTTTCCTTACCGTAAGGCTTACTTCTCTTGTTCTTCCTCAAACTATGAGGGCCAAACAGTGTCTCGAAGTGTGTGTGTGTGTGTGTGTGTGTGTGTGTGTGTGCAAGTGCATGCCTTTGTGCAAGTGTGTGCGTGCATATGTGCATGTGTGGGCATATGTGTGTGTGTGTGTGTGCGTGCGCGCACACAAGTGCATGCCTTTGTGCAACTGCATGTGTGCATATGTGCATGTGTGTGTGGGGGCGTGTGTGCATATGAGCATGTGTGTGCGTGTGCATGCACAAACCTGTGTACATGAGCATACAGAAGTCAGAGGACAAGCTCAGATGTTGTTGTTCCTCACGTAACGTCCATCTTGTATTGTTGAGATAGGTTCTCTCTGAGTCCATCTTGTTTTTTTGAGATAAGTTCTCTCTGTGTCATGGAACTCACCAAACAGCTGAAGCTGGCAGGTCAGAGTCCAGAGTCCCTGGGATCTGCCAGTCACTGCCTCCAGCACTGGGGCTATCTGCTTTGGGTTTCGTTTGTTTGTTTTTAACCTCGGTCCTAGGGACTGAACCAAGGCCCTAGTGCCTTGCACTTTACTGACTGACCCATTTCCCTCGCCAATGGTGGAATGCTCGATCATGTTTATATTCCTAGAACTATTCAATAGTTTATTTTGCTCAGGAGATGGGACCTTTAAAAACCTATACAAAGTAGTAGGCATCCGCATATTGTCTAGAAGATGAAACTCTTAAGGTCTATACAATGGTGAGCGGGCAGCTGCTGTATTGGGACAGCTCAAGGCAGTCTATGCTTCCTCTGCAAGGAGTTTAATGTGTCAAAGGGTTTAAGGTACATCTAAGTGGATAGTCTGCCTCCAAGGGCAAAAGGTTCAAAGTTCAGCAGATGAATATCTGGAGGCCCCTCTGGAACCAAACAGAGAGGAAAATATTGCTTTCAGTCAGGTTTCTAAACTTCCTATTCTTGCAAGTAATTACTTTCAATATTTGATGGAATTTAAAAAAAAAATTGTCTGGGAATTAAGAACAATGGGACTAGGAGACTGTCACCATCACCCTTTATGATGGCTCACACCTTCCTGTCACTATTCTGCATCATCTGACATAAATGTACCACAATACACATTTTCTTAAACATTGCTTATTTATCTTAAAGGTAATTTTCTTACTAGCAAAGACACACAGGCACTGCTCGAATAACCCAGACTCAGCTGAGGATTGTGTCACTCCAGGAGTGTGTAGACAGTGAGTCCCAATTATGGTCATGGTTCAGAAGCCAGAAGGACAGACAATACCGCTTTTGGTATTTAGAGACAAGAAAGCAAAAAAAAAAAAAAATCGCTCACAGTGGCGAGGGGCTCAACGGCTGAAGAACTTCAGGGATTCTCCCCTGCTTCTCACAACAGATTTCTTATTATAAAAAGAGAGATTTAATGTACTTAATATAATTGGGGAATACAGTTTATCAAAAATCTATTTTGAAGCCAGGCGGTGGTGGCGCACGCCTTTAATCCCAGCACTTGGGAGGCAGAGGCAGGACGATTTCTGAGTTTGAGGCCAGCCTGGTCTACAAAGTGAGTTCCAGGACAGCCAGGGCTACACAGAGAAACTCTGTCTCAAAAAACCAAAAAAAAAAAAAATCTATTTTAAAATAAGAGTATTGGTATCCAAAAACTGTAAGGATATGGCTTTTGCAATAATCAAGATATACATTTTAAACTCACATCTCTGGGGATATGCCTTTTTCTACCTTCTATAGACTTATTAAAGCAGATATAGACAATAAGGATTGTACAGACATGAAGTCCAAACCATGGTTTTTCCTTCCACTGCCCACTGCTGCTCTCTGGGTCCAGCCTTCATATCTTCTGTGTGGTAAGTTCAATTCCACTCCAAAAGCAATGAGAGATTTGAATGAGTGATGACCTGAAGTGGCAGACCAGAGGCTGACAGACTCTAAGGTGTCTGCGCTCACGGCCTCTGTTAAAACAGACAGGACACTTCAAATCTAAAGGGCGCCCTTAAGATGCCGAAGTACTAGTTTCCTATTCTACTTCCTTTTGATTATTCATGGACTAGATTTATCATCTTTACATTTTATTAATGGTCAAACCAACTGCCTTCTGCTTCAAGGACCATTCTCGTTTTGGGCTCTTAACTATGAGATAAATCTAAAAAGGCAATTTCTAAATCTGTAGCTTCATTTCTCTTAAAAGGATCAATAGTACGAAGTGCATACGAGACGGCAACTTTGAGCACAGGCCCAGCCCTCCGACGCAGGACTTCTGCTTCCTGTTCTAGAGGCCACGGCAGGGAACATGAAAGCAGACATCTAAAGCTGACACCTTGTTAACATTTTGCCTTTTTTTTCTTCTGAAATAGAATTAAGATCAGAGGGCTGAATCTTCTAAGCACTAGGATACGAATATACTTCTGAGGTGGACTAAAACAACAACTTTACATTAAACAATGTAAGCACTGCATGCCACATTCTTCCTGTGCTACCATGTAAGTGCATGTTTTTTCGTAGACTAACATCACATGAAAAAGGCCACACACATGGAGAAACAGGAGAAAAGCCATTCTTACTGGCACTAAGGATGTTCCACCGAGATCACAGCAGACCTAGGATGGGCACAAGGAAGCTACAGAATCACACAGATTCCTGCCACACCTGACTGATCCTTGTCTCCCTTTTCCACTAGGGGAGAAAGGAAGGGAAGTGCTTAAAGTGTCAGCAACCAGTTGGTAACAACAGGAAAGGTGTGATATACTGTTTGAACCCTAGGAATGAAGGTGATCTTGTTGTACTTGTGGTTTTAAAAGAGTCACCACAGAAGTATATTCAAATTGAGTTACTGATCTCAACAACAGCACCTCTCACTTCTCTGGGTCGCTAACGGTCCATTCTGAGTAAGGCACAACACTTTACAAAGGGTGTCAGAGCAGTCAGTCTACATGTATCACATATCCTCAACATAGTGCGATACAAATTAAAACATGTTAATATCAAAACAAAATTTATTATAACTTTCAAGTACTGAAGTATCTGTAAAGGATTTACCATGTAAAGATTTCTTACAAATATAAAGGAAAAAATTGCTTGCTAAGTAGCATCTTGCTAGCAAAGGCTTCGCATTAAATAGATACTACAGTTATGCACATACCTCCAGCACTGGGCACCCACTGCAGCACACTGTTTTTATGGTAGATGTCAAAGTCTTTATGTCAATGTGTGGGCATATTGGACAAAACAGCACACTTAAGTCCTTCTACAACAACTACTTTAGATACAAATAGATACATATTGTTTCAATTTATGTATTAAGAATAGAAACAAAATGGCCAAATAATTTTTAGTCTAAAGAACTAAAAATGAGGCACTAACACATTATTTTAGAAGGACCTTTAAAAAAAAGCCCTAGAACAAGCACACTTCCACGCAGCACTTTTACTGCTGTTAGAGTAATTTATTTAAAGGTAACTTTCTAATGTGCATCACAGAGCACTGGCCATGCCTCAGCAGGAAGGAGATGCTGACTCTAGGCATCAACACTGCCCTCTAGCGGTCTGCACACACACAGCTCAGACTGTACAGGAATCTCACTGCAGCTGTTTCTTTCAGTGCAGCTCTATACGATGCGACCAAGCTACTCCATTTTGTGGACTCTGCCCCTGAGAACAGTTCAGCACACTATCAAATCTCAAGTGCTGTGTGGAGAAAGATCATCCCAAGTTTCCCTTGGACATCCTCTTCAGAAAATCCTTTACTGGAATAATATCTATCTTGATTCAGAATTACTAACCAAACACTGCAGACCAGGGGTCAGTTCTTACCAGGCAACACCATAGTGAAGGAAAAAGGGTTTTGCATGGATAAAAGGCAGGCCTGCTCAAACTCTTGGCAGAGTTCTCAGCTACAGCTCTAAATACACGTGATGCAACCCCTAAGCAAAGAGAAGGATGAGTATTTGGGAATATTATATGTTATATTATGTGCTCGTGCTTCCCAGGAGCCCCACTCTCAGAGCAGTCAACCGCAGTAAGAAAGCTCTTCCCGCTCAACACAGTGAGGGCTCAAAAACAACAAGCAGACCACATTTAATTCACACAACGAATTCTGCAGAGAGCTCATCTTAAAGAGAAGCAGAATCCTAAACAGAATATTCAATCTGCCCTTGAGCAGATCAGAACAGAAGAAAACCCAAGTTTACAACGTTCCCCATTCGTCCATGGGTGCAGTCACTGAGCGTTCTCACAAACTGTACCCGACGTGGTAGCACATGCTCACAGTGCCTGTGGTCTCTTTAAAGGAACCCAGCAATCTATCTCTTTGTAGAATGACACACCGATGCACATAGTTAAGAGTTTCATTCACCTCACACTTATTGAATAGAGAAATTAAACAAATAAAACCCTTAGAGTTTATGTTCATAAGCACTCTTCAGTGTGACAGACACCCTGAAGCGGAGTCACGGAGCACAGGTGACTGGCTATGCTCCTCAGGACCCTAAACGCACAGATTCAGTAAGCTACACCCAGAAACACAACACACAATCCCTGGTCACCAGGATGGCATGGTGACCAGCTGCTAGAGGAGGGAGGACCATGGCGGGCACCTTGCATGACAGTCAATCGTGATGAACAACAATAACTGCTTATCTTTAGTATACCTTGCACTGCTAGAAGCTGCTCCTCTGTGGTCCAACGGGCATTAATTTTCTGATTTGACTACAAAATTAAAAAGAAGTTTCCTAATGAGGATATGAAGACAGACATTTTTCCAACTTGCTTTTTAAAAACTTTTCACCAAATCATAGACATGAGACTAATATGCTGAGTCATGGGGGTTTCATTTTCAGGAGGATTAAACACTTCTTGAGTTACCTTTTATCCACACAGAAAGGTAATGAAAGAAAACTGCACCCACGTGCGAGACTGCACAGCACTGACATTTCCCAGTTACAGTGTTCCTACTTCATACCACTGATACTGGTTTTAGCCCAGTCTTAACATCTAAGAGATTGTTTTCTCTAGAGAGAGTCTGTGACTCTAATATTTCTTCACTCACCATGATTTCTCCTAAAATAGTTGTACAAATTAGACTAAAATGGAGGATAAACCCAAGTCCTAAAGCATGTCTTTAATTTCTGAAGCAGAAAATGAACCATTGATAAGACTTTTTTTTTTAAATCCCAGGACTTCCTAATGTTTCTTCCAAAATCACTGTTAAAAATTCTATAGTGTCAGCAATGTAACGAGATTTCAGTAGTTCAAACTAAGGATAAATAAATCAAGGGCTGTTCGGAGCAGAGGGAGAGGAGTGTAGAGCCAGTGTACTAGCTCACAGATGATCACAGGAGACACTGCCAGGGGAAAGTAAGTTGGCACGGTGCCTGGACATGCCAGGGAGGGGCAGGCAGTGTCCTGAGAAGGGACATCAACTCTCACCTTTGGGTAACACCAATGAAAAGAGGTTCACGCCTCCTTATGAGTATTCAGAAGGAAGAAGCCACCTCAAAGTTAGAAACAAAATTTTGAAAGGACAAAAGGAAAAAGCTTTAAAGATCTAGAGCAAGAAAAAACAAAATCAGAAATACACACGACTGGATTCCAGGAGACAAGAGGGAGGACTGGCAGCCAGAAGTGAGCAGAGAACAAGCATAGAGACACAGGCCACAGGGAGGCAGAGGAGAGGCTTGCGCAGTAAGAGTTCACCAGCTCAGCCTGGGATTGCAGGACTGTACTTCCGGCTACTTGGAAGACTGAGGCAGGAGGATCTCAATTTCCAGATCAATGCTCCAGAACAGCTTAGACAACTTAGTGGGATCCTATCTCAAAATGAAATATATAAAGAGGGCCGGGGACACAGATCAGAGCGCATGGGACTTTAAATTCCCAGTACCCTCTCCTCAGTGGAAAGGAATCAATAAAACAAACTGGGCACTCAAGCACGTTCACAGAAAGACAGCAGCTTGGAGGAAGGGCAGACGCTGAGCTGGAGACCAAAGGAGTTCACTGGATTCCTGGAGATCAATACTGGAACCATTTAAAATGGGTTCAAATATTTCAGAGTAAATAGTGAAAAAAAATAAAGGGCCTATTGTAACTTATCTGACCTAGAAAGCAGAAACATTATAAAGTGGTTCAATCTTTTCATGAAATAAAGTATTTATTACATTGTGTATGTGATGCATGTCTGTGCCATGCATATCCGTGGATGTGGGGAGGTCTGAGAAGAACTCTGGAGAGTTGGTTGTCTCCCCCACCCTTATGTGAGCTCCAGAGCTCACACTCAGGTCTCCAGGCTGGGTGGTGAGCTCCTTTACCAGATGAGCCCTCCTGAGGGCCTGCCTCATGCCGAAACCTCTGTGCTCCCTGGCATGGCTCTTCTGACCACAGAAGGTGTTGAGACTCACATGGTCATAACATGGGCTTTGCTCTTTGACGGCATCACGTGGTCATCACACAGGGTGTGTTCTTTGGAGGGTTCAAGGCTTTTCTCAAGCCCTTTAACTGTGCATTGCTCAGATCATTCTTCTCCAAGTGCTTGGCTGTCTTTGTTTCCAGCTGTTGCTTTGGCTGTCAACAACTCTGCAGATGACAGAAGCCATTCTCTTGCACAGACACCATCGAGCCTTTCTTCTGTCTAGAGTGTCATTTGGTATGTGCTGTATTTGCATTTTATTAACTACAGTAATGGACATGCACAGACAGTGCTCTGACGGTCTGGACAGACAGCACCTGGAGTTAGCAGAGAGAGCGAGCACATCCTTGTTGGCGAGCTTCTCCTTTTGTGTTTCCATCCTGGGACTCTCCTACACAAACAGCAACACTCACTTCACAAAACGCTCTGAGTATGAACTATAACTAAATATAGAGATAGAGCCTAAGTCAACAACAGCGGATTGGTGACTGTTAAATCTGTAAAGCTAAAGCTCAAGGGAAAAGTATCATGAAAAGAGAACAAAAATTAAACAGAAGTATGTACACTGTAAAAATGCATTCATCTAGACCTGAGAAGTGTCTGGAAGGCACAGAGGTGCAGAGAATCCTGAGCTCTGTGTGGGGAGAAGGGCCAAGTTCTCCCAGCAACTGCAGGATTTGAAGTAAAGCCAGATGAAGTCAATGAGAACAAGGTGGTAAGCTTGCATCAACCTAACAAGCAAGAGCTGGGGGTGGGGTGGGGTGGGGGGGTGAGAGCGTGCTCAGTGGGGCATGGCTTTAACCTGGACAAGACTCTCAGGCCTGGACAGCTGGCAGAAGGCAGTGCGGCCGAGAAGCCACAAGGTGAGAAACGCTCCTGTGGGAGTCGGCGAGAGGCGAAGCGAGGAGGAGCTTCATTTGTGATACACTAAAGAGAAGGTACTAGGACATTCAGGTAGAGCCCAGGTTCCGTGTGGACCAAGACACAATATTTATGTATCCAAACCAGTTTTGAAGGTTTGAAAAAAATTTTTTTTATAAAACAATGGAGTCATTCATACATTTCTTAAATGTGAAGTACTCAAATTAGACTTCATGCTTTTTTAAAAAAGTGGTATGTGTTTCCTCCTGAATGACTCCCGTGTCCCCACAAACCCAGAAGCTTTGGAACAGAGCACTAGCTTTTTAGCTGAACTCAGATATGTCTGTTGAATGGATTTGGACCAATGTTGCACTAAGAATGGGTCATATTTCAAAGGGATACACAGGAGTTGTTCAAAAGATAAAAAGTGTCTGAAGGAATGGGACTCAGTTTCCTGGGTGTGTTTGCCCCGGGTGTATACCCAGTAACGCAGTCAGGAGGAGCTGCAGCACTGCTGTGTGTGTGTGTGTGTGTGTGTGTGTGTGTGTGTCACTCCACGCTCACGCCTGCTGCCCCCCACTTCCTTAACTGGTTGAAGGTTCATTTTAATGTATCTTTGATGTAACTGTAACACAGTGAAGGGTTGAGGTTGATGTATCTCTGGGAGAAAAAGGACACATGGTTTCTGAATGTAAGAACTTAGACCACATCTGTGTACACCTGTGTGTGAAAACTACTGCCGAGCAAACAAAGGAGAGGAGGCACAGGAGAGGCAACCATCTCAAAACCACTTAGGGAGAGGCCAGGGGACTTGGAGTTTCAACTTGTGGGGTCTGGTCTTCAAGTAACAAGTTAAAAGCCTTTAAACTGTAGCTCTGGTGGGAAATTGAAGGAAGGAGATGCTGAAACTGGTTAGGATTACATATGTCTGACAAAATGGAGATGGGGAAGGAGGGGGAGACTGAAGAGAAATGGAGCAAGGTATTTTAAATATATAGGAGTCCTTTAACGTACTGATTTTAAGTTCTCGCAAACCCCAGAAACTTTAATATATAGAAAGGACAACTAGAATATGACTTGCAACCAGAAACTAAACTTTGTAGTTGTCAAATGGAATGGCCTTATTTTAAAAGTAACTGTACAAAATAAGACAGTAACAAAATAGCAGGCCTCAGCAAGCAGACTAAACACTGGAGGCTTGCTGGGTACCCTCGTGGCTAAATCAGTTTGTCTTCACTTGCTTCTCCATTCTGTCAGTGGGTAAGTTCATATAATTTCACAAGAGCTGGAAAAAGTTACCATGTTAAACTTTCTGCTCAAGGCCGGAAACTTGAATATCCATCTTAAAGGCTACAAGCAACCGCCCAGGATGAGGTCCCAGCTACACCCCTCTCCAGAGACTCTCTTCTCCCTTCCCAGCTCCATGGGTTTCGCTGCCTCCACCCATCTCCCAGTCATAAACCAAATGCCTCCTGCACCCAATACACATCTTCAAGGAGATACAGCTTTCAGATGGATTACCTCTTGTTCTTGGTCCTTTGGCTAACCTATCCTATTCGCTTCTTAATGGACGCCCCTCACGTGCCCAGCATCTTAGCAGCAAGGACGCTCGCCTGTTCCGACTCTGCCGATTTTCCTATCATGGCACCGTTTTGTCACCTGCTCTCTATACTGAGGAGAATGCAGAGCTTTCCTGTACCTAATGTGAAGCACACTTCTTCCTAGTTTCACAAAAGTCCTTACGTCCTGGCCCCTGCCTAACAGTCTCCTTAGCATCCTTGGTTACATTTCTCACACCGCGTCTAACACTGCCTTTCTAGGCAGACAAGATCCTTGAGAACTGATGTGTTTCATATTTCCACTGGATCTCAGTGTCAGCTCACCTGCTGGTTGGCTGCACCTTTCCACACTGGTTTATTTGAATGTACAGTCCCTCTCTCCATGGCTGTTACCCTCTTCTCCGCTCTGTGAACTAGGTGTCTGCACCAATCCCATTTATCCTCACCCTCTTTCCCGACAACCCAGCCAAAATGAGTAGAGCCCAGTTGCCTTCCTAGAACATCTGTTTCTAAGTCTACACTTCAATGAATCTATCATATAACACCTAGACTACAAGTGTTTTTAAGCAGGCGGGGAAAACAAAATCACCTTCTCTTTATGTGCTCTTCCCCGCCCCTCCCTCAATGCCTGAATACTGATTACACAGAACAGGTGACTAATAAATAGTTGTGGAAATGAATGCACCTTCTTCATCAAATGCTACTTAAAACCAAATGAATAGTCAAGCTTCTTGGTCATAATGAGCACTGCATTCAGTGATGTCATTACTCCAGAGGTCAGTATCTTGGACTAGGTGAAGTCTAACACACGAGTGAAGGATCACCCTTCCTTCACCGTCTTTCCTACGACATACATAATCAGTGTTTCAGAATATATTGCCCTGTCCTGAAAGCAATAGAGTATGATAAACAGAAACACACCATGGGGACTTTCTGGCGCTTTATGTACTTCAAGTCACATGAGATCATTAAATCACCCAAGTGACACCCAGACCCCGGTGAACCCATATTCAAGGCTAAGATATTGGTGATTTCATTCTGCTCATTATTCTTATATCAAAAGATATAATCAGCACTTGATAACTCCTATCCCAGTAGCTGGCTTAAAATGTGAGAATCTACCAACCAGTGCTATTCTATGACACTTTCTGAAGTCTACGGTAGCATGATGCATACTGACCAATCGGATATAAAATCCTGAGCTGCAGGATTTTACTATTTACTCCTTGGTGATCTTGACTAAGTCAATGACCTCCCTGAGCCCGGTCTCCTCCTGTGCACTAGCTGTACCTTCTTCAGTTGCCTGTCTATAGAGACCAGAGCTGGCACACAGTAAGACAAGCTGTTTACAGTACTGTCAGATCTTTATGCATGTTGATGAGTCAAACTGTCATGGAATACTATGAAAACTTTAAGGTTAGAATTAACTTTTCTTTGAAGATTTGGTACTTTTTCCTGTAAATTTATCTGGGCTTATTTTCTTGTGAGAGGAAAATGTTGATTATAAATTATTCAGCCTTTCCCCATCCCCTTGGAAATTTTAATAGAACAGCTCCTAGAAATTCTCTATTTCATTTAAATTTTCAAGCATGGTTTTGTTGTTGAATTTTATGTGTGTGGGTGTTTTGCCTGCATGTATGTCTGTGTACCATGCCTGATGCCTGTGGAGGCCAGAAGACGGCATCAGATCCTTTTGAACTTGAGTTATAGATGATGGTTAGCCACTATGTGGGTGCTAGAAATTGAATCTAGGTCTTCTGGAAGAACAGCCAGTCTTCTTAACTGCTGAGCTATTTATTTCTCCAGCCTCTAAAAGTTCAAACTTTTAGCATAAAAATTCTTCCTAGTAGTCCCATAGCTTGTTTTTAATAACACATTTATTGATTTATTTATTGTGGGGACACGCATAAGCCATGGTGCACATGCAGAAGTCAGGGGACAATTTCCAACAACCAGTTGTCTGTCCATCACAGGGGTTGTGGGATCAAGCTGAGGCTGTCAGCACTGACAACAGCACACGTCCTTACTCCTCACGTGCTGAGCCATCCCAGTATAGCATTCCTTCCAACTCACCCACCAAGTTCTCTTTTGAGACAGGATCTCTCTGCAGCCCTGGCTGTCCCTCTGGCCTCTGTGTCCCAAGCACTGATATTAAAGGGGTGTCCCTGTGCCTATATCCTGTCATGCTCTTAATACTTACTGCATTCATAGAATTTTTAAATTATGAAGTTGTTAGTATTTGAAAAATTTGCTTTATATATAGTCAATATATGATTAAATATAAAATTTAAATGATCAGTTCACATTTTAAAGCTTCCTTTTGC
This sequence comes from Tokudaia tokunoshimensis, assembly GCA_036184795.1. NCBI lineage: Eukaryota > Metazoa > Chordata > Mammalia > Rodentia > Muridae > Tokudaia > Tokudaia tokunoshimensis. The sequence continues at coordinate 3,311,456 of BTHU01000013.1, read as the reverse complement.
AATAATATAGGAAAATAAAATGTTTGCTACTACAACTCCCTTAACTCAATGTCACTAGAATGTATTCAGTTTATTTATGGAATCTATGCATTTTCCACTGCTTCCCATGACCTAACCTTGATGTGGGGAGCACGGTTTCTGCATCCCTGATGTGGGGAGCACTGTTTCTGCAGCCTTGATGTGGGGAGTACTGTTTCTGCAGCCCTGCTGTGGGAAGCACTGTTTCTGCGGCCCTGATGTGGGGAGCACTGCTTCAGCAACCCTGCTGTGGGGAGCACTGTTTGTGCAGTTCTGATGTGGGGAGCACTGTTTCTGCGGCCCTGATGTGGGGAGCACTGTTTCTGCAGCCCTGATGTGGGGAGCACTGTTTCTGCATCCCTGCTGTGGGGAGCACTGTTTCTGCAGTTCTGATGTGGGGAGCACTACTTCTGCAGCCCTGCTGTGGGGAGCACTGCTTCTGCAGCCCTGCTGTGGGGAGCACTGTTTCTGCGGCCCTGATGTGGGGAGCACTGCTTCTGCGGCCCTGCTGTGGGAAGCACTGCTTCCGTGGCCCTGCTGTGGGGAGCACTTCTTCTGCGGCCCTGCTGTGGGGAGCACTGTTTCTGCGCACTACTCTGCTGCTTCCCCACCTCCCTCATCTCATCTGTAGTTATTAAGTCAGATACAGGAAACACAGAGAGGACCCACAGGAGCACATGCAAATATTTGATCACTATATTCAGAGAAAGGCAAATCCAGAATATGAATTGTAACTTGGGAGTCTTTAGAAAAAAAATCAAAGATTTTATAGCAGAAGCTTTTTGTAAAAAGACTTGATTGGATTTTAGGGGCATCTAAATTTTTCTATAATTAATGTGAACCCAGAAACAAAACCCAAATAAGGTTTTGGTAATAAGATGGGTAATATATACCTTTATATATAAGATTTCATATTTTCAGGTAGAATGTAAGAAAATACAGTAAAATTTTCATTGAAGTTTGAGCCAAAACCAAGTGTCTTAAAATAAGATTTTGTTTAAGAAAAACCCCTGGTGATTTATTCTGTAGTGCTACCAATTCACACAGGTAGAAAAGAGCTGTGAACGAATACTGCTCATGCCCAGATGTGCACCAACCTTCCCAGGGACTATGCACTGTGCATTCTCTTACTATTGAGGATAGGGGAGATGAATTAATTTAAATATGGAAACATAGTCAAGACTCAAAAGATCGATTATGTAGATGAAAAAACCTAGGGATGATCAATTGTCCACACTGTGAGACCTAAAAGGACCATCGTAGACCCCGAGACTGGGCAACCCCAAAGCACAGGCACCCAATCACATGCATCCCAGATCATACCTCAGGCGGTTTGAACTCTTCAATTCCACCTTCCATTTTCTGCTTAAGTGCACTGTTTACTTGCTTAGCATTCTGAACCTTCACAAAACGACAAAACGTGAGTCAGATCATGCACTCAATAAAGCCTTATGAGTGCTACGTAAGTCAACAGGGCGTGTCTCAACACCATCTTAGGTTTTAGTTCAGGAGAACACACACAATTGTCATACGTAAAATGTGCCATCTACCTGTCATTTGATTAGCACATACTTTGACAGATTGACAGGACTCTGAGTAAGAGAATAACACAGATCATTTTCTCTTGTGGGGTAGTGGTGGTACTGAGCGCTGAGCGCTGAGCTGGGCTTCACTCCTGGTAGGAAAGCACTTTACCACCGAGCTACACCTCATCCTAAGTCAGACTTTAAACATCACTTAATACTGCCTTTTATAACCAAAGGCAATAAACAAAGATTAAACTCTATTGCCATTTCTCATCACCATAATGTTCTGACCAAATGGCAAATGTTCCTATAATAATAATGGTGATCATAACTAATATTTGCTAGGTATCAAACATCATTCTTTTACATTAAAAAAATCATTCAATTCTTACAACCATTCTGTGGGGTAAATATAACTAGTTCTGTATAACACAACATATATACTCTTAAAAGTTATTTTATTATGTAAAATCTTCAGTTAACAAGAAACTACACCTTCTGGGGAACAGGTACTGAGCAGCACAGTCAACACCCTCAATGGCAAACATGAAAAGACAGGGATCTAACCACGGTGGGAGCACAATTTTATATATGCTAAAGAAATGTAGAAATGCCAATCATGATGGCACTTGACCTTATAAAGATATTCAGGCTAGTGTGAAGCCAGGTGTCAGCTGAGTTCCCGTGTGTGGTAGAAGGAGGGCTACTTGAAATTCTACCCAAGGTTTACATCAGATGTGCGTGGTCTCCAACACACAGCGAACTGATATGGCTGCTACACAATAGAGGCGAATGAAGTATTCGGTCAACTAGATGTAGTTCTTCACTGACAAAAATCATACATTTCCCCAAAACAAAAACCACATTCTGTTGGGCAGTGGTGGCGCACGCCTTTAATCCCAGCACTTGGGAGAAAGAGGCAGGTGGATTTCTGAGTTCGAGGCCAGCCTGGTCTATAGAGTTCCAGGACAGCCAGGGCTACACAGAGAAACCCTGTCTCAGAAAAAAAAAAAAAAAAAAACAAAAAAAAAACAAAAAAACCCAAACAAAACCACGCTCCACTGAACTGTTTCCATCAGAAGCAGTGGAATGTGCATGTTTTCAAACAGGAGGCGAACTGGCCTGACTCTGCTTCCACTGGAACCATCCATACAAGCTAAAGATTCAAGGCACACAGAGGTTAAGCAATCTTTCAAGGTTATACATGTAAAAAATACAATTTAAACATAAACCAAGTTTCAAACTATGAGCTATGAGCAAGTTAGTGTCCATGTAGAGTATATATGAGAAGAACTGTCTGCTTGCTAACCCCTTCCTTGTGATTGTTTTTTCCCCCAGTATGGACAGCCAAATATTATTAGGTTATTCATCATGTTTTCCCAACCAGAGAATCTAGAATAAACCAAGGGCTGGTTTAGAGCGCATCAGTTGGCCATGTCAGAAACGCGCAGGAAAGGAAGAGCATGCAAGAGAATAAAGGTGCTTGTGCTGGGCGTTGCTGCTGGGCGTTGGGCGGGTGGTAGGTAGCAGGGAAAGGTCCAGATTCAGAGCACTCAGCAGCCAGAGAGTGTAGGAGAGGCAGAAGGAACTCGAGGCAGGAGAGCATTTAGGGAAAAGGAGGGACGTGGGACGAGGGCAAAGAACATAAGAGTCATGCAGTAGGCCAAAGAGCCTCAGTTCCGCCTGGCGATGGAAGGAAACGAGATTGTTAATGGAGAGAATGTGATCACAGCCGCCTCTTAGAAAAGCACTTCTAATAAGCAGCAAGAAGACAGAATGATATGAGAGCATAGATCAATGCAATTCAGGTCAGAAATGTAGCAATAAAAACCTCTCCTTAAGAGGAATAATGGAGTCGGGCAGTGGTGGTGCACGCCTTTAATCTCAGCACTTGGGAGGCAGAGGCAGGCAGATTTCTGAGTTCGAGGCCAGCTTGGTCTACAGAGTGAGTTCCAGGACAGTCAGGGCTGTGTAGAATACCAGTGTCCAAAACCAAAACAACCAACCAAGCAAAAAAAAAAAAAAAAAAAAAAAACAAAAACAAAAACAAAAAAAACAAAAGAGTAACTGCAGAGACTCCCTGGGGACTCACAGTTTGTCCAACCACCACACATACACTGCAGAGACTCCCTGGGGACTCACAGTTTGTCCAACCACCACACATACACTGCAGACACTCACTGGGGACTCACAGTTTGTCCAGCCACCACACATACACTGCAGACACTCACTGGGGACTCACAGTTTGTCCAGCCACCACACATACACTGCAGACACTCACTGGGGACTCACAGTTTGTCCAGCCACCACACATACACTGCAGAGACTCACTGGGGACTCACAGTTTGCCCAGCCACCACACATACACTGCAGAGACTCCCTGGGGACTCACAGTTTGTCCAGCCACCACACATACACTGCAGACACTCACTGGGGACTCACAGTTTGTCCAGCCACCACACATACACTGCAGACACTCACTGGGGACTCACAGTTTGTCCAGCCACCACACATACACTGCAGAGACTCACTGGGGACTCACAGTTTGCCCAGCCACCACACATACACTGCAGAGACTCCCTGGGGACTCACAGTTTGTCCAACCACCACACATACACTGCAGACACTCACTGGGGACTCACAGTTTGTCCAACCACCACACATACACTGCAGAGACTCACTGGGGACTCACAGTTTGTCCAACCACCACACATACACTGCAGAGACTCACTGGGGACTCACAGTTTGTCCAACCACCACACATACACTGCAGAGACTCACTGGGGACTCACAGTTTGTCCAACCACCACACATACACTGCAGACACTCACTGGGGACTCACAGTTTGTCCAACCACCACACATACACTGCAGAGACTCACTGGGGACTCACAGTTTGTCCAACCACCACACATACACTGCAGAGACTCACTGGGGACTCACAGTTTGTCCAACCACCACACATACACTGCAGACACTCACTGGGGACTCACAGTTTGTCCAACCACCACACATACACTGCAGACACTCACTGGGGACTCACAGTTTGTCCAACCACCACACATACACTGCAGAGACTCACTGGGGACTCACAGTTTGTCCAACCACCACACATACACTGCAGACACTCACTGGGGACTCACAGTTTGTCCAACCACCACACATACACTGCAGACACTCACTGGGGACTCACAGTTTGTCCAACCACCACACATACACTGCAGAGACTCACTGGGGACTCACAGTTTGTCCAACCACCACACATACACTGCAGACACTCACTGGGGACTCACAGTTTGTCCAGCCACCACACATACACTGCAGAGACTCACTGGGGACTCACAGTTTGTCCAGCCACCACACATACACTGCAGAGACTCCCTGGGGACTCACAGTTTGTCCAGCCACCACACATACACTGCAGAGACTCACTGGGGACTCACAGTTTGTCCAGCCACCACACATACACTGCAGAGACTCCCTGGGGACTCACAGTTTGCCCAACCACCACACATACACTGCAGAGACTCACTGGGGACTCACAGTTTGCCCAACCACCACACATACACTGCAGAGACTCACTGGGGACTCACAGTTTGCCCAACCACCACACATACACTGCAGAGACTCACTGGGGACTCACAGTTTGCCCAACCACCACACATACACTGCAGAGACTCACTGGGGACTCACAGTTTGCCCAACCACCACACATACACTGCAGAGACTCACTGGGGACTCACAGTTTGCCCAACCACCACACATACACTGCAGACAGCTTTCAACACTTGAAGAACAGCGTGGTTATTACTCCTTATTCCACAGGAAAGTCGAAGGCTACAGAGCTATACAATTTGTTTAGAATCATTGCTGATGGATAACAATGCTGGGATTTGTATCTACAGGCAGAGGAATTTCATAAGCTACATGAGAGGCTTTAAGGAGTAACACCGGGCTAGAGATGTAGCTCAGGAGCAGAGTGCCACATCTGATGCCATGAGGTCAAGTCTGCACCCCGAAACAAACACCCCGTCTCCCCAGAATGTAACTTGTAGAACAGAGCATCTGCAAACTACAGTTTAACCTAAACAAGCGCAGATGAACAAATGGACAAAATCATACAAGGCACGACTTTTGTGAAATACCTGACGCTTGAGAGAGATGAGCTCCATGTCCAGTTGCCTCAGGATGGTGTTGGCTGCGTTGGGGCTGCAGGAGACAGCCACCACATCCTCCTGGGTTAGGTACATGCCCTTAGGAGGGCGGCACTTGGCGCGCTGAGAGTGGTGGCGGTGCTGCAGACTCTGGTACTCTCTCCTCCCCAGGCCGATCTTGCTAGTTTGCACCGGCTGTTCAGAGTTACCCTGAGAGAACAAGGCAGAGGAGCAAGGTCTTGGTTTTCACAAAGGTAGACAGAGTAAACAATCTGTTACAGACAGAAAACCTTCTGCACTGCAAAATACTCCTAACCAGGTTCATTACATGCAAGTCCAAAGAAGACACATACAGCAGGGGTGTGGTGGCACCGCGACAAAATGTATTTCTGATTAATTCAATAAAATGTTTAGTTTCTATGTCCTGAGGACGAAGAATGCTGGAAAAATAAGTTACACTGTAAAATTTTCCCATTTGCTTATGTAATGAAAACCAGAGCAGCAACCTTGCTCCAAATTACAAATTTTATATATAAAGGTAGGTCTGCAAAAAGAACAACAAAGAAGACAATTTAGAAATTACATGTGGCATGTTAGGCAGCTAGTAAAAAGAGGAAGGTCTTATTTCACTTGGAGTTTCAGAAACCGTATGTCCCCAGGTCACACAAGATGACCTTGACTTGGAAGGTATGGATACTGTCAAATGTGTGTATGTGGCTTACATATAACGCAACTCAAAATGCAAGTATCGGGCATCAGTGACGCCTCAGAAGACTTAGGAAAGCTATTCTGAAAATGATGACAATCAGTTAGCGAGCACTGTGAGCACTTACTAAGCCAATAGGGGACATCAGCGTCACCCGCCTGACACACACCTTACTAATACATTTGAACTGGGTTCTTTAGGAAGTGGATCCCCAAAACTGAGTAGTCAAGTGTAATTTACCTTACTGCTCAAAATTCAAAGTGATTAAGGCAAATGTGATGTCCAGAGAGACGTCTCTTAAAATCTTAGGACTGAAGGTTTTTCAAGCTTGTAGTGAAGTGGGGTCATCCCTCAGTAGCCTGGAAGCATGAGGAAGAATCCAGAAGGAAGAGCAGCTGTGTGTGGCCGGCACAGGCCCTGAGGCCCAGGCCTCAGGGTGGGCCATGGGGCAGGAGAGTCCAGGGCAGAGTGCTGGAAGGGATACACATCACTGTGTAAAGTAGGAAACTTGCCCCGCTCACTTCACCACAGAAGTGTTAGAAGTAGTCATGCCTGTGACAATCTTGGCTGAAGAAAAGAATCCTTGAAAAGTCTCCCCTGAGAACTGCCTTGGATGGTTTAGCCCCTGAACTTTTATCTTTGTAGCTTGAATGGTCCCCTTTTGTGGCTTCGGATGGTAGGGCCTACACACTTAGCAGAAGCAAGTACAGATGCTGTTTGGAAGAGCATATTCTGATCTCAGAGGTCTCATAGATGTGTACGAACTTCTAAAGGATATTCCTCAGGAAAAAAAGGGAAGTCTATATATAAAGGAAGGGCTGTGTCAAGAAAGAACGGTGACTGAAATAATCAGTAAATATATTCACAAATTAAAAAAAGAAAACAATGAATTTAAGTTTGAATAAGTTAAAAAACCAGAACCAAAACAAGATGTGACTAAAATTGTGGGTAAAAACACAAATCACAAATCAGCAGGGTTTGGAGTCAAAGCATCTAGTGGGGAAGTCACCGAGAGTGCCGGCATTGGAGTATACCCTAAATATAGAAGATAGAATCTCCTGAGTACAAAAGAATAGAAATACAGGAACAGCTAGCTCAAAATAGTGGGCAGTCAAATAATGCAATATATACTTCTCCGAAATAGACCACAAAGGGAAAAACCCTTAGAAAAGGCAAAGAGACAGCAAAGGTGAGTAAAATCTGGGGGATAGGCTCAGTGAGGGCAGTTGCTGTGCAGCATGGGGACCTGAGCTGTGAACCCCAGGCCCCACAAGACGCCTGGCACAGAAGCACATACTCCTGGAACTGAGGGTGCAGAGAGACAGGAATTCCCACAGCTCATTGACTGGCTAGTCTAGTCAGAACAGCAAGCTCAGTGGCAGACGCTGTCTAAAATGAATGAATGAATGAATAAATAAATAAATAAATGGAAGAAAAACAGAAAAAGTGATAGAAACTAACAGAGGAAGAACCAGACACTGACCCCTGACCTCCACACGGTGCACCAGACACAGGCAGGCAGGCAGGCATATCTGATTAAGCACTCTGGTTCTATGAGGGCTATAGTAAGAATATCAGAAGAGTGAAAAGTTAAAGAAACAGGAAGAACGTAATTCCGAAAGTGAGTTGTGGGGTTGAAGACAAGGCTCAGTGGCTGGCAGCATGGCCTGCTCTCGCAGAGGGCCTGAGTTCCGTCCCCAGGACCCACACTGTAACTCCAGCTTCAGGAGATCCCATGCCTTTTTGGCCTCCACAGGCACCTGCATTCATAATACACATAGCCACATGTATACATAGGTAAAGCAGATGAAGAAATCAAGGCATATGGATGTTGCTGGCATTGGGAAAATATTAAAATCTAAAAATTAGTAAAGTTAGAAAACGCTAAGTTAGCCGGGCGGTGGTGGCGCACGCCTTTAATCCTAGCACTTGGGAGGCAGAGGCAGGCGGATTTCTGAGTTCGAGGCCAGCCTGGTCTACAGAGCGAGTTCCAGGACAGCCAGGGCTATACAGAGAAACCCTGTCTCGAAAAACCAAAAAAAAAAAAAAAAAAAAAAAAAAGAAAACGCTAAGTTGAAGTAACATAGGATTTTAAAATGTCATCAAAAGATGGTAAGGACCAGAAGGGACAGTTTTCTGAGCAGTGACAGTTGCTGGGGAAATCACACACTTTACAACCTAGGTTAGAACAGAGCCCGGCCAGCCGCCTCCAGTCCAGTGCTGTTCTTACTGCTGCAGGCTGCCTCATCTTACCCGCCTTTGCCTGACGGCGCTGGAAGGAATCTGGAATTCTTTATCTTATTAAACAGTGTGTGGACCAGTTTAGCCTTCTCCTCACGACTGTAAGCTGTCCTGTGGCCGGCGTGCTGAGGCAGCTGAACACTGTGCTCTGGGGGTTCTTCACCTCGCACTGGCCAGCCTCAGCCCAGTGTCCACTGCTCTCCACACACGCTATTCTTTCTACTTTGCTATAACACGGGGAAGACATTTCCGGGAAAAATTGGACAACAAAACCAGAAACCCTAAAATTTTACCATATCAAGGTGAGTTTAGCCATCTTTAATGGATTAAAGACTAATATTGTGGCAAATCTGCCTTATCTGTGACTAGAGGATATAACCCAATACTATGATTTAATGGCTGGTAGAGTTTCTAAATATCACAGTGGTTTTCAAACTTCAAATCCCCATTGAAATCTACTTCCTAAACCACCAGTATACAAAAAAGTCTTTCCCCTAGATATTTGAGTGGTTTGTATGTGTGTTTGTGTGTATGCATTGGGTGCAGGTGTCCGCTGAGGCCCAGGTGTCAGACCTCCTGAAGCTGGATTGTAGGCAGTTACTTATAGACTAACCAAACTCCAACCTCTGACAGAGCACTGAATCCTCTTAACCACCACACCATCTCTCCAAGCCCCTGTGAGACAGGGTCTCATTGTGTAGAGGCCTGGTTCTAGGCCTCGATAGCCCCTAACGTAAAATGTTAAGTCAGTCCCCAGGGGCGGCGATGTAACAAGCACACAGGCGCTTCAGGATTGTTACCTCTCTTTTGGCTTCTTTCTTTGGGTCATAGTCGCTGTCGTTCCCATCCATGGGGTGAGCTTCTTCCACGTCATCATCACTGAAAGAGACAAGATCAGCGCGTCTTCTTGTAACTCTAACACATATTCCTAAGAGCTGTCGCTAGGCAGGACAGTTGTAATGGAGATCTCTAAAGTTCTAGGAAACATCAGTCCTCTGGGGCTTATGGAATCATTTAATAAAGATTTCTGGCTAAAAAGTAAGAGATTTCATAAGGGAAAAACCTTAGAAGTTCCCCATGGGAGAGGGCACTCGCTATCTGCTGCAATGCTGGTGACTTCAGTTCCGTGCTCCGTGCAAAGACAGACAAAGCACATTCTGGGAGTGGGTGGGGACTTTGACTGCTCAGGAATATTACCTCAGGAAATGCAGGAAGGCCATGTTGCACAGAATATATGTTTAATATATCTGAGTATGGAGGACCGGGGATGGACCAGGCCTCTAGGGGCTGGTGCTAGAGCATGGAGTCATGTCCCAGTTTGTCTTTAAGTCACACTGAACAAACTATGCTGAGAAAAAGAAAGCCTCAGCTCAGGGCGCACGGCTCCTACAGTCAGAGCTTCGGACCACCCTGCGTTCTCCACAGCAGACACAGGGCTGCCGTAGTTTTCTGTCTTATGAAAACTATACAGTCCCGAGGAAAGTTCCCGACAGTGCAACAGAGGCCAAACGTATGACCTACCTGTCACCCTGATTGTGTCTATTGGCTAGTTTACGAGCCTGGCGATCCATCAAACTTGTCCTTGAGCGAGTTTTTTTCCAAGAATAGTAATACTTTACAAGACTTGCAATTGTCTTATCTGGAAGCTTTAAAAAAAAAAATCCTGTTAGTGTTGGAAAATTTAGTTCATCAACTCTGATCACCAAGTGACTAACACTATATTCTTTGATAATCAAGGCATAAATGATAGCCATGTCGTGGTACCTTTACTAACAACTAAAACAGCCCTGGACACACAAACATATGAGCAACACGGCATGGGCTCAGTAGGTTGTATGTAGATGTGCGTATGCATGTGTGTGTGTGCATGTGTAAACACATATATGTAACAACAATAATTAAAGTGGTTATAAACTTGAAAAGGAGGTGGGGAACATGGGAGGAGCTGTGGGGGAGGGGAGCAATAACATAGATATAGTTAGTACTCATGTATTCTCTCAAAAACTTAAATTAAAAAAGGACTTTCATATAGAAAATGGAAGAAAGTCCTAAAATAAGAAATCAAAATATTACAAAATCCCAAAAATAAAGTTAAATTATTATTCTCCCTTTAAAAAACCGTCAAATTAATTTATTAACTATTACTTACACATTTGACACCAGATAAACAATTCATTAATGAAATAGCACACATATGTAATACGTGGACAACTGTAGAAAATATTGTATGCAAATACACCTGTTTCAAATACTTTTAACATTAAAATTAAGAAAAGCATTTTATATTTAGTGAGTAGTTAAATTCAGTAGTATCATAATTATAATGATAATTCACATAAGACTGAAATCGCCATACCATTTGCTGAATCCTGTGAAAGCTCTTCCCATGAAAGCTAAAGGCTTGTTCAAACAGGACTTTGTCTTCCACTGTCCACTCATCCGGAAAGGGTGTGAAATTAGGGAGGTCCGCAAGGGACTTCTCAATGTTGTGTTTGTGCCAGAACAACATGCCAAGTGCCTTTGAAGAGAGACCACCGCCTTTGGTTTTAATGGACTTACTTCCACCACACTTAGAGTTAAACACAAATCAAACTTAAAACTTAAACCTAAAACTTTAACCTATGATTCCAACTTACTAGAAACTCAGTGGGGAACCTTTAACAGGGTAACAACCTGTTTATTTATTTTAAATCAGGGCTTCAGAATAAGTACTTGTATACATCACATTTGTGGCAGAAGTAAGAGAAAGTGACATGGAGTGAGCAGGTTTGTAGGCTCACAACAAGATTCCACTTGAGTTTCATCAATGAGTCAATGTGTAGGGAAACGGCATGAAAGCTCTCAAGTGACTGCAATAACTAATGAAGTCATCAGCTACAATACAAGAACGAGAAATACTCAGTTGGACTTAGCAGAGAAATATTAAGCTTTGACCTTTTAGAATAATTTAGAATAAATATTTAACCTATAACATAATTCTAAGACTTAAGGGCACTTTCACTGCAATTGTCTCAATTTAATTATCACATATTCAATAAAACATTTGTATATTTACTTTGCTATTACATACATATAATTATTGGAAGTCATCTAAACAACTTTGATTTCTATCAAGTCATTTCAAATAATAGGTATTAACTATTATTTAATGAATAAACCTTCCTTCTGTAAACAAAGACAGTGGTGAGCTTAAAAATAAATTCTGTACATAAACATGCAAATAAGCCAACATAAACTCATATTTTAAAAGATTAACGTTCTCAAAGATTAACAAGGGAAGCATGCCAGGTGTTGTGGTACGTGCCTTTAATCCTAGCACTTGGAAGACAGAGGCAGGAGGATCTCTGTAAGTTTGAGGCCAGCCTGGTCTGCATAATGAGCCCTAGGACAGGCAAGAATGCATTGGAGAGACCCTGCCTCAAACAAACCAACCAAAACAACGGAAGACAAACACACAGGACGGGCTTTAGACATGGCTGTAATCCCAGCACTAGCAACTAAAAGATGCCCTAAACAATTGTTTAGCTCTATAATCAGCATGCCAATTTCAAAAAGTTTACTTTTAGTTTACTCTGTGAAGCGGGTTCCCAGTGACTTATTTACACAAGTTTGATCTTCCTTCTCTACAAACAAGCTCACTGGTTCTACTGTCATTCTGACCCAGGGTGAGATAATCAGCCTTAAGAATCTCTGCTTTAAAGCAGGAAGTAGTACCACATACCCACAGTCCCAGCTACCGGGATGGCTAAGGCAGAGGGATGGCGCCTTGGGCAATATCAGGAGATCTGGTCTCTCTCTCTCATTTTTTTTTTTTGGTGGGTGTGTGGGTGTGTGAAAGAAGATAGATTGACACCAATCTCTGTCTTTCACATAGGTACACGCTACAGTACATACAGACACAGACAGACAGACAGACAGACACACACACATTTTTCTACATACCTGTTCAACATTGTAGCCATGTTTCTCTTTTGCAATGGCAATATATTCATCCACTGTAATGGAACAATGCTATGTCATTACTTTCAGACACTTCAGATTTCTCAAATCTAGGCTTTCTTTCTTTTTTTTAATATGGTAAAATAGTTTACTATTCTGAGTAAAAACAATAGTCAAAGCTCTGATCCATAAGTTGTTACTACAGGAGACTTATAAACAGAATCTGTGGCTCTTCACCCAGTTTAAAATCTCATTTAATCTGATAACCCTATGACCATATATGAGAATAATTATTGGTAAATTAAGTAACATCACTATAGTTATTTTTGTATGTTCACCATCACCCATGTGGAGGTAGACACTGAAACCTAATTACACTGTAAAATCCTGAGCTAATCCTTGCCTATTGATTATGGTCTTTACTTGAGATACTTGGTTGGTAGCAAGCCCTTCTCACAGTTTATAAATTCTGCAGGCTTCATGGAGGAACGTGCATCGATGTGCGACTTGGGCTCGTCTGCGTGCTTTACGAACTTAGGCATTAGGCATCCTGTCCCCACTTATGGCCTACATGGAACTAAACCATCAGGCATGCAGATAAGCACCTTTAACAATGATGCGCCTGCTGGCTGTTTCTAGGCTCATTACCAAGTAGTCTGTTACCGTCACGATTCACTTTTATGTGCTGTCCATAGTCACATCTGTACATGTAGTCATTTCTTTAAACATATCTCTGAGAAGTAGAAATCTCAAGAACTCTGACCCTGGAATGGCTACTATCCACATGGACTTGCTTTTCTGTTCATTACTCATACTTTTAGCTTTGGTGGAGTAATTTGAACTTTTGTTCCTTAGTTTCCTGCTCTAAATTCATGATAAAACAATACTGTCTCTCATGGTTAAATGAGTTAACACACATAAAATGCTCAGGAGTACAGAAAATCCAAGTATTATGTTTACTTAGAATCCACTTACATATACTATAGACCTAGAAAGATGCTGGTTAAATATAATGAACATATATTACAGACCTTTAGATAGCAAGTTAAGAAATCCCAATTGAACAGAAGTGGTCTCAGCTCTAAGACACTCTAACGCAACATAACCAGGGTTCATCACTGCCTCAGACCTGCTTTGGACAGCCCACGGACACCACCCTAATGGGAATATTACCTTTCTGCATTATGTTTTTCATTTTGTTAAAAACGCACCATTGTATTAAACATCAGAATTCCACGATGCTCTGACGCTCGTTTTATGATTGAAAAACCTCTGTATATAATAATGAGCAAACCTGGGAAAGCCAAAACTTTCAGGTTCTGGGTACATATTTCTTATCGAATGCCTCAGGGGCATAGGATCTCTAGCTTGGCAGCGAGAGGGTGAAGCTTCACCTAGTGCACTAAAGCTCTTAAGTTAGGAAGATTACTAGGTATGCAGACACATATTGCTTTCTAGTTTTAAGCTCTTAATTGCATCGATTGGCATGATTAGATTCTATGCACAGGATAGATAGGACATGGCTATTTTTTCTCAAGACTAAATAAATCATAACGAGACATAAGTTCATAAGATCCTAGGAAATACTGTTAAAGAAAACCGTATTTTATGTTTGCTAGAATGACTGTTCAGTGTAGCTGCTGTTGTTATTAATAAATTTGATCGCTGAATGGAGGGGTGGGGGTCTTAGTGTTGTTACCTGTATGTTTCCTATATCTGATGTGCCGCAAAGGATTCAGGTCCGCTACATCACACTGAAGTCTAAAGCCACACCATGATTCAAGAAGTGCATGGTCAAGGATCCAGAAGGTCTCCGTCCAGAAATGGAGAGCACCAGATGGCCTGATGGCTGCTGAAGTCAGCTCTCTCACCTCTCCTCTTTAAAATGGGAATGAGAGTGGGCTCTCTGGAGTCTGGCGGCATTTCTCTTACTGCTCCATAGACTGAGGAAAAGCCTGTGCAGATGTCTACATAGTAATTCCCTCCCCTGCTTGAGGATTTAAGCACCAAAGCCATCAGATCCTAGGTTTTTGCATTCTTCATGGGCCTGACACAAACTGAAATGATCAATTTCACTATCTTTCAAAAGGAAAAACATTCTAATACAGTGAAGGTTTCCATTAAAAAAAAAAAAGAAAACAAAGGTAATTCAGTTCTTAAGCAAACCTAAAAGACTAAAAGACAAATGTAAATTACATTTTGAACAGGCTGATTTCTTACTGATGTTAACATTAGATCTCAGAAAAAAAACTTACATTTGGCATCTGGGATACTGTGATAAGGAGACCACACAAGCATGCCTCCATTGTCTTTATCTGTGTACTTGGTAGCACCTGAGGAAAAATTAATTATTTTGAATAGAATAGCCTTTTACTTATATTCCAACTAAACTACAGCAGAATTTTGTTTTAGTATAATACCTGCAAAGAACACACAGGAAAACATTTTATGGAAGACTTATGTAAAATGAGGGAAGCATTGTAGCAAACGCTCTGCTACTCCTGGAAAAAATTCCTGAAGCACACGCTCCTGTTACCTGACAGGTGATAATCTCATCTGACCTCTGACCTCATGTGTGCTTAGGGACCATCATTCAAACGGACCCTACAGAACACTTACACAGTGTTGGGTACTGGGCCAC
The DNA here is from genome assembly GCA_036184795.1 of Tokudaia tokunoshimensis. NCBI lineage: Eukaryota > Metazoa > Chordata > Mammalia > Rodentia > Muridae > Tokudaia > Tokudaia tokunoshimensis. Next base: position 3,296,232 of record BTHU01000013.1, on the reverse strand, counting down.
AACTGCTAGCATCTCCCTTCATGACTTGTGTTTTATCTTATTTCTAAGTCTGCCAGCTTTCCTTCCAAAGGCATAAAAGTTAACACAGTTTCTTGTCCATATGATCTGGTTAAATCTCGAAGAACACTAGACTTTCCTGTGTATTTCTCTTGTTATAAACTATAAAGCCCATAACATCAAGCTTCACTAATACAAGCTGAAATGGCCTGGATGGAGGAAGGCTGATACAGCGAGGCCAGGATGACTACACGCCTGCAGACACATTATTACACAGTAGACTTTTCTGGCTTCCATCCAATCCTTAGTTACAAGTTAGTTAAAACTAGCAACATATTAAGCATTGCTGCCATGTTTTAAAACAGATGATTTTCATGAGGTAGATGTTATTTACCACTAACAGAATTTCAAATTAGTCACATAAAATATTAGTAGAATTGTGAGGTTAAATTGTGATTATTATAAGGTATTTGGAGTGGAGAACATTCCTTACTACAATTTCCACACAGAGAAGTTACTTATGAGTCAATAATTTAAGATTATTCATACTTAACTTTTGGAGAAGCATCAAATATTATTATTAAATGTTTAGTAAGTATTTTTAGTTGGAAGAATCATACTAATTCCACTTCAGTATCAACAGGGTATGTGACATACTTGGGAGCAGAGGGAGTGGAGAAAGAGCTAAAGTTTGAAGCAGGCTTGTGCAGTAAGTTTTTAGTGAAAAATCTTTCAACCAAGCAAGTAAGCAAACAAAATCCCAAACAAACGAAACAACAAAACATTTTCAATATTAAGACATTTAATTTTTAGTCATGGGCCTGTCAGGTAAAAACAAAACAAAACAAAACACTTTATAAATGCAAAAGTCAAGTTATTCAATGGAAGTGAAATGAATTCTATCTAAGCTGGTCAGAAGCCTTTACCTTAGAAAAACAAATGTTTCAAGTCAGTATCTTAACTTCAATTATTTATCAAGGAACAGATTCTTTTTACTCAATGAATTGTGACAGTAAGATTATTAAAATCTTTCTTAATATAGCATGACACAGCAAATAAAAGCTTCATTAAGTCTTACGATTTAATAGTATCCCATGTCAAAGAAATGTACTTTATTGCTCCCTATTCCTTAAAAACATTTTTTTCTTGTTAGTATATGTTGTGTACATGTGTGAATCCCAGGGATAGAACCCATGCTTAGTGGCAACCTCCTGTCTCCACTGAGCCATCCTGTCAGCCCATGGACCTCATTCTTGAATCACAGGAAGTCTGCTGTGTCTCATTGCATATCTCCTCTTAAACAGGCATTGTTTTTTCTCCATTTAAAATACCAAATGATTCTCCCCCAAATTTTCAATATTGTAATTGAGGATCTAATATGAGACAGAAACCAGTGTCAAAGTTTAGGACACTAACTGCTCCTCTAATGTGGGATGATAAAGGTATTTATCTAAGTGGCCTTAAAACAGAGGATGCTCAATTAAGCATTTCCCAATGCTCTTTTCTTAATTATGGACCCCAACCTTTTCAATTATACATCAACTAGGCCCAAGAAATAAATGTTTACAGGAAAGAGTTATTTCAGGGTACTGTGTAAGAGTATAGTTTTAAGACTCCCAGGAGCAGCAAGTGTACTACCTTGAAGACATCTTCTTCTGTCTCAGTTTCCCTCATCTATAATAATAGAGATGGTATAGCTACTTTAGTGCTTTTCAAAAATGAAGTGATAAGTTGATAATGATAATACGGGACAGTCAACCACTAAGATACAAGATGGGAGGAATAAGGTAGGATTCAAGCACAAAAACAACAATCTATAACTTTTAAAGATTCCCTTTGAAACATTAAAAACCAGGACTACATGAAGGACTTTGTGAACAAATATACTAAGAATTTAGATCCTGAGATTAAGATGCTCTAACCACTTAAAAACTATTTACAAACTAGGTCCTATATTATATTGTTGGTATAGTATCTTCAAATAGGGGGTAAAGGCTTTTCCGCATGACACAGAAGCATGAATAAATTGTGTATAGTATATGCATGTGTGTGCACATGTGTGTGCCTGTATGTATTGCATACACAAATCACGTGTTGGTCAAGGATCAACATAGGGTGTCTTCTCCTACTTGTCCTACTCCTGTAGTTTTATTTTATTTATTTTTTGAGACATGGTCTTTTCATGTAGCCCTAGGTGTCCTGGAACTATCACTATGTAGACCAAGTTGGCCTCAAACTAACAAGAGATCTGCCTGCCTCTGTGGGTATTAAAGGCATGCACCACCATATCTGACCGACTTTTTTTTTTTTCTTTTTAACAGGATCTCTCACTGAACTTAGAACTCACTGATTCAACCAGGCTGGCTGGCCAATGACAAATTGTTTTCACCTTCCCCAAAATTGGTATGCACACCATACCTGGCTTTTCTGGGGTTAACACTTTGTCTACTGAGCTCTTAAGTTTTAAGGGACTCAATTTTCAGACATCTAAATTTTCTTTCTCAATATAATCTGAGGTTTTGTCTCCTATGACCAATTGGAAAATACTAAATGATTGAACCCAGAAATAAGGATATAATTTTAAACTGCACACCAATCTGAGCTGTATCATAAACTTTCATAGTGCTCCACTCAGCTCTGCCTAGGAACCTGTGTCCCCGAGGAAGAGGACTACAACACATTCTAGTTGTTACCCCTAATAGTAAATGTCCTCTCATGTTAAACAAACAAGTTTCTTATTTTACAGAGAACAGTGCCTAAAAATTTAAATTTCCAGAGTTTCAAGCTTCTTATAAAAGCTCTCCCCTATTGAGCTGACCACAACTACTACAGTTTTAATCAATGATGCACTAACTCAGTCCAGAGACTTAATACTCCGGACTTTATGTTCACTATGACGTGTGTTAAGTTGGACCTATGATAAGTAGAGAGGTCAGTGAAACACTTTGTGTGTGTCTGTCTCAGGGTGCATGTGCCCCTGCGAAGGCCAGAGGAAGACATTGAGAGGACATCTATGTCTTCCTCTATCTCTTTCTCCCTCGTTGCCTTGAAAACAGAGTTTCTCACTGGACTGGCTGACCAGGGAGCTCCTGGGATCTGCCTCTTTCCATCTCCTAAGGCTGGGGTTACAGGCATGTGCAGCCAGGTCTGTGTTTTATGTAGTTGTTGGTGATTCAGACTTAGTTTCCTTACCATTGTAGCAAGTGTTCTTATCCACTGATCTATTTCCCCAAGCCCCAATAAAGTACTTTTAAGTATACAAATATATTATGGAAGATTTTGTGGGGAATGTGCACAAAAAGGAGTTTGAAGACCAATAATAATAATAATAATAATAATAATAATAATAATAATAATAATAATAATATCCATGCATTTTATAAAATGGATATTATCACATTAATGTTTATATATAAATAAATAAAGAAGATAATTTTATTTCAAAGTAATAATATTTTAATACACCAAAGATTACATTCTTTATCACTTATTTAACTAAGCAACGAATAAGAAATGTCAGTTTTAAAATGTCACTTTTTGTCTCTTCACACTTCTTTTATGGGTCTGCAATCACTGCTTCACACATATTTCCAGTCAGCCTGTGATGTTCTTAATAATATCTCCCTTTTCTGAGCAAGAAAACAAGTCTGAAGAAGTGAGGTAGCTCATCTCAAGTAACTCATGCACCAGAGAAGCTGGAAGGCATATGGTCACCAATCAAAGCTACTCCTCAGGGGTCAGCACAGTTAGGCAGCAAATTAAAAAAACTCCTTAACAACCCATTTACAATTGACAACCTTCAGAACTAGTTAACAGCTGATTTACAAGAGAAAGATAGCAATTAGAAATCCAGTTAGTCAATCATAAAGACGTTGGCATGGCCACTTATGATAAACTGCTCCCAACCCACAAACCGATTTACAACTGAAAGATGACAATCAGAAATCCATTTAGTAAATCAGAAAGATACCAGCATAACCGCTTAAGGTAAACTGCCCCTAATGGCCAAGCTTCTAGAACTCCAACAAAACCCTCTGAGTTACCAGCTCATGGTTAGCCATTTGTCCTGGGTTTCTGAGACCGAACAGTAAGTCATTCTCTATGTGTGTAATCTCTACCATCAACATTATCATCTCTTGTAAAAACTCTTACTTTTTCTACATTCTCAGAATAGTCTTAGGACCTAAGGAATTTTTCTTCCAAGTGCCTTACATCTAAGACTACAGCGAATAACTTCCATACAAACAGTGCTTTATTAGGGATGAGGTGAATAGGGGGTGCACATCTTTAACCCTAGCACTCAAGAGGCAGAGGCAGGTGGATCTGAGTTCAAGGTTAGGCTAGTCTACCTAGTGAGTTCCAGGACAGGCAAGGTTATGTAGAAAACAGAAGAGGGGGAAGAAGTATGCAGGAGAAAAGGAGAGAGAGTTTATTATTTCTCAATTTCTATTATTAGCTAATTTCTCTTTCCTTCTATTATCCTCTCCCAAGTAATGCTTACATTTTCATCTGATTATACTAACTCAACATGAAATAAAACCTTCGAAAAATAGTACAACACTTAGAATAAAACACCGGCAATGGGCACAAGAAGCATAGTGTTTCCTTGAGAGGAATGCCTTAGTGATTCATATGGATGGTAAGTGCTTTTAACTGCATCCTTGGACTACACTGCTAAACAGAAGTGCATTTAGGTAATGTAAGGTTTATCCCTATTCTATTCATTACAGTCGAGTAAATACATTGGAAATTCTAATTCAAAACCAATAATACTTTTCGGGGTTTTGTCACCTCTCACACATGTTCTAGGTAGCTGGAACAAGCAAAACTGATAAAAATAATCAGTTAGGTTTGTTAATCCAAACAATGTCACCTAAAACCACCTAAATAGATTAACTATTTTTTTCTAGTTTAAAATTGTTGAATGAATTATATTTTAAAATGACAAGTGCTTTGTCACTAAAACACATACAAGTCCCTAGCCAACTGCACGTAGGAGACAAATATCGACTGAGATCTACCTAATGGGGCAAAAAGATAGGTGTGCTTATGACATAATTCGGCTGCTGAGTTCCATCTGGAAATGACTTCACCAATATTAAAAAAAAATTGAGTAGCAATGAGAGCTCCAAATCGTTCTTCACAATTATGAAATCTAATCTTTACTGAACAACTGCCATATGCCTAGTCATTTAATCCTGGCAAGAATTCCATGCAATGGCTTTTTACAGCTAGGGAAACTGAAGCCCGGAGAAGGCCAGTGACTTGCTCAGAAGACAAAAATGGGAGAGCTGAGAATTAAATTCAGCATATCCTTCAGTGAACACGTCTTCAAACTAAACCCCGAAGCATAGCCAAAATGTGAAGGAACCCACCTACTAGCTAGTTATGCCAACAAGAAAAATACTACTGCTGGAAGACCACCACGTCGCACACCAATAGTCTTCTAACAAAATATCCCAACAGCTGTGTCGCTTTGAAGGTAGCTCTCAAATCTGATGAGCACTCTGGTATCACACTGAAGGAAACTGTCCTAATTATGCTTGTAACTGTTACCCTTCTCCCTCCAGAAAGGGGCTACTACCTACTCTGTAAATATCATTGTCCTAATGGGGAGAAGGATGGAAGCCCCCTAGCCTACCTAAACTAAACAGACATGACTGTTTTCCTTGTGCAATTTACAAGTGAGCCCTCTGCATGGCCAACTACAACTCAAGCGTCGGACTCTGGCAGTGCTGTTAAGAATGGACTCTAGACAAAAACTGACTGCAGGAAAACTGGGAGGGCGGTTCAGGCAGGGAAGGGCAGAGCCCACCCAGTGGCGAGTCTGGCTGGGTTAGAGCAGCCGAGCACTCCAGGCCCAGAGGCTCCAGCAAGGGCGCCTCCATATGCGGAACTCTCGCCCAATCCCCGAGCAGCCTGACATCCCGTGACAGCCGGGGAGCCTGTTTAGAGAAAAGTAGAGAGGGAGCCCGCAAGCTGCGCTGGCGGAGGGCGCTGGAACCTGGCTGTTCCGGAGAAAATGTCTCCTTGGCAGCCGCTGCCGCTGTCCTGTGGTCTGGCTTCCCCGGGCCCGGTCGGCACGCAGGGGGAGGGAGGGGGGCGGTGTCGGGCACGGGCGTTTCCCCGCCCAGGTCCACACCGCCTCGGCAGAAAGAAAAACCAGGATCCCGTGTGCGCGGGGGGTCGCGGGGCTCGCCCTTGGCCCGGGCTGATGACAGCAGGCGGTTGCCAAGCATGGCCCTGCGGAGCCTGGCCGAGCCCCGGGTTCCCAGGGCGGGTCGGTGTGGCATCTGACCTGGGGTAGGTTCGTGCACACACAGATCGCACGCCGTCTCCAGCAGCCCTCCGCTTTGCAGACCCCACGCCCCGGGCCTCGGTCCCGCGACCTCCGTGCGATGCCAGCAGCGTGCAAGTGCCGCGGGAGGGAACCATGTTCACCTTGCCGTGCACACATCTACCCCCACGCCCTGTGTCACTGCCCAGCCAGCCTGCCAGCCTCCCCGCCCGCGATGCCCTGCCCTGCCCTGCCCTGCCCCGGTCTCTCCCGGTGCTCCCCACACTCGCACCCCGTAACTCCCCCCCATCCCGACGCCGGCCACCCCAGAGCAAGCCCGGGGGGGTGGGGAGGGAAAGACGGGGTTTTCCTGTGAGCAAATATATCTACCTGGATCGAATTCAGGGATCCGAGCTTGGTATTCAGCTCCGACTCTCATCCCAACATCTGCAAAGCAATGCCAAGATATATGGTAAAATGGTAATAAATAAGGAGAGGAGCGGGGAAGGGCAAGGCAGAGGCTCTCCAGCCGCGGGAGCGCGGGCGAGGCCGTGGCCGGGTGGGGGCGGGGAGGCGCGGGTCGCGGGCTGCGGCGGCACCGGGAGTTCCGGCGGCCGCGGCTCGGCTCCGAGGGGAGGAGGGCGCGGGGAGGGGGCCGGGCGGGCGGGGCGGGGAGCGCGGCGAGGTACCCCCGTGCTCGTCGTCGCTGCTGCAGCCGCTCTCGGGCTCCGAGAAGTGCAGCCCGCCGTTGGCCGAGGAGCCGCCGCCGCCGCCGCCTCCCGCCGGGCTCTTGGCGCCGCCGTTGGCCGATCGGCTCTTCCCCAGTAACTCGGGCCCTTTCTCCATCATGCCGGGCATGGTAGAGGAGGGGGAGAGGCGGCGTCAGGGAAGGGGGAGACGGCTGGCGGGCGCGGGCGGGAGCGCGGAGGAGGAGGAGAAGGAGGAGGAGGTGTTAATATGGAGCCGCCATCACCGCCCCGGTCGGGCCGTAGCGCAGTCGCCCCACACCAGCCCGCCCCGGCCCCGCCTCCCTCCCTCCTCTCCTCCCCCGCCGCCGCCGCCCCGCGCCACCCGGCCGAGCGCCCCTCGTGGCCGCGCGCTCCTCGCCCGGCGCCGGGGTCCCTCCGCCCTAGGGAGGTTCCGGCCGCGGGGCGGAGAGACCGGCCAGCCGGTTCCCGGGCGCTCGCTGCAGGCCCGAGGCGGCATGGAGGGCGGGAGGCGGACTCTGCCGCGTCTCCGCGGAAGGAACTCGGCCTGCTGAGGCGGGCCGCGGGGCCGCGAGGCCGGAGCCGCTCGGGTGAGGAGCGGCGGGGACGGCGGCCTCGGACAGGGAGCTGAGGGGATGGCGGCCTCGGACTGGAGCGGCGGGGATGGCGGCCTCGGACAGGAGCTGTGGGGATGGCGGCCTATGAGAGGAGCTGAGGGGATGGCGGCCTCGAACGGGAGCTGAGGGACGGCGGCCTCGGACAGGGAGCGGCGGGGATGGCGGCCTCGGACGGGAGCTGAGGGGATGGCGGCCTCGGACGGGAGCTGAGGGGATGGCGGCCTCGGACGGGAGCTGAGGGGACGGGAGCTGAGGGGACGGCGGCATCGGACGGGTGACAGGGAACCCGGGACGGCGGCCTCTGACAGGAGCTGTGGGGATGGCGGCCTATGAGAGGAGCTGAGGGGATGGCGGCCTCGAACGGGAGCTGAGGGACGGCGGCCTCGGACAGGAGCTGCTCCCGTGACAGGGAACCCGGGATGGCGGCCTCAGGAGCCGCTCCGGAGAGGAGGACCGGGAATGGCGGCCTCTGAGAGGAGCTGAGGGGACGGCGGCCTCTAACAGGTGCTGCTCCCGTGACAGGGAACCCGGGATGGCGGCCTCAGACAGGAGCTACTCCCGTGACGGGAGCCGGGAATGGTGGCCCCAGACAGTAGCTGCTCCGGTGAGGAGCAATGCTGAGGAGCAATGCGGACGGCGGCCTCAGACAGCAGTTGTGGGGATGGCGGCCTCTGACAGGAGCGGCTCCCTCGAGGTCCGCCCAGGGGTCGGAGCCGGGTCCTCGGGTTAGAGGAGCAGGCTGCTCTCTGCAGTGAGGGGGACGGAGGGGCAGCGTGTCCACTCGGCTCTCTCTCGTTTGCTGTCTAAGAAGCGAATGCCACGAGTGGGGAAATAAATAACTCCGCCTTCCCGCCTTCCCCGGTGAGCGCTTTCGGGTCGACCCTGCCTCGGGTGGCGGCTCGGAGCCTTCTAGAGAGGGTGGAGAGAGAGAGGCGCTGCTGAGAGAGAGCTGCATCCAGTTGAAGATGGCCGGACTGCATTTCTTCACCAGATCTAAGGCTATCTGCTTATGGCATGCTGTCCGGGCAAGGAGGGCTATTTGTGTCTCAGGAGGGGAGGGTGGGGGCTTGAGATGCAGGCGTGTGTCCTGCAGAATTTGGGGGTAGCAGTAAAAATACCATGAAGGTTAAAACTGCTCCTGGGAATTCTCTTACTGAGAAATAACAAATCTACTCAAGAATTCAGCCTAGAAAACTCTGGGATACAAGAATTTGGCAGGTCATCTGTCTAACGGAGGGAGGATTTTGCCCTGGTGCAGAAGCGGTACTGGTACTGGAAATAGTTGATTTTTAGCCCTATATGTGTCCATTAATTATTGCACCACAACTCAAACTCCTCTTTTTTTTTTTTTTTTTTTAATACAGGGTTTCTACGAGTACTTCTGGCTTTCCTGGAACTCACTATTTAGACCGGACTGGCCTTGAACTCAGAGATCTGCCTGTCTCTGCCTTCAGAGTGCTGGGACTAAAGGGCTGCACCACCACACCCAGAATCTGTTCCTCTTTTAAAAAACACATTGCTGAAGAATATTTTAATTCTGGAATTTTTATTTTCTGCAAGGAGAAATGTTATAGACAAATGAAATGATATTTTGTTTTTTACCTTCCAACTTCTAATGTATACGACTCATCTTGGCCCTGTAAGATCAGCTCCTTTGTTCCTGGAACACAAAAGCTAGAGCCTATGAAAAGAAAATTCAAGAAAAAATCCAACCTGTGGGTTGCAACCCTTGTGGAGTCACTGAACAACCCCTTTCACGGGAGTTGCCTAAGACCTTCAAAAAAAGATACATTTACTTTACAACTCATAACAGTAGCAAAATTAGTTAGAAAGTAGCAAAGAAATAATTTCATGGGTGGAGGGTCACCACAACATGTAACTGTATCAAAGGGTCAAAACACGAGGAAGGTTGAGAACCAGAATGTCTTCCCAGTATGGAAGGTTTCCACCCAGGAAATTAAGTCAGCTCCTCTAGAAGAAACCAAGGAAATAGTTTCTCTGGAGACCTCAGTATTCATAAAGGTTAATAGTGAACTGCTTCCAACTGTGACCTTTGATCACACATGCAGACACCACCATTACCCGTGTCCCCGTACAGGACTCTCCCAGCGGTGTCTTGAGTTTATTCCATTAATTTTGGTTTATCAGGAAAACTGTTATATTGTTTCAACCCAGACCAAATTTGTGGCTCTCAGAACTTGGGATGCGTGCCACAGCCTTCTCTCCTCTTCTCTCAGCAGTTACAGTTCTTAAAAAAAAAAGAAAAATTGACTTGCTGAGAGTCATGCACTTAAAGCTTTGGCATTGGCGTCAGGAACTGGTCATAACAAGGCTGCACTGCTTCTCTGCTGGGCTCTCACTGGGTATGGCAGGCCCAGAGACATGGGCTTTTCACTGCCTGTAAAGGCCTTACTAGATTCTTTTTTTTTTTTTTTTGGTTTTTCGAGACAGGGTTTCTCTGTGTAGCCCTGGCTGTCCTGGAACTTGCTTTGTAGACCAGGCTGGCCTCGAACTCAGAAATCCTCCTGCCTCTGCCTCCCAAGTGCTGGGAAAGGCGTGCGCCACCACCGCCCGGCTTAGATTCTTTTTTTTAAAAAGATTTGTTTATTATGTGTAAGTACATTGTAGCTGTCTTCAGACACCCCAGAAGAGGGGGTTCAGATCTCATTACGGATGGTTGTGAGCCACCATGTGGTTGCTGAGATTTAAACTCGGGACCTTCAGAAGAGCAGTCAGTGTTCTCAACCGCTGAGCCATCTCTCCAGCCCCTGCTGACTTAGCCTTAAACCATTGTCACTGTAGGTGACACAGCTGCTGTGATTGTGCACCCAGAGGACAGCTTTCAAGAATGAAGTACTAAAACCATAATAGGTACAAAGTGAATAATATTTGATTATATCTATTTTGAAAATTAAGCTTTTAACTGTAAGTCCTCTTTGGAACAGTCCACATTTTATATATCGAGAAACAGCAGATACAAACGTATTAAGTTGTGGGCTGGAGATATGGCTCAGTGATTAAGAGCACTGGCTGCACTTCTAGAAGATCCAGGTTCAATTCTTAGTACTCATGTGGCAGCTCACAACTATCTGTAACTGCAGTTCCAGAAGATCTAATGTCCTCCGTCTTCTGACCTCCAAGGGGACTAGACATGCAGGCAATGCACATATATATATGCAGGCAAAACACTCATCCACAGACAAAGATTTCTTTAAAAAAAGGCATTAAGTTGAACTAAGTCATAGAAGGAAATTATTACATTTTCTCTCAATATTAAATATTATATATTCATTAGAATTATTGAGGGAGATAGGATATATAGTTAACAGTGAGAAAAACAGGCCTTAATACTGTTTATAAATATAAAGAATTTGACACTTAAGTTTCAGGTAAGTAGACACTTTTCTGAAATGGTTTGAAGAAAGATTTTTTGGAAGATCCCAAGAACACTTAAGAGAGTTCCAGGGAATAGTTTCAAGGGCTTCAGGTTTTAAAGTAAGGGTCCATTGTCATCCTCTCTTTTACCTCCTCTTTCAACTTTCTGTGTAGCTGCATGTACTGGCTGGTTTTGGTGTCAACACAAGCTAGAGTCCTCAGAGAGGAAAGGTGCTTTGGTTGAGGAAATGCCTCCATAAGATCCAGCTATAGGGCATTTTCTTGGTTAGTGATCAAAGGGGGAAGGCCCAGCCCACTGTGTGTGGTGCCATCTCTGGGCTGGTGGTCTTTGGTTCCATAAAAAAGTAGGCTGAGCAAGTCAGTAAACAGCAATCGTCTATGGCTTCTGCATCAGCTCCTGCCTCCAGGATCCTGACCTGTTTGAGTTCCTGTCCTGACTTCCTTCAATAATGAACAGTGATATGGAAGTGTAAGCTGAATAAACTCTTTCTTCCCCAACTTGCTCTTTGGTCATGGTGTTTCATTGCAGCAATAAAAACTTAAGACACTACATTGTTTACCATTGTGAGCAGTCTTCTCAGTAACTTTCATCTTCACAAAACAAGAGGAAATGAAGAACCATGGAGTTTTGGCCAATGACTTTCAAGTCTTTTATAATTCACTACAGTGCATGTTGACAGCCCAGTGCAAACATTATAAATGGAGATTCAGAACAGCTCATGAGTCTTCCAGAATGCATCATTTCTACCTAACTGTTGGGTCGGGGCTCAGCTGACAGGCATGTTGGCCTTTACAGGGCTGGCCTGTGGGTGGTCAGTGACTGGATGACATACCTGACTGGTTATTTCTCATATCTTTCATCACATTACTGGTATCTTTAGACTAGCCTGAGTCTTTTTTATATTGATATATTAATCTTCTATAATAACCCATTGAGCTCTCCTAGGGCTTCTGTAGCTCTCAGCTTCAAGCTCTTTTATGTTCCTCCCAAAGACCCATTCCACAGGTCCACAAATCATGTGATTGGGTTTCTCATGGGAGTGATCTCACTTCTCAGTACAATTTTCTGTATTGGTTACTTTTCTCATTGCTGTGACAAAAATTCCGACTTAAGCAACTCAGAAAGGAAAGGTTTGCTCAGAGTTGGAGGTTGCAGCCTATCGTGGCAGGTATATTAGTTTTCTGCTGTTTTGATAAAATACGATTGCCAAAGGCATGTTGAGGAAGTTGAGTTATGTTGGCTTATGGCTCCACTGGTATTCTCTGCCTGAGGCCTGCAGTTTCTGATACGGAACTCTCAGCTCCTTCTCCAGCATCATGTCTGCCTGTACACCGCCATGCTTCCTGCTATGATAATGGACTAAACCTCTGAAACTGGAACCTAGCCCCAATTAAATGTTTTTCTTCATAACAGTTGCTGTGGTCATGGTGTCTCTTTACAACAGTAAAACCTAAACCAAGACACTTCCATTCCTTTATTCCTTGGGAGCATTTGAAATAAACTTTAAAAAATCATTTCTTTTAATTATTCTATTTACTTTTATGTGTATGGGTGTACTGTACATGTGTGCCTAGTACCCAAGAAGGCCAGAAGAGGGTGTCAGATGCTCTGGCACTGGAGTTATAGAAACCACTATGTGGGTGCTGGGACTTGAACCTGGGCCCTCTGGAAGAGCAGCTAGTGCTCCTAACAGTTGAGCCATCTTTCTAGCCTTTACTTAAAATTCTCATGTGTTAAGTTTTATTGCTGTGACAAAATGCCTAAGCAAGTTAAGCTTTAAGAAAGAAAGCTTTGTCTTTGCTTATAGTTTTTGAGGTTTCAGTTCCTAGGTTGTTGACTTGCTGCTTTGGGACCCGTGACAGGACAGAACATTTTTATGGGAGTAACAGAGGAAGCTGTTCCTTTATCATGACTAGGAAACAAAAGAGAGCAAGAAAGAGACAGGATTACCAGTGTCTCTTTCAGGTGTGAGTGTCCTCTCAGTGACCTGGATTCTTCCTTCTAGACCCCACCTCTGTTGTTCTCATTTTATTTATTTATTCATTTTACATCCTGGACACAGCCCCCCTCCCAGTCCCACCCTCAGAAATCCCTCCCTTCTCTCAGTACCTGGGGTACCAACCCACCATGGAACATCCAATCCCAGCAGGACTAACTAAGCACATCCTCTCCCACTGAGGCCCAACCAGGCAGTCTAGGTAGGGGAATGAGATCCAACAGGAGGCAACAGAGTCAGAGACAGCCCAGGCTCCAACTGTTAGGGGAACCACATGAAGACAAAGCTGCACATCTGCTATAAATATGTAGGGGGGGCAGGGGGGCGGGCTAGGTCCAGCCTGGGCACACTCTTTGCTGATTCAGTCTCTGTGAGCCCCCATGGGCCCAGTTAGTTGACTGTGGGTTTTGTTGTGGTGCCTCTGACTCCCCCCCTCTCACCTCTCTCAATCCTATCCTTCACTCTTTCACAGGATTCCCTAAGCTCTGTCTGATGTTTGGCTGTTGGTCTCTGCATCTGTTTTTATCTACTGCAGGATGAAGCCTCTAGGGAGACTGTAGGCATAAACTTTTTGCAACCTACTTTTAATAAGGGTTCAATCTCTCTTCTAGCCCATCATCCAGCAGAAGTAGGTAGTAGAAGAGTTATTAGGCTATAGGGGAAGTGGACCTATTCAGCAATAGTTCTTTAGGGGCGAGCTTGATCTTTTGTGGCAGCAGTTCAGTCCTGTAGCAGACACCAAATATGATTCAGCAGCTGCAGACCAGTCCTCTAGGCAGGCAGACACCAGGCATGAACCAGCAGCTAGAGTCCAGTCCTTTCAGCAAGGAGACATGGGGCATGAACCAGCAGATGTAGTTCAATCTTGAAGAAACCACCAGGCTCACCAACTGTCCTAAGGCGAGGCCGCAGAAGCCACAAGCTGCAGCAGGAACCTCACGAGAAGTTCTTGGGTGAGTTTCTTTCAGTGTCAGAGTTATCACAAGTTGAGCTCAACAATGCTACGTAAGGTGAACCAAGATGTGTGTGGTTCGCCTTACATAGTGAGGTGGAGCAAACCAAACCAGTGCTCAGTGCTCGTCTCCCACTGTCTGTGGGGTCATATTTATACTCCTCCATCACAGGTCCTTCCGTGTGTTTGCTATATCAAAAACATCCTTTCACCCGTGTCTGCTTCCAGAAAACACTCTTTCATGTGCTTGCTTTAGCAAGACATCCTTTCACCTGTGTGCCCCAGCAAAACATCATTTAACATAACTATCCAAAGAACTAGAAGTTACACTTCAGGAGACAGTTATGCTAGACTGTCTGCAAGCATAGCAGCGTACCATACCTAGTGTCAGGGGTTGGCTCTCTCACATGAGATGGGTCTCAAGACGGAGAAGCCATGGGTTGGTTGGTTCCCCCAATCTCTGCTCTATCTTTATCCCTGAACATCTTGTAGTCAGGACAAATTTTGATGGAAAGTTTTGTGGGTGATTTGATGACCCCCTCCGTCCACTGGAAGTCACTCCTGGCTATAGGAGGTATAGGCCCCACCTCTTATGGGTTCTATACATTCCGAATAGTGCCACAGTTAGGCAAACCTTTACCATGTGGGCCTTCAAGGGACACTCAGATCCAAGCTGCCATGTCCAAGAAGGTTCACTGCTTTATTCTTTTTACTTTTAAATGTTTTTCTTACCTGGTGTAGTTTTTTTCCTTACCAATCAATGCATTTAAAAACAATTTATTTCCCCAAATATTTGGTTATAAAAATTACCAAACAGAAAAGTAGTGGAAATTATCCAGAGAGGACTTAGCTACTCATCACTTGGATTCTACAATTTATTTTAAATTTAGGTCAATTTCAATTTGGAGTCCTATTAGGAAACAGAGTGATTATAATTTTGTTTCCCAATATTGGCAGATATTTATGAGAACAGAGAGAAAAGAGTTATTTCTAGTTATTTTCATTCTCTGTATTGGTCTTGATTCCCCAAAGTAACAGACCGATAGGGTGTGTATATTGTTAGGAACTGACTTCTTTTGGAGACTGGAAAGCTCCTCTATCTTCAAGCTGAACAAGTCTCAGGTAAGTTGATGGTGTAGCTCCAGCTGGATTACGGAGGCCTGAGAATTACCAGAGCTAAATGGTGTCATTACCCTCTGAAGACTGGCCTGTTTGAGACAGGAAGAGTCAGGGTGTTGGTTTGAGTGGCAGCTCTTAGACATGAAACATTCTGTCTTACTGGGAGGGAGGATGGCTGTTTTGTTCTATTGAGACCTTCAAGTCCTAGATGAGCCTGTCTTCTTATTGAAGGACAATCAGCTTTACTCAGCTTGCTGCCCTAAATGCTAAAGTTACCCAGACCATATTCACACTCTCAGGATGATGTGATCCTGTGCACAGCGAAGGGAACACTTAAAACTGACCACCACAGCCTCTCAGTGCCATGCCACAAACATTGCAAACCTCCTTCTCTGTGTCTTCCTCCCCTCCTCCAGGAAATGGGAAATTACCTTTTAATCCTTTAGCTTTGTGAACTCCTAGCTCACTACTAAACATCGTCAGTGGTTGGTATTAGATTTAAGCTCATGGAGAGGAGAGAGAGCAGGTTCTAGGGAGAGGTGATACGGTGAATTGTCCTTTGGGGGAGAGTTTTATTAATACCATACACAATGCAGGGAGGTTCAGAAGAGACAGTTTCCAGTACCCCCTCTTAAAGGTTCCAGACCATAAGACAGCAAGTGTGTTTGATAACTATGCTGCCTATGGTCAGGATGCCTGTTTGATTCTCAGACACCATGGGGAAGGATTTGGCTCTTAGTGACTGCAGGGCCAAAACTGTTTGCCTCCCTATTGGAGAAGACCAGAGAAAGCATGTGGCTTGATTCGTAAAGGCTACGTATCCTGTGATTCAACAGTTGAATGTATTGCTGCAGAACACAACTATTTTAAACATAATTGTATCCTTTTTTTTATACAAATACAGAAAGAAATTTCAAATCCTGGATGGATTAGAAGACAATAGAAATATTCATACAATTGTTAATATCAATTAAATGTTTAAAAATTCCAACCGTTATTTTAAATTGAAAGTTGTCTTTTAGATCTTTTTTTTTTAAGATTTATCTATTTATTATGTGTAAGTACTGTAGCTGTCTTCAGACACTCCAGAAGAGGGCATCAGATCTCTTTACAGATGGTTGTGAGCCACCATGTGGTTGCTGGAATTTGAACTCAGGACCTTTGGAAGAGCAGTCAGTGCTCTTAACTGCTGAGCTATCTCTCCAGCCTGTCTTTTAGATCTTAAATTCTGTGGTGGTTTGAATATACTTGGCCCATGGGAAGTGGCACCATTAGGAGGTCTTGTTATGTTGGAGTAGGTGTGGCCTTATTGGAGGAAGTGGGTCATTGTAGGGGTGGGCTTTGAGGTTCAATGCTCAAGCTTTGATAAGTGCAGAAGAGACCTCCTCCTGGCTGTCTTTGGATCAAGATGTAGAGCTCTCAGCATCATGTCTTCCTGCATGCTGCCATACTTCCTGCCAAGATGGTAATAGAATGGAATGAACCTCTGAAACTGTAAGCCAGCCCCAACTAAACTTGTCCTTTATAAGAGTTGCCTTGGTTGTGGTGTCTCTTCACAGAAATGGAAACCCTGACTAAGACATATTGGTTAGTAAGCTTTTTGGATACCTCATTCTCAATATTTTATTCCCCTTATTTATTTTAAAAGAATATGCCATATATATATATATATATATATATATATATATATATATATACACATGTGCACCATGTATGTGCCTGAGGAGGCCAGAAGAGAGCATCCGATCCCTTGAAACTGGAGTCACAGGTTTTTGTGAGCTGCCATGTGGGTGCTGGGAACGGAACTCATGTCCTCTTCAAGAGCAGGAAGTGCTTTTAATCACTGGGCATCTCTCCAGCTCCTGTCTTTATTTATTAATAAGCTAGCAAAGGCTTGGCTGGTTCTTACAGTTTTTCTTGTTTATAGTCTCTCTGGCTTGAAAGGCAATGAGCACACACCCAGTTCAATAAATCTCAAGACTTTAAGTCCAGTTTGTCATTTATCTCACAGATTTATTCATCATAACTTTGGGATAGCTGGGGGACAAAGATGAATAGCAAATAGCTAAGGACTTTAGCAGACTCACAATCTCGCAGAAGAACTGAGCATGATCCTGGGGTGTCAGTTTAGAAGGCTGTTCTTTCTAGTCACTCACCAGCTTGCTTCTTCTCCCTTTACAGGTGGAAGTGGGGATTAGCCTCTTGGGCTGACTGTCATGAACAGATCAACTGGTAAAAGGACTGTGCCTGTGTACCTAGCTCCAGTGCAGATCCAAAGACTAGGGGTGTGCACACTGAGGCCAGCACTGGCCTCTG
This sequence comes from Tokudaia tokunoshimensis, assembly GCA_036184795.1. Classification (NCBI taxonomy): domain Eukaryota; kingdom Metazoa; phylum Chordata; class Mammalia; order Rodentia; family Muridae; genus Tokudaia; species Tokudaia tokunoshimensis. Next base: position 3,278,854 of record BTHU01000013.1, on the reverse strand, counting down.
CATCCCCGCAAAGTCTCCCAACAGCACTGCATTTTACTTTTCTTTTAAATGTGTGTGCATGCACACACATGCACACGTGTGCCCACAGAGGTCAGAAGAGGGTATCAAACATGTCTTAGTCAGACTTTCCATTTCTGTGAAGAGACATCACAACCAAGGTAATTCTTATGAAGGACAAATTTAGTTGAGGCTGGCTTATAGTTTCAGAGGTTCTTTCCATTCTATTATCATCTTGGCAGGAAGTATGGCAGCATGCAGGAAGACATGATAGCCCCCTGGGGCTTGAGTTGTAGGCATCTGTGATCTACCCAACATGGGTGCTTTGAACAGTACCCTGGTCCTTCATAAGAATAGGAAACCTTAACTGTTGAGCAGTCCTCACAGACCTGCTCACTGGGTTTTAAAGTCACTAGTTTCTTTTCCTCGCCAAGGAACGTTTCAGATCTTTCTCATGCCTCCAAATTCAGTGCTCACCTGTCCTTACTCTATAGGTGATTTTGTTACCTCATTCCACCCTTCCCCCTTACCTCCCACCGAAAGGCCTCATGCCCAAACACTCTGCCACCAGAACAGCTCCTCTTCCCACTCAGAGATCATCTGCGAGGTAATGTGCAAGGTTGGCTCTAACGCCTCCCCTAGCTGTCCACTCTCTCTGCCAGGACATACTTTCCCATAGTTCATTTCTGTGACCCTGGCCTCTGTACTGTCGTCACTGGGTACAGTGCCCTTCAGGAAGACATGGGGCTGACTGTTTCTGCAGGATGCATGGTTAGATTGGAGATATAGACGTCTTTCCCAGCAGACTGCCCCATTTTTAATGTGTGGGATAGAAAAGGCCAACTTTCTGTGCTGAGTGGGGTGTGGCACTCTCTTGTGGCCTCCTCCTCCTCCTCCTCCTCCCCTTCTCCTTCCCCTTCTCCTCCCCCTTCTCCTCCTCCTCCTCCTCCTCCTCCTCCTCCTCCTCCTCCTCCTCCTCCTCCTCCTCCTCCTCCTCCTCCTCTTCTTCTTCTTCTTCTTCTTCTTCTTCTTCTTCTTCTTCTTCTTCTTCTTCGCCTGAGGCATTTCTGCAGTCTGAGGAGCTCTTCCCTGCACGTCTACATGATACCAATGTGACTGCGAGATCGTCTCCAGAGGGCATGTGTGAGAGATAAAACTGACTGTCCTCAAAGCTGCTCTGAGTCAATTTAGGTCCAGCTACAAAAGATAGGAAACACCAAGACCCTGCCAGCGCCTTCTCTAGTTATTCTCCACCCAAGCTAGAAGTCGAGAGCAGAAACTTACAGCCAAGCTTTCTTGCATCTGACGAGGATGCAAAAATGTAGAAATGAAAGCACACTGTCCCTGTTGGGAAAAAGACAAATTTAAGGGTCAGAGGGAGAGGTAAGATGGAGATGGTGTGTGAGATGTCTGTCCTGACTGGTAGGGGAGGGAGGAAGGGCCCACATTGGAGTTATAAACTCTGCACTTGGCACACTTGACATTCCAGGCTGATGCCCAACTTGACAAAGGCATCAGCCTCTCTGTCCCGGGGCTCTTATTATGAAGTGAGGATCACCATTTCTCACACTTGTATGGTAGGACTGGATTCAGGCCCAGCCATGTTCTGCTGGGCTTCAGAGGACCTTCATTCAGTGACATTGATTCCTATCACAAGAGGCAGCCAACTCTGTCTGATGTGCTCAGTAAAGCACCCTCGTGGGCTTCCCTCACTTCCCCGCCCTGCTTTCTCCATTTCTACATCTGTTGAATGTACAAAGCAAACTTTCTAACTCCAATCCTTGACCCAGATTGCTTCTCCCTTCTTCCTTTCCCAACCGAGTTGCACTGGGCACATTGACCGTGGAGGGTAAGCCTTACGCCCAGTAGTAGGTGGTCAACAGAAAATGAACTTGATGATACTTTTGGAGATATTTTTTATCTCAAATTATTTTTTTTGGCCACTTTTGTCTTATTAGTCTTTTGCTTGTATATTTTGGTTTCCATGTGTGTGTGTTTCTGTTTTCTGTTTTGTTGTTTTGTTTTTTTAAGAGAGAGAGGGAGAAAGGTAGGTAAAGAGGTGGGTACTATCTGGGAGGAACTGGGGGAGGGCATAATGGTCATCAGAATATATTCTAAGAAACACACAGTTAGGTAGATGGAATGAGAGTGTGGATCTGAAAAGAATTGGGGGAAGTGACCGAGAATGACTAAAACACAATATTAAAATTTTCAAGAATTGTAAATAGGTTACAAAAAGAAACTCAAATTAAGACAACATTGAAAATTGGGTTCTTTGGGAAGGGTAGTATCTGAATACCATAGTATTCATGAGTTTCAGAGTAGCTGGGACCACATAGTAAGACCAAATCTCAAAAGGAAGAAGAGCAGGAGTGAGTCCTCTGGGGTGATGGATGGATAGTCTTTGATGGGCCCTCAGTATGAGGTATCAGTGGGAGGTGGCGAAAGGTTGGAGGCAAGGTTTGGTGGGAGGACTTACTGGGGCGTATCTTTGCAATTACATTTCATGGTGGCCATTTTTCATTTGCTACAACTTTCTCTGCTTCCCATCGGGCAGGGTATGAGAACAGTGATCTCTACCCAAGTTCCTGTTGCCATAGTTTTCTACCTAAGCACACGGGGATAGGATGGTTTAAAACTGTAGGCTAAAAAAGCCTCTGCTCCCCGAGTTCTGTCTTACTGGGTCGTAGAAACGAAAAATAACTGATAAAAAAAGGTTCGGTGTAGCTGGAGTCCCAGAGATCCTAGGCCGATACTACGCTACTACTTCCCTCGTGCCTGTTTCTGTTTCAGAAACTCTTGAAACCAGAAGCTGGGAGTGTAGCTCAGCCCGAGGGCAGAATGTTCGCCTGGAATGGGAGATCTGGGCTGGAAAGTTAGTACCACAGAAAGCAGGTGTGGAGTTGCGCGCCCGTAACCTTGTAAACTGATTACAGGTACAGTTCAAGTTTACCCTCAACTACACAATGAAACTGAGGCCAACCTGAGCTAAAAAGAATGATATCACAAACCGTTTCATACCATCAGGCCCCATCTTTCTCTGCAGCCACAGGCTCAGTCAGCCGTTCTCAGAGTAACCGTTCAGCTTCCTCCCGGTGCAACCAGTACTCTGTAACTTGGTCCCACCTGAGTCACCACTCACCGTCCACTTCAGGTTGGTCCACTATGCTCTCTCCCAACGGGAATTTGTAAATAATAATAATAGAGTAATAATGGTGGTAGTCATAATAATTGTACTAATGAATAACTGACACAATTAAAAAAAGACTGTATTTATTCTCTGGTTTTTCATGATTAATGCATTTTAACATTTTTGCATTTATGTATGTCTTATGTGTATGTATGCATGTACATGCATGTGTGTGTGTGTGTGTGTGTGTGTGTGTATTTATAAGTGTGGAGGTCAGAGGACAACTTATGAGAGTCAGTTCTCTCCTTCCACAATAAATCCCAGGTTGTCAGACTTCCTGGCAGGCACCTTTACCTGCTGAGCCATCTTGGAAGCCTCACATTGATTTTTTAAAAGGATTCTTTTGTTGGTCAGCCCTTTGTCTCAGGGACAAACTGCCCAAGTCAGCTCATAGAGAGGAAGGATTTACTTTGTATCCTAGTTTGAGGAGGAAAGGGCTTATTTCCTCTTACAGCTTACCAGTCCATCACTGAAGGAAGCCGGGGCAGGAGCTGAAAGCTAGAAACTGTAGTCAGGAGATGATATGGACACCATGCAGGGACTCTGCCCACGTTGCTTTTGAAGAATATACAACCCAGGACCACCTGCCCAGTGGTGGCACCACTCAGTGGGCTGGACCCTCTTACAGAAATCATTAATTAAGAAAATACCCTGCAGACTTCTCTACAGGGAAATCTGATAAGGGAATTTTCTTAGTTAGGTTCCTCTTCCCAGATAACTCTCGTCAAGTTGTATCAAACTGAAAACTGAACACACTTTGGTCATGATTTTCATTGCTCTGGGGCTGGTGGCAATCAGTGCATGTGACAGAGGGAGCTGTTTAAGTTACGGTGTCACAAAACAGAGAGAGGGAGGAGATAGAGAGATAGAGACAGAGACAGAGAGAGACACACAGAGAGACAGAGTCAGAGACATACATACATACATACATACATACACACATACACACAGAGACACCAACACAGACACACACATACACACACACACACACACACACACACACACACACACACACACACACGGGTCCCAATGCCCTCAATACCCATGCAAGGCTCCAACTAGGTCCCACTCCCTAGAGCTCCTACAACCCACCAACAGCACCACAGGCTGTTACTCAAACTTTTCTATGTGCACCATAGAGGACCACAAGAGCACCAAACCATAACAAAGGCAAGTCTTTCATAAGTCCATGTCTAGTCCACCCAGGGACACTGTGGTTCCTTCCCCTCAGCAGATTGGGTTGACTCAATAGAATATTAGTAAAAACTACAATATTCTATTGAAGTACAGGTGGGGAGAACTCCTTTTAGACTCATGGAGGGTATTTTTGGTAGGAGGAGAGAGCTGGAAGCTGGACCACATCTGAATGCAGGACAGAACTGAATTTGCACATTCTCAGGGCAGACTATACCATGCTGAGTTGCAGAGGCTAGCTCTGACTTATCTTACCTTAATATCCACTATGTCAAAAAATTGGGGAACATCTGTGTATATAGTAAAAAGTTATAGTTCTTATATCATAAAGGTAATTTTGAAATTTAATGTATCTGAAGTATATGCTGAAAAAAGAGTAAGCAAAAAGATGCTTACATCTCATTTAAAATTGAAGAACTTATTTCATTTTTAAATTATCTAACCTATTTGGCAAACAGCTTCGTTATGACCAAAATTAGATAATATACATGGAAACAATATGCAAACTCCAAAATGCAATATGGAAACTGTAGTGACATTTTTGAGAGTTCTGAAAATTTAGTTTCTTTAAAAAAATAGGAAAATATAGTAAGAATGTGCTTTCATTTTAATCCCAGGTGTAGGGATATGGGGCTGCTTCAGATGGTCCATAGCAGTTGACTGTGATTTGCCTCGTGCTTTAGCAGAAGTATGGTGGTGTCAGCTGCAGATAGTGTCTGTGATTATATGATGTTTGGAATTTTCAGAGGATACATAAATCATAAATGCTAGGGCCCCAAGAGGCATGGTGGGTGTTTGTTGGCCATTTAGGGAGGTTGGTTCTGCTTTGATAGTGGCCTGATCAAAGAAGAAACAAACAGAAAGAGATTAGATTCAGGAATATTGTTCTCCTCTATCCCCGTTCTTCTCCTACCTAGTGTTAGGGTGAAAAACCAGGGGCTGCGGGTGGCGTTAAAGGGTGGGAAAAAGAAGAACCCACAAAGTTACAAAGACTCTTCTATTTAAAAGCTATAGTTTTTTTCTTCCCTAGATGGAATAAATTTGAATCTACTAAACCTTTTTATGTTTATCCATATAAATTGAAACCCCATTGGCTAGCAGGCAAATGTAGTGCTGCACTGATTCAATCTGGCATGTCTTTCCACCAGGCTAGGACAGACTTCCTGCTGCAGGCTGTTCTAGGCCTCAATTATTAGAGCTCTAGTTTTTAGACACAAGGAACACTTTATTTTTTGTTACAATGTTAGGCTCAATCATGTTACCATTCTCGGTAGTGCTTCCTTGAAAACCTTTAAAAAGGATAACGTCAAAATCATTCTAGCTAAGAAAGAACATTAGCTCACACTCACTCTTTCCTCCAGAGGGAACAGTGTGACATTTTAGGTTCTGGGAAGAGATTCTTTCTTCCCCTACATCAATTATTGGTGACTTCCTAACTACTTACCAGCAACATTTGTTACCAGACTCAGTAGCCTACTCTCTGTAAACTTTGGGGGTAACTTCAAAATTTAAAATTTACCTATTTTCATGAGTATTTTATACATGAGTACTCTATTTTTACTCTATTTATATCATGTCCACTCCCCTTTTCTCTCCAACTCTTCCTGTGTCCCCCTCTCATCCTAAAAAAATTGACTCCTTTATTATTGTTTTACACACACACACACACACACACACACAGTTGTTCCTTTTCAACTTGCCTTTCGACACTATTGCTGGGCACTACTATCTCCCACCTAGAAAAGTGTGCCTTTAATATTTTTATCTCTGCTCCTGCCCCTGCCCTAAACTTCAGTTGGATCTAGTTCCTGCTAAACATCTCTGACCGCCTGCCTATAGGAGCAGCCACAGCCCACCAAGCCTCCCAAGACCTTACCTGGTTGCCTCATTCTCCTCTCTCCAAAGCATGGCAACCAGTTTCCTCCTGGGACCCAGAAGACCCACCTGTACCTTTTGCCCAGCAATTGGCCCATGGCTTTCTTTACTGATAGATCAAAGACCAATTGGGGAATAGGACCTCAGCATCAGAACTACCCTTACAACTAATGACTTCAAGACCACCCAGATGCCTCATCCCTTAAAAGTTTCACCATCTCCCAGTGCTACTAACTGGGAGTCAAGCTTTTGATAGCAACTATGTAGCTAACCTTTCCTCCCTCTCTCCTCCCTCCCTCCCTATCTTTCCCACCATTCTTTCTTTTTTTTTTCCATCTTTTGCTGTGACTTACTAGATTTAACTAGGGTTGCTTACAAGAACATCAATGGAGGAGCATTATTTACAGAAGCCTAGATGCCTTACCTATGGTTAAACCACAGAGAAAATATCTCTCCCTCTGCTAGCAATCATTAATTGCACTTATGTCCTCCTGAAGGGTGGGGCCTCGACCCTCTGCCCCCAATGAAATCATTGGCAGGTCTCATGCTGCTATTCAGAGTTGCTGAGAACTGGAGTATAATGTGTGTGACATACTTGCAAGACAGTACCCCACAGCACTCCACCTCTCACATTCTCTCCACCCCTTTTCTGTGGTGTTCCCTGAGCAATCTTGGGGGAGGAGATACAGGCATCCCACTTAGGCTTCTGCTTTCAACAGCCACTTATTCTCACCATTTTAACAGATTATGAGTCTCTGCAATAATCCCCACCCACTGCAAAGAGAAGCTTCTCTGACCAAAGGTGGCAGTGGCTCTGAACTACAAGCATAAGCATAAATATTTAGAAGGCAGTTTGACAGGGACATCATGTCCAGTTAGAAAAACAGCACCAATAGGTGGGTGTGGTGGCACATGCCTTTAATCTTAGGAGTTGGGAGGCAAAGGAAATAGATCACTATGAGTTCTAGGCCACTCTGGTCTACATAATGAGTTCTAGGCCAGCCTAGGTTATATAGTCAGACCCTAGCTCTAAAGAAAACAAAGAAGCAAAAAACAAGTGAACAACAACAGCAACAACAAAAACAACAGCAACTTCAGCAATAGCTTTACTATGACATCCCTAGCCATGAGTTTTTGACCAAGTTTACCTTGTCAGATAGGAATTGTCTCCTGTGGAGATCCAATCAGCAACTGGTTACACATAGTACACACTTGCCACTATTGCAACAGAGTAACTTTTATTCTCTGCGGTCCCAGCTTTCACAGCACAGCCCCCACCTTGCTTATTGTAACAGTTACTTTTTACATTGCCTTTGATACATCTCTGTACTCTCCACTAATATTTTTTGGTCATACTTTTAGATACTTTTTGTTACTTAGTGTCAACATAATTATCCATGATTCATTAATTGAATGTCTGTTTTATTCTGAGCATGTGGTGCTAAACACATAAATCCATGGTGGTTCTGGTCAGTGGTAAAGATGATTGGGCTCAGACAGAGGAGGTAGGTAGAATGTAACCCCTCTCTTTACTGCATGCTGCCAGACTGCTCTGGTGCCTCTGAAACAATGGGTTTGCTGCTGTGTGCCTCCCCTTGGTCGGCTGTTACTCTGTTTTAGATGATGGTAATTTCCTTTCTTAGTGGCACATCTCTGTTTCTTTTCTTTCTTTTTTTTTTTCTCATGGTAACTTTTTGATACTGCCAGAATGAGGAAACTTCTTTTCTCTTGCTCTCTGCTCAGCACCTCCTTTCTAGTTGCCAGAGGGAATCAGAGAAGCCCTAAGTGCAATACTAACAATATCCTGGGGCTAGATCAGGTGCATGATGGTCACAGCATCTCTTTGGCACTAGTGTCTTCTTCCTGCTTTTAGTGCAGGGTTTTTATCAGGCCTATAGGTGTTCCAAGGTTAAGGTTCCTGGGGGCTAAACTTCAGCAGTGAAAATTTAGTCATGGTATCTGAGGAACAGACAAAGTAGTGAGACATATTTAAGACGATTCTAATTTTGAAAAAGCTTTACTATGAGTAAGGCTGGTTATTTGTCATTCATCTGAACAGCTTCTGCTATTCACTCCTGGTGAAGAGTTCTTAGAAAGAACTGATGGAGGTACAGACGAAAGGAAGTTCTGCAGCTCCGTCCTGTCCATCCTCCCTCAGCCTCTCTGGTTATCAGTGCCTCTCAGTGCTGGGATTTTGATCTGCCTTTTCATTTTGTGTCGTGATGGATCAGCCTGACTCAATCTTAAGGATGGAAGCCATATTTGCTATAAGGTCAGAACAAGTTCATTTCTGTTTGCTGCAAAATTCAAGCTGACCACACTTTAATCTATTTCTGGAATTTGACATGCTCCCCAGCCTATGGAGTTTGACTCACACCTTGAGAATAACCTGACAAGATGTTTTGCCAAATAATTTAAAAATTTCTACATAACCAAAATTCCTCTGGAAATCCCCCAACTCTTGAAAACCCTTACTCTTGCAGGTTTTTGGATTATAAAAATCCTAATATTTCCTGTATTCTATGCTATTTTTTTCAAACCCTGCTTTAGGGAGATAGCTCCTGTCTGATAGAAAATAAAGGCTGCTTAATTTGACCAGAGAATCTGGATAATGGTTTTTGCTCTTGATTGGTGGGATTGACAACTGTTAATGATTTCTGTCCCAATCTCATTATTCTGTCTTGTGTTCTGTGTTGCTGGAAACAGCTAAATGATGCTGCTGTGGGTGCTAGAGGAAGAGCACCAGGCTGGAGGAAGCCCGGGCTCCCTCTTCACTGTGGACTCTAGAGGCAGAGCACCGGGCTGGAGGAAGCCGGGCTCCCTTTCTTCACTGTGGAAGAGCACAAGGATGAAAACCAGGCTGGATGAAGCCCCTGCTCCATTCACTGTGGCAACCCCCACAGAGTCTTCCTTTCCACAGCAATGATTGGCTACTGTGGTACCATTTGCTGTTTGTAGGGTTCTGTGCAGCTCAGAACTGGCACCAGCTGAGCTACTAGTGTCCCTCCTAGAGCCCTAGTTCTAGCCAGTGCATTTTGTAAACCCAGCACCTCCCTCTTGTTTCTACACCAGCAGTCAATTTGCTTCCTGGGGTGGTCATTTTACAATGCCCCAGCTTCTGTGGATTTTTGTTTGTTCAGGTCTCAGTCCTTTACGTTAAATTCTCTCTTTGAAGTAACTTTTGTAGTTTCTTTTTGGAGCTGGGCTCTGACTGATGCACACGTGCTACTCTATACAAGAGATACTGTAGGTTTGTGGTACACTACAGCTACCCAGAGGGTGCCCAGCATTTCTATCACTGAACCCAGAGGGCTTGTGTTCTAGGGGAGGAGAATCCCTGCTGTGCAAGGCTCCCTTGTTCCATCAGGGGCAGAACAGTTTGTAGACACTGATTAATAACATACATCTCTGTATGTTAATCCTCCCAGTGAAGGAGTGGTGGCATGCTTCATGAAGTCAAGCAGGCGAGAAAAAAAAAGGTAGGACGTAGAGATAACATGCAAGCAGATTGAAGGACAGAAGAAGGGATGTAGAGAGGGAGAGAGCAAGCTACCAAAAGAGGTCAGAAGTCTGTCACCGAATCATGGAAGCAGTATTCTGTCACCTTTGTTGTGTTCTGTCCGTTGTAAAGAACTAATCGGGTGTTCCTGTTTGAGTATGAAATGTTCCCCACAGACTTGTTGACCGCTTGGTCCTCAATTGGTGGTTCCATTTTGGGAGACTGTGCAAGCTTTAGGAGGGTTGTTCCTGGTCAGTAGACCCCACCCCACCCCCCACTTCCTGTCTGCTGTGTTAAAAGACATCCTCTGGTTGGTGCTTGTACTTCCATACTATCCTGCCCAATCTCATGGGAACAAGCAACCGTGAACAGACCTGCTGGAAGCACAAGCCAAGATCAACACTTCCTCCTTCCCTCCTTCATGTCCTTTAGGGAAGGTCTTTGTCACAGCAGCACAAAGACCAGCACAGCAGTTCAGGCTACACTGGGGTGGGTGGGTGGAGGTGGTGGTGGTGCTGGTGGTGGTATGGATGGCACAGGGTATGGCAGAGGGGGTCTGTGGGAGCCATGTCTGAGCTCCACTATGACTGGGTAGTTTGACTGTGCCTGTCTGGATATGACTTTCTTTGTGTTCACCCTGATTGGTGTTTATTGAGTCTGTAATTTATACTTTTCACACATCTGGGAAAGTTTGTTACCATTCCTTGAATATATTTTCCTACTCCATTTTTCCTCTTAGGTTGCCTGTATGCATATCCTTTTCATATTATCCCTTAGCTCTTAAGTCCTTGTCGACTTTTAAAACATATTTGTATTTATTCTTTGAGAAGCTCATAGATGCATACAATATATTTTTTTTTATCATATTCACCCATTTCCCAAATTCTACTTCCTGGATTCCCCCTACCCCATACCTCTGTCAACTTCACTCCTTTTTTCTTTTCTTTTTTTTAATAACCCACTGAGTCCAGTTACTGCTGCCTGCATATGCATGGGTGTGGGGCCAACTTCTGAAGCAGGGTCAACCTGCCAGGACCACACCCCTAAAGGAAACCAACTCCTCCTTTCTAGAAGTCATCAAGTCATTCACTCCTCAGTGAGAGGTGGGGGCTCCCATGCCCTCCCCCATCAAGGCTGCAGTGTTGACTGGCTTGGTCTTGTCCAGGGCCCGTGCAGGCAACTACGGCTGCCCTGAGTTCGTGAGTGCAGCAGTCATGGTATGTCCCGAGGACACTGCTTTACCCTAGTCTTCACTGACCTCTGGGTTTAGATTCTGTTGATATTTTTTTCAGACTTGGTCTTAATTTTTAAAGATGTTTTTATATTTTAATTATGCATATGTTTGTGGGTATGTGCATGTAAGTTGCAGGTGTCTGAGGAGGTGGACATTGGCATTGCAGGTGAGCTGCTAACACGGGTGTCAGAACCAAGCTCAGGTCATCCTTTACAAGAGCACTACGTGTTCCTAACTGCTGAGCAATCTCTCCAGCTCCCCTTTTTAATAGGTTGGATAATTTCTATTATTTGAACTTGAAGTTCATTGACTTTTAAAATCTTTGTTCTGTCATGAACTCTATCTAGTAATTTTTTTAATTTCAGATATATTTTTTTACAGTAATAACATCTTCAGTTAAGATATGAAAGAATTAAGCATGAAGTTATAACTGATTTCTTCAGATTCTTAGGCACAGCACCACAAAGAAGTGGGGCTGGTGAGATGGTTAAGCATTGAAGGTGTTTGCCAAACAAGCAAGAGGATAGGCATTGGTTCCCAGGACCCAAGCAAGTGCGCACTTGCATGGTTGCCTCAGAAGCTGGAGATGGTTTCTGTGCAGCAGTCTGGCCAGCGAGACTAGCTACAGTCTGTCTGGGGGTGACTAGCTACAGTCTGGCCAGCGAGACTAGCTACAGTCTGTCTGGGGGTGACTAGCTATAGACTGGCCAGTGAGACTAGCTATAGTCTGGTTAGTGAGACTAGCTATAGACTGGTTAGTGAGACTAGCTACAGACTGGCCAGTGAGACTAGCTATAGACTGGCCAGTGAGACTAGCTATAGTCTGGTTAGTGAGACTAGCTATAGACTGGTTAGTGAGACTAGCTATAGACTGGTTAGTGAGAATAGTTACAGACTGGCCAATGAGCCTAGTTATAGACTGGTTAGTGAGACTAACTACAGACTGGTTAGTGAGACTAACTACAGACTGGTTAGTGAGACTAGCTATAGAGTGGTTAGTGAGACTAGCTATAGAGTGGTTAGTGAGACTAGCTATAGACTAGTTAGTGAGACTAGCTATAGACTGGTTAGTAAGACAACTATAGAGTGGTTAGTGAGACTAGCTATAGACTGGTTAGTAAGACAACTATAGAGTGGTTAGTGAGACTAGCTATAGACTAGTTAGTGAGACTAGCTATAGACTGGTTAGTAAGACAACTATAGAGTGGTTAGTGAGACTAGCTATAGACTGGTTAGTAAGACAACTATAGAGTGGTTAGTGAGACTGGCTATAGTGGCCAGTGCTAGGCTTGACTAAGAGACCCTGCCTAAGAAGAATAAGGTTGGAGAACAATAAAGATTCCTGACACCACACAAGCATGCACATGTGAACATGCATGCACATACATGTGAACATGCATGCACACATGCACACATACAAATCCATGAAGAGGAAAAATTAAGGCAATTAAGCCTCTTATAACATTTGAAAAAAAATCACTACCTAGAGGCTATTCAACCATGCACAACTACAGTTTTCTAGGACTCTAACCAGAAACCCCATTTGCAGTAAAAGGCGTGTCTTAACCCTGACATGTAACCTGCATGACCCATGTTTTTTATCTTAGATGACAGTTCTGTCCAAGCAACCACTGGAGACAGTCTCTGATGTCACCAAAGGAAAAGGGAAAAATTGAGCAAGTCAATTCCAAAAACTTCCAAAATATAGTTGCTATGGAGACACTTCAGTGTGTTGGCGTGTCTGACCTGTGATGTCTACACCCGTCTCGGCAGGCCTTTCCTTTCCCTGAGCACCAATCTTCGTATTAACCTCATGCTTAAACCTAGTTTAAACTTTCTCTTCACGAACTCCAATTCTGCACCCACAGGTGGAGGCTCTGTGGGGAACTTCCCAGACTGCTGTCGGGTGTTCTTAGCTTCAGCTCCTGCTCAGTAAACACGGCGGTACAGGGCTAGATTCAGACACTAACTCCCTGATGTGCAAGAGAAAGGTGCTTCTTCTTCTACTTTGATAACTGGGCTTTGGATCTGCTTTGATGATTGTGGGGGAGCAGGGAGAGCCTCTTGGAAAAACAGGACACAAGCATGCTCTCCACACTCTAGCTAAGGAAGCAGTATGTGTGTGTGTGATGTGTGTGTGTGGTGTGTGTGTGTGTGTGTGTGTGTGTGTGTGTGTGTGTGTGGTGTGTGTGTGTGTGTGTGGTGAGTGTGTGTGTGTGTGTGTGTGTGTGTGTGTGTAGATATCCAGAATTTGGAGCACTCAGGAGATAAAGAAAACATTTACAGTGTTGAGTACACAGGAAGTGAGCTGTGGGAGAGAGAGGCAACGAGCTTGGCAGGTGAGTTCTGACTTGGAGGACAGAGTCAAGGCTGCTGACAGGTCATCCCCGCTGGTTTTGAAATCCCCCTGTCACACAACCAAAGAAGCATGGGTTGTGTGGAGATTTCAAGGTAAAGCCTTGCACCTTCCCTCAGATGTCACGTGCATGGAATATGCTGAAGAAAACAAGTCAACCAAAGCAGAAGTACAAGAACACAGGCTTCAGTGCACTTCAAGGACTGGAAATCTCTTCTCTAGTCTGCATCTCAAGCAGACCCTTCACCGGGTTCTGGATGGATGCTCACGCTCCAGGCTGTTAAACAGAGTCCTGTCAGGTAGGAGCCATTCCGATTTTCATTTCGAATTTGACCAGTTTGTTCCTCCAGTAGATCATTAAGGGTGCCAAGCAGGAAGTGCTCGATATTCCATGAGAATTAGAAGGAAACCAGAGTTACCATCCGGTTTTCTTTTCTGCTGCTGTGAAAGAGACCATAACCAAAGGCAATCTGGGGACAAAAGTTGATTTCACCTTACACTTCCAGGTCACAGTTTGTCATTAAAGGAAGTCAAGGCAGGAACCTGGAGGCAGAAGCTGAACTAGAGACCACGGAGGCATGCTGCCTACCACTTTGCTCCTTCTCCCTAGGGATGGTGACACCCACAGTGGGCTGGCTCCTCCTACGTTAATTAGAAATTAAGAAAATGCTTCCATTTAGTATTGTAAAAGAAGTGCCCTTCTCCTAGGAACCCACAGGGTGAATATAAATGAGTTTATTCATGTAAAATGCATAGAACCCTTGGCTAGTACAGAGTATGAAGTCCACCAAAGCATCCAGGTGAAGTGGTTTCTGTCATTAACTCATTTATCCACAGTACAGTTTGCATTCTTAAAAAATGGCGATAGTAACATCATGGGTGGCCCATGTACCAGGAGTAGAAATAAACCTTCTCTGCCATACGGATTACAGGCACTTCCTTCCAGTTTGCCCCTCTGCACTCTCCTTTTATTTTGATTGTTAATTGGTTTTTGAGACAAGGGGTTGCTAGGTAGCTCAGAAGGCCTCACACTCCCAGTCCTCGGACCTGGCGTCCTGAGGGTTAGATAAGAGGTGCGCACTGTCAACGTGTGACTCTGCAGTGTTTCCTTTCCCTGACGCTACCACCCTGTTTGTTACCCCATGTGGTGGACATGCCTCCTCATCCTAGATGGTACATAGGACTTGAGGGGGTGGGGCAACTGGGAGACACAGCGGAGACCCCAGCCAAAGATCCTAAGCTGTGCTAGAGGCCCCATGCCTTGAGGACACCCACTACCAGCCCTGATGCCAACAATGGTTATAGCCTTGACTTTAACAGCTTTAGCTCCTTTCTCATCCCTAAATCTCATGAGGCATTCCATTAACCCACCTCACAGTGTATTATGGATGCTTTAGGTCAACCTAACACAAGACAGAGTCATTTGTGAAGAGGAACTCCCAACTGAGAAAATGATCCCTAAGATCTGTCTGTACAGGAGAGTGCAGTATATTTGCTTGATTAATGATTCACATGGGTGAGAGCCCAGCTCAATCAGAGTGGTGCCGCCTCTGGCCAGATGGTCCTGGGTGGTGCAAGAAATCAGGTTGAGCAAGCCATGAGGAGCAAGCCAGTAAGCAGCATCCCTCCATGGTCTCTGCTTCAGTTCCTGCCTCAAGTTCCCATCTTGAATTCTGTCCTGATTTCCTTCAGGGATGGACAGTTACCTGAAGTAAGCAATGATCCCTTTCCTTCCCAAGTTTTTTCACAGCAACAGAAACTCTGAGTCATAGTATCACTGAACAATTAAAAATTCTATTTTCCTTTGAGACAGGGTCTTATACAGTCTGGGTTAATCTTGAATTCCACATGTAGTAGGATGTCTTTAATTGTCTTGCCCTCAGTGCTAGGATTATAGGCAAGTACCACTACACACAATTTGTGAGGTGCTGGCATGGAACCCAGAGCTTTGAGCACACCAGGCATTCTACCAACTGAACTACCTTCCCAGACCCACGATGTTTTTTAATTTTATGTAGTCTTTTTTTTTTAATATTCCAGATTTTATTCCCCTCCCTGTCCACCCTCTGACTGTCCCCATCCCATACCTCCTCTCTATCCCCTTGTCTCTACGAGGATGTCCTCAACCCCCACCCCACCTGACCTCTAAACTTCCTGGGGTCTCCAGTCTCTTGAGGGTTAGGTGCATCATCTCTGAATGAACACAGACCCAGCAGTCCTCTATTGTATGTGTGCTAGGGGCCTCACATCAGCTGGTGTGTGCTGCCTGGTTGGTGGTCCAGTGTCTGAGAGATCTCAGGGGTCCAGGTTAACTGGGACTGCTGGTCCTCCTACAGGGTCGCCCTCCTCCTCAGCTTCTTCCAGCTTTTCTGTAATCTAACCACAGGGGTCAGCAGCTTCTGTCCATTGATTGGGTGCAAATATCTGCATCTGACTCTTTCAGCTGCTTGTTGGGTCTTTTGGAAGGTAGTCATGATAGGTCCCTTTTTGTGAGTGCTCCATAGCCTCAGTAGTAGTGTCATGCCTTGGGGCCTCCCCTTGAGCTGGATTCTACTTTGGGCCTGTCACTGGACCTCCTTTTCCTCAGGCTCCTCTCCATTTCCATCCCTGCAGTTCTTTCAGACAGGAACAATTATGGGTCAGAGTTTTGACTGTGGGATGGCAACCTCGTCCCTCACTTGATGCCCTGTCTTTCTGCTGGAGGTGGGATCTACAAGTTCCCTCTCCCCACTGTAGGGCATTTCATCTAAGGTCTCTCCCTTTGAGTCCTAATAGTCTCTCAACTCCCAGGTCTCTGGTGCATTCTGGAGGGTTCCCCCAACCTCCTATCTCCTGAAGTTGCCTGTTTCCATTCTTTCTGTTGGCCCTCAGGGCTTCACTCCTTTTCCTTCACTCAATACCAGATCAGGTTTCCCTCCCTTCTTTCCCACCGAGGTCTCTCTCTCCTTCCTTGTGATTGCTTTCTTCTCCCTTCCAAGTGAGATTGAGGTGTTCTCACTTGGGCCCTTCAGCTTGTTGACCTTTTTGAGTTCTGTGGAAAGAAAAAAAAAAGTAAATGATATCTCTTATATACTTACATAGATTTAAGATTTATTTAAAAAAAAAAACCTGTGTGTATGTGTGTGGTGTTCTGAATAAAAATGGCCCCCGTAGATAGACTCATAGAGAGTGCCACCATCGGAGGCGTGACTTTGTTGGTGTAAGTGTGTCACGGGGTGGGGGTGGGGGTGGAGGGGGCTTAGAGGGTTCAGAAGCTCAAGCCAGGCTTAGTGACTCAATGTCTCTTCCTGCTGCCCTCGGGTCCAGGGGTAGAACTCTGTGCCCCTCTCCAGCACCATGTCTGCCTGTGTGTCACCATGCTTCCTGCCATGACAACAGATTAAACCTCTGAACTGTAAGCCATCCTCAATCACATGTTTTCCTTTATAAAAGTTGTTGTGGTTATGGTGTCTCTTCACAGCAATAGAAACACTAACTAAGACAATGTGTGTTTGTGTATCTGTCTGTCTGTATGAGGGTTTGTGTTCCTGTATGTGGTGAATGAAGAGGCATCAGATCCTCTGGACCTGGAGTTATAGACACTTGTGAGCTGCTGTAGTTGGGTTTCTTCAAGAGCAGTCTATGCTTTTCACCTCTCTTTAGTCTGATCTCATATTTTTTAACTTAATTTCTAAATGTTTGATCTTTAGACTCTTGTTATAAATTAAGTTCTGTGAAAAATGTAATTTTGAAAGCCATAAAATCACATATATAAAAATCTATATTATACATTGATGACCACATATATAAATATCACATACATGTACATGTGCACAAACAAGCATGCTTGCACAGGTGTGCGCACACATATGTATACACATGTGCACACATATACACACATGCACATACACACAAACATGTACATACATGTACACATGTGTATGCACATATGTATGTACACATACACACACATATATATACACATGCACAAAGGCACTTAGGTGTGACTCTCCTTCCCTGCAAGCCCATATCTATATCTTATGCTTCTTTGTGTTGTCTTTTCCCTTTCCTTTTCCTCTTCTCTGGTTCCCCTCCCCTCTGCTTCCCCTTCCCCCCTGCTTCCCCTCCCTCCTACTCGCCCCCCACCCCACTTCCCCTGTCCTTTCCCTTCTCTCTCCTCCCCTATCCTACCTCTTTGTCTCTTGGACTCTCTTAACACAAGATTTTACCACAAAGCCCTGGCTGGCCTGGAACTTACGATTCTGCTGCTGCCCCCAAAGTGGGGGCAAAATGGGGTTACAGACACCCCCAGTCTGTTCTCTGTCATTTTCTTATTTCTCTCTCCCTCCTCCTGCCCCCTCTCTCTCCCTGTGGTGGTTTAAATGAAAATGACTCCTATAGGCTCATAGGGAGTAGAACTATTTTAAAGAATTACATTAATTTAATTAATTGGCCTTGTTGGAGGAAGAGCTCAAATGCTTAAGACAAGTTTCATTGTCTTCTTCTTACTGCCTGCTGACCCTGTGATGGGCCAGCCTGGTTCCATCTTTAGGATGGAAGTCATTTTGTCAAAAGGTCAAAACAAGTTCATTTCTGTTTGCTGCAAACTTCAGGTTGACCGTGCTTTAACCTGCTTCTTTCACTATCTGTTTATCTGTGTAGCCCTGGCTGTCCTAGAACCCGCTGTGTTCTGTAGACCAGACTGGCTTCACAGTGGAGATCCACCCGCCTCTGCTTTCCGCGGCTGGAATCAAAGACTTGTGCCACCACTTCTGCCTATGTTTCTGGAATTTGACGTGCTCTCCATCCTGTGCAGTTTAATACTTTGAATGTGCTCCGATAAGACGTGCTAAATAATTCTAAAATGTCCAGCCAAGTTTCCATGCAACTAAAATTATTCTAGAAATCCACCAACCTTTGAAAACCCCTAGTCTGGCAGTTTCTTGGGCTTATAAACCCTAGCTTCTCCTGTGTTCCATGCTGCATTTTCAAATCCTGCTTTAGGGAGATAGCCCTGCCTGACAGAAAATAGAGCTTCCTTAATTCGACCAGAGTTTAATTTGATCAGTGAGAGTAACACTAGATGTAGAACTCTCAGCTCCTTCTCCAGTAAGATGTCTGCCTGGGTGCTGCCATGCTTCTGACTATGATGGTAGTGGATGAAATCTCTGAACTGTAAGGCAGCCCACAGAAATGTTTTCCTTTATAAGAGTTGCCTTGGTCATGGTGTCTCTTCACAGCAATAGAAACAGACACTCCCTCTGTCTCTCTTTCTATCTGAGCTCAACTCTGAAGCTTGTACTACCCCTTAGTGCTATTAAATAAACCCAGCAACTTTACTTGGATTGCCCTGAAAGTCTTTTCTCAGTGTGCTCAGGATCCAACTTTACCAGAGAGGGGCTTCCTTCGGGGAGGACTCCTCAGGCTGGTATAGGCAATGTCTCCTCACTGTTGTTGATGTACTTATATGGTTGGGATGGAGAGAAAGAGTGAGAGAAGGAGACAGAGACAGAGGAGGGAGGAGACAGAGAGGGACAGACAGACAGAGACAGAGATTTCTGGAATGGGTCACACCCTTTTGAGCTCCTCACAAGCTTCTTCATCTTGCTTTATTGTGAAGTCAACAAAGCGTTGTCAGTGAATTTGAAACAAGTACTTCTGCATTTTTAATCCGAGTTTTGTGTTTCGGATAACTATTTGAAGCCCCCAAAGTCTACAGTTGTAGATCTCATTGCATGCTGGCCCAGAAGGGGTTCTGAGATTTTTCTTATGAACATCTGGAAGATTCTGAGCTTTCCTTCTAATGCCATCAATCAGGACTTAGACTTTAGCTCTTGTTTGTTCGCATCTGTTTTTAAAACTCATTTGGGAAACTTGTCTGTGGCCTGAGACTTATTTGTGCATTTTATTGCTGTGTCACTGGGAGGAGCAGATGGCAGTACATTTCTTGATTTAGGAACTCAAATTTCTGTTACTTTCATAGGCTGACAGTTTTAATGCTACCATGCCTTTTAAAGTTGTTTGCTTGGCAACCTTTGAGAATATATTATTCTCTGTTTCCTAAATCTAATCTAGTACTTAAGCCCAAATGTAGATGCTAGGAGAACGAGTAGAAGCATCTAAGTTACTTTCAGCTGGCTTAACATTTGGTTCTCAAGAAATGGCTGAGTGGGTTTAGGTACATTTCTCTATCTGTGAAATATTGACTGTCCTCTCACCAAAGACCACCAGAAAGCAAAACAAAACCAGGTACCAAGCAGACAAATCTAAGCATTTTAGACTTACTGTAACAAAAGAGCACATTGCCTCGAGAGAGTTAGTAATATTTCAGAAGGAGGAGGTCAGAGGAGGATAAATTCAGGGTGTGGGCTGGGCATGTGTGTTGGTTTGTTTAATTGTCAACTTGACACAATCTAGAGTCACCAGAGAATCTCAATGAGGAATTATCTGATCAGGTTGGCCTATGAGCATGTCTGTGGGTTACTGTATAGATTATTAACTATCTAGCCCATTGTGGGCAGCAACATCCCCTATGCTGACCCCTGACCTGTATAAGAATGTAAAAATCTGACCAAATATTAAGTAAGCAGATAGAATGGGTACATCCATCTTTATCTGCTTTTGACTGTGAATGTGGTGTGACCAGCTATCTCGAGTCTTTAAATCTTTTAAATATTATTTTATGTGTGTGTGTTTGCATGTATGTCTGTATACCATGTGCCCCAGGAAGCCAGAAAAGGGTGTAGGATATCCTGAAACTGGAGTTACAAATGGTTGTAAGCCAAAGAGTAGTTGCTGAGAATTGAACTCTGGTACCCTTATTTGCTGAGTCATCTCTCCAGCCACTGTCTCAAGCTCTTGCCACGGATATTTCCCCATAATATGGACTGTAACCTGGAATAGTAAATCAAATAAGCTCTTTCTACCCTAAATTGTGTCTTATTATGGTATTGTATCATAGAAGTACAAATGAAATTAGAAAAGGAGGGTAAACTTAAAGCACAGAGCTGCTTAAAACTGTGAAAAAATTATGACATAATAGCTTTATGTTGAGGCCAGCGGCCAGCGGTCAGCATGTGATCACATGTTATAGTAGCTCACAGTCTTGTAGTTGGGTTTTTGTTGTTTGTTCACAGTGCTTTCAACAAATAAGGGTAGCCATCCCCGGGTTCTTTCACATAGGAATGAGAATTTCAGTTTAAATGTTATTTTATGTGCGTTGGTGTAAGGGTAACAGATACCCTGGAACTGGAGTTACAGACAGTTGTGAGCTGCCATGTGGGTGGTGGGGATTGAACCCAGGTCCTCTGGAAGAGCAGTCAGCACTCTTAACCCCTGAGCCATCTCTCCAGCCTCTTTTCCTTTTTTTCCATTTTTCTTTCTTTCTTTCTTTCTTCCTTTCTTTCTTTCTTTCTTTCTTTCTTTCTTTCTTTCTTTCTTTCTTTCTTTCTTTCCTTTTCTCTCTCTCTCTCTCTCTCTCTCTCTCTCTCTCTCTCTCTCTCTGTTGTTATTTTGAGACAGGGTTTCTCTGTGTAGCTCTGGCTATCTTGGAACTCACTCTGTAGATCAGACTTGCCTTGAACTCAGATATCTGCTTACTTCTGCCTCCCAAGTGCTGGGATTAAAGGCACCCACCACCACTGTCTTAGATAGGGTTTCCATTGCTGTGAAGAGACACCATGACCTAGGCAACTCTTATAAGGAACAATATTTAATTGGCGGTGGCTTACAGTTTCAAAGGTTCAGTCCGTTATCTTCATGGCGGGAAGCTTGGCAGCACAGAGGCAGACATGGTGCTGGAGGAGCCGAGAGGTCTACATCATGATCGGGAGGCAGCCAGGAGAGGGTCTGGATCATATTGGCTGGACTTAAGCATATATATTAGACCTCAAAGCCCCACCTCCACAGTGACACACTTCCTCTAACAAGGCTGCACCTCCTCCAATAAGGGAACATCTCCTAATAATGCCACTTTCCATGGGCCAAGTATATCCAAACTACCACAACCACCTGAAGGGGAAACTTAAGGGTTCTTTGGAAAGTCATTTGTGTTGGATGGTATTGTGCTAGGGTAAACATGTGAAGGAGTGTTTTCCTGAAGTGGACACAGGTGAAAGGATGTTTTGATAAGGCAGATTAGTGAAGGAATGTTTCACTGAAGCAGACACAGGTGAAAAGATGTTCTGCTATAGCAGACACGTGAAAGGACACGTTATGAAAGATTCTTTGCTAACAACATGCATGTATTGCCCCACCTTACATGCATTGTTGAGCTCCTTCTGTTGGGACTTCATAGAAACACTCCAAAATCTTCTGGTGGTGTGTTGTGGCTTCTCGCCTCTTCCTCGTACTCGGGCAGATTGGCAGAGTGATGTCAGCTGATACAGACTCAGGAGTTTTGCTATGTCAGACTCATGTGCTGTGGCAAGACACATGGAGGATACATGATGTTTCATGGGAATATAAATATGACTCAACGGACTGTGGTCTTGTTGGTAGGACTAGCTCCTCAAAGCTTCTTGGTCTCCTGTCTTCGCTGATCTTCACTTTGCTGAGAAGAGAGGCACAGCTGAGAACTTCTCCTGGCTTCCCGCATGTTCTGAATCCCTCCTGTTGACTTGTGTCAATCGGCTGAGGTTGGCTGTTCCTGTTAGGTTGTGCCGCTGCTGCTGCTATCACAACACTACTGAACTGGACTGCTGGTGTATCTGTGAAGTGTTCGCAAGTGGATCGAGCTGCTGCTGCTGGTCTGTGGAACTGAACTGCTGATTTCCAGACAACACAGATGGGAGATGCTCCAAAGAACCTTTCTAAACAGGTCCACTCCCCCGTATAATTTCTTTTCCACTACCTCTGGTGGGTAGTGGGTACAAGGAAGGTTAAAGTATTTAAGAACCATCATTAAAAATAGGCTTTGAAAAAAATTAAAGTTACAAGTATTTAACTTTGTTAAGTCTCATTGGGTAACAAGACCCCAGACTTTAGCACAACTAACATGTTTGAGACACCATTCTCACCTTAAAACCCAGCATGTAGGCTCCAATGCCTGATAAAATAGGAACAAAAACCCAGTCCACCAAAGACCTCCTGTATGGTTCCATGATCCAGGAAAGTCCCTGAATGTCGTAACCTTGCCTTTTGGGTTTTGCTTCTTGCTAACTGAAGTGTGAGAACCAGATGTGGGTTTTCTGCATAAAAGAAAAGGCTCATTGAGGCTCGGGAGTGCAAGACCTCAGCAAGTTCCCTGTGCAGCTGCTGGTGGCCACACAGACTTTCTATTCAGCTTTAAGAATGTGTGTATTCTCTGGTGAAGCTACATTGTAACAATGGGGGAAAAGTTAGCCAAATTAAAGGTAATTAATTGAAGAAACTAAGATGTAAGATAGCACAACATTCTAACAAAGTAGGAGGTGTCTAAGATAGGTTTGCAGCGGGTGGTGTTGGGGGGAGTGGTTAGGGGATGGGGGTGGGGAGGTGGGGGGATAGGGGTGGGGAGGTGGGAGGTTGGGGATGTTTTTTCTATGATCTTTAAAGACTTTGCTTTTTAAAAAAATAATAATTTAAAATTTATTCTTTAAACATTTCACACATGTATACAACACACTTTGATCTTATCTATCCTCTACTATTTCTCTCCTACTTCTCCTGGAGCCAAACAAGCCATCATCCTCCAACTCATGTCTGCATTAAAAATTATTGTTATCATTTAATACACCGAGCTCTAATCAGTGCTGAATATAAATGCTTGGATATGGGGCCATCCAATAGGCAGCTACAAATGACCACACCATCAGTGAAAATGACTCTCCCTCTCTCCTCAGCCATCAATTACCAACCTGCCTCAGCTAGGGGTGGGGCTCTGAGGCTTTTCCTCGGCTATACTGGAATTTTGACTGCTTTGTTCTTGTGCAGTCATCTAGAGCTGCTGGGAGTTGGTGTGTGCCCCAGCCGTGGTGTGTGCCCCAGCCGTGCCATGTCAGAAGTCAGCGTTCCATGGCTCTCCTTCCGGGTTTTGCTTTCCTTCTGCCTGCTCCTGTGTGGCATTCCCTGCCTTTGATGGAGGAGGCTGAGTAGATGATTCATCCACAGCTGAGCACTCATCAGTGCTCCCTCTCAGCACTTTTGCCGCTTACGAGTCCCCAGCATTTACCATTTCCTGCTGCACAAAAGGAACATCTCTGACCAAGGTTGAGAGCAGATCTATGAGTATAGACAAATATTAGGAAGGTGGTTTGACAACAGGACCATTTAATGGAACACAAACAGGCTCCCTTTCATCAGAAAATAATTTCAGAAAGTGCTGATTCTGCTTGCTTCTGAAGAACCATATAATTAGCCAGTTTTCTGTTGGAGATTGGTTCTAGTGCTTTGATTCAATCGGGAATCTGCGTGTTCGAAGACTAGAAGTCCTTGCCCCCAATTGGTTTTTGATGGATCAGTAAAGATGTCAACAGGGAGGAGCAGAATCACCATGACTCGGAGTAGAAGGATGGGACACAGGCACGGCAGGAATTTTTTTTTTTAACTTCACTATTTTTTTTAATTTTTCTATATATATATTTTTTATTTACATTCCGAATGATTTCCCCTTTCCCAGTTCCTCCCTCCCCAAAAGTCCCATAAGCCCTCTTCCCTCTCCCTGTTCCTTATTCAACCCCCTCTCGCTTCTCTGTCCTGGCATTCCCCTACATTCACTTTTCCCAGGACCAGGGGTCTCTCCTTCCATCTTCTTGGAAATCTATTGATACGTGAATTGTGTCTTGGATATTCCAAGTTTTTGGGTTAATATCCCCTTATCAGTGACTGCATTCCATGTGTGTTCTTTTGTGATTGGGTTACCTCACTAAGGTTGATATTTTCCAGTTCTGACCATTTGCCTAAGAATTTCATGAATTCATTGTTTTTAATTGCAGAGTAGTATTCTTTTTTTTTTTTTTTTTCGAGACAGGGTTTCTCTGTGTAGCCCTGGCTGTCCTGGAACTCACTTTGTAGACCAGGCTGGCCTCGAACTCAGAAATCCACCTGCCTCTGCCTCCCAAATGCTGGGATTAAAGGCGTGCGCCACCACCGCCCGGCTGCAGAGTAGTATTCCATTGTGTAAATATATCACATCTTCTGAATCCATTCCTCCGTTGAAGGACATCTGGGTTCTTTCCAGCTTCTGGCTATTATAAATAAGGCTGCTATGAACATAGTGGAGCATGTGTCCTTATTGCATGCAGGTAAAGCCTCTGGGTATATGCACAGGAGTGGTATAGCCAGATCCTCCGGGAGTGTCATGCCCAGTTTTCTGAGGAACCGCCAGACTGCTTTCCAGAGTGGTTGTACCAGCTTGCAATACCACCAGCAGTGGAGGAGTGTTTCTCTTTCTCCACATCCTCGCTAACAACTGCTGTCTCCTGTGTTTTTGATTTTAGCCATTCTGACTGGTGTGAGATGGAATCTCAGGGTTGTTTTGATTTGTATTTCCCTAATGACTAAGGATGTTGAACATTTCTTTAGGTGCTTCTCAGCCATAGATATTCTTCAGGTGAGAACTCTTTGTTTATTCTGTACCCCATTTTTTAATAGGGTTATTTGGCTCTCTGGAGTCTAACTTCTTGAGTTCTTTGTATATATTGGATATTAGCCCTCTGTCAGATGTAGGATTGGTAAAGATCTTTTCCCAGTTTGTTGGCTGCCGCTTTGTCCTTTTGACAGTGTCCTTTGCCTTACAGAAACTTTGCAATTTTATGAGGTCCCATTTGTCAATTCTTGATCTTAGAGCGTAAACTATTGGTGTTCTGTTCAGGAAATTTTCCCCTGTTCCCATATGTTCAAAGTTCTTCCCTAGTTTCCTTTCTATTAGTTTCAATGTGTCTGGTTTTATGTGGAGGTCCTTGATCCACTTGGAATTGAGCTTAGTACAAGGAGATAAGAATGGATCAATTTGCATTCTTCTGCATGTTGACCTCCAGTTGAACCAGCACCATTTGTTGAAAAGGCTATCTTTTTTCCACTGGATGGTTTTAGCTCCTTTGCCAAAGATCAAGTGACCACAGGAGTGTGGATTCATTTCTGGGTCTTCAAGTCTGTTCCATTGATCTACATGCCTGTCACTGTACCAATACAGTCACATGAGACTTCGGGTAAGTGGCCACTGGTTACTTCCCCAATTGGGCCTGGGGTAACAGGGGAAGGTTTGGGAGTGCCCAGCCTTTGAGGTAGCCAAGTTATTTAAAAATAAGCTAACGTGTGTGTATTTCATTCTTGGACCCAAAGATAGCTCTTGGGAGGGTGGCACTGCTGGGTGCCAAAGCAGTTTAGCCAAAAACTTACAACTACAGTTTTCTACATTTATTGATGAATGTTCTTATATCCACCACCCCCACACACATACACACTGAATAATACTGTTTTAAGGGCATTTCATCCTAGAATCCCCATCTTTTCAGAACCACCCTTGATTCTCACATCAGGTGCAATTGCTTGGGAGATTTTCTTTCTGTTGCCCTGAGAGTTTCCAGAGATGCAAACAGAGCATGCCTGTTTGCAGATGCGCTTCATTAATTGCACGGTTATTAGAATTGTGACTGTTTTCTAAGGATAGCAGGAGTGGTGAGAATGACACATAGGGAAACTGAAGACAACAAATTCTATTCGTATGTTTCAGACCTAGAGCGCCTTAGTCATTCATGTGTACCAGGCTAGGGTTGAGGTCTCAGCTGGGACCTGATTCTAAAAACCTCTCCAGTCTGAGTGTCCACAGAGTCTAAGGCTCAGACTCTCCTAATCCATTCTCGTTTGTAGGCAGGGGCTGATGCCTATGGCTGCGATGGCCCTCCCTTCCTCTTTCACATGGCATTGGTCTGATGATAGCGACCATTTCTCTTCAGAACAAGCTCAGCATTTTCTCAATTTGGTTCATTTAGCTCTCTCTACAATACCGAGGTTTGTTCGTATTACAGAGGAGCGATTGAGTGACTGAGGGAAGGTTAGACCATCTACTAGCCTGCAGAGGCAGTGCTGGGATGCAGGCGTGCTAGCTGACTAATGTCTCCTGAAGGGAACACAGCACAAGGGCAGGAAGGCAGACTCTGAGCCTCCTGTCTGGGCTCTGTCTCAGCTGTGTGTGTCTTGGGGACATTGTTGAGCCCCTCTCTGCCTCAGTTACCTTCTATAAGAATGAGATGGTTAGCCCAATTAAACTGGGCAAAAGATCTGGACCAATGGTGTTCAATGTCATTTTTCCCTTAGAGAGTTCCAAATTTAATGAGAAGGTGCGTCCATCCATCTGTTAGAATATCGGAAAGCTGAGAAGGTGCACCGGTCTGTTAGAATGGTGGAAAGTGGAGAAGGTGCCAAGAAGGCTCCAAGAAGGTACACTGGTCTGTTAGAATGGTGGAAAGCCAGGGCACTGGAGAGGGTGTAGAGTGGCATATTTCCTATTCATTGCTGGAAGGAAGGCAAATCCCTAGTCATTTTTTGAAAGAAAGTTTGGTAGTTTCTTGTAAAAAACAAACACATCTAGCAGTTGTAGTCTGAAGTCTGTGCTCAAATAAGTTGAAAACATCTCCACTAAAAAGCTTGTTCACCAATGTTTATAACAAGTCAATTCATAATTACCAAGAATTGGAAGCAGCTGATATGTGCTGCAATAGGCGAATGTGTCGATGAGCTCGTACATCCACAGAGGGGAATATTATCCACAAAAAACCATAAGACTCACATAAGGGAGTCTTAGGTGCAGATTGCTAAGTGAAAGAAGCCACGACAAAAGGCTGCCTATGTTTAAATTTCAACCACACAATACTATCTGGTTTCATCACTGGAGAAAGGGCAATGGGTTGCTCCTTGTCTTAAGGTTACTGTTGCTGTGATGAAACACCATGATCAAAGCAAGTTGGGAAGGAAAGGTTTATGTGACTTACACTTCCACATTGCTGTTTCTGAGTGAAGGAAGTCAAGATAAGAACTCACGCAGGGCAGGATCCTGGAGGCAGGAGCTGATGCAGAGGCCATGGAGGGGTGCTGCTTACTGGCTTGCTCCCCATGGTTTGCTCAACCTGCTTTCTTACAGAACCCAGGACCACCAACCCATGGATGGTAACACTCACAACCCATCAATCACCAATTAAGAAAACACCCTACAGTCTTGCCTATAGCCTAACCTCATGGAGGCATTTCCTGAATTGAGGCTTCCCTCTCTCAGATGATTTTAGCCTGTGTCAAGTTGACATAAAACTATCCAGCACACACCTTCTTTATAAACTTTGTCACTGTTCCAGTCAGGGTTACCATTGCTAGGATGAAATATCATGATCAAAAAGCAAGTTGGGGAAGAAAGGGTTACACTTGGCCTATATTCCTGAAGTAGAAACTTAAGGGTTCTTTAGAAAGTCAGTTGTGTTGGATGGTGTTTTGTCGGGGCAAACACGTGAAGGAGGGTTTTCCTGAAGAGGGCACAGGGGAAAGGCTAAAGCAGACTCGTGAAGGAATGTTTAGCTGAGATAGACACAGGTGAAAGGAGGTTCTGCACGTGAAAGGACACATGATAAAGAATGACTAATGACATACATCTATTGGTCTGCCTTACTTTGTGTAGTTGAGCTCCATTTGTTGGAACTCCATAGAGAGAAACACACCAAACAGATGGAGAAAAACTCACCTGGCCCCAGCTTGGATATTCATCACCCTTAGGTGCAGACTCAAGGGACTCTGAAGCCCATAGGAACCTGGCCAGGAGAGCTTCTTAGAATCAGAGACAGTTCCACCATGCAGAGAAGGGACGCTTCTGAGGTAAAAGTAACTGATACTGACAACACACCCCAGGCACAGTCCTCCCCCAGGCAGAGTCCTCCCACCACACCCCAGGCACAGTGCTCCCACCACACCTCAGGAATAGTCCTCCCACCACACCCCAGGCACAGTGCTCCCACCACACCTCAGGAACAGTCCTCCCACCACACCCCAGGCACAGTCCTCCCACCACACCCCAGGTACAGTCCTCCTAACACATCTCAGGCACAGTCCTCCCATCACAGTGGGAGGGTTGCAGGGGACTCCAGGTACACAGCCCACCCCTGAGACTTGGTGGATTCCAATGTTAGCCAACTTGGATAATTAAAAAAAGTTTTTCAAAAAAAAAAAAAAAAGCCGGGCAGTGGTGGCGCATGCCTTTAATCCCGGCACTTGGGAGGCAGAGACAGGCGGATCTCTGAGTTCGAGGCCAGCCTGGTCTACAAAGTAAGTTCCAGGACAGCCAGGGCCATACAGAGAAACCCTGTCTCGAAAAACAAAAAAAAAAAGTTTTCTCCTTTTGCTATTAATTTTTAGTATTGTTATTTATTCACTGGAATAGTCTGAGACAGGATTTTGATATGTAGCTTCATGAACACACTATGTAGCTCAGGTTGGCCTAGAACTCACAGATCCTCCTGCCTCCTAAGTGCTGGGAGTCTAGATAAGTGTGCCACCACACACTTATGTTAATTTTTCTAAAGAATTAAATTTTCATTATTTTTTATTTTCTTTCTTTTTATTTTTTATGGCTATGAGTGTTGCCTGTGCACTCTGTGAGTGCCTGGTACCAAAGAAGCCAGAGGAAGGCACTGATCCCCTGGGACTGGAGTTTCATCTGGTTCTGAGCTGCTATCTGGGTAGTGGGAATTAAACCCACGTCTTATGAAACCTCTCTCCAGGTCCTGCCTCTCTTCTCTTCTCTTCTCTTCTCTTCTCTTCTCTTCTCTTCTCTTCTCTTCTCTTCTCTTCTCTTCTCTCTCTTTCTTTCTCTTACATTTATTTAATTGAGGTTATATATTTTCATTTATGTTAAAGTCATATTTCTAATTTCTTACTGTTTTCTATTCTCTCTCACATTCTTTCTCATTTCCTATTTTTTTTTTATTGGTGTGATGTGTGTCTACACCTCCAGCAGCTGGAGGAGCAGCAGGAGGAAAAGGAGGAACATCAAGGGGAGAAGCAAGAGGAGAAGGAGGAGCAGGAGGAGGGAATGCAGGAGGAGCAGCAGAACAAGAAGGAGGAGGGGAGCAACAGCAGCCACAGGCCATCCCAGGAACCTAGCATTTATATACCTTTCCTAGAGTCCCCAGAATTCCAAATATTACATAATCACAGAAACAGTCTGCAGCTGGCAAAATCACATCCCTGCTAGAGCATGAGGCAAATCATAGTCAGCTGCTGTGGACAATCTAAAGCAGCCCCTTATCCCACACCTGAGATTAAAGCAAAACCATATTCCTATAACCTCTCTCTCTCTCTCTCTCTCTCTCTCTCTCTCTCTCTCTCTCTCTCTCTCTCGTGTGTGTGTGTGTGTGTGTGTGTGTGTGTGTGTGTGTGTGTGTGTGTTTAAGGAAACAAAATTCTCACTAGCCACCTCCCGCCTCTCTGTAGAGGGCTGAGATTACAGATGCAGGCTACTTCATCTTCTGACTTTATGCAGATCTGGAGATCTGAACCCAGGTTCTCATGTTTGTGAGATGGGTACTTTACTCATTAGCTATTTTCCCAGATCTTTTTTCTTTTCCTTAAGCTTGCTTCTTTCCCACATTTCTTCTCATTATTTATGTAATTCCTTTTGGACAGGATTTCTCAGTGTAGCCCTGGCTGTCCTGGAATTCTTTATGTAGACCGGGTTGTCCTTGAACTCAGAGACATACCTACCTCTGCCTCTCGAGTGCTGAGATTAAAGGTATATGCCATCATGCCTGGCTTTTTTTATTAGTATTATTTTTATCCTTAATTATCTTTAGGCTCACAGTCCATTCTACATTATTTTAGTTTTTTTCTCTTCTCTGGTTATGGATGGTGTAGTAGTTATCTTTAGCTGATTTTTATTGTCTATATCTGGTTTGTTTTGATGTTGTTGCTACTATGGAAGTTTGTTTTCTTTTTTCTGAGTGATACTGGGGATTGAGCCCTCCAACAGGTTTTCATTAAGAATGCTTCTACATGAACCTGGAAGAAATATTCACCCAGCAGTTACACAAACTGCAACATGGAGACACAGGAAATATGAGATGGTGACACACAGCAAAAATGCAGAAGCTTGCATCTCTTCAATAGCCTAAAACTATGAAAGGATAGAAATGCCAGCAACTAAATCTTAAGTTTAAAGCCTCATCTAAAAAAGACATATGACCTCAGAGAGGATTCCGACAGACGAAGTAAAGTCAAGATGCAAACAGGAAGTTTAGCAACTTGGATAAGAAATTCTACAATGGGATAGAACCATAAAATAAAGAGAAATCTTGAAAACAGAGTACTCAGTAAATAAACTTAGTGAACCTAATGGAAAGATTACCCATAGGATAGAGAAGATAGAAGAAAGAATATCAGGGATTGAAATGGGTTATTAGGATCAGATAGCAATAATTGAAAAGTTAATCATGACTACAACATGCAAAAACCAGGGATGTGATTGAGAGATAAAACCTACACATATGTTGTGTAAAAGAAGGAAGTAAGATACAGACTAAAGGGACAGGAAAGCTATTCACTACAATCTCAGCAGAAACATTCCAAAATCTTGGGAAACAGATGGACTTTTAAAAGAAAGAGGCATTTAGAATCTCTAATACAGAGGGCCGGAAAAAATCTCCGAAAAGGATGAAAAGGATGTAGAAGAAAGACAAATTTTGGAAAGCTTCAAGACACAAGTGCCATAGGCAACATATCGGAGTAACAGTCGGCTCCTCTAAAGGCAGAGGAACACAGAATGATGTAGTCCAAGTCCTGATGGGCGGTAACAGCTAACTAAGGTTACTCTACCCACTGAAGATACAGAGAGCCAAGTAACCCTATTAAAAAATGGGGTACAGAGCTAAACAAAGAGATCTCACCTGAGGAATATCTAATGGCTGAGAAGCACCTAAAGAGATGTTCAACATCCTTAGTCATTAGGGAAATGCAAATCAAAACAACCCTGAGATTCCATCTCACACCAGTCAGAATGGCTAAGATCAAAAACACAGGAGACAGCCGGTGCTGGCGAGGATGTGGAGAAAGAGGAACACTCCTCCACTGCTGGTGGGATTGCAAGCTGGTACAACCACTCTGGAAAGCAGTCTGGTGGTTCCTCAGAAAACTGGACATGACACTCCCGGAGGATCCGGCTATACCACTCCTGGGCATATACCCAGAGGCTTCCCTTGCATGCAATAAGGACACATGCTCCACTATGTTCATAGCAGCCTTATTTATAATAGCCAGAAGCTGGAAAGAACCCAGATGTCCCTCAACAGAGGAATGGATTCAGAAGATGTGGTATATTTACACAATGGAATTAAAAACAATGAATTCACAAAATTCTTAGCCAAATGGTCAGAACTGTAAAATATCATCCTTAGTGAGGTAACCCAATCACAAAAGAACACACATGGTATGCAGTCACTGATAAGGGGATATTAACCCAGAATCTCGGAATACCCTAGACACAATTCGCATATCAATAGATTTCCAAGAAGATGGAAGGAGAGACCCCTGGTCCTGGAAAGACTGGATGTAGGGGAATGCCAGGACAGAGAAGCGAGAGGGGGTTGAATGGGGAAAAGAGGGAGGGAAGGGGGCTTATGGGACTTTTGGGGAGGGAGGAACTGGGAAAGGGGAAATCATTTGTAATGTAAATAAAAAAAACTTAGAAAATAATAAAAAAGAAAAGTAAAATAAGTAAATAAATAAAATATCCAATATAAAAAATATCGGCGGGTCAGACCAGCAGGACTGCTTAGTGCATCAGCCTGATAAAATAAATTTAACTCCCTGAATCCATGTAAAGGTGGAAGGAGAGACAGGCCTCTACAGAGCTATCCTGTGATCTCCACATAGGCATATGTGTGCTTATACACACATCATATACATACAGAAATACACATAGGCACTGGGGCATATGTGTGCTTATACACACATCATACACACATAGAAATACACATAGGTACTGTAGCATAAGTGTGCTTATACACACATCATACACACACATACACACACACACAATACACATAGGCACTGTAGCATATGTATGCTTATATACACACATCATACACACAGCAATACAAAGTTAAACCAGAAATAAGGGCCTTCCAGATAAGCATAAGCTAAAGTGATAATGACTGCCAGGACAGTGCCAGGAGTGTCACACACAGACGAGGACAGAAGGTGTATCAGCGACTTGAGAAACAATGAATCTTAGTTGGGGAACTGATAAAAAATGATGACAGAATCAAAGATTTTGATTCTCGGCAAATCAGCAAATCTCTAATTTGCAGACAGATCAGAGAGAAATTAGCAAACACATTCCAGTAACAGCAATTATCAACGGCTTCATCTGTAAGTCATAGAATGCTAACCCTGGATCTACCCAGAAGGCACTGCTGACTTGCTACTTTTCTATAATGTTCTTCAAGCCCCTCAACCTTTTCAAACCCAATTGTGTTGTCCCCCGACTCTTTTAAAGCACAAAAAGGAGTAGGAACTGACCGAGCTGTGGCCTCAGCTTCCCCCTTTGCCTTTGGATCAGAGGAAGTGAGAAAGATGAATGATTGCTTTGGGCACTTGGAAGGATACAACACAATTTTACACAAAACTTGTCAATATCGATCGAGTTAGTCACAGCGAGGTGTGATGGTCACAGCTGCACAGTCTTCCTCTGTCATTAGGTTTAGGCTGGAATCCCAGTGAGGCAACTCTGCCCCAGCACTGAGGGTCAGCTGAGTATAACAGTGTTCTGTATGAGTATAACGACTGGATATTCTGCTTATAATCTCAATAGAGGCGTGCGTGTGTGTGTGTGTGTGTGTGTGTGTGTGTGTGTGTGTCTGTGTCTCTCTGTCTCCATCTGTCTCTGTCTGTGTATATGTATGTGCATAAGCGTCTGTTTTGTCTGTGTTTCAAAACAAGATTTCTTGTGTCCAGGCTGGCTTCAGACATGCCGTGTGTCCTATGACAGGCCATGTGCCTATGAACGATGGCCACTTGAGGAGCAGGAGCAGCCTCCTCCTGTAGGTCTCAGGAAAGAATTTGACTGTTCCTACAGCCAGAGGACCAGTCAGACACAGGGAACCCTTGGGTGTGCTTTCAAAGACCCAAAGAACTATCTCAATGTGATTAAAGATTGTTGATGTTTTAGGGGTAGTTTTTGTGTGTCATGAGAATTACTCTCTGAAAAGGTGCATACACACAGTCTGCTTCGAGAGCCACAGAAATGGCGCATTTAAAATGGGAAGCTTACTCCTGAGCTTTTGTTTAACAGGTAACCCCACCAAGGCTGTCACCTCAAATGAATGACATCTGTTCCTTCTTACCTAAGCCACAGAGCATGAGGGAAATGTTATGGTCTCTCTGACAGATACCTCTCCACCCACAATCCCCATTGTTTTTTCTTCTACAAACAGGTGCATAAGGTTGATTGAAGGGTCTTTTAAAAATATATTATCATGTAAAGATGCCCCTTGAGCACTTCCCAGCATACATAGCACAGCTGTAAGATCTTGCCTTATTCAAATAAACCTACCCAAAAGAAGTGGGTAGCCATTAAGCCAGCCAGAATCAAGCTCTCTCTGCATACTGTTAACCTCATTTGTAATAGAACAAAGGACCACTAGACGGAGCCAGTGTTTAAGAAATCCCAGCTCTAACCTGAAGGAAGACCTTATCCAGTGGGAGAGATCCAGCCTTACTTTCAAGTCACGGCACATGCCAGTCCTCCTGAGCCATTTTCTGCTGGCAGGAGCGTTGCTTGAGTTGTATCCACACAGATAGATGAAAGGTGACACTTATAGCAGTCCAATTCATTTAGTCACTTGGAAAATGACATTTGATTTTTTTCAGATATATTTTATGTGTTTGAGTGTTTTGCCTACATGTATGCTTGGAGCCTGAAGAGACCAGACAAGGGCATCAAATGGTCTGGAACTGGAATTTCAGATGACTTTGACTTACTGTGAATTAAACCCAGGTCCCTTGCAAGAGTGCTCTTAAGTGCTGAGCCATCTTTGCAGACCACCCCCCCAACCCCCGCGCGCAGAACTTTAAAAGTCAGGGTTATATTCCTCTGTTTAATCTCTGCAGAGCTCCACACCTCTGAGAGAATGCCTGGGAGGAATTGACTCTGCTTCTGAGATTAAAAAATTGAGACAGTGTGCCTCTGGGAAGTGTTTCTGGAGGTGAGCCCTGGCGTCACAGACTTCAGGGTCAGGTTTATCTTTGCATTTTACTTTGAATCTTTGTCCAGTTGGAAACTAACCAGTCAAGTAGCAATGCATCCTTCTGTGACCATTGTCTCAGTCGCCTGCCACACGCACAGCACAGTGACAGGTGCACGTTATGCGCAGTTGGAACACCCCCTCTTCAGTGAACGAGAGGTCTAAGTCACTTCTACCCGCTGTGAAGCCGCACCTGCCTCATCTGTGCCCTGTGGATGCTCCTCCAAGCCACACTATGGCTGTTTAATTAAAGTCTGATGTACTTTGGGAAGCCTTCAAAGGCAGCCCACCTCTTAGATGCCGGACAGCCAGTTCCTGTTTTTTGTTTTTGTTTTTAACCTCACACACAGATCTTAAGAGATTGTGCTGTAGCTGGAAACCCTGATGTGCCAACTCATGTTTCGTTGTTTTTCTTTTTTGGCAAAATGTTTGCTCTGTAAAGGAAGACGCCAAACAGGTGAAAGGGCCATTTATCAATTGAGGAGGCTGCAGGCACACTGGTGGTAAAGACACACCAAAACTGCTCCTGGGAGCTGAATCTGTCTGTCACTCTGTAAGTCGTCGTCCTTAGACGCCTGGTTGGTTAATTCTTGGGAAACTGGATAGCCCGGCTAACAAACCCTGCAGAACGCAGGGTGCTGTTTGCAGAGCCTGAAGGTCCTGACTCCGATCTGAAACCGCGCAGAATTTCCTTGTAACCTTTTCCGGGGGTGGAAGGGTGACTTCACCAAGAAAACTGCTCACCGTGCTCTGCACCCAGTCCCAGGCGCACTCGACACACTTCCCGCTGCGCCCAGAGGGTGCCGCTCGGGTTCCAGCCTCACCCCGCGGCTCCAGGCTCCGGCTGGGTCCCCGAGGGATGCGCGCCCGGTAGGGGGCGCCCTGGACCGGCTGGCTCCCTCCGCCCACGGGAGGCGGCCGCGGCGCACCGAGCCCGGGGCACTCGAGCGCACACCCGGGCGGGCCGCAGCGGGGAGGTGCGGAGCGCAGCGAGGGCGGCAGCGGGAGCCAGCCGCCGCCCCTGCGCTCCGGGGCTGCGGGGCGCATGGGGCGCGTGGAGCCAGGAACGCTCGCGGGCTGTGCACCCGGCCGCCTGCTGCGGTGAGACACGGCGCCGGACGCCCCCAGAGCCCCGGCAGTCGGGAGGATGACCATGGCTGGCGGCCGGCGGGGACTGGTGGCCCCGCAGAACACGTTTCTGGAGAACATCGTGCGGCGGTCCAACGGTAAGAACTGCCTCTGGATTTTGGTCGCACAGGCGGGTTTTGATTTTTTTTTTTTTTAAATACGAGTGCAGTGATTGCAGACGCCTCTAGCCTGGTGCCAACAGATGCGGGGGCATCCCGTAGCTCCGCTCACCGGCTTCTCCCGCCCGAGGGCCTGGGAGGTGGGCAGGGCTGGAGGGGGTCTGGTGCGCCCCATCTCTGGAGGAGAGATCACTAGGCGACGAAGCCTTTGGGGCCCTTTCCCGCGCCCTCCCGCTGTCCTCTCCAGGAAAGCCTGGCATTTGGTGAGAAAAGTCATGCGAAAAGTGGCTGCAGGCTGGCCGCCTTCAAGCACTGCGCTCCTGATGCGCACTGGCCGCCTCCCCGCGGAGGCTCCCCGGGAGTCCTGAGGTGCAGGGAGGCCAGAGGTAGCAGCAGAGCTGGGCTTCTGCGTCCTGGCCCTGTCCGGGTGCCGGGATGTTGCCAACTCCACCTTCCATCCCATAAGCAGGAAAGTCTGACCAGCAGAAACCCTTTGGCAGGGCTGTCTTATGCACCCTCGCCAACCAGCAAGAGTAAATGGCTCACGAAGGTCTGGACTCAACCGGGAAACAGAGGGAACTAAGTGGTCCCGGGTACAAATTTGGCATCTTTTGTCTCTTTAAAACCCTGCCAATCTTGTCCTCCATCACCGGTCGATTCATTACCCAAGAAACCTGTGCACAGCACGAGGGTTTTGTGTCTTTTAGGATAGCTGGAAGGAGAGAGTCCTACTATGACTGGTGAAGAGGGAATAATTTCCAACACCTTTTTACTCAGAGGTTGCGGTTTCCTGTGGTTTATTAGCATGAAGCCCCGGAGGCGAAAAGTCTTCAGAGCAGGGATCCAAAAGGAGCTATCCAAAACTTTCGGACCCATAGCTTGCCATCCAAGTTAAAGCACACACAGTTTTGGCGTTTGGGACTTGCTGCATACACCTGTTCACCAGGCTACTCAAGTGTGAGGTCCCCCTAGCAGGCTTCTGGGCGCCTCTCCTTCCAGAAGCAGGAGACTTACTCCTGTGGAGAGGCTGTGGGGACCTAACTCAAGAGCTAGGTTTTGCCAGTGTAAACATGGCGTGCAGCCTTGGAACTTGGGTTGATCATGATGAGAGCTTCCAGCTGAATTCAGTTAGGGATTCAATGGAAGGGCATGAAAACTGACCTCTGCTTCTTACACATTGTCTTAAATTAAAAAGTGACTTAAGTTTACAAGACAAAGCCCGTGGGCTACCATAGCAAATCTTATCTACTATTTAAGAGCTTTCTTAGAAATTATCTCACCTTTGTTGTGTGCTTCTTAAAGATGAGTACTACTCGGTCATTACCTTTCCCTCCAAGGTTTAAAGGAGTCTTTAAAGCAAGGTCACAGTTACTACCAGGGGCTCTGTTTGTGTGTGTGTGTGTGTGTGTGTATGTGTGTGTGTGTAATGATTGCTAAACAGGAAGCCACAAGGTCATAGTCATTACCTGGGTCTGTCTGTTTTGTCTCTGTTTCTGTTTCTGTGTGTCTCTCTCTCTGTCTTGCTCTCTCTCTGTCTCTGTCTCTCTCTCTCTCTGTGTGTGTGTGTGTGTGTGTGTGTGAGTGTCATAATTGCTAAATGGGCAGCCATGAAGAATTTTCTTACCATACACATCTGAAAGTGATGTTTGAAGTTACTGTGGCCCCTGACTGGCCTGGTATGGGCACCATCTTGCAGATTAGGGGATCCCACTGTGAGGGACATATAACTTTTGCATAATACCCATGAACATTATGAGAAGTCTTTCTGTTGTCGAGGAGACAGTCCCCTGATGTTGAGGGAAATCGTGGTCCGCTCTGTAGGCTGGAGCAGGAAGGGGATGCTGCAGGCTATGGCCAGACAGCGTGGTCTTCTAGGGGGAGCTAAAACCCCTAAACCAACCTTCTGATCAGCTGATCTCAGCGCCGTTCTCTGGCGTGAGTATAGGTAGAACATCGATAAAGCAAGCAGCGTGGAGTATTTTTAGCACTGGCCTTTTATCTCAGCACCTGCTCCGACAGCCTGATTCCCATCCACGAAAAAGGAACAACAACAAAGACCAGCCCAGAGATCCTGGGGAGCAGGAAGACCTCTTAAATGCTCTGTTTTGGGGTACAAAGCGCTGACTTGAAATACGGAGTTTACAGTTTTTGTGATTATTGTCATACTAGTACCTTGCTATGAATGACTAAATACCATGAACGCTAAAAAACACATCTGCGTGCATTTTACTTTTACAGAAACAGCCTGTTTAAAATATTGATTGTTTCGAAACCTGCCAGCCTTCTTTTGGTCATCACAGCATTTAAATAGCAATACTTCATAATCACCTTGTTAGGCCTTTTATCCCAGTAGGCCTGTGTGATGTTGCTGCTACTCGTCTATACAGCAGCAAACTGAGTGAGCCCTATAGTAAGAGGCCCGTTCGCCGTGGCTGGGCAGAGGTGCCTGTAGCTGTTGTTCACTTGGATTCTTTTCAGTGTCAAGGATCAAAGCCAGGGCCTTGGACAAACCAGGCTAGCACTGTACCACCAGGCTATCCCAGGCCTCATACGGCTTCTTTGCTCTACTTGGTGAGTTTCGGTTAGGGAGATGTTTTTGTCATCTCTAGAAGAATGGCTGAGAGAAGGCATTACAGGATTAGAACCAGTCACATTTGGGCTGCATTGAGTATCGAGTGTTTGGAATGTCACAGAGCTGTAGATGAGACATAGCTTAGATGCTGTCTCGTCTGCCTGTCCTTCCTCACACCCGTGCCGGTGAGGACTGTTCTGGCAGCTCTCCTACATG
The DNA here is from genome assembly GCA_036184795.1 of Tokudaia tokunoshimensis. NCBI lineage: Eukaryota > Metazoa > Chordata > Mammalia > Rodentia > Muridae > Tokudaia > Tokudaia tokunoshimensis. The sequence goes on along the minus strand of BTHU01000013.1, from coordinate 3,240,298 downwards.
TGGAGGGGCAGAACTGAGGAGAGCTAGGCTGTGCTCTTTAGAGTGCAAGAAGCAGATTTCCCAGTGGAGATGAAACAAAATGTTATATCAACAGGAACAGCGTCCATGTTGGCTAGCAGCCACACAAACAGAACGACAGGGCAGATGAGAACACAAGTACATTCAAGAAGTTCGGGGCATTTTTTTTTTTTTTTTTGCTTTTGCAAGACAGGGTAGGGGGTAGGGAGGCTATATGTGTAGCTCCTCAGGGATCCGTGGGCCACTTTCACAGGCCTGTGCACCTCAAGATTCAACAAAGGAAGGATGGTCTCCACTGTAAGGTTAAAGAACCAAGAGTTCTTTCTGTGAATAGTTTCCAGACTTGTCAAAACGGGTGGGTAGATTGGGGTCCAGTCAGCTGGTGGGAATGGTTTATTCATTCTGCAAAGATTTACTGGACATAGTTCTTGAACACTGGGGATAGATGGAAACAAGACAGTAAGTTTGTTGTGTGACTTTTCCTGGGGACATGATAGGCCTGATACTGTTATCAAATATCTGGAGGCTATTCCAGTCCATGAGTTTATAGGTGCAAAGATTAGGAGTTAGTTATAAGAGCATACATCACCCTCAAATCGCTACCTCCCAAAGGCCCACCCCATCATGGGTGATCGTGTGAAAACTGTTCCTCTAAGTCCTACTGCGGTCTTCCATGTGCAGCAGGGGCAAGGAGCTCACAGCTGGGTTGGAAGGGCAGGTGAGGGTCCAATGCCTTCACACTCCTCCCTGGGATGGGATGTTAGCAGACTGGATCTTGTGAGGGGCTGGGTGGTGATCACAGCTGCTCTGACCGGGACAGCAATGGCCGTACGATGCCTGGAAGACGGAGCTCAGGAAGAAAGGCACCCTGGCAAATCCTATTTGATGTTGCTCATATCCTGCAGCAGTGACTTGCCTCAATGGCTCTCTAGGCCTCTCAGTATATTAGAAAATAAAACACTTTAAAGGTGTTTACTGTGGACTAGTTTAGCTTTCTTGGGCTGATTTTGAGTGGCATAAGAAGGAGAGATTTGGTAAGTTCCTGTGCTTTGGATAGTTAGGAGTCAGTAGGAAGGACTAATACCCACACCTGATGGGATTTTTCTCCTGAATGTGCCAACCATCATTTAAAATCCTATTGGTGGGCTCGAAAGATGGATCAGCAGGGAAAAGAGCTTTTCAGACAAGCCTGACAACCTGAACTAGACCCACCGTGGAAGGAAAGAACCAACTTTTAAAACTTGTCTTCTAAGATCCACATGCACTCTGTGGTTTACATATACACACATAGAGGCACACACAGACACACACAGATACACACACACACAAAGACACACACACACAGAGACACACAGAGACACACAGAGACAGACACATACAAATAGACACACAGAGAGACACACACACACACAGACAAACAGACACAGATATACACATAGACAGACACAGACATGGACACACAGACACAGAGAGAAAGATAACACATAGAGACATATAGATACACACAGACACAGATGCCCTCATAGACACACATACACATAGACACACATAGAGACAGATACACACAGACATATAATCACAGAGATACAAACATAGAGAAAGATACAGATACACACATAGAGATACACAGACATATGGGCATACACACAGAGACACATACAGATACCTTCACAGACACACATAGACATACATAGTGACATATACACACAGAAACAGATGCTCTCACACATATACATACACACACATACATAGACCCACACAAAGATACATACATAGAGACACATGGACGTACAGACATACACAGAGATATAGACACACACAGACACAAATACTTTCTCACACATACACACACACATATAGACACAGACACATACAGATATACACAGAGACAGACAGACACACACAGACACATGGACATACAAGCACACACAAAGACATACACACACACACAGAGAGACATACACACGCGCACACACACACACACACAGGGACATATATATGCAGAAATACACAGACAGACACTCTCACACAAAAACACATATATAGACACAGACACAGGCACACACATATACACATAGACACATACATACACACACACACACACACACAGACACATGGACATACAGACATACACAAAGACACACACAGACACCCACACAGATACTCAGATACACACAGAGAGACATATACACACAGAAATACAGAGACACAGACACTCTCACACAGATATAGCACATATATAGACACACACACACACACACACACAGAGAAACACACACCCTATTGGCTTTGCTACTCTTTCTGTTCATGGCAGGAAAGTGCTCTTCCACAACACTTTTGACGGTTGCTCAAGTCTACAGGCGCCTGTTGTCAGAAAGCTGCTGAAGCAAATAGGAGATCTGTCTTAGGAAGGCTGGCAGTATGAGGTTCCAGGAATCTACAAAATATTACTCTAGATGGGCCTGTTCTCAGTAGAACATATGTTTTACTGTTTGGGAACCTATAGCTATCTGCGTGCCAATGAGGCTGTGCACATCTACAAGAGTGAGTGCAGCACATTTTGGTACAGTTTTGTGTACATGTGTAACGTGCAGACTGCTAAGTCAGCTGTGTTTTTGTATAGTGTTAAAATGGCTCAGGTTGTTGCTATAATTAGTTAGCAAACAGGATAGGCACCGTGGGTAATGTTGTCTCCTTGTAGACATGTTGAGCTGTGGCAATGTTTGTGAAACAGAAATCAGGTTTAAGTGTGTGTTTGGGAGTGGAGCTTATCTGGGTTCTGACCTATGTCTCTTTCTCCTTATACTCAATGCAAGGGTAACCTTCACCTGTCTTTCTCTGAAAGTGTTAAAGACGTGACTGTAGTGACTGATGCTAGCTAGTAACTAAGAGCCTGACACCTTATGATACAACCAAGGCAATAAAAGTCCCCAATTCTGTAGCTTTCATCAGATTCACTCATCTTAATCACTTATTTCAAAAGCAGCACATGTGTTTGGGAAATGCCATGGAAATGGAGCTACTGGCTTTCGTCTTAAGATGCCAGGTCTTCACTCTGAGGTCATATATATAATTATGTATGATATATATATATATATATATATATATATATATATATATATATATACAGATATATATACACACACACAGATATATATATATACACATACACACACATTTGAAAGGTTTTTATTCTTAAATTTAAAGCAGTTTAATACAATAATTGAAAAGCACACAAAGCAACTTTATGTAGCTTGTACCCACACAGACACACACGCATAGACACACATGTAGATAAACACATACACACACATAGACACACACACAGACATAGATACACACATATACACACATTCGCGCGTACACACACACACATACACATGTAGAGACACAGAGACACATGGACATACAGACATACACAGAGAGACATACAGAGACACACAAACATACAGAGATATCTCTGTGCCATCATCGCCTGTGCTGGGCGATAGGTCAGCCAGTGGTGGTCCACAGACCCCAAGAGCCTTCCTGACCCCAGCTCTCCTCCCTCTCCCATAGCGAGTGCCCAGAACCTTCCTGACCTCGGCTCTGCTACCCCCTCCCACAGAGAGCTGTCTTCTGATTGTATGGTCAGCCTTTCTCACCCTCCTTCAGGTTCCACTACTCTGCCTTCTGACTGGGACCGGACACCCCATTTGTGCTGGATGTCCCAAGCATGGGCTGCAGGACACATCTTCTTTTGCCTTCCTGTCCATTCTCTCTCCTTGCTGTCTAACACCTCATAGTGCAGCCCATTTTGTGTACCTGTTCTGATGTGGAGGGACATGTGGGTTTCCAGTTTGGGACTAACATTCTCACACCTGCCTTTGGGACAGACGTGTGACACATATTTCTCTTGGGGACACATCCAGCATGTGTGTGCATCACTGCGGCAGATGCTACCAGACAGTAGTGTAAAGAGTCTCTGTCAGTTCATACACCTTTGCCCCTGCAGTGGAGGATGGTTCCGCTGCTCGAGTCTTCAGTAGCATATGGCATTTTCTCCTTTTCTTTTTTTTTTCTAAAAAATCTAGTTACGAATGTCTGGGGTCATCTGGGGTTGTTTTCTACTGAGCACATGACCAAAATGAAATGAAAACAAAACTTGTTCTTGGCTTGTGGGAAGCTCTAGCGTGGAGTGCTGTTTAAACATTCTCACGTGTGCGTCCTCGATTGGCTGTGAGTGACGTGGAAACTTCACCCTAGAGGTTATGAGGGAAGGGCACAGGCAAGGCTGTTGTGTTTGCTTGTTTGTTTTTGGTTGTGTTTTTTTTAAGTGTGTGTTTAGGACATTCATTTTCATGTATTGAGAAGCATTAAACTCAGGGAACAGAGATTACGTAAGAACTGGAGCTGGAAGGGTGAAGGATGTAGGGAGCATGTCATTTATCTTTTACAGAAAGAAATGGTGGGAAGTGACGGGGGGGGTGTGCTCAGTGTAGAACACACACTCATGAAAAAAAAAAAGAAAAGAAAAGAAAAGAAAAGAAAAACTAGCCGGAGAGGGAGGCGCTCAGTAAAGTGATCCCCACACAGAGGACCTGACTTCAGTCCCCAACACCAGCGTAAAAGCTTGGCACAGTGGTGTGTGCTTGTGTCCCACTGACAGGCCACTGCTGGAGACTACTGGGTCTTGCTGGCCAATCAGTGTGCACACTCACATGCACACGGGCATGCACGCATACACGATAATCAAAGTTGAAACTCAAAGGCTAGCTTGTGACTCAGCTTTATAACTGGTGAATTCTGTACTTGGGAATTCCCACAGAAGGGAGACCTTTGCCCCTCTGGGTCTTACTGAAGAAGCCACAATGAAGCCTGACAGGAAGTGTGAATCTCTCCAAAGGTCTAAGAGATGCTCTACAAAGTCAACATTTACTTCCTATTTGTCCCCAGCACACACCTCACCCAGTATCATTCTTGGCTTTCAGAACTGTGTCTTTTTCCATGAGGTTGGAGGTGAGATGGCCAGATAGTGTTAGGTCACTGAAAAAGATGGTAGAAAGTGGGAAGCTTTGTTTCTATGGGGTTGTAGCTTCCTTCAGGGTACTCATGCACTGATGTGATTCTTCAGCGAACCTCAGATCTGGAATTTGTTTGGTGCCCTTGTTGTCTGTGGTAGTAGAAAAGTGTCTACGGAACTCCAGCATTAATTTGGGCTCTCAGGGCTGCTGCTGTAACAGTGTAACAATCAAATGAGCTTCAGCGTCTCTCCCCTTCTCTCAGGGCTGCTGCTGTAACAGTGTAACAATCAAATGAGCTTCAGCGTCTCTCCCCTTCTCTCAGGGCTGCGGCTGTAACAGTGTAACAATCAAATGTGTCTATTAATGACAAACTCTTCAAGCCTTTCTGATTGGGTGCCACTGAATCACACCAGTCACCAGCTGTCTTACACTAGGATGATTCACTATATAAAATTAAGTTACAGCTCTTTTGAATAGCACCATGTTGCCTAAAACTGATGTTCTGAAACGAACAGAGTCAATCCACCATTATCAATGTAATTAGTAGGGAGTACTGGAGACCAGCAGTTCCCATAGCTTTATGTGGCTGGGCAGTGACATCAGGTGTCTTTTGTTTTGTTTTGGGACAGCATCTTTTTACATGCTATCATGTCACCTGCAGATGCTTGTGTAGGAAGAGCAGACCTCTGGGTCTTCTGTCTTTCCTTGAAACTGGTGTTCTTGGCGTGCTGGAGTCAGGGTTGGGAAGACGTAAGGTATTAGCAGACTTCACATCCATGGCTTAATTTTGCTGTGTATTAAGAGTTACTTAGGAGATGGAGAGTTGGCTCAGTGGTTAAGAGCACTGACTGTTCTTCCAGAGGTCCTGAGTTCAATTCCCAGCAACTACATGGTGGCTCACAACCATCTGTAATGGGATCTGAAGCCCTCTTCTGGTGTGTCTGAAGACAGCTACAGTGTACTCATTTACATAAAATAAATACATGCCTTCAAAAAAGTTACTTAGAAAAATACATTTTAGACCAGAACTTCACTTGTAAGACTTTATTTCAGTTAACTGTGTGTACACATTAAGTCTTTACATTTTATTACATTTATGTGTGTGTGTGTATGTGTGTGCATATGTGTGCTGTGGTACACACTTGGAGGTCAGAGTAGGTCCTTTGACAGTTGGTTCTCTCCTTCTACCATGTGGGTTCCAGAGATCAGAGTCAGGTCATTAGCCTTGGTGGCACATGCGTTTCCTCACGGAGCCGCACACGTGCACAGTCGACTGTGGTTTAAAGTTTTTATTTTACTTTCTCTTCCTTGAGCATGACTGAGACTGAATAGAGTTTCGTGCAGCAATCCTGAAGGCTCGGGCCAGAGATCTGTGTGTGTTCTGTCTGGATGGATAGGAGGACTCTCTCTTGTTTTCCTAGCCTATTCTGTGTCTTGGGAGTCTGACCTGTGTCTGATCACAGCTGTGACTGGCTGATCGCTGGCTTGCTTCGTCTTAAGCAGTGTTCCCGGTGAGATAGGAGAGACTGACTCTAGCTTTTCCTCCTCCAATGCCTGGGAAATGACTCTTTCCCCCTGGCTAATGGTTCCATCTCTAGCTCACTGTCCTTTCGTTCCTGGGGCCCTGAGAAGACTGTAGAGATGTGCACAGGGTGGAGTGTGTGCTTCTCTTACCCACTCCTGGTTTGTCAACTTCACCTTGGGAGTTGACAAGTGCTGTAAACCACTTCCCCCTACCGAGGGTCATCTCAGGGGCTGTCTGCCTTCTCCGTCTCACCCTGCATCTTTACCCAACGCTTCCGAAGCAGCTATCAGGCTCCTGTTGAGTGGCTCAGTGATCTTGGCTAGACTGGTCCGAGGATCCAGTGACTTGTTCTGTGGTTAAATCAGTTTCTCAGCCTTTGTACATCACCAGTGTGTGCTGTGTGGGTGAGCTTGGTGAGAGATGTGTATCAAGGCCCCCATTTGTACTTACAAACACAGCAGTGTTTGGATGATGAAGGCTCCATGTACTGGCTTGATGAAGTACTTTCATGTTCTTTCCCACATATACTTTTTCAGTTTTAAAATCTCACGTCATAAGACACCATAAATGGTGAGTCTATCACAGTCACCAGACGCTAACTAACCTGAGGTATAGTCACCTATGGTGATTATTAGCTATTATCTACACTGTGGACCAAGACTCTTTCTCATCTGTGTGTGGAAGGTTTTATATGCATCTTCTTTGATCTTCCTTACGATTCTGTTCTGTGGGAACTGTCATTATTCCCATTTACAAGTGTGGAGAGTGAGGTTTGAAGAGATGTCTTGGGTCTTTCCACCTGTCCACTTTGTTCCCAGAAGTGACTCTGAGACTTAATGTTTCATCAATAAATGCCTAGGACAAAAACTTGTTTCTTCGACTAGCTTACAACTTAATTACCCATATATTCTATTCTAAGTCATGCCATGTGGCTGGTTACCTGCTCCTCAGTTTCATGCAACTGTCTTCTTCTGTGTCTGGGGAGCTGCATCTCACCCATGTGTAAAATTCTGTTCCCAGAAATTCCCTTGCTGTCCTAGAACTTCTACCTTCCTATTTCCTGCCTAAGTGAATAGGCCAACAACATTTCATTAACAGGTGATGCTTCTATACAGTACAACAGATTTTCTCTACAGATGACCTATAGCAACATGGGTTAGTTTCCAGCAGTAGACTTTCTAGAAGCTTAAGAAGCAAATTCTTCTGTCTCATATCCTATATAGTATGATGGTTGATTCTAATTGTCAACTTGACATACCCTAGAATCATCTGGGAAGAGGGCTCAGTGAGGGATTGTCTAGATTAGGTTGGTCTCTGGGCATGTCTGTAGTAGATTGTCTCTGTTGTTGAGGTGAGGCTGGGTCTGTGGTAGATTGTCTCTGCTGTTGAGGTGAGGCTGGGTCTGTGGTAGGTCTCTGCTGTTGAGGTGAGGCTGGGTCTGTGGTGGATTGTCTCTGTTGTTGAAGTTAGGCTGGGTCTGTGGTAGATTGTCTGTGTTGTTGAGGTGAGGCTGGGTCTGTGGTAGATTGTCTCTGCTGTTGAGGTGAGGCTGGGTCTGTGGTAGATTGTCTCTGCTGTTGAGGTGAGGCTGGGTCTGTGGTAGATTGTCTCTGTTGTTGATGTGAGGCTGGGTCTGTGGTAGATTGTCTCTGCTGTTGAGGTGAGGCTGGGTCTGTGGTAGATTGTCTCTGCTGTTGAGGTGAGGCTGGGTCTGTGGTAGATCTCTGTTGTTGAGGTGAGACTGGGTCTGTGGTGGATTGTCTCTGCTGTTGAGGCTGGGTCTGTGGTAGATTGTCTCTGTTGTTGAGGTGAGGCTGGGTCTGTGGTAGATCTCTGTTGTTGAGATGAGGCTGGGTCTGTAGTAGATTGTCTCTGTTGTTGAGGTGAGGCTGGGTCTGTGGTAGATTGTCTGTGTTGCTGAGGTGAGGCTGGGTCTGTAGTAGATTGTCTCTGTTGTTGAGGTGAGGCTGGGTCTGTGGTAGATCTCTGTTGTTGAGATGAGGCTGGGTCTGTAGTAGATTGTCTCTGTTGTTGAGGTGAGGCTGGGTCTGTGGTGGATTGTCTCTGTTGTTAAGGTGAGGCTGGGTCTGTGGTAGATTGTCTCTGTTGTTGAGGTGAGGCTGTGTCTGTGGTGGATTGTCTCTGTTGTTGATGTGAAGCTGGGTCTGTGGTAGATTGTCTCTGCTGTTGAGGTGAGGCTGGGTCTGTGGTAGATTATCTCTGTTGTTGAGGTGAGGCTGGGTCTGTGGTGGATTGTCTCTGCTGTTGATGTGAGGCTGGGTCTGTGGTAGATTGTCTCTGTTGTTGAGGTGAGGCTGGGTCTGTGGTAGATCTCTGCTGTTGAAGTGAGGCTGGGTCTGTGGTGGATTGTCTCTGCTGTTGAGGTGAGGCTGGGTCTGTGGTAGATTGTCTCTGCTGTTGAGGTGAGGCTGGGTCTGTGGTAGATTGTCTCTGCTGTTGAGGTGAGGCTGGGTCTGTGGTATGTTTCTATTGTGGAGGGAAGGCAATCCAGCTTCAAAATGGGCAGCACTTTTCCCTGGGTTTGTCCCTGCACTGTGTCAGAGAAAGCTAGCTGAGGTGTGTGTGCATTCATTTCCCTCCTCTGTAGTGGATATGAGGTGACCATCTGTCTCAACCTTCTGCTCCCATGACTCCCCGGCTGTGAGGGGCTGCAACCCTGGGGTGTTTTATTACAGCAACAGATAAATCCGAGCACTCAGGAACCTGAAGCTCTGTGGCTGGGGCCTCCTATGCTTCAGTGAATCCTCCAGACAGGTCCGATGGGGGTGACAGTCGGAGAGCCCTGCTTTAGTGACAGCTCCATCCATTTCTTCATGCATAAGGTAAATGCTTGACTCCCAGGCATGTGCAGATGGAGGAATGTGTGTGTAAGAGTGGATGCTTTCTCTGTTGGCTTTCAGTCAATGTCTTAAGTCCTGCCCACATTTTATTCCTGTCTCTGAGTGGTATGAGTTTCTCCTGGGACCTATCCATCAACCCTGACTGTGTGTCTCCCAGCTGGTGTCCCTAGAATTTTACCCCTGGCTTCCTCTCTCTAACCCAATGCTCCCTATTTCCTTTCACCTTGACAAAGTTTCAGAGCTCCTGTCTGAAGCTGACTCCCTTCTCTCTATTTTTTCTAACTCTTTTTTCTTTATTTTTTTCTTTATTTTTTCTAACATCATTTGAGAATGAAGAGATTAGTGTGTCCGCCCTTTTGACATGGTAACATGCTTTTCCTAGAGAGAAGAGGTCCTAGGTTCTAGTCTCCTGTCAGGAGAAAACTACAGAGTCCTTTTCCAGCAGCTTCACTGCACAGGGATTCATCCGTACCCCACCACTCTGAGTTACTTTTCTTCTTGTCTTTGAACTTAATCTCTCCCTCCCCCACTTTCTACCCATTTCCTGTCACTTGCCATGGTGATGCCTGCTTTCTTCGTGCCTCTCAGAAGAGCCAGAAAAGAGAGTTATCTCTATCTTGTCCATCACAGAGGGTCATGACTGATGGCTCTATGACATAAGAAATGGTTACAAGAGAAACTCATGATAGATTCATGTACAGGTATGCACAAGATCCATACAAGACATGAGACTCTAAGGACTAGATGGTAGAAACTAGGTAATCTTTTTGTGGGGAGGGCAGTGTGGGAGAGGACTGTTGGTAATTTCAGAGGGGTAATCTATTTTTACATTTATTTTAATGTATGTGGGTGCACATTCGTGCCGTGGCATGTTTGGGGAGGTTAGGAAATCAACTATGGGAGTCTATACTTTCCTTCTACCATCTGGGTTCTAGGGCTCGAACTCAGGCCATCACACCTGGTGACGAGTATTGTCACACGAATTCATCTTGCTGACTCTGTAATAAATAACTTATGGGGTAATAAATGACTTTTGGAGAAAATAAATATATCCAGAGACCAAATAGTGGCCTGAGAAGCAGTTCCCCTGCCTCTAGGTACAGTTTGGTTTTCAATCTCTTCCTCTGTGATGTTTAATCTTCCATGGTTAATGAAATTCCAGTAAGAAGATTTGAAGGCAATTGCGTTCCTTGTTGTGAGATCCAGTCTCCAGGCATATAAGGCATTTATTGCTAGAGAAAGCCCATTCTTGCTCTGTAGATAAGAAAGGATCTCCAATGACTGACTGGAGGGCTAGGGGGCTGTAGAGGTCCAGAGATGCTCTGGCTCTGAGGCCTTCTTAGGTTCACATTCAGGACCTCATCCTCAGTCTTCTGTCTGTCCTCAGTTTCCCCAGGACCATCTCCAAAGGTCTTGACTCATGGCTAGGTCTCACTCTGGGGACCCTGCTCTGTTGATCATGCTCTTGTATCTGTAGTTGACCTGTTTCAACACCTCAGGTTCAGGTCCCCCATCTGCCCCCTCTGTCCTTTCTTTCTCCCTCCATCTCCCTCCCGACTCTGCCTACCACCCACTGTTGATGGCTATCTCCATTTTGTGTGTCCTATCTCCATTTTGAGTATGCACACATGCATGCGGATGTTTGTAGAGACCAGAAGAAGGTGCCGGATACCCCAGAACTTGAATTGTAGCTGGTTTTCAGCTTCCCAGTGTGTGTGCTGAGAGCAGAACTTGACTCCTGTAAGAACAGCCCACACTTTTAACTAAGTCATCTTTCTAGCCACAATGGTTACACAGACCATTTATATTTTATATTTATATTTATATTTATACCATATGATATAAAGAAACCACTGGTTGTAATTACAAGAATAAAGAATTTGCTTTACTAAGCTACCGTGCTGCTTTTCAACATAAATAGAGGCTTGTTAGTAGCCAGGAAGGGACCCACCTCCAGTTCCTTAAGCTTCCAGGGACAGAGAACACCTGACACATTTTCATTGCCCTCCACCATGCTTGTGAGGTAGAGTCATCTGGTTTTATTGCTTATTTGATACTAGATGAAGATGCCTTTGTAGCCGTGTACTTTGGGGTAACCACTCAGTAAATGAAGTGCTTGAGTTTGCTTTGGAAACCGAAAGCCTTCTCTGCGTCGTAATTTACCGACTTAATAAAAAACGTATTTCTGTTGAGTATTAAAATCATAGACAAATAGCTGTTGAATCTCCTGGGTATTTAGTTTGTTTTATGCAAAGATTTGGCCTGTGACAGTTTAGAAGAACCATATCCATGAGATTTTATTGTTGGAAAACAGAAGAGAGCAGCATGTGACTTTTTCTAGAGCTAAGACTTTAGGTGTGTGACTTAGGTGGTTGGTTAGCTTCTGTACCTCCACCTGTCCTTTCTCCCAAATGTCATCAAAATTTCACCAATCCATCCTTCCTTCCTTCTTCCTTCCTTGCTTCCTTCTTTCCTTCCTTCCTTCCTTCCTTCCTTCCTTCCTTCCTTCCCTCCTTCCCTCCTTCCCTCCTTCCCTCCTTCCCTCCCTCCCTCCCTCTAGGGGCAGAAAGATGGCTCAGTGGCTAAGAGCACTTGCTACTCTTGCAGAGGATCAGGTTTCCAGTCCCAGCCCTCACATGGTAACCCACAACTGTTTGTAACCCCAGCTCCAGTGGATCCAGTGTCTTCTTCTGACCTCTGTGGGGACCAGTTACACATGTGCTACACATGCATACCTGTGAGAAAAACACTCAGACATGTAAAAAAAGCTAATCTAAAAAAAGTAAAGTCAGGTGTGACTTCTCATAGCAGTAATAATCCCCAGTGCATGTCTCTGTCTCCCTCTCCCTCAATCTCCCCACCCCCCTCCGTGAGTGTGTGTGTGTGTGTGTGTGTGTGTGTGTGTTTGTGTGTGTGCTGAGTCAGGAGGATTTCTGTGAATTCAGGCATAGGAAGTTCCAAGCCAGCCTAAGCTATAGAGTAGCATGGAGTTTAAGAGCAGCCTGGGGTACAAACCAGGCTGTCTCAAAACTCAAACTAAGCAAACAAAACAAAACAAAAACCAAAAAGCCAAAACAGCACAAAAACCCCCCAAATTCCTGGGGGACTTTACATAGGTTCAAGAAAACAACACTGTTATTTTCTGGTCTTTGCATAGGACTTGTTACATAATTCTTGTTCTTGTCATTTGTTGCAAATGCTGTTTTTCTGTGGTTTCATTGTTCTCAGAGAGAGACAAACGTATTTTTTTTACTCCCCCCCACCTCCCCTGCTCATACTGATGCCCTCTGCAATCTGCACCCCTGTGGAGCTTCAGGGACATGTGCTCCCTTCCACATGGAGCACTGAGTTGCCGGACGTGCACTGTGCAGTAGTTACTGTCCTTTAATGACCAGTGTTGGCGAGGAACAATCGACCCGTGCACACCGAGTGCGGCATGTGGCTTTTATCTCTGTAATTACCCACACAGAGTCGCTTCTCTGTACCATTGCTTTAGTGAGTTTCTCCTTTGTTACGTGTGGTAATTATGATGAAAAGCAATTTTCTAATAATTTCTTTTTAGAATGTCTCTGTGTTATGCTTTATGGGCAAATGGTAGGTTTGGGAGGATTGTAACACTGTTACTGCTGCAGAGGAGCGGAGCTCAGGCCGTTCTGTTGTAGAAACTCCTCGAGATGAGGGTGGGAAGTCTTTCCAACTTTTGGAGACTGTTGATTTTTGTTAGAGAACTGGAGGGGAGCTGAGGGCTGAGGAAGGTTGAAATTAGGAACCCTCACATTTAACCCTGAGCAGTCTTGTGACTGTAGACATTCCCTGAGGAGAAGGGCATCGGGAGGAAATAGCACTGTATAATTTTCACAAAAGACCTGGAGACCCTACACACCCCAAAAAGAGAACCATTGAATGAATCATGCCAAGGCAGCCAGACTGAGCCCGAATATTTATTGAGGAATGCAGGGTGGGCTCAGTCAGTTCAGAGAGTGGTCCAGGAGGTTTGGTCCTTGTGTAGGCGGGTGGCTGACAGGAAGTCCTTCTGTGTGCATGGGTGCACACACAGGGAAATAACTGTTTACATAGCATGTGCATTGTTAGGCATTAGATCCGTCTAGAGCTGCCTGAAGCATCTGGGAGAATGGAGGGTGTGTAGACATGACACATAAATACTATCTAGTTTTAAGGACCTCACACATCTGCCCATCTTAATACTCTGGGGAGGAGCCAGTTACATATAAATCGATGTGTGTATGTGTGTGTGTGTGTGTGTGTGTGTGTGTATGCATTTGCACAAATATATGTAAATACAACTTGCTGATGGCAGTTTTGCTGGTGGTGTGAGTACAGTTGCAAGATGGATTTCTCTGCGCTCGACAACCAATAAGAGGGCTCATCCCTGGGAGAGGCTAAGTCAGAACTCACCTGTAGTTCTTTGTCTAGGGCTGTGACCCTGGAAAATGTCCCCTTTCCCATTAGCATGGCTATTGCTCCAGTCTTGTTTGCGCAGACATTTCTAGCAGTGACTTTTACAGCAGACTTCCCGGTGTTCTGGCTTTTTCAATCTCTCCACCCCCACCCCTCCCGAGATGTTTCCTGAGCCATAGATGAGGGAACTATGGCATAGATGTGTCTGTCGGTGCTGGGCTTCTCACTCTCTATTCTTCTCTGCTTTGGGTCCAGCTGTGGTTTTCTGTGGTGGTCTCCACTTGCTTCAGAGAGAAGCTTCTTTGATGGGGGGTGGTAGCTACACTTACCTGTGAGTATACGGATATGATTTAAAGTGTAGTTAGGATTTATGCTTGTCTAGTAAAGTGACAGCAGTAGGTTCCTGACCTCCCTAGCTCCAGGAAGCTGACTAGGTTTCCAGCACCACGCAATTCCCCTCCCGGTGAGTGGACCTAAGAGCTATTGATTGTCACTTCCATATGTGTGCCACGTATTGCACCTTTGTGCGTGGTTTTAAAGCTAGCATGCAAAGTAATGAATTCTATTCTGACTTTTTTATACGTATGAGTTTGTTCTGATTCATCCCTTTCCCCATAATCTTAACCCCTTCTCGCTGAAATCCTCCTTCCCTACAACCCCCTCTTCTGCTTGCATGCGTGTGTGCTCCACTGCTCCCTTACCCTTCCTCCTCTCTGCCTTCCTTTTCATTGTCCCCATTTCTATCTCCAACACACACATACACTGTACACACACATTCACATATACACAGACATACATATACACACAAACATACACACGCACACATACACACTCACATATGCACACACACATACATACACATAAACACACATACACATACATACACATATACACATTACATACACGCACATACACACTCACATATACACAGACATACACACGTACACATACACACTCACATATGCACACACACATACATACACATAAACACACACATACACATACATACACTCACATACACATACATACTCACATATGCACACACACATACATACACATAAACAAACACATACACATACATACACATATACACATTCACATATACACATATACACACTCATGTATACACACACATACAACATACACACACACATACACAAATATACACACATATATAGAAGCAGTGGCCTTGATGCATATAAGGGGCTATTCTTGTTCTTAAAGAAGTAGGAAAGTCAGAAGGACTCTTCCATTGCAGAGGACAGAGGGTCTGCTCTGCCCCCTGCTCTGCAGGTGGTTGTGGGGAGTCTCTCCAGTGCGGTCGGGCAGTGCCAGAGTGACCAGGGCCCTGGTCCTTCCTGAAGTGTCAGAGTTCATTTTGCTTTCACGTCTTCTGGACTTTCACTGAAAGGAGCTGCCTGCCACATGAGGATCAGTGAGTCACTGGAGGGTCACTGGAGAGTCACTGGAGAGTCACTGGAGGGTCGCTGGAGGGTCACTGGAGAGTCACTGGAGAGTCACTGGAGGGTCACTGGAGAGTCACTGGAGAGTCACTGGAGGGTCACTGGAGGGTTACTGGAGAGTCACTGGAGAGTCACTGGAGGGTCACTGGAGAGTCACTGGAGAGCTTGGTAGCTCCATTTGTTTTCCCATAGTACCTTGACTTTGGCTTCTAGACCATGAATTATTATCCTTCTTCTAGGGACTCTCAGACTAAAGTGGCAGGGCTTGTCACAAGTAGACTGTGAGTACTACAGGGATAACTTAGCCCAAGTTCTGTGTTCATTCTCTCCACACAGAGGAAGAGGTAAATGTGGGGCCAAGAGGCAGGGTCTTCATGTGCATGCACCAGTGTGTGAGTGTGTGCATGTGCGCACGCGTGTGCGTGTTTGTTTGTGTGTACATAAAGACACACACGTGCTCTCATACACACACTCACACACTCTCACACACATGCATACACACACTCAATGCACATACAGACAGACACACACTGTCACTATACACATGCATATACACATTCTCTCTCACACACACACACATGCACATGCACACATTGTCATGTACACATCTAGCAGAACTGCATGAGAGTGCTGTATTGCAAGCTGTGTTAGGCTGGTTCCTACAGTACACATACACATACACACTCACATATGCACACACACATACATACACATAAGCACACACATACCCATACATACATATATACACATTCACATACACACATATACACACTCATGTATATACACACATACAAACACACACATACACACATATGCTCACACATACATACACATAAATACACACATACACATACATACATACACACACACACACACACACACACACACACACATATATATATATGCATATATGTGCATGTTTTTGATGCTTAATTTTATGAGTCCACTTGACTGGGACTTGAGTTGCCCAGATATTGGGTATAAGGATATTTTTGGATGAACTTAACAATTCTATATGAATTTCAAGATTATATTTTTATGAAAATAGAAGCTTGATTGGAATTGAATTGAATCTGCAGGTCACTTAAATAATATGAATTCTCCCAGTCCATGAACCCTAGCTATCTTCCCATTGATTTGTGTGGGAGGTAATGTCTTTTTGATGCTCTGTTCCCATAGTGGGCTTCTCTCCTGATGAGGTTTTGTTTGGCTTCAAGTTTTGTTTCCATTTGCTGAGTTGACAAATAGCCCACCCTAGAGTCACTTAGCTTTGGTTATGATGACAGTGCCTGTGCTGTTGCTATCTTCCAGTTGCCCTCTTATTTGGCAAATATGGCCACTAGGAGGGCTTAGGAGCCCTTATCTGACTGAGCAGGGCTGCTGTCATGGAATCTTGCCCACACTAGCATTGATCTTTGTTTTTTCTTTTTAGATTCTAACTTCCCAAGCCTGTCTGTTCTATGGCAGATGGTCCAGACTCTCCTGTGTAGGAATTATTTGGGGAAATGGGTCTTCTGGGGTTTGATTTAGTTAGTCCTAGTTAGGTTTCTATTGTGATAAACACTGTATTGACTGGTTTTGTGTGCCAACTTGACACAAGCTGGAGTTATCACAGAGAAAGGAACCTCTCTTGAAGAAATGCCTCCATGAGATCCAACTGTAAGACATTTTCTCAGTTAGTGATAAGGGGGGGGGAGGGCCTAACCTATTGTGGGTTGTGCAATTCCTGGGCTAGTAGTCTTGGGTTCTATAAGAAAGCAAGTTGAGCAAGCCAGGGGAGGCAAGCCAGTAAGCAGCACCCCTCCGTGACCTCTGTATCAGCTTCAGCCTCCAAGTTCCTACCCTGTGTGAGTTCCTGTCCTGACTTCCTTTGATGATGAACAACAATGTGGAAGTATAAGGTGAATAAACCCTTTCCTCCCCTACTTGTCTCTTGGTCATGATGTTTTGCGCAGGAATAGAAACCCTGGCTAAGATAAACACCATGACCAAAAGTAGCTTGGGGAGGAAAGGGTTAATTTCACCTCACAGATTACAGTCCATGATCAAAGAGAAGAGAGGGCAGGAACCTGGAGGCAGGAACTGCAGCAGAGGCAGAGAAGGCCCTGCTTACTGGCTTGCTCCCACTTCTTGTTCTTCTACCCTTTTCAAGCAACCTTGGACCACTACCCACAGTGAACAACCATCAATCAAGAAAGTACCCAACAGATGCTTACAGGCCAATTGGATTGAGGCATTTTCTCAATTGAGGTTCCCCCTTCCTAGATATTTCTAGGTTTGTGTCGATTAGACCAACACCAACCAGTACACCAGCTATTTCTTATATTCTTCTCTCCATGGTCATATTCATGTAGAAACAAATGACACTTTCAGGTCACTCACCTAAATGCAGGTCCTGTTTTCCTGTCTGCTAGCCCCCAGGTGCCCAGGAACTGTTGGGACCAAGTTTATCCTTGATTAACTTGTGTTCTGTTTTCTTGGATTAAACAGCACTCAGTCCCCCTGCCCCAACTTAGATACACCTCTCTTTTTCTGTCTGTCTCTCTGTCCTCTTTCTATAGTTTGTTGGCCCCTCTGTGTTTCTGTCCAACCTTCTCTCCATCTCCCCATTCCCCCCCACTATCCTTTCTGCTCACTTACAGTATTTACCTGCCTCTTCTACTCTCATTTTGGGCAGCCTGACACATAGGCCTTGTCCGTAGGATCTGCTATAATGACATCCCCTTACAAATCTCTCAGCCGTGGGGAAGATGGTGACTTCTGTGAATTTCCCAACCTCAGGGGAATTGAGGCAAGATCAGGAGTGTGTCACCCAGAGTGGAATTAAACGGGGAGCTAGGCCCAACCCTTCCTTTCTCATCTCTTGTTCCATCTGTCTCTTCTGTGAGTGTGTGGAGGCAGGAGGAATATTTTGGGAATCCCTCAGTATTCTAAGAAGAACAAGTGATAGTTTTCAAGCAAGGGGGGAGTCTAACTATAGAGGAGGCAGATGGAGAAGCTAGCCTCTGGGCAAGGAATGTCTTCTGCCCTCTTCCCGAGGGTGCCTTGTGTCATGACATGTCAGCAGAGGTGGTCACTGATGGAAAGTCTCATTAGAGTTAGTTTCAGAGGTAGATCAATCACAGTACTGTTTAATTTTGGTACTCCTATAGCGCTATAGGAGACCATGTGATATAATGATGAAAAGTGTGAATTTGAAGTCACATAGGCCCGGTTTTGAGTTTCAACTTCACTTGCATTTAACTACCTATTGGGCATCTGTTGTTTGAGTCCTCAGTCCTGCCTGGCCTCCCCCTCGGGGGCAGTGGGTAGAAGGTGCAGAATCAGTGACTCAGACTCTGGGATCACGTGAGAATGTGGCAGCCAGCTCCTTTATTCTCAGGGAGCGCCCCTTATACCTCCACCCGCATCCCATTGGTCCCAAGCAAGTGTGTCCTCCAAGTTCCTGAGTGGCTGGCCTTGTCTGCGTCACCAATCTCTAGGCTCTCAGGCAGACTTTAGTTGGGCCCTCATGTGGAAGTTGCCTCTGTGGCTGCTGCCCCACTCACTGTTTACTGACATTTATGGGGACGCAGTCACCTCCCTGGCACAAGGCCCTTCTGTTCCTCCTAAAGGCATCTAGAGAGATTCAGTTTTTCCACGAACCAGATGAGGAACACTGTGATACTTCATTAGTAATATCACTTCCTGAAGGTTGTTAAAGGGTAAAAAGTCACACCTCACAGCAAAGCATGACTCAGAGCAAATATCGGTCAAGGACGTCTGTCCTCCGTGGTGTCAGAATGCCATTGATATGGGCTCCCTTCATTCTTAATGATGTACGGCGGATCATGAGGTTGTGTGAGCACGCCCTAACATACAAACACACTGTTCTGGATAGTAATTCTCACCTCATTATTTATAGTTAGAATTAGAAAAGAAAGTGTGTGTTAGGAAGGATGGAAGGGGGAGAGGAAGTGATGTCATGATTGTTGGGAGCTTTGTGCTGGTATGAGAGCTTTTTTCCCTTCTCTCCAAATCCTCTGGTAGAGAAGATTCCTAGACCTTCTGCATGCTATGGTAAGGGTGTGTGTGTGGGTGTGGCTGTGGGGGGGTACCTGCTTCTTTGCAGTTACAATCTCTTGCAGGATGTCTTAGCTACTGTCCTGCTGTTATGACAGAACACCATGACCAAGCCACTTATAGAACATTTAATTGGGGGCTTACAGTTTCAGGTCAGTCCATAAACAACACGGCAGTAACTGAGAGCTCACATCTGAACAAGTTGGACAGAGAGAGAATGAGAGAATAAACTAGTGAGCAAGTCTAGTATTGGTGTTTGAAACTTCAAACCCCACCCCCAGTGACATCTTCTCCAAAAAGGCCATACCTCCTAATCCTTCCCAAACAGCTTCATCAAACATCATATATATGAGCCCATGAGACATTCTTATTCAAACTGGCACACAGGATTATAGAAGAGAAGTGCATTTGGGGCTTTTAATTCTGTTTGTGTGGGTATGTATAGTGTGGGTGCCTTGTTGACTGCAGTGTATGCCAGGCTGTCTGATCCAGGAATTCTCCTGCCTCTGCCTACATCTCACCACCCGTGTGCTGGGATTACAGACAAGCACTGCTGTATCTTGCTTTGCCTGAGTTTTAGGGGTCTGAGCTCTGGTCATTATGCCTGAACAGCAAGTGATTAATTTTCTGAGCCACCTCCCCAGGCCCTTCCCTTCATTGTTATGAAAGGGTCTTCTGTAGCTAAAGCTGGCCTCGAATGTACTATGTGGCCATGGGTGTTGAGTTCCCAATCCTCCTGCCTTGGCCTCCCAAGTGTGGGGCTCACAGGTGCACACTGCCACTCCTGCCTTCTGTTTTGGGTCAGGGTCTTGCTGTATAGCCCTGGCTGTCCATTTTTTGCTAGGATGTCAGGCACATGTCACCTTCTTGCCTCCTTTTTTAGCTAGTTGCTGTATGTCCATACATCTTGGCAGTTCGTTGTGTTGAGGGTCCATGTCTTGCACAGTCTGATTGCCCCATGATCTTGCCTTGTACTTGGTACTTAAAGGACAGTTAAAAAGCACTTATGTAAGTGGGTAAGTTGGGAGGAGGATTTAGTTATGTTTTCATTGGAAGCTAATCTTTGAAAGTAGTAGGCATATACCTTCACTTAAAAGTAGATCAAACTAGGGACATCAGTATGGCTTGGTGGCTAAAGGTGCTTGTCACACAAGCCGGGTGACCTGGGTTTGACCCCCCAAATCCATGTTAAGGTAGAAGGACCAAACAGACCCTATAACATTGTCGTCTGTCCTCTGACCTCTTCTGCCTCATGACATGAGTGCTCACACACACCATGCCCATACATTTCACACCCACACATGTCATACTCATACACATCATGTCCACACACATCATGCACACACACACCATGACCACACACATCATACACACACACACCATGACCACACACATCATGCACACACATACCATGACCACACACATCATGCACACACACACCATGACCACACACATCATGCACACACACACACCATTAACACACATACCATGCACACATATACCACCACACACACCATGCACACACACATACCATGCACACATACATCATGCACACATACACCACCACACACATCAAACACACACATGTCATGCACACACACACCAGGCCCACACACAATTCCCCCCCACCACACACACACCATACACACACATATACCATGCACACACACATACCATGCACACACACCCCCACACATACATCATGCACATACACATCATGCACATACATACCATCACATACATCATGCACACATACACCATGCACATACATCATGCCCACAAACATAATGTACACACACACCACCACTACTACCCACACATCACCACTACCACCACCACCCACACATTATGCACACACACACCATGGACACACACCTCATTCACATGCATATCATGCAAACACATACCACCACACACATCATGCACACACATACCATGCACACATATACCATGTCCATACACATCATATACACACACCATGCCCACAAACATCATGCACACACACACTACCACCACACATACATCATGTACACACATACCATCACACACATCATGAATACACACACACACACCATGTCCACACATGTTATGCACACACACATTAGGCATACATACACCATGCCTACGCACATCATACATACATCATGCCCATACACATCATGCACATACACATCATACACACATACACACACCACCACACATACATTATGCACACACCCATCACATACATCATACCTACACACATCATGCCTATACACATCATGCCTACACACATCATGCACATATACATCATGTCCACACACATCATGCACATACACATCATGTACACACATACCATGCACACACATACCACCACATATATCATGCACGTATACATTATACACACACATCATGCACACACACACCACGACCACACACACCATGCGCAGACATACCATGGACACACACATCATGCCCACACACACCACCACACACACATCATGCACATATACACCATCATACACATCATGTACACACATATCATGCCCACACACATCATGACCATACACCTTATGCACACATACACCATGAACATACACATCATGGACACACACACACCATACACACACACACACATCATGCACACACACCATGCCTACACACATCATGTACACATACACCATGCCCACAAACAACATATACACATCATACCAACATACATCATGCTTGTATACCTCATGCACATACATACCATACCCCCACACATCATGTACATACATGCCATCACACACATCATGCCCACACACATCATGCACATATACACCATGCCCACACATATCATGCATATACATCATTCACATACACATCATGTACACACACACCACCACTATACACATACCATGCACACACATACCATGGACACACACATTATGCACACATACACCATGCTCACATACATCGTACACACACACATCATGTCCACACACATTATGCACATACATACCGTACCCAAACACATCATGCACATATACATCATGCGCACACACACCATGCACATGAACACATCATGCACATACACACCATGCACACACACACCATGCATGCACACACATCATGCATATACACACACCATGCATGCACACACATCATGCTCACACACGTCATGCCTACAACAACAGCAATAATGGGTTAATAGAGATAATAATAAATACACCAGGCTATTCTCAAGGAAGATGACTTCCCTCTCCCTCCTCTGAATGGCCTTGGCTCAGCCTGGCTCCTGTCTTCCTTGCCTTTATGGTAAAGCACACTTTGTCTTTGCTGTTTTTTTTTTCTTTTATGAAATATAATAATCTTTACAAACCTGCCAGCTCAAGAAATAAACTCATCCGTGCAGGGCAGAGCAGTCTGTCTGACTCCATGAAGACAGAAAGAGTGACTATCTACACTCTGAGTGATTTATAAATGCTGTCAGTGCCTGCTGCATACACAAGGACCTTAATTTTGATCTACCCTAGCTGTGTGAATGGCTGTGTACAGTGGTATGTGCCTGTAACTACAGTACTGGGATGGCCAGAAACAGGTGGATCCCCAGAGCTCATTGGCCAGCCAGCCTAGGAGAGTCAATAAGCTTCATGTTTAGTGAGAGAACAGCTCAAAAATTAGATGGAAATCAGTCAAGGAAGACACCTACCGTCAAGCTCTACATGCACTCATACACAATGCACACGTACATATACGCACACATACACACATGAACACATACACAAATGCACACATACATACATGCACACATACACACAGGCACACACATACACACATGCACACACGTGCATACAGCCCCACAAACAGGTACTTACACACATAATGCAACTTGCTTTGTATTATTGATGTGCTTTCAGTGAGATGGAAAATTAGGGACTCACAATGTTTCATAGGAACCCATTGATGTACACATAAGCGCAGAAATGCTATTCCAGTACAAATTAGCCTCCCAGTTAGAAAGGCCATTATTTTACTATGTACACACACACACACACACACACACACACACACACACACACACACACGATACATGTATTCTCCAGTTTATAACAGGGAAGAGTATGTATGTAATTCTTTACGGGGTGAGGTGAGTGTAAATATGTGCAGGGGATGGAGCCAGGCTAAAATAATGGTCACATTGAAGACTCAGATTTTTAATATGCTCCATTTAAATTATTGAGATTAAAAGAGGGACACTTGATTTCCTGAGCATTAAGAGGTCTTGACAGCTTTTAATTTTCAAAATGTTAGAACCACGGGAACCCAAGAAAGTCATTGTGACCCTTGAGTCAGAGAGAGGCTGGCACTGCCATGCGCCTCTGTGGCTGCAGAATTTCAAAGTCTGAAGAGACTCTGGCGAGCCCCTGACTGCTCTCTGCAGCGGCTCAGGGGAAGGGCCTGGTCACTGTCCTCAGGAGGTTTCTCCCTGTGTGTCCTGTGAGGCAGTGTGCTATCCACTCACTTCCTTTGCTTCCATAGAAAGGCCTTGTAGGATGGCCAGGGCTAGTCAGGGTCAGCAAAGCCAATTTGTGTCTCTTGGCCAAGAGAATGATAAGGTGAGGTGCGGTTCAGAGCCTAGAAGACATTGCTCTTGGCTTTTCTCTGCCTTGTCTTACGGGTATGCTTCCAGAGGATAAAAAAATCAAGGCTTGACTGTCTCAGACGAACTCACCACCCTCCCACTCCCCAGGTTCCTGGGTTGGTGGCTAAACCTGACTCCTTTCTTAGGATACAGTGAGCTTGGCTAGCATTTACATTCAGAATTTTTAATTCCAAAGCCTGGTTTTCCCTCCTCCTCCTGGGGGACAGGGTTCTGTCTGAGAGACTGTGCTCATAAGCATTCGGACTGTAGAAATGATACATATCGACTAATGTCTTGCATCTTGTGTTCTTTCTTCCTTTTTTGACATAGACACTAATTTTGTGTTGGGGAATGCCCAGATTGTGGATTGGCCCATCGTGTACAGCAATGATGGATTCTGCAAGCTGTCTGGCTACCACCGGGCGGAAGTGATGCAAAAAAGCAGCGCCTGCAGGTACGCCGAGTGCGTCTCTAGGAGTGTCAGGGTGGGAGGATTGCCTTGAGACAATCACTCTTGGTGTCTTGTGAGGTTTTATGGTCACAGCTCCTGTAGTGTGTGCATATGCTGGGAAACCTAATGGACATGTAGAACACGGTTCCTACAACTGACAGTCATGCAGTCAGTAAGACAGAGAATGGAATACAGAAAATCTATATGTGAGCTCAAAAGTTTATGAAGTTTAGGTAGAACTTAATGTGAGAGTCAGAAGATTAAACATTTTTTAAATTAATTAAATCAAGACAGTCATGTAGCTCAGGCTAGCCTCAAACTTGCTAGGTAGCTGAAGATGACCCTGAGTGCTTCTGAAGTACCTGTCTCAGCCTCCCAAGCGCTGAGATGACAAGTGTACGCCCGCATGCCTTGTTTATGCAGATCTAGGATCTGAACCCAGCCAGGGCCTTCTGCACATTAGGCAAAGCCCTCTACCAACTGAGTTATGTCCCAGTGTAAAATTTTAAAATGTGAAGAACATTTTATAGAGAGTAATTACAAGATAGGGCCTCATTTATAGAGCTTTTCCTCAGCCAGAATCTTCAGAGGCGTAGCTGTATAGATTACCCCACTACACTTGGGCCTTGCTAGAAACGTTGTTTTCAAGGTGCTGAGCTGAGCTGGCATGAAGCTTGGACCCTATCAGGCATTCTGCACACGCGTGTGTAGTGGAGTTATCATCTAAATCAAGAAGTAGCCTCCTCGGGCGCACGGAGGTGCCTCACCACACTGCCTTGTATTTTCATGTGTCAGATCAGCCTCAGAACCAACTGTTGGCAAAACAATGTTAAATGTTTGGACAATATTTGAATTTTGTTAAGCTCTAGGTTGTTGAGCCTGACAAATGGACAGTTCAAGACTTTTCTTATAGATTTGGAAATTATGTTTCTAATGCCTGGGAGCCTCTGATATTTGCCATACGTTGCTGTTTTCCTCTGAATATCTGTCCCTGTCTGTCTCCATTTGCAGATTCACAACTGTCAAGTCCCAAGATTTAGCTTCACTTTTTGGCCTGTCCAGAGCAAGCATTTCCCCCTTTTTCTTATCGGCTATACTTACCTCTAGGACAACAGATACGTCCTCTTGATGAGTTTGCCAACTTTTCTTTTGTACAAATCTAAGCAATTTATTCAGCTGTAACTCCTGAACCCTCCCTTCCCATCTGTGCCAATTGGATTCCTGATAGCCTGCACCTTCTGTTTTTCTTATTTCATGTATTGCAGATGTTTGCATTCTAATGTCCAGGTAAAGGTAATGTTCACCTCCTAGTGAGCTGCAGCAGTGTCTAATGCAAATGGGTGTAACCCTATACTTCACCTGTGGGGACTCAGACTTGGAGTCTTGTTTGCCTGTGAGGAGACTGCAGCTGTGGGTAGCAGCCCTTCCCTTAGACAAAGGTCACTGGTCTAGAAAAATGACTCAGAGAGAGAGGGAGAGAGGGAGAGAGGGAGAGAAGGAGAGAGGGAGAGAGGGGGAGAGAGAGACAGAGACAGACAGAGAGAGACAGAGACAGAGAGAGGGAGGGAGGGAGAGGGAGGAGACAAGTCACAGGCTGGGATGATTTAGTCTTGATTTGTTCTTTGTGGAGATATTTCCAAGCTCCATTTTCTGTT
Organism: Tokudaia tokunoshimensis; assembly: GCA_036184795.1. Classification (NCBI taxonomy): domain Eukaryota; kingdom Metazoa; phylum Chordata; class Mammalia; order Rodentia; family Muridae; genus Tokudaia; species Tokudaia tokunoshimensis. The sequence continues at coordinate 3,214,235 of BTHU01000013.1, read as the reverse complement.
TTCCTAGCTCTAGGTTATAAGTACAGCTTCAAAACCAAGTGATCCTCTCTCTACAAGGACATCTGCACAGTCAGTCACACCTCCCAGTGACCAGAGGAACATAAAATGAGAAAATGATTTTAGAAAATTAGCAACTGGGACTCTTTCCTTACAGAGTCCCAGAATTGGGAAGCCTAGAGTGAGCACCCCTGCTCCCTTCCTGCATCCAGCCCGAACAGTGCTTGACTGAATGTTTGGTCTAAGGATTTATATACGATAGTACATTTTTTTTTTGATGTTCTTTTCTTCTAAAAGCCGATGATTCTATGAGTCAAGTTTTCAAGGGAAAGCTAGAATACACTCAGTGCACCGCAGCATTAGCTGATGGAAAATCATGGTTTGGGGGCCACACCCCCACTTCTACATGGTCTCCTTGTTGCCTGAAGGCCTGGGGTCTTCAAGGGGTGCTTGCTGGGCCTTGGGAGGTATTAGAGGGCATGGCTTTCCTGTCCATCTCCTCTTGCATCTTGTGAGTGTCCTGTGCCCTGGTTCATCCTGCTTAGCTGAGTGTATATTCTGCCCCTGGAAGGACTAGACCCAGTACAGAGCTCTGGGGTTTCTATATGGGATGCTTCTGGCTGCTTCCCTGCCTCTGCTGAGAGCCAGGGCCCTGACTATCCTGAGATTTTTCTCTGATCTTTTATATCCTGTGTATTTACTTCCTTAGGCTGCCTTTTTCCAAAATTGAGCAGCAGGAAGATGTATTATTAAAGGCTGCAGGACTTGATTCTCTCAGTGTTTTAGACTGAGTGCTGTTGTTTTTTAGGAGGCAAGAAAAAGCTGCGCGGACAGCAGCAGAATCTGGTCCTTCCCTAGCTGCTGCTTTGAGCTAGAGCATCTCTCTCTCTCTCTCTCTCTCAATCTCTCTCTCTCTCTCTCCCTCCTTCTCCCTCTCCATCTCTCTTCCCCCCCTCCCCCTCCCCTCTGGTACAAATTTACCCAGCCATCTTTCTCAGAAGTCTTCTGGAGTTGTGTTTGTTTCCAGGATGTAATCTGACTTCATTTCTCCCTTGCCTAAGACCCTCCCCTGCGTTTCAGTTAGTTACAGGCTAAGATGTCATTTATCTTGGTGGCTGAGATCGCTACAGTCTCTTCTGACATCTTTGTGTTGTCTATTGCAACATTTCCCTTCCCTGTCTGGAGTCCAGTCATATGGAGCTGGCGCACACCCAGGTTTTACAATGACCTCTGACCTTTGTCAGTGGCACACGGACTTGCCTGGCACGCTCCCTTGCTCCCCTGCTTCCTGAGCTCTGAGGTCTCACTTGTCTTGGCTTCCCGGAAGCCAAGCAGAGTGACCGCCCTGGTGCACTGTGCCACTCCTCCTTCTTCCAGATCTACCAATTTCTTATGCGTGTCTGTCATTAGAGGCTTAGTTTTCAGGGGCAGAAATGACAAATGAAGGATTAAAAAAAACCAGTTAATGAGTCTTCTTAAATTCAATTAATGTTTTCATTGTGTGTGCTCATGTAGGTTTGCATGTGCATGTGTCCATGTGTGTTCACACGTAGGTATGAATACATGTGTGTGCATGTATGCGTGTGTATTCACATGTTTATGTGTGTTCAGTGCTGGAACTTATTTAACATACGCTTGCAGACGAGTAAATACTCGTTGACTTGCTAATGAGGTCTTTGGTTGACTTTCAGTTTTATGTACGGAGAGCTGACCGACAAGGACACTGTTGAAAAGGTTCGCCAGACCTTTGAGAACTACGAGATGAATTCCTTCGAAATTCTGATGTACAAGAAGAACAGTGAGTATCTGAGGCTCAGAGCCTCGTTTCGTGTGTGTAGAGGGCGAGGTGTTGCTTCCACTTCTGTGGCTGTTTGGTTTTGATTCTTTCTCCTCATCTAGTTACTGGAAACCATTGTGTGTCACTAACCAACTAAGACTTCATCCGTTTTTCTCTCAAGAGTTACTGTTGTCCCTTTTGGTTCATTCATGAATTGCTCCTGGGAGGCACTAGGGGAGAGGCGGGAGAAGTCCTGTCCTATCTTTCTTTGGCTCTACCTCCCATTGCTCCTAGCACAGTGAGAGCCTCCTACAGGTGCTCAGCTAAGAGTCTGTGGGTAAAGTTCTCATGATGACCCAAGGAGACAGTACTCACCACATGGCATCATGTATTCACATTGGTCTTGGTCACAGTTACTTCTACCAAGTATGCAATGAAGTCCGTAGCCATGCCCAAGTATAGACCTTGTCTTTCTCTTAGGTGGCTTCTAGCTGAACAGAGGTGAGCTGTTCTAAGAAGTGAGGAAGGTGGAGTGATATCAACCTCTGCTCTGTCTCCACACCCATGTACACCTGCACTCACACATGCACATGATGCAAACACGTACACACACACACATGCATATCACACACACAGCCGATGAAGAATCCCGCTTTTTATAAAAGTAGGATTGATTGACAGGTTGTTGGTTTAGCTAACCTGTCTGGAGCCGCCCAGACGGGGTAGGAGGGTGTGTGTCCATTGGTTGGTGTTCTGGGCTCAGTGATTGATGGGTTGCTTGGGAAAGCACGTGCTGTATCCATCTCAGGAAGCTGGAACTCTTCCCGTCCGGCTGGAATGCCGAGAGGACTGCTTGTCTGGTGGTTATACAGGTGTTGACCGGAGAGCTGCCCTCTGGCCAGGGGCAAGTTCAACAGCACTGCTCCTGTAGCTCGCTGCTGGAATTGGTGTTCAAGTCTAGTTTATCAGTGGATCTCCTATCCACCCCACCCATAGCTATAGGACGAATGAAGTGAAGGGTTGTGAGGAGGTCTATGCTGGTCCCTTCACTAGGGTGGAACACATTTCCAAGCCTCAGCTCTTTCCAGGAGCATGCCCACAGCAGCCTTCTCATAGAGAAGGCGTGCGCTGCACATGTGCCCTGAGCTAATAGAGTAAGGTTGTGGTTTCTCACACTGGAGCCTTCGTGTACTGAACAGTGTGACTTGCCCAGTGGCATGGAACACTAATTGGTAGGTGTATTACCTAAAGAATGGCTTGCTTTTGTGTTTTGCTTAAGAGTTCTAAAGCGTCCTTAGACTATGCATTCAACTACACCTTTGGAACAAAAGGGAGAGAGAAGGTAGTTAGATTGCTAGGTGATGTATTTCTCTTTTCATTCCTTCTAGTGGGTACAGGCTCCAGAGGGTGTAGAGATGAAGGTGGGGACTCCATGCTCTCTGAGACTGAGGCCCTGTGTGGTGAGTCTCTCACCGCATGGCAAGTGATTCTTGTATTGTGTGTTTTGAGCTTTAGGAAGACAGGAGTTTTCCATACAAGCTGACTGGTTTATCTGGTTGGCAACTAAAGGATCCATCTCTCTCCCTACCCCAGAGGTTGTGGTAGGGACATAGCCTCAGTCATGGAGGAACAGGTGGTATTGAGGGACAGATAATACTCTCTGAAGTAGTGTACTGACCTTGGCTCTGCTGTGAGGCTGATGTAACAGCTCTTTACTGTGTCACATCTGATTTTCTCGTCTAGCCTTTAGCAGACAAACTTGACACAGTTCTGCACTGTTTTAAAATGGTTGGTTCTCTGAGCCCTCCCAAATGGCCATGGATTTAATTCAAATTCCTCACCCCACATCATACTGTGCTAGGACCTTGTGCCCAGAGTTTGTTCTTTGGCCATTCTGCCTAGTTGAAATATAAGCATACTGTGTGGCTATTGTATGCATTTGTGCAGGCTATACACTGCGTCGGGGGACCAGAGCTAACCAGTGTGTGATTGGCTTGCTGGGCTCCCTGTGCATTGACTTTATATCTGTGCTGGAGAGGAACATTTCTTATTTATACCAGGCCATCAGTGGGCCAACAGAACCTTGTACAGGGCCAGCGGAGCTGTGCACAGGGCAAGCACAGCTATGTACAGGGTCAGCAGATCTGTGGCCAGGCTAATCTCACACAAAACACACAAGGCACAGACTGAGGATTCAATAGCAGTAATGCTGATTTCCTCCTAGGAACCTGACAGTTGGGAGCAACTGCTTCCTGCTTCCAAATTTTACACTCTCCTTTAGGTTTGGTTTGTTGAGCCTGGAAATTACATAGTTTTTTTGTTTGTTTTTATTTTTTTTTGCTTGTTGGTATTTGAATTCTATACTTATTTCAATTGCTTTTTATTAGCCAGCTCTATCAGGTACTGGCTTGATACGAGAACAAAAGGACAGATGCCAAGTCTGTCCTTAGAGCATCCGCAGTATAGCCCTAGGTGGGTCTCTTAACCCTGATTTAGGAGGTTCGGGAAGGAACTCTTCCTAACAGGCATGAAGGGTAGATTTGAATTAGGCAAGGAACACATCTGTGTGTGCATGTGTGTGCATGCTTGCTTGTACAATGTGTACACGTGTACATATGTGTGCATGCACGTCCATGTGGAGGCCAGAGGTTGGTATTAGATGTCTCCCATGATCCCCACTTTGTTTGCTGAGGTCATCTCCCACTGAAATAGGCACTCACAGATGCTGGACAGCTGGCTCTGAGGATCTCATGATTGACGTTAAAGTGCTTTATGTGGGTTCTGGGACCTTGTCCCCACACTTGCCCCGTGAGCTCCTTACCCACTGAGCCAATCTTCTTCAGCTGGTTTGACAAGCTCCACAGACTGCTGTGACTTTTCTTCCTAGTCTCACTCTCCAGTGAGATCTTATTGGGATCTTCTAATGAGAGGCACCAACTTTCAGTTCAGCTTCTTAGGGATTTGGGGGTAAGTAGCTAAAGGTGTCAGTGGCATGCTTAGGGGTTTCATATGTTGGAAGATGGGTTATTTGGACACTTTTGGTCTCTGGGTTGGTCTGAAAACCTGGCATTCCTAGATTCCCATTTGTATCTTTTATCATGTCCCTGCATATACTCAGGAGGCTGTGTGGTTTTCTTGCAACAATAACAATTATCGCAAATGAGACAATTCAGCAAATGTTTATGTGCTTACTCTTATGCTCGCCTATTAGTTCTCCCATTTTTTCCAAACAAGACAATCAAGAAACCTTACCTCTGAGTAAAAGTCACGCAGCTCTGGCCAGTGTGACACCCCCTCTTCTGCCCCCCACGCAGTGTGGGGCTTCGTGGTTTGAGGGTAGTTGGTGGCTGCATCTCTGGGAGCTTGAGGCAGCTGTGCAGTTAGAGATGCCCAGGGAATTGTGTCCTGCAGCAGTGCTGCTGGCCAGTGCTTGCAGAAGGAGCTGCTGGCCAAGAGGCCATCGACTCTGCAGGCAGCTCAGCCCTGGTCATAGCTGAGCTGACGCTGACGTGAGAAATGGGTCCTGTTCTCAGGAGCAGCCTGGTGTGGAGACAAATCGACTAGGTAAAGCCATCATATTGTTCCATTTTCCAAATGGCTCATATTTTCCTTATTCTATGAAAGAGTTGCTGATGTGTTATGACCTTCAATCTTAAGTCAAACACCCACTGAGAACTATTGTCCTTATTAAAATTCTTTTTTATGTTTAGGGACCTTAAAAAAAGCAAACCAACAACATATACAACTGAAAAAATTTGGAGACAGGGTCTCACTGTGTAACTCAAGACGGGGCTGGATCTCTGTAGACCAGGCTGACTTTGAATTCACAGAGATGCTTACTTCTGTCTCCAGAGTGCTAGGTTTAAAAGCATGCACCACCACATCTGGCAGATGTGAATTTTTTTTTTAATGTCAGTGTTTTTCTTCATGTTTCTGACTTTTATAGAATGGCTAGGGAACTCATTTCCTTACCCAAGTCATAAAAGCACTCTCCATTTTCTGCTCTGCTGTCCAAATAGCTGTGTTAAAATATCCTTTAGACTATTAAACAGTTTGAAATATGTTTATATATTATGCGAGGCTAGCATTTAAAGTTATTTTATACATTGCTCATTCAATTGTCATAGTATTGTTTATTAAATAGTTCACTTCTTTCTGATTTGAGATTCTCTTTGTGTGTGCAAGTGTGTGTGTGTGCAAGTGTGTGTGTGTGTGTGTGTGTGTGCACTTGCTTGTGTGTGCTCTAGCATGTGTATGAGTATGAATTCATCTGTGTTCATGTCTGTGCAGGTGTGTGTGTGTGTCCGTGTTCACATGTATGAGTATGATGTGTGTGCACATGTGTGGAGGCCAGAGGACAATCTCAGGGTAGGAGTCATCAGCTTGTATTGTGAGACAGGTCTCTCATTGGCCTAGAGTTTTTTGAGCAGGCTCCTGTCTCTCCTTCCCGGTGCTCAGATTAGTCATGTGACCCACTATGACCTTTATATGGATTATGGGGACTGAATTCAGAGGCTCATGCTGGTGTAGGTTGATTGTCTGAGCTGTCTCTGAAGCCCTGCCCTTTTCTTTACGCAATAAACCCTCATATCTACAATCTATGTGATAACTTTTGTCTTCTTGTCCTTCTGTAGAACATTTGCTGTGTGAGTTCGATGCAGATGCAGAACCTTTCACTTGAGGTTTGCATACTTACAGCAGGGTTAAAGTTACAGTCGCTATTCCACCTAGGTGTAAACTCTAGCTTGTCAGAGCCTAGCTCATTGAAAGTACTCAGTAAAGGATGATCTTCCCTCCCCTCTACCTCCCTTCCCCTCCCCTCCCCTCCCCTTTCCTTCTCTCCCCTCCCCTCCCCTTTCCTTTCCTTTTCTTTTTTTAAAGATTTATTTATGTAAGTACACTGTAGTTGTCTTCAGACAATCCAGAAGAGGGCGTCAGATCTCGTTAGGGATGGTTGTGAGCCACCATGTGGTTGCTGGGATTTGAACTCAGGACCTTCCAAAGAGCAGTCAGTGCTTTTAATCTTCCTTCCTTCCTTTTTCCCTTCCTTCTTTTCTTTTCTTTCCTTTTCCTTTTTCCTTTTCCTCTCCTCTCCTCTTTTCCTTTCCTTTCCTTTCTTTTTTTGAAACAGGGTTTTCTGTATAGCCTTGGCTGTCCTGGGACTCACTGAGTAGACATGTAGACTAGGCTGGTCTCAAACTCAGTGATCTGCTTGCCACTGCGCCCCCCCCCCCCCAGTCCTGGTTTTAAGACATGTGTCACCACCACCCTGCAAGGATGATGTTTTCATAATTGTTTGTCTTGCAGACAGTCCTGCTGATACTTACTTATTATAGTAGGTAGTCATTGTCATTGTCTCCCCACCCCAAGGCCTTGCTTGCACCTTTATTTTTCTATCCAAGTTGAATTCCAATGTATTAAGCTCTCTGGAAAAGTAGGTAGCCCTATTATGATTCTGACTGAAACTGCATCCTATTCACACATTAAGCAAGAGGTCTAACATCTTCCCCAGCTATACTATCTCATCTACAAACAGCGTCACTCTCCAATTATTTAGGTTTTATTTTATGCTCTTTAATTATGCGGAGGGCTAAGCTTTGGTTTTCCTGGCTTTCCACTTGCTGTCCTTACGATGGGCCCTCTCGCTCAGAACAGGGTGAGTTTCCTCAAACACTTTGAGATATATTTTCTTTTAAGTCATTCAAGCAGGCCTGGGGATTTCAATTGTTAGAAGAAAAATTGGAAAGGAAGAAGAAAAGGGAAGTGGTAGCTCTAAACTCCTGTGTCTTACGTATGTTTATTTTCACTTAACCTTCGGGCAGTCATCCCTGGTTTAAAGTGGTAATTGATGTCGAGAGGAGCTAAGTTGCCATGACCAGGCTCATGGTAAAGAGAGAAAGGACTTAACTCTGGGCCTTGGGGGAACCACTCCCTACCCCATGCTGCCTTCCATTTCTGTATTTAACATTCATCTTAGTGAAAGTTAGCCCCAGACTGTCTGTTCCTGCAGAGGCTGCTGTCCCTAAGTCCTGTTTCTAGGCCCAGCATGATGTAGCTCTTCCCAAGAGTCACTCAAAGTAGCTTGGTCTGTTCTGCTGCTGTTGAGTGTAATCTGATGCACAGAGGTCTGGCTATATAGCATACCTAGGAGGCCCCAAAAGAGTGATGGAGATCCAGACCTCTCTCATACATCAAAGCCTGTGTCATGTTATCTGGCTACCAGAGTTGAGGACTTGCCAGGGCCAGACTAAGTGGTAGGGATATTACTTCTCTAGACATGAGGATCAGAGCTAATATGTTCTCTGACTGGAACTCACTTCCTTTTGACCATCTCCCCCCACCCCCTGCCCCCAGTAGACCCCTCTCCCAGCAGCAGCAGCTGTCTCTCCACTGACGACATTATCAGGTTCTGCCTTCCTGGGCTTGCACGTCTATCTTGATGCATAGGGGCGGGGCATCAAATGTTTGCTTGTCTCTGTAGCTCTGATATACACCTGCCTGAATCATGATAGCGTAGTCCTGCTGCAGTTCTGGGCTCTGAGGCTTCTGGAGTCCACCTGACCGGTTTCTGCCGGTAGGAAGATCAACCCAAGAGTCAAAGGGTTCCTGACTCCTTAGAACCTCTAGAGAGGGAGAAGTGAGACTGGATGGTGGGGCTCCAGTTCTAGAAGGTTCATTTCCATTTGAAGCAACTCTTTCTTCCATCAGTTGAGAGTCCAGGCAGTGCCACCCTAGAGGAAAATGCTGTGCTGTGAGGAGGGACAGAATTGGAATCTCTGGTCTGTGTTGGAAGAATCCAGTTCTTTCTGGAACATTTCCAGACTTGAAAAGTTGATCCATTCTACTTGCTTTCTTAGTGATAGTTTGGGATGGAGGAAGGCCTGAGTGTCCTAGAAGACACTGCCCTAGAACTGATGTCTTTGAAATTCAATCATCTGTCCTAGAACATCCAGGCTTCCAGCTTGCTACACAGCTCAGCGATGAGGACTACCTGGTATATAACATGCCACTGGGATGGGCATGCAAGGTAGTAAGACATAGAAAGTAGGTTGAGACTCCTGTCCACACACTGGGCTATGATCTATTTAAGGAAGAAGTCTCCAGTTGTTATGGTTTTGGGGAAGGGAAAGGAAATTCCCTGTCCATCATCAGAACCAACTGAGATGTAAGAATCCAGATGTCGAGTAGAGATGAAAATGTCGCTGCTATGACTGAGAAAGCTGATCCTGGGGCTGCAGATTGTATCCATGGGAAAGATTCAGTCCTGCAGGTGGTATACAGGCTTATCTACCAGTCACAGGTAGCGCCAGAGAATCATGGGCCTCTCCTCCCAGCAGCCATCGCCCTGTCCTTTATGTTTCTCCCACCATCTATAAAACAAGGAGCAGAATGGACAGCAGTTAGTGTCTCATAAATTACCAGTCTACAAGGAAAGGCCTTGGTGTTACATGGACAGAAATCCCGCCAATGGAAACTGCATATCAGGAAAAGGAGGTTCCTGCCTCCTTAACAGCCCTGGGGATCACCTCAGGAAGAACTCTGAGGCAATGTGAACTTTTGGTGCCAGCTCCCTAGGCAGACAGGGGGCAATCAGAGTGATGTATAGTTATTTCATCAGGGGCATTTATTCCTAGAATGACATCTGGGTGGACAGGGGCACCCAGCTTACAGAGGTGGTTCTGTTGAAATGTGAGGAATTCATGATGAGTTTGAACTGCAGAAAAGGCTCCCCAAGTTGATGGATGTGGGGCTCTCAAGATCTCAGTCGTGGGTTCTCACAAGCCTTGGTAGATGGTATTTAAAGGATAAACAGTGCAGCCCTATTGAATGTGCTGGGGACAGGGGCATAGCTGGTTCTAGCAGTACAGACAAGGCTCAGAGGCCTGGACCACGAAGCCTGCAGGAAACTGGGCTCGGAGGAAGGAGAGGTGAGGCTACTCGGCCCCACATAGGTCTGGCTCCTCCCATCTGGTTTGACATTAGCTTGATAAAGTAGCAATGTTCCTGATTTCCATTTGAGAAAAACCGTGGAGTTTTCTTTGGAGGAAAAGAAGGTGGTTTCCTGACTTGTTTGCTCTGTGTTCCCACTAGAATATGGCCAGGTGTGGCTTGGTGCTGTCTTGCTGTCTTGCTGTCTTCAGTGAAGAAGGGTTCAAGTCCCACAGGTTCTGCAGAAAGATGAAGCTACAGAAACCTTTTAAAAACAGGGGACAATTCCAAGGTCATATTTTTTGTGTGGTTTTGAAGTACTATTCTTTTTGTACTATGGATCTCTTTCAAAATGTGCTTTTCTTACAGTGGCATTATAATTTATCAGCTTTTTCAGAATCTGGCAGTTAAAATTATGTAGAGAGGAAGATGAACATTCACCATGGAAGTGTATTTCAGTAACTGAGATGTGAGGAGGACATATTTTCATTTGCTCGTTTTCTGAGTGCTTATCCATACTTACATGTATATTCAAATCAATAAGCTAGCTATTGTCAAGGTGAGCGACTAACTCTAATGTCTGTCTGTCCAGAGACGTGACTGTGGCAACCCTGGGCATCTATTTCCACCCCCGAGATTTTGTTCACTATCTGCTCTGTTCTTATAAACTGTGTGGAATTCTGAGCACAGCGCCTGGAACATGATGAGCTATCAGACTTCCACCCGAGTGGTGAAATAGTTATGGACTTCATTTTGAAAAAGTCACTGTTCTAACTTCATTTCTGTTGCTGTGATACAATATCCTGACAGAAAGCAATTCTGGAGAACGGGGCTCATTTCTGCAGAAAACTCCAGGTTACGCCCATGGCTGTGGAGAAGTCGAGGCAGGAACTTCAAACATCTGGAACATCACACCCACAGTCAAGGGCAGAGAGGGATGAATGTGTGCCCACCCGTCGACTTGCTTGCTTGTGCCGAGCTCAAACAGTCCAGGACCCTTTTGCTCAGGTGCCACTCTTGGTAGACTAGGCCACATCAGTCAATGCAATTAAGACAATCCCCATAGATGTGCCCACAGGCCAACCCAGAGTAGACACTCCGTCACTGAGACTCTCCTCTGAAGGGGTTCTAAATCGTGTCAAGTTCTCAGATGCAACTGTCACAGTTGTGAGACAGAATGTAGAATACCTCAAACATGAGAAAACGTGACAGCTGCTTATGGAGTTCTTTCGTGCCAGATGCTTACTTCAGGAAATAGCGCAGAAGAATGTACGTGCCTTACCGTTGTGTCTCCTTTACTTGCCTTACCGTTGTGTCTCCTTTACTTGCCTTACCGTTCTGTCTCCTTTACTTGCCTTACCCTTCTGTCTCCTTTACTTTCCAAGCACAGATAGCTCGTTACTTCTTGGTGAGATGCCCTGTACAAAAAGAAAGGCGGTTATTTGCTTTTACTAATTATTGTTAATTTCGGAAGCTAAAGAAAGATCGTGCAGATATTTGCAGGGTGGGGTCCTTGCTAAGAAGTCGGTAGAAGGCGTTTAACTCACTCTCTGCCTTCTGTGGAGGACGGTGATGGTGAGAACAGGTTCGCACCCTTCAGCCCAGGATGCAGAGTCCTCGAAGCCTTGCTGCACTACCTCAGGCTGTAATATCACCACGACTGAGCACGGAGTGTGTGTGGGGGAGGGGTCTGCCATGACAACCTCTCCTGGGTGTTTTTTGCTTACTGTTGCCTGGGACTTTTTTCTTTTTCTTTTTCTTTTTTCTTTCTTTCTTTTTTTTTTTTGACTTTGGTTTGAGGGAGAGGGACATAGAAATTCAGTATTTGGCCCATGCTTATTCAAGCGTGTATGTAAGGCTGATAGTTTCGAAAGCTTTGCATGGACAGTGGAGTTCTTCAGCCACGGACAGAGTCTGTCGGCAGTTGGCAGTGTCCACTCTGCCTGCGCTTTTCACTGTTGTTAGTTCCGTGTCTCTGAGTTTCTCCCGTGAGCGCTGATGAGATTTTCAAGCCGCTTTCTGTTGTACGAGGGTTCAGACACTGTACTTACAGGATTACACGACTGCAAGAAAGCCCCCACTCTGTGGTCACTCTGCACTTTTTTATCCCAGCAAGAAAAAAGTTGACAGCGAGATTCTTCTTCCACACCATGAATAACGAGAACATTTCACAGTGATTAATATTTGTATCTGTTCATTCCTGAGTCCTCGATTCTCCAGCCCCACAGACGAGGATGCAAACAGCTGACCACCCTTTTGATGTTCCTTCCAGGGACACCGGTGTGGTTTTTCGTGAAGATTGCTCCGATCCGGAATGAACAGGATAAAGTGGTCCTGTTCCTTTGCACTTTCAGCGACATAACCGCCTTCAAGCAGCCCATCGAGGACGACTCCTGCAAAGGTGCGTAGCCCTGATCTGTGCAAGTACACTCTTGCCTCTGCTACAGAGGAGTCGAGGTTGCCAAGGCAATCTCGTGCAGAGATCAGGATTTAAATCTTAGTTTTCACCAGGTGCTGTGCCATTCTGCACTGTGCTTGGGCAAGAGAGCGACAGAAAACGTTTGGTAGAGCATTTAAAAGTTCACCATTCCATAGTTACACTTGGATCGAAGAAAGCAGCCCAGCTGGTCTGACCTCACGGGGATTTCAGGTTTCCTTCCGTTTCCCTCCATTCCTTCCCTCACTGGAGACCGAATCCACAGCCCCGTGCGAGTCAGGCCATCACTTCCACCAGGCTATGAAGAGTCAAGAGTGATGGGTTTTCACAGTTGCCCATACAGGGCAGGCAGGCTGTGCTTACCTGACTTTCTTGTGGACAGACATCTTTGAGTCTGACTTGTGGATGGTTGCAACTTCTTTAGATAAAAACTAGAAATGAGGGAGTGATGAACCTGGAAGAGGGGGCAGGGAGGTATCAGGAAAACCGGGATGTTGGTAGACGGCTGTGTGTCTGCTATGTTCTTAAAACCAAAAAGTGGGCTGAATTTCCTTACCCGAACTGACACATGAGTAGGGAAAAGTTGAATGTAGTCAAACACCCAGTACTATGCTCTGAACTGCACATATGTGTTTACATGTGACTTATGTGTACTCGATCGAGTCATGTTTGTGGTTTGTTGTCTGTGGCTGGTTAATCGATAGGCAGACATTTCTGAGGCCAGGGGCTAGAGTAACATGTCTTAGGGGTCATTTTATCAGCTGATGGCCTAGGTTTTAGCCAGACCGTGGGTGCGTATTGTTTGGAAAGCACTGGAGGCTTTGGAAGGAGCCTGGAGGATGGCTGGGCGAGCTAGGCTCCTGCACTGGCTCACTGGGGTAGCAGGCGCGGGGTGTCAGCCACTCTTTCACACCCTCTCCTGCAGTTGGCACTCACTCAGCCAAGAACCCGGCAGTGCAGCTACCTGGCTCCGTGCTTGGCGCTCTCCTCCAGCTCTCGGCTCTTCAGGATTCCAGGGATGAAGGAGAAATGCCAGCGGTGTCCAGGGGAGAGACAGGCTGGGGCTCGTGGATGTGATGAAGACTGTTACAGAAGCATCGTAGGGGAATAAGCATGGTTCATCCGTGTCAGAGTGTCTTCTGCAGAGATGCAGCGGCGTGTAGCTGTTATTGTTATAGTAGGAAAGGCATACCCTTCCGATTCCGAGAGTGCTTCTTATCCAGCTCCACAGAAGGGATGAGTCAGTGGCCGTGGGAGGCTGTCTCAGGTCTATTTTCCACGAGTCACGTGCTCTACTTATTTAGCCCAAGCTGCCCCCATAGTGCATCTTGTTGCTGATGAGAATTTCCGTGCACACAGCAGTGCATTCCCCGCCCCCGCCAACCATTTCATTAGCCAAGGTAACTTCTTATCATGTGTCAATTCTTTTTTTTTTGTCAATGAAATAACACAAGCAACATGTAGCCTTATTTGTAAACAATTTAGAACACGTACGTACACAACACACGTTTATATATAAACATCTGTACCTATGTAGAAACACATGTGCATACAAATGCACACATACATGCATATACATGCATATACACATATGTATAGATGCACAGCCATATATGCAGATGTACATACATGCACACACATGTCAGAACATGTGTACATGCTCATACACATTAGCTCTCAATGTGAGAACCCTGGTAGGGAACCTGGCTTCATGCTACCTGAAAGTCCACTGCTGTGTTCTGATTCTCACGCTTCCTCTGTCCCCACATCCCTGACCCACTGAGGTGTTCTGGTCTTCTCAGAACAAAAGTCAGATTTTATATTAGCCTGTTTATGATGGAAAAGCCTGGGAATTGGTGAGCTCTCCTGAACTGTCAATCTGTAAACTTCAGTTCTGGCTGCAAAGATCTGACCCAGGTGGGAAAGATGCTACTGTGTGGCTGGACTGCTCTGGCTTGGGCTTGCTCTCTGGATATGTTCTAGGTTCATTCTCTCTCACCCTGCTGTGTCTTTGGTTCAGTACAGCAGTCAGCACCAAGTCTTCAGCGTCTTGGTTTCCTGGGTTTGTTTAGAATTCACTTGTGAGCTAGCCTGGAAACCAGGAGAAAATAACACGCAGAAAACTGCCCAATAGCCTCAAGGGACATTCCCTACCATCTGATTAGTATTTTAAGTCACGTGTGCTCAAATTGTATTTCAAAGTACTTGGCCTTGGTCGTGTACTTCACAATTTGAGTGCCTGGGTGGTGTGGGGGTGCATCCTGAGAGTGATTCAGGAAGCCTGCTTGTGCCTAACATTTTTCTCTGAATAACTAACACACAAATGGCAAACAATCGGATAACAGAGAGTTGACTATTTTGCCTGGAGTCCTGGGCACTGCTATTGGGCCCTGGGATGAGTCATTAGATTCCCTTCACTCATGGCTCTGTGACAAGGCGCCTTCCTCCTTCATTCTGCTGTCCCCTTTGGCGCGCGTCACTGACCAGGGACTGAAAGTCAAGCAGGATTTTCTGTTTGGTGACAGGCGAGTGGGTTACACCTGGACTCAGAGAGGAATACTTCATGTTCCGACTGACTGTTGGTCTTTCTCTCTCTCTGCTTCTTTTATGGAGAGCAGGTGGCAGAGCCTTTGCTGTCCTCTCCGTTGAGCTCCAGGCTTGAGCAGGTGTGAAGTGTGGGGCTTTGGCTGTCACGTCTACATTGCTCACAAGGATGGGTCACTCTCTTGCTTTCTTGTAACTGGTGGCAAAGGTGTAGACTCACCTGTGTGTTTGAAATTTACATTTGAACCCCACCAGAGGTGGTTTAGGGATGAAAGGGAGAGCCAAGATTACAATATTGGAGGACGAGGGCTCCTTCCTGGGCACACTGGTGAGATGTTCTTAGGAATGATGAATCAGAGACATGGTACAGCCTTTCCGCTGTCAGTGCTCACATATCATCTCTCTGCTCATGAGAGGATGGAGAGGCAGAACTATAGAAGCTAACCTCAGTAACTGTTGTTGCAGAAGCTACTTAAACAGCCATTGTAGACTTTTCATGTTTGCACATTGACGGGGAAAAGACCGGAAGGGACACTTCAGGTTGCAGACAGTGTTGCACACTGGCCACTTGTGTGGGTTCCCAGTTCATGGACACACAGGCAGTGAGTGGTTCATGCTGACCACTCATGTGTGTCCACTGTTCAATGTCAGCATTGCTTTGAGGTGAAGGAGAATCTGTCTCTGAAAGAGATTTTTAAAAGTCCCAGTCCATCATTCCCAGGGCATAGCCCACTGAGCTCAGTCAGTCTTGGTTTATGGAAGATGTCAGTTTGCCACCCCCACTCCCCTGCTGTCCCTCCTGCTGAGCTGAGTGGAGCTCCAACAGCCCAGCCACTGCACGGCAGGTCTGAAAGGGACAGAGATCTGCATCTCTCTTCCTGGCATGTGGTGGTGGCGGGGATGTGTAGATGCCATTGTATCCATTAGCACCTGGTGCTTCTGGAGTGTGAAATAAGAGCCCATTTACTTGTTACATTGACCAAAGCTTTTCAGATGAAAGACTTTTAAAGTTATAGGAAAACCACCGCTGCTTCCTCTTAGTCCCACAGTCCTCTGGACTCTAGGTCAGTTCTGGGAAGGTACTCTAGGGTAAAACTTAGAAGACGCAGTTTCTGTGGAAGGTGCTGACTATTTCTAGAGGCTGAGGGATGGGAATGAGTCACGTTGTCTCCTCTTAGCTTCAGATGGTAACAGTTGCAAGTTTTGTTTATTTGCTCCTCTCCCGAGTACTTGTGTTTGCAGAGCCTGGTCTTGAGACCTGAAAAGCTTTCAGAGGTCTCGTGGGACAGCTGCCTGGTCAAAACCTTGATTCAGATGTTGCCTGTTAAGTGTTGGAATGTTGTATTTGGGGGACTTTAAGGGCAGCCAGGATTGTTTAGATTTCTTAGATTCTCAGAGGCATCTTTCCTCCATGACCTTTCCCTCACTACACAGATAAAATCAATCAGTGCCTTCCCCTACAAACCTAGATGTTGGTCATCATTCATTTTCTGGTCTTGGGGAAGGCAGTGCAATGCTGGGTAGTCTATCAATTACAAAACCCACTTTGTAGCTCAGTTTCTGCAAAATCAGACAATGAAGGAGTTGTGACTACTCTTAGGGAAGATGCCCGAGTCAGAGAACCATCCCTGTCACCTGGTGTGAGCCAGTGAAAGAGCCTTGCCCAGAGAAGAAGTCTACACTCTAGATTCTTTCTCCCAAGGTATCCCAGGCCTCCTTTCCTCATTTGTATAAAGTTCCCAAAACCTGCCCTACTGTGTCTCAAGGCTGTGATCAGAACGGAGCTCAAGTGTGTTGGAAAAGCAAGTTGCTCCCCAAACCTCGATACTTCAGGGTCTGTATCTGAGTGACCGATCTTGCTTGCCTGCAGGCATGAGAGATGGGCTCACTGGAGCCCCAGAGAACCCTGGTCATTGTCCTGCGGTGTTGCCGGATGAGAATGTCTGTGTTCTCTTAGTGCGAGGCTAACCTTGTCTTTGTGTTTTTCTGCCTGCTTCAGGTTGGGGGAAGTTTGCCCGACTGACCAGAGCTCTGACAAGCAGCAGGGGAGTCCTGCAGCAGCTGGCCCCCAGTGTGCAGAAGGGTGAGAATGTTCACAAGCACTCGCGCCTGGCAGAGGTAAGGGTGGGTGTAGCCCATCAGTCTCACTTCCTGGGTCTTGTGGGCTGAGAACATGGCATGTCATGGAGATGTTGTACTCTCGTGTGAAAGGGGACCTCTGGGACCTCCAGTCTCTGGGCTGGCACTTCGGTTTGTCTGGGCTCCATAAACCATGCTGTGTAACAACAGGGGAAGTGACATACCTGCTTTGATCCTCACACTTTGGCATGTATAAAGGCAGGCTGGAGAGAGCCCTGTGTTCAGATTTGCATGAGATTACAGGCATAAGCTCGCTTGTCTTAAGACACAGCAGGGAGCTGGAAGTGTTTCTCATTTGTGAAGGAAGCCATTAGAAACATTGTAAATCATAGACAGTTTTGTAATTTGAGCAATACAGACTATTTAAGGAAAAGAAAATAAAGGATCTGTTCCCCTGTCAATGGGATGCTCACACATTTCCTTAAGTCACACTTCTGCATTTCTCGTGGATGCTGAGGACACCACTGTCACCCAGAAAGGGACACTGCATCTTGAGGAATGCTGACTCCTGTCACTACATGTTATATCCCATGACATGGAGAAAGAAAGGACCAAAACAATCGTATCATTAATCGAGGGAAGGACAAAGTGCCCCATCCGCTCTTAACCTGCTTTAGGTATTTTTTTCCCAACACATAAAATATCTTACAATATAATGTACAGTCTACTTAAAAAATGTATTCACTCATTTATTTGCATGTGGGAGCATGTATGCATGTGTGTGCAGATGCGTCCACCTGTGTGTGAGCTCAGGTGACCCAATAGAACATGGAGGGTCCTTTGACACTTTCTTCCTAATCTTTTGAGGCAGAGTCTCTCCCTAAACCTGGGCCTTAAATATTCTTGCCTGAGTTAGAGAACAGCAAGTCCCAGCATCCTTCCGTGTCTACCGCCTTAGACTTGGTGCTGCGGGCTTGCAGCTAATGCCTGGCTTGGTACCTAAACGCCAGGATTGGAACTCTTCTCCTCAGCACAACTGTGGCTGAGCCATCTCCACCCCCCAAGCCCACTTCTTTGTTGTGTTTGTTGTTTGGGGATAGATCCCAAGCTTCTAGAACCAGCAGCATTTAGATGCTGTTACTTAGTTTGTAGAAATTGATTTAATGAACGGAAGAAGGAAATGATCTAGTATCTTGTCTACCTGTCTGGTCTCCTTGGTTCCAAAATGAGGCAAGAATCCGGGACTCATCCTAGGGCAAGCTTCAGTCGGTGGCTTCGTGATTTTATTGGTCTTTTCAATAAAGATTAATTTTAGGTTTTGTTGATTTTTCTCTGCTGACTTTTCACTTCATTTTTTTCCATCTAGATTTAGTGATTTATTTTAGTCTTCTTACCTTTGATTTAATTTTCTCTGTCTAGTTTCGTAAAGCAGATGTTTTGATTTCTGATTTCGATCTTTCTTTTCTAATATATTAGAATCTTAGAAATTTCCCTCTATCCAAACAAGTTTTGCCTTTAGTTAAAATAAGTTTTCATTTAGTTAATTAAAAAATACACCTTAATTTATTTAGATGTGTGTGTCTGTGTGGGTGCACACGCTATGCTCTGAGGAGGACGTCAGGTATCCTGCTGTGTTACTCTCTACCTTCTTCCTTTGAGACTGGGTCTCTCTCTCTCTCACTGACCCTGGAGCTAGCCTGGTGACCAGGAAGCCACAGCAATTCTCCTGCCTCTGCCCCTGGCACGCTGGGGCTACAGGTGTGTGTGTGACCACACCTGGATTTTTATGTGGACGCTGTAGATTTGAACTCAGGTCCTCATGCTTGCAAAGCAGGTGTCCTTACCCACTCGGCCATCTCCTGGGCCTCCTCATAGACTTGCCTCACAGACTTATTTCCTGTTTGTAAGGCGCCTGGGCAGCATCGTTATGTGTGTCCTTGGAGAACTGGCTCCTTGGTCCTCGGTGAAGTTTTCTCTGATGTAGCTACCCTACTTTCATTTGATTAGCGCTAACACACGTAACCTTCCCCATCTCGTCTCCATCTCATACTTAATTCGGGGCTGCAGACAGCATGCGGCTGGATGGCTGGATTGTTTTTTTAAGTCAGTCTGATGAGCTAAGCTTAACCTGATTACCAAAGCCCAGGCCGCTGGCTATAGTATCTCTGCTTCTCTGTTCACCGCCCTTGGTCTTTGCTCCTGTGGTGCTGTCCACTCTTTTTCTTCTTGTCTTGTTTTTTACTGATCATTTTTATGACTCTACTCTTGGTTTATATAAAATATGCTTCTTTTGTGTCTGAGGGTAGTATGTGTGTGTACCTGTTGGTATGGGTGTGTATGTGTGTGTGGGGACATATGCGTGTGTGTGTGTGTGTGTGTGTGTGTGTGTGTGTGTGTATCAGAAGTCATGGCTGCGTGTTGTCCTCAGTGACTCCATGCATTGTTTTTGAGACAGGGTTCTCACTGAGCCTGGGGCTCTCTGACTCATACGGGCTGCCTGTGAGCTGCAGGAATCCAGTCTCCGTCTGTCTCCCTAGTACTGAGATCACAGGCATGGTTGCTGTACTCAGTGTTTTATGCAGGGGCTGCGGGTCCAAACTCAGGTCCTCTTGCACAGCAAGCACGCTGCTGATTGAGCTATCTCCTGAGCCCGAAAGCATGCTTCCTTTAATTCTTTTTTTAGTGACTGTTCTAGTGTTTGCACATAACTAATATATCCACACAATACTATACTATTTAATAGGTAGTGAAAATACATTCTAATAACAACATGCCCCAGTGTTCTGTTCCCGGACCATTGCTTTCCTTCATGTCATTTATAAATGTAAGTGTACTGCTATAGTCAAAATACATTGTCGTTATTATTTTTACTGCATGTATATATGTATGATGTATGCATATGTGTATGTATGTATTATGCATGTATATATGTAAATGTATAATGTATATGTATTATGTATGTATATGTGTAAGATGTATGTATATGTGTATGTATGTATTATGTATGTATATGTGTATGTATGTATGTATTATGTATGTATGTATGTATTATTTATGTATGGCAGTCAGAGGACAACTCATGGGAGTCCATTTTCTCCTTCCACCAGGCAGATCCTAGGGATCACGCTCAGGCCATCAGGCTTAGTGGCCGCTGCCTTTACCCACTGAACAATCTTACCTACCCTGTTGCTCTTATTTTGATCAAACTTCTATGCTAGATATCTAATAATAACAAAAAGGAATGTATTTACCTTTATTGCCTCTCTGAGAGTCTTCTAATCTTTAAGCACATCTGGAATAGGGCTGTACCATCTTCCTTCTATGTAGGGAGCTTTACCTCCTCT
This sequence comes from Tokudaia tokunoshimensis, assembly GCA_036184795.1. Classification (NCBI taxonomy): domain Eukaryota; kingdom Metazoa; phylum Chordata; class Mammalia; order Rodentia; family Muridae; genus Tokudaia; species Tokudaia tokunoshimensis. The sequence goes on along the minus strand of BTHU01000013.1, from coordinate 3,194,128 downwards.
GGTATGGAAACCTGGTATGGATTTCTCCTATGAGACCCTTCTACTATTGTCTGAGAAAATCTCTGTTTCTCCTTCACTTTGGGGGGTGATTTCATGAGGTGCAGAGATGGAGGTAGTGTGCATTTCTGTGTGCACACATACCTTCTGCTTACCTGGTTCTGAGATGTTGGTGATCCTTATCTTTATATCGCTGATGCTTTGTGCTAATTGTCAGCTCAGCAGACTCAAAGCTCCCTTGGGAAGTCTCTGAGCATGCCTGTGGGGGATTAGCTAGATTGTGTTCATTGATGTGAGAAGACCTGTCCACTGTGGGTGGCACCCTTCCCTGGGCCTAGGAATGGAGACAGAGAGCTGGGCAGCAGCACGCATTCAAGCCCTCTCTGCGCTGTGGTTATAGGAGCCATGTGGCGAGCTGCTTTGGGCTCTGGCCACCTCAAGTTCCCTGGCATGGTGGACTGTACATTTGAGCCATGAACCAGAATAACCTGCTCTACATAAATTGCTTTTGCCAGAATATTTTCTCACAGCAACCAAAAAGACACCAAGACAGTTGAGTGGTATTTTTGTCTAAGGCTCCCTTCAGGATTTTCATTGCTTTCGTCGATATTTACGTAGTCTAATGAGGTATTCCTCAGTTTGTTTTGTTTACGTGGCAACATCCTGCTTCTGGGATCTGGGATCTGTGCCTGACATCAGCTTGGTGAAGCCTTGGTGGTTATTGTTGTGTATGTCTTCTGTTTCGTCCCCTGGCACTTCTGCTGTGTGCATCGACACCTTCAGTACTTGTCCTAGATTTTGGATATATTCTGTCTAGATTTTCAGTATTCCTCCATCCTTTGCAATTTCCAATATTTCTAGTGGTATATACTGGAGCTCAGAGATTTGGGGTCACCTCTACTGAGTCCCACCTCCTACTAATCTCAGCAAATCTGTTTTCATTTTGCTTATTGTGGTTTCTGGTAATTAGTCTTTCTGTTTGGTTCTCTCTAGGACTGGCTTTCTCTCTCTGTGTACATTGCCGGTCTGTTTTTGCAGGTTGTCTATGTTACCCACCAGCCCTTAGTGCTTTAATCACGGTTGCTTTAAAATTCCAGTCTGGAATGTGGTTCTGATGTTTGCTCTGTCTCTTCAGAATGAGATTTCCTTTCCTTCTTTTTCTTTTCTTTTCTTTTCTTTTCTTTCCTTCTTTCTTTTCTTTTTTTTTTTTGCCTCTGGCTTTGGCTGAAAGCAGCCATGACTGATAAGGAATAAGATACTCAAGGAAAGGTGGAGGTCTGCTACCTTTAGTGAGACAGGACACAGCAGGGATGGGAAGGTGTCCTTTGGCCGCTGGCTCCCATCGCTTAGTGAGCCTGGACCGTGAACTGTGCCCTCCACAGCTGTGTTACAGCCTTGTCTCCTCTTTTAGGAGGCATAGGATGAGGAGAAGGTGGTGTAGGAGGGTTTTTCTTTCCCCATAACCAGCAAGGCCAAGCCTAGTAAAGTGGTTTCTCTGGAGGTGAGGCTTGTTGGGGAACCTTGCAATTAAAGTAGCAGTCCCCCATGGCCAGATGGCTTTCTGAGCTTTGTGCAAAATGGGTGACTACTCCCTTTCTCCGTGAGGCTTCCCTTTCTCTGCGTGTCTTTGTCTGGAGAATGTCCCTGAACACAGGTGGCTGGCCTTGTCTGGAAAGTGACCTTGTACGGAGCTCTCTGCAAGGCTGTGTAACTCAGCACACACGCCTCCCTCTGGCTTCCCACCCACCTTAAAAGTAGGTACTGTATTATAACCAGTCAGCCCTTGATGCCACGGCCAATTAGTCTGGCCCACCCACACCCCTACAAAAGCCCCTGTATATCCTATCTGTGGAACAGTAAAGTAGTTGTGTCTTGCTGCTGCAGTGGTCTCTGGAGGTTATACCACCAGACTCGCAGCCATCCAGACCCTGGTCTCCACCTCTGTCCCCTTTGTCCTCTCAGTCTGGTGGCCAACAGCCTCTGGGGAGGAAGGCAGAGGGGCACAAGGTCTTGTTGAGAAAGACACTTGGAGCAGAGTGGTCCTTTCCCGCCTCCTGCTGACAGAGAGATGGAGGTCTTCATTCTCAGATCTTTCTCATGGAGGAAACACTTAAATGTAAACATGTGATGGGGTCCTGCTGGAGTCCACCTAGGTGACAGCAGTTTTTCTGTGACAGCATGGCCCTGTCAGCCTTCACTCCTTCCTTGCAGCGAGTCTGCTCAGGAACTCTGCCCTGACACCAGACCCCCTGCCTGCCTGCATCCTCTCTCCTCTGATGAGGTAAGAGGAGTTCACAGACACACAGCGTTTGCTGTGCTGTGAGGACCCATCGAGGACTTCCACATTCCTCCCATGCAGGATTGGAAGTCAGGAGGCTGTGATGTTATCTTCAACTTGTAGTTGATCCCGCCCTGTGTTCTCAGTCAAATGTCCTTGAAACAAGAGGAGCCCAGGGAAACCCTGCACTTCAGGGTTGGGGGTTGGGGTTTGGGGTTTGGGGGTGGGGGTGGGGTGGTGGTGGGAAGCAGACACAGCCTTGTGGGCCTGCAATAGCAGTCTACAGATGTTGTTTCTAAGACCCACTTGTCTGTTAGTGTGCTCTGTCTCCTAGCTCAGCCAGGTTCGATCCTTTGTTCATAGTCCTTGTATTAGTCAGGGTTTTCTAGAGTCACAGAACGTATGGGTAGTCTCTATATAGTTAGGGAATTTGTTGATGACTTACAGCTTGTAGTCCAATTCCCCAACAGTAGTCAGCAGTATTTGTGGATGGAAGTCCAAGGATCTAGCAGTTGCTCAGTCCCACGAGGCAGGCCAGGAAAAGCCAGAGTGAATCTTCCTTCTTCCAGTGTCCTTATATAGGTCTCCAGCAGAGGGTGTGGCCTAGATTAAAGGCGTGTGCCACCGAGCCTTCCAATTCTTGATTAGTTTATTCCAGATTTAGTCAAGTTGACAACCAGGAATAGTCACTACAGTCCCCTTGCACAGACTCTAAGACAGGAGGTGCACAAATGGGCAGGCTTTGTGCACCTCAGTCCTCTGCACACCTTAGGCTGGTTTACAGAGGAGGTTTCTCCCCCAGGGGGCTAGGGGAAAGTTGCGGACTTTTTTGAGGTTAGAGGTAAGAGGTAGATTGAGGTTTAAGCATGAGGTTGATCTGAAAGTCAGTGTGTGGTGTGAGCCTGCTGGAGAGCAAATCCCTGGGGCTGGCAGGTGAGTGAACCGAGCGATTAAGTGAGGTCCAGGCCAGTGAGAGACTCTGACTCCAAGAAAATCAGGAGTTGGAGCATATCGACTGCTCTTAGGACCTCAGTTTGGCTCCTAGCACCCACACGAGGAAGCCCACACCTGCCTGTCATACAGCTCCAGTAGATCTGACCCCATTTCTGGCCTCTGCAAGCCCCTGCACACCTGCCTATACACCTGCAGGTACACTCATGTACAAAAACAAACCACTCAACGTTTGACTTTGAACCCAATGTGTTTCCCACTGGGACAATTTCTTCTGGGCATGATTTCTATGCTGTTGACTATGGTTTGTACCATAGTGTGTTGATGACTTTTTTCACCCTGTGACAGAATACTTGACAGAAACAACTGAAGGGAAGAGGGATTTATTCGGACTCAGGGTTCCGACTGCAGAGTCAGAGGCGGGGGGTGGGGGGAGCGAGGAGGGGAAGGGAGGACAGTGCCTCTGGTAGTGGGAGCACAGGTCAGCTTGCTCTCATCTCTCAGACCAGGAACCAGATAGAGAGCTTGGAATGGAACTGGAACCAGGCTATATGGCCCATAAGGCCTGCCTTTCAGCAGACACTTCATCTAGTTAGACCAACCATCCAACAGATTCCACACCCTCCCCAAACTGCCACCAGCCAAGGACCAAGGGTTTGAACACAGGAGCCTATGGGGGGACATTTCACATTCAAGCATAACCAGGGGTGACTAGGTAAGTCCTAGTAACTCTGGCTTTAGCCTGTAGTTCCCCAGGGAAAGCTACTTTATCTTCTGCTTTAAACATGATCTTATGTAGTACATAAACTGTGCTGGGAACATTTATCACAAGCTGGGGCCCCTGGGCACAGAAACCAAATAATACTAAGGAGGAAGTGGTGTTGGGCAGGGAAGCTCAACAGAGATGGTCTGTGAAGTGGGAGCAAAGTGCCAACCTGAGGGTTCCATGGGGGCAGGATGGGCAGGAATATTCCCCAAAGGGACACTTCCTGTGCATTCACTGGCTTCTGTTCACGGCAAGCTTTTGCTCCACTTTGAGCTAATAGCTGGAGCCTGACAGCTGAGCGCCCTCCCTGTAGCTGAGCAGAGCATCCTTGGGCTGGGATGTGAGGGGTTCCTCTCTGAGTCCCATATCCCCTCACCAGCAGTAGCTTCTTAAGAAGAATGTACATCGTGTAGAGGAGAGTCCTAACCCTGCCCTGCTGGTCTCAAGTAGGAGTGACCTTACCCCAGCGTCCCTGCCTCGGCCCACTCTGTTCTGGCCTTTCTTTCTGTGGATCCTCTATAGTGAAGATGTAGGTGTGGTTCCACCTTTATCCTCTCTGGCATCTTCTATCTGCAGAAGCCAGTTCAATGTTAAACCTGAGATTAGTAACAGTGATGGCTGAGGCAGGCACCTGCAGTCAGGCTGAGGGAGGAGTGAGTGCACCCTGACCACTGGTTGGATAGTACAGCTGGTTGCTGCCACCCTGAGGTGCTGCTGGGTTTTCTGTGAGTGAGTGAACAGGAGGTGCCCACAGAGTCCAAAGAGGGTATTGCTCCCCTGGAGCTGGGGTTATAGGTAGTTGTGAGTTACCTGATGTGGGTTCTGGGAACCAAACTTGGATCCTCTGCAAGAGAAGCAATTGATTTTAACTGCTAAACCACCTCTCCAGCCTCCTTTGGTTCACATTTGTTAATCACTTTGAGCACGTTTCTATATGGTTGTGACATATATTGACTGTTAGAATCTTTTGAGAGTGTCTGGTCCTTGGCTCATTTTTACCTCAGGCAGTTTCTTGCTGTGGCAGTTTATGTGACACTATTCTCAGGGCAACATGAACAAATATATGTTCACCCCAGATAAGGAACCAACAACAGATCAAAGTAATGATATCACCAAAGTCTAACTTGAAAGTGGAGCCTAGTGACTCTGGTCTGTTTCAGGGACTTCCTGAAGTTTCTGTGTTGTTTACTTGCTGAGTCTTGCTGAGCCTTTTCTGAAGGATTGAAGGTTTCACTTCCCTTTAGAACATCCAGGGTCCTGATGAGTTTCCCGCCAAGACAGGATGTTTTATCTAGAAGTAAGTTGTTGTGGTTCTTTATGTACTTTAGATATTTTGTGCATAAATGCCTTAACAGATATACAGTTTGAAACTAAGTCTCCCTATCTCACAGAGTGTTTTTTCACTTTACTGTCTGAAGAAGCTTTCTAGTTTAATATCAGTGTGTGTGTGTGTGTGTGTGTATGTGTTTACATCAAGGTTTTTAAACAAAAATATAGTCTATTTTTTAAATTATTTCCCTTGCTGAACATTTAGCTTATTTTTCTCACTTAACATCATTTACTCTGAGGTATACTTTCCAGAAAGCATGTGTCTCTTTCATTCTCTTTACTGGTTGCTTTGTACTTCAGAGCACAACTGTATCTAGACTCACTTCTTTCTTCTCCACCAATAGGCATCTACGTTATCACCCATTTCTGATGGTTACATGTAACACTTCATTGTATGTATATATTTTTATTTCCAGACTCACTTCTTTCTTCTCCACCAATAGGCATTTACGTTATTACCCATTTCTGATGGTTACATGTAGCACTTCATTGTATGTATATATTTTTATTTCCAGTTAGAAGCTTTTCAAACTTACAGAGTAGTAGAGAAAAGCTTAACAGACACCCAGCTAGAAGTACTCTCTAGAGACTGTAAATGTTGATAATTTCTCAGAGCAGTCAAAGCCAGGATGTGAACAAGCAAAGCAGAGATCCCTTATTTCCAAGGTCACAAGCTTGAAGCTGCGGTCTTTCTATGGACACTCCTCATGCTTATATAACTTATGTATTTATTAATAAAAACCTGCAATAGTTGGTATGTGATATTTATATACTTGAACAAATAATATATAATGTGTTTGCTTGCTTGCTTGCTTGCTTTCTTTCTTTCTTTCTCTCTCTTTCCTTCCTTCCTTCCTTCATTCCTCCCTCCCTCCCTCCCTTCCTCCCCCTCCCTCCCTCTCTCACCCTCCCTCTTTCTCTCTCTCTTTCCTCCCTCCCTCCCTCCCTCCCTCCCTCCCTCCCTCGCCCCTCTCTCTCCTTCCTTCCTTCCTTCCTTCCTTCCTTCCTTCCTTCCTTCCTTCCTTGTTTCTGCTATATGTGGCTGGGTTTTATGTGAACATTTTTATTTCTCTGGGATAAACTCCTATGAGTGCATGCTCTGCTTTTTGTGTGTCCATGCATATGTGTAAGGTAGACCTATATATGCAAGAAAACTGTCAAGCTGCTTTTGGTTGTAGTTAGACATTCCATCTTATATCCATCCCACCTGTGACATATGAGGGCTGTTTTTTTTCTGTGTCCTGCCAGACTTCAATATTGTCATTCTTAGAACAAAGCCACTTTACTATATATAAAGTGATGTTGCATTGTGGAATTAATATACATTTTACTAATGGTGAAAAAATATTGAATACCTTTTAAAATGATCTTACCTTTCTTTTTTTTTTTTTTTTTTTGGTTTTTTTGGTTTTTTTCAAGACAGGGTTTCTCTGTATAGCCCTGGCTGTCCTGGAACTCACTCTGTAGACCAAGCTGGCCTCGAACTCAGAAATCCGCCTGCCTCTGCCTCCCAAGTGCTGGGATTAAAGGCGTGCGCCACCACTGCCTGGCTGATCTTACCTTTCAAAGCACATCTTCTGTGTTAAAATGTTGGTTCAATTTTTTTTTTACCCACATTCTAATTGGGCTCTCTTTTTAATCTGTCTTTTAAAAATGTATGTGTGTGTATATATGAATGATATATATACATTCATGTATAGATATGAGTGTATGGGTACCACTGTGCGTGTATAGAGGTCACAGAACAACCTTGGGTTGTTGGTCCTCATTTCCTGCCTTGTTTACCACAGTGTAAACCAGGCAAGTTAGCCTGAGAGCTTCTGAGCTTCCCCTATCTCAGCCTCTCATTATACCCACAGCATGCTGGGATACAGATGCATGCTGCCCCCACAGCATGCTGGGATACAGATGCATGCTGTCCCCACAGCATGCTGGAATACAGATGCGTGCTGCCCCCACAGCATGCTGGGATACAGATGCATGCTGCCCCCACAGCATGCTGGGATACAGATGCATGCTGCCCCCACAGCATGCTGGGATACAGATTCATGATGTCCCTACAGCATGCTAGAATGCAGGTCCATGCTACCACATCCAGCTTTTTAGTGGAGTTGAGGATGCAAGCTTCAGTCCTCAAGCTTTTGTGGCATGCACCTTATCCATGGAGGCTTCTCCCAGTCCTGTTTATTTAGCTCTGGGGAAGGAGTGTGGTTTACGCTCCTACTAGAACTATGTGAAGACCTTCTGCCTTCCATGTTGCTGATCACTTGGCAGGGTTAGAATTCTCACATTTTCTCAGTCTGGTTCAGTTGGCTTAGATGAACCTGAGGTGTTTAGTAGCCGTTCAGATCCTTTGTCTGTGTATTTCTTCCTCATGTTTTTTGCCCGTTTTGCTGCTAGATGAGTCATCTTTTCCTGTAGATTGCGAGTCTTATCAGTTAGTCTTTTTTTTTTTTAAATTTTGAAAACTATAATATAATCATACCATTTCCCTCTCCCCTTCCTCCCTCCAAGCCCTCTCATGTAACCCATCTTGCTCTCTCTCAAATTCATGGCTCCCATTTCAATCAGTTTTTATATTCATATATGTGTGTGTGTGTATGCATGCATTCCTAAATACATAAATACAACCTGCTCGGTATGTATAACGTTACTTGTATGTATGTGTCTTCACAGCTGACTGCTTGGTACTGGATAACTGATTGGTATGCTCTTCTCTGGGGAAGGCTATTTATCCTGTTCCCAGCATTCTTTAGTTACCTGTAGTTCTTTGTGTAGGATTGAGGCCTCATGTGCTTTCCCCTGTTCATTTATTCTGTCAACTGGTAACGTTCTTGTTCAGCTAATGTTTCGGCAGCCTTGTTGGTTAGATTTTGCGCATGTGGGTTCTGACATGCCTAGAAGACATAAATCTCACAGCAAACTCCCTGCTTCTCTGGCTCTTACCGTCTTCCTTCCCATCCTCAGCAGTGATCCCTGAGCCTTAGTTGCAGGAATTGTGTTGTAGGTGTAGGAGTCAGGACAGGATTGTCATTTTCTAAAATGGTCTCCGTCTGTTGCAAAGAAAAGTTTTCTTGATAGGGAGTGAGGACTACACTTATCTGTGGGTATAAGGACAAATATTTAGATATTTTCTGTTTTAGTAAAATGGCAGTTGTAGGTTTTCCTGCAAGATCTACGGCTTTACCAGCCCTGGATAATTAGCTAGTATGTGATCTGTATATGGTTGGCTCAGGGAGTGGCACTATTAGGAGGTGTAGGCTTGTTGGAGGAAGTGTGTCACTGTGGAGGTGGGCAATGAAACTGTTCTCCTAACCATGTGGGGGCCAGTCTTCTCCTAGTGACCTTCAGATAAAGATGTAGAACTCTCAGCTCCTCCTGCACCATGCCTGCCTGGATGCTGCCATGTTCCCACCTTGATGATAATGGACTGAACCTCTGAACATGTAAACTAGCCCCAATTAAATGTTGTCCTTTTAAGGGTTGCTTTGGTCATGGTGTCTCTTTACAGCAGTAAAACCCTAACTGAGAGCTAGCTTTCCATATCAGGCATGATTTCCCTTTTGGCCTTATGTACAATTAGAGAACTGTTGGTTACTACCAAAGTATGTAGGACACTACTGCACCCTTAGGATTATCATGGTCATTCTCTTATTGATGTGGTTCTTGGATGTCATAGCTGGGGAGGACTGCTGGTTGCTTTCCTCTTTTGGAAGTATGGAGTCTTCTAGATAGTCATCTTTTTTTATGTGTAAGATTTCTGCCTAAATATTATTTCCCTTAATAGTGTGCCTGATTCTTTTGAGTCAGTATTTTCCTGGGATATTTTTTTCCATCTGTTTTGTAAGTCTTTCTCCGAAGCATTGGATCGAGGACTTGTGTACAGTCTCTCTGTCACAAGAGCAGGTGGCTTCCCCAGGGTAGGGTGGGTGCTGTAAGAGCTGATTCTGCACAAGGCCCAGGGACTTGGGCTTCCCTCCTTTGGGCTGCAGTAGTTCTGGGTCCCAGGTCCCTGCTTTCCAAGTTAGATCCATATGTTTATTAAATGTTTCCATCGTCGTTAACCAGAGTTTTAGCACATCTGTCAAAACAAATGGCTTACAGAAATTTTCTATAGCAATGTGCATATTGGTTCTCTGAACACTGATCTGGTGTCAGTGTGAGAGGCAGTTCATGTCAGAGTTAGAAGACAGAGGCTCTGAACAGTTAAAACTGGATAGAAACCACTGAAGTCTAACTCTGGCTCAGACTGGCTTATCCTGCCCTTAGTGACAACAACAGTCGTCGTGCTTGAACTTAACATTTAAATTCATTTTTAATGAGAGGCTTTTAATTTTCTGAAGTGCTCAATTGTGAGTTTGAGAAACATGAAAAAAGATGCCCTGTGTATGTATGTGATCCTTCTGCCTGAGGGTGTTGGGAGCCAGTTTGTTGTCTAACACTTTCCTCTGAGATTAACATTCCATCCTGTAGGACCCTCCTTAAGCAAGAAGGTAAACAACTCAGAATGTCTTTAGGAAGTCCCTGAAACTGACCAGATGTACTAGGTCCCTGTCTGACAGAATAAGCAATGAAAACCGAGAGCCTGCTTCAGATGGGAGGAAGCTGAGCTGCAAAGACTCAAAAAAGGGTTGCCTGAAGAGGTTTAGACCAGAGTGACTCGGAAAGGACACTCCCTACCTGCTGAGCTGCTGAAGTGTGTTCCAGGGTTTCCCAGCTGCCCTGGGACTGGAGTAGACCTTGGTGATGCAGTTGCTTTGAGTAATTTCTGCCTGTAAGTAACCCCTCTCTCATACTCCTGTCAGTGACCCCAGTAAAACTCATTGGTTCACCAAGTTGGACTTCAGTGATGTCTGTGCTTTCGTCTGTCATGGGCTCCCTTTCTGGGGTGAGTAGACATATATGTTGCATCTCCCCAGGAGAAGTCTCATCACCAGCACAGCTGGCTGCACAGGTGCTCAGAGGACTAGCATGGATGCACTTTGGTCATTGAACACATGTCAGGCTTGTTCTTTATGGTCCCTGCTTCTGACATTCAGGCTGAAGCTAGCCAGGGTCTTTCCTTCTCTGGTCCTGGTCTGTGTTATGGTGGAGGCTGCCAGGATTTGTGTGAGTTGGGGCATTGACTCCCTTTGTCTGTGGAGATTGGGATGAGTGCTAATGTTCCTGACTCCTCTCTGCAGGAAGCTTTGGAGAGAGCATCACCCTAGTTGATTGAACTTCAGCTACAAGTATCCATCTGGGTTTAGAAATCAGTTGTGTGTGTGTGTGCATACACATCTAATGTGTGGTGTATGCATGTATGCATATGTGTGTGGTGTATATATGCATGTGTGTACATGTGTGCATATATGCATATGTGTGTATCCATGTGTATGCATAGAGGTGTATGTATATATGCATGTGTGTACATGTGTGCATATATGCATATGTGTGTATCCATGTGTATGCATAGAGGTGTATGTATATATGCATGTGTGTACATGTGTGCATATATGCATATGTGTGTGCACATGTGTATGCATAGATGTGTATGTATATATGCATATATGTGTGCATGTGTGTATGCATGTATGCATATGTATATGTGGTATATATATGCATATGTGTACATGTGTGCATATATGCATATGTGTGTGCACATGTGTATGCATAGATGTGTGTGTATATATGCATATGTGTGTGCACATGTGTATGCATAGATGTGTATGTATATATGCATATATGTGTGCATGTGTGTATGCATGTATGCATATGTGTATGTGGTATATATATGCATGTGTGTACATGTGTGCATATATGCATATGTGTGTGCACATGTATATGCATAGATGTGTGTGTATATATGCATGCATGTGTGTACATGTGTGCATATATGCATATATGTGTGCACATGTATATGCATAGATGTGTATGTATATATGCATGCATGTGTGTATGCATATATGCATATGTGTGTGCATCTGTGTGGAGGTCAGAGGTCAATGTCATGTCTCTTGATTACTTTTCTTCCTTTGAGATGCCATTCACTAAGCCTAGAGGTCACTGGTTGGCCAGTCATCCCCAGGGCCTTCCTGGCTCCACCTCCCTATGACTGGGAGTTTTGAGGTTCTTGTGTTCACCCTTCAACACAACCTACAGAGCCATCTCCCTAGCCCATGAGCTCATTTTTCTTGTTATAATGATATTTTTGAACAGGGTAAACATAGATTTATTTAGGGAAAGTGAGAAAGAACTCCTGAGAGTGGGAGGAACTTGAAGGACCCGTCTCGAGTCTTTGGAATGAATCCACACTGTCTCTGCATGTGGACAGTGGGGGTATGCTTGGTGCACAGTTCATTTAGTGTTGTCCCTGGAGAACTTAGAAATGGCCACCTCATGGTTTGCTGGAGGTGAGCTCGAGGAGTGGCTGTAACATCTCTCACCTTAGTCCTGACGGTCCTGAAGGTTGCTTGTGTGGGGGCCTCCCTGCACATGGGGCCACAGGGTCCATCATACTTGGGGCGAGTCTCTGCCCTTCTCCGAGAGTTGTGTCCAGGTCATACTTTATTGTGTGTTCGTGAACTTTGCTTGCTAGAGTCGGGAAGTGGACAGCGCAACGTTCAGTGACACCACAGGTCAAATCCACACTTGAATTTGGTGAAAAAGCCGTAAATATCCAGCTGACACCAGCCCCGGGGATTTCTTGTTGCACTCACTCCTCTTTCTTCTTTTTCTGGTGGAGACAGGATGATGTAGTGGAAAAAGAAAGAAATCTGGAGTCAGACTGACCCGAGTCCTCCCGCCAACCTCTGCCGTGGAGGACCAGCAGGCCGAAAGGCTGTTTAGCTCTGTTAATCCTCCCGCATCCTTGAGCAACCAGGATGTCACTGACCTCAGAAGATGTTTGTGTGGATTTGTGGTGCTTTTAAACACATGTCTGATCTAATGGCACGCTTACAATGTTTTAACAGCTTCTTATTGCATCTTTGGGCATATTTAAATTGTACACGGTGACCGCAGACTGGAGTAACACTTTGCTTGGCTGCCTCGCGCCCTCACTCAGTGCTGGCATGTCGGTCTCCTCAGGCTGTTCCCTGGGCCTCAGAACATGGCCTCCCCGGTCTGACCCATCTTACCTCAGCCCTTTGTTGGGACTTTCTTTTCATCTTTTATGTCTGTGTGGAAGCCACACTTGTGCTTGTCATGCTTCTGCACAAGGGTTTGTTGTTCGATCCACTGTCCACTCCAGGCTGTCAGCATGTCCCTCTCAGACCCTCTCTGAATGTGACTGGGGATGTATTGACTTCTATCCCCCTTCTCCAGCGGGTGAAAGGTCTTCACAGGTCTGTTTCTCCACATGTATTCTTACAACCAGGCATAGCTCTGGAAGAGGGAGATGGCTCTGGGGGAGGCATGAGGACAGTCTTGGAAACTCAAGCACAAAAGCCTGGAGTAGTGCTTGCTTATAATCCCAACTGAGGAGCAGAGGCAAATGGAGAGATCCCTGGGGTTTGCTGGCCTGCCAGGGTGGGTGAAGTGCCAGGAAGATCCTGTTGCAAGCAAGCAAGCAAGCAAACAATTGACCCTTTAGGAATGATATTTCAGGCTGTGCTGTAGCCTCACAGGCATGTGCACACACATGTACCTACATGCACATGTACATGCACCCATATTGGTACACACACAGACACACACACACACACACACAGACACACACACATACACACACAACCAAATACACACACACACACACACAACCAAATAGACACATGGGCAGTGCTATATGCCAAGTGCCTGGTAAATTTTATTATATAATAAAGGAAGAAAAGAAGCAAAGACTGGTCCCTAGCCAGTTCTGGTTTGTTCTCACACATGGATTCCTCCCCACCTCCCCTGTGACAGCGGTGTGTCTCACTGTGGACAGCAGAAGATGGTTTGTGGTGGATTTCACACGGTGACATTATTCTCTGGCCATGTTTCCTCAACTCTAAACTATGCACCTGAAGTTGTCAAAATGGTGTTCCAAGAATGCAGCTGAAGGACTCAGACAAATGGGCAGACACCAAGGTATTGCTGAGTTGCCGCTGAGTGTGAGGAATCTCATGGCGGCCGCTTGGCGCTCCAGTGTGTCTGAGTTAGTTCTGATTGCTTCCTCCGCCCTTACTTCTTCCATTAAAGAGCAAGTGCATCATGGAAAACCCTAAAAATAGCACCTGCTCAGTTTATGGAGAAGGGCGTTTATAAGAGGAACGAAGCTACTTTTTAGCTCAGGATGTCTGAAGCCCCAAGTCAGGCTTTCTTCTGTGACGGAGCCCCCACGCCCAGCCACGCTAATGCCCAGCATTCCTTGCTCCGTTGAGGGTGTGGATGAGTTTGTTCTCACTCTGTAGTCATAAACACCTAGGCCATTTTTAAGCTGAGGAGATTTTTGAAGCTGCTGTGGGGAAGTAGAAAGAAGGGAACACATGGGGGGAAGGGGATGGGAGTCAGTGCCGCCTTTCTATCTGTGGAGGGGGACGTGAGAGGCGGTGTGGGTGATGGGAGAGGAGATGGTTTTCTCTTCGTGTGTGTCTTTAAATGATGAAGTAAGCCAGAGTGGGGAGGACTCTGGGGTCACTCTTAGAAAGGCAGTCCTCCCTCTGACTCAGGTGCCTTCTGTTGCTTGTGGGAATGTGCCACATGGTTCTCCTGAGAGGACCCTTTCAGAGTCTGTTCAGATCCCAGGAAGGGTCATGTGTCTAAGCCCATGTCTTCTCTTCCTTGGGGTTCTGAGAGAATCTCATAGCCGAGCTGCCCACATGCTAACCACTGGCTGTATGTAGCTATCAAGGTCCCTCCCAGCCTTCAGACTTGGACTTTCTAGGCTTTCTCTACAGTTCTGCCTCCATGAGCCTCACAGACCTTCAGTTAGTGTCCTGTACTGAAAACTGCCGCTGTGTGCCAGGTCCTCGTCTACTCCACTTGTCCCCTAATCCAACTTCACCTCAGGATTGTGCTCTCTAGTGCCTTCCCCCCACCCCACCCACCTCAGCCATTATTGATTCACCCCACGGTGAGCTTTGGCACTGCCTGCCTCTAACACGTGGGCATCTACACACAACTATTTGCATGTTAAAAAAACGCCCTTGCGAGCATCCGCCTTGCGGCTCATCTTTCAGGGCGGAGCTTGACCACTAACAGCTAAACTGTTCCCACAGCAAGTTAGTTTGTTCTCTCTGCTCTCAACACACATGACACCTCTTGTGCTGCCCTGTACTGTGGCACTCTGTCTATACATCTGTTCTAGACCATCAGTTCCTTGGGGACAACTTCTCAGGGTCAACTTTCCATCAGACATTTAATCAGTGGTTGTTTTTATGAGACTAGCAGGTCCATAGATTCTGTAGGATTCCATTCCCCCCCCTTAAATAAATCAACTTTATCAGTCTTATTTTATTTCTGCAGCAATTGGTCCCTGATTCTTGAGGAAGCAGAAGGCTCCCTGAATTGCTGCAGTTTTAGTTTAGAAGGATATGTTTCTAGAAGTTTCCACACACCATGAATTGACTATGGGAACTTCCCTGGATCTTATTCAGGATCTCTGGAACAATATTTTCCTTAGTTGCCCAAAGCACTAGTTTTTGAATACCAATTCAGCATTCGTAAGACTAGACGAGGCAACCACACTGGGACCTCTGTTCTGACTTGACCTGTGTGGCTCTGCTCTGATGCAGACAGCATTAACTTTATTGTTCAGATAGGGAAACTGAGGCTTGAGATCTTGCCTTGTTGGGGTTGATCACTACGCTCCTGGCTGAGGCTCAAGGATGGGCCTGCAGAGGCTAAGTCGTGAGTGACTCACTGTGTCTGCAGCTCTTCCCCAATGGTGTCCCTATGCTCCCCTCATTGCCCCCTTCTGTCCTTCAAGCTCATCATCTGTCATACATGTTTACATGACATTCTTTCCCTCAGCGCACACTTTTAATCCAACTGTGTACATTTTACCCACTACAAACCTACTTTTGAGCAAAATGGCTGCATTTGTTGATTCCCCCATCTAGGATGGTCCTGTGGTATGACCTGTGCCTGATTCAGAGTTAAGTTGCTCAGGATGCTGACCACTGGGCATGCGTGGTAACTGAATAAAGGAGAAATGGTATCCCTGAATTGAAAGGTCTCGTAGGTGTGGACCCATGAATTTAGAGTGAAAGAATGTAAAAACAAATCTCACCAGTCATATGTTGACTTAGTCTTGAGATAATAATATGTGGGCTGTACCAAGTAATTAGAACGAATGCTTCTATAATTTTATCTGTTTTCTGTTACTACTTTTTATGTGCCAGCTAGAACATGTAAACTGCATGAGAATCACATATGTGGCTTATATAATCTTTCGCTGGTTCTTTCTGCCTTAGTTGATGGGGTTTTAGACCTTTAGAACAAGCTTTATCTTAGCTCCTCCAGTGAATCAGCTTCATGTTTATCCTCCATGAAGTAATATATCTTTGTCTATAAAATGAAAACAAATATTGGCTTTCATGACCCAGTAATAACTAAGTAGATTTTATGACTAGATCCAGATCCTGCCTTGGGGATCAAAAGTTTGAAAATATTTCACCGGAGTTCACCTTGACAAGGGTTTCCAGGCTGGCTGTACAACTTAAAACAATTTTGGTTTGGGACAAATTCGTTTACTATTTCTCATCTTGGTTTCTTCTTGGTTATGGAGGATGTGTCATTGAGTTAAAGGAATTAAAGAACGTATAAGGAATATACTCACTCCTCCTGGGGCTTAGTGCAAACACCCAGTAAATGCTAACTGTGGTGGTGTGAGTATGTTTGGCCCCCATAGATTCATGTGTTTAAATGCTTGGCTACAAGTAATGGCACTGTTAGGAGGTGTGGCCTTGTTGGAGGAAGTGTGGCCTTAAGCAGGCTTTGAGGTCACCTATTCTCAGGCTCCTCCCAGCAGGAACTCTAGCCTCCTGCTGGCTGCCTGCAGAAGACAGTCTCTCCTTGCTGCCCCGGGATGAAGCTGTAGAACTCCCAGTCCTCTGGTTCCATGTCCTCTCTTGTGGTGCAGGGCAGGGAAGGATGTAGCAGAGTCCTGAATGGGTGGGTCAGCAGGAGTCTGCTTTCTCACTCACTGCTGCTGGTTGAGGGGTATCTTCTCTGAGGATTTCAGTGAAACAGCTTGTGTTCTTTATTCAGGGTTGACAAGAGATATATAAACCTTAGAGATTGGGAAGGAGTTCCTCTTAGGGTGAATGTTCATTGACTGAGACTTAAGGTGCTGGGAATACCTCATTTGCATGGAGAGGCATTCCAGGAAGTTGAACCCATAATTTTGCCAAGGACGATGTGACATTCCTCAGGTAGAGGATGTGGGGGTCAGGCTCCCCAGATAAGGTCAGGCTGAGAAGAAGAAGCCCTGCTGAAGAAAGGGTGTTCATCATTTTCCCGCTGAGCTCAGGGAGCTGTCTAGTCATGGTAGACTGCAACCTTAACAGCAGGGTTTCCCAACACAGTTCTCTCTCCAGCACCATGTCTGCATGATGCTGCCATGCTTCCTGCCATGATGACAATGGACTAAACCTCTGAGCTTGTAAGCCAGTGCCAACTAAATGTTTAAAGAGCTGCCCTGGTCATGGTGTCTCTTCACAGCAATGGAAACCCTGGTTAAGACAGTAACAATAATCTAATACTCCACACCCAGGCTCAGGCACCCGTGGAGACCTCCCTGAGGACAAATGGTCTACCCTGGTTGGTTTTTGTTTCTCTGTGGGAGTGCCTGTGATAGCCTCAGTATGTAACATTCTCTCTTGTCTGTGCCATGTGGATTGCAGTGTTCTGTGAGCATCCATGAGATTATACTTTGCCAAGAATTACACCAGGAAATTGAAATTAAGACCCGAGGAAATGCCTGCCCCCTGCGCTCACCGCAGATTGTTTACAATAGTCACGGCATGGAAGCAAGCTTTGTGCATCACCATATGAGTAGACAAAAAAAAAGGTCCGACCGCATACTTATACCTACAGAAGAATATTACTAAAGTACAGTTAAGTCCCACCATTTGCAATAACACAGGCGGACCTCAAAGGCTATTATTATGCCACACAGAGAAAGAAGAAAGAAAGGTACTATATGATTGGACTTGTATGAGAAACCTAACATAGCCAAGTTCAAAGGATTGGAAAATAGAAGGGCAGCTTCCAGAGTCTTCAGGGAGGGAGGACAGAAGACATATGGTCTCAGATACAGGGTGTTCTGGGGACCTGTCATAACTGTACCCATAGCTGACTACATTGAATTATACACTAAAGTTTCTATAGAAGATGGAGCCGGGGGAGCAGTTGTAATGAGCCAGAGTGCTGTGAATGGATCCTGAGTCACTTTTATTTGGTGACAGAGGTAGTAGCCCTTGGTGACAGATTAGTTCTCATGAAGGGAGATCTGAGCTGCATGTCTCTGTGGTACAAGGGCTGGAGAGAGCAGAGAGAGAGCAGAGCGGAGTGTTTCAAGAAGGGAAAAGTGTGGGTCGGGGAGATGGGCAGTGGATAAAGGTTTGCTGTGCAAGAGTGAGGCAGAGTTCAGATCCCCTGAATGGACGTAAAACCTGGGCAGGCATGGTGGTTGTCTGTAATGCCCGAACTCAGGAGGCAGAGACAGGTGATCCCTGGGGCTACAACTAGTCAACTGGCGAGCTCTGGGCTAAACTGAGAGTCTCTGCCTTAAATGCGTAGAGAAATTGAGGCAAAGTCTGGGACTCCACATGCATGCACACCAATCCTGAACACACACACACACACACACACACACCTTTAAACAACAGAGGAGAGGGAAAAAAATCTCTAAAATGCCTCAGAGAGATAGAGAAACAGAAGAGAGACAGACAGACAAACAGACAGACAGACACACACACACACATACACACACACACAAACAGAGAGAGAGAAAGAGAGGGAGAGGGAGAGAGAGAGAGAGAGAGAGAGAGAGAGAGAGAGAGAGAGAGAGAGAGAGAAAGGGAGGGAAGGAGGGAGAGAGAAAGGGAGAGAAGGAGGGAGGGAAGGAGGGAGGGAGAGAGGGAGGAAAAGAGGAAGAGAGCGAGACTAATACATTTAGCCACACAGAAATTGCTGATGACCTTGGCAGTCTGGAGAGACTGGAGGCCGTGATCAGATAAGATATGAGGCAGGTACTTGAGGGCAAAAAGTGAAGGCACTGACTTCTCTTTAAAGTGTCTGGCTACAAAGGGAAGCAGCAAAAAAGGAAGTTGACTTGTATCTGAGATGCGATGGAAAGAACGTGTGTCCACAGAAAGGTTAAGAGGAAGGACTGAGGAGCATCATGGGAAGGCGTGAGGGTGAGACACTGGAGCAGGTGGAGGGGTTAACCTTTGACAGGGAGGATGCCCTCTACTGAAGCAGAAGGAGGGGTGTGTGTATGGGGGGCAGTGTGTAGACCTGTGACTGCTGGAAGATGCAGGGTCCCTTGGTTCAGCTTTAGTCAAACCATGAACCAAGAGGGACGGCTAGTTAAAAGGCTAAAAAGCTAAGCCTCCAATCACAGCCTCTTGCCCATCTCAGCAAAACCGCTCAGCATGATGTCATTTCCTTGACTCCCCTACGTGTAGGTTGATGACTCTTAAGGGGGACACAGACTCAGCCCAACCTAGCTGGTTTGGTGCTGTGATGGTTAGTTTTAACTGTTAACTTGCCATAACCTATAATCCCTCTGAGTGGGGAGGGACTTTTGGATGAAGAATAATCTAGGTTAGTACGGCCTGTGGGCACGTCTATGGGAGACTGTCGGTAGGTAATGGAAGCCGCATTTAGGTGGGTTCCTAGGCAGAGGGGTGTTGTACTGGGGGAGACAACGCTGGAGGAGAGCAAGCAGGCAGTATGGATGCGTTCACTTCTCTTCCTGACTGGATGGAGAGTGAGCAGCTGCCGTCTTGACCTCTCTACTGCGATGACCCATGACCTGGGACTGTCACCACACAAACCCTTTTATTCCTCATGTTGCTTTTGGTCACGCTGTTTTTTATTATACCAATAGAAATGTATCTAGGACAAGAACCTTAATGAGACGCTCTAGAGGTCAACACTGGGAGGGGAGATGGTACCTCCAACTGGGAGCCCGGGTTTCTTAGGAGAGTTTGCACACAATAGAAGAAGAAATATTGAATCAGAAAACTGGATTTGGGGTTAGTGTTCTTCCTGTAGACGGCAGTAAGGCTGAGAGCAAACTTTCACCTTTGTGATCTATTTCCCAGCCTGGGACGTGAGTGAAATGCCTTCCAATGTCCTGGGGCTTCAGGATGAGGACTGTGTGTGTCACTGTGGCACGAGGTGATGTGCACACGCAGCGCTGGCAGCCTGCCCGCCCATACCTCCTCTGCTTCCTCAGCCCTGCTGCGATGTAGGGTGAGTCATCTTCCCCTCCATCGCACCGAGCCTCTGCCTCCCCATCCGTACCACTCTCATAGGCAGACGGTGAGGGTTTAAAAGTGCAGCAGAGGATTCTGGGTTGAAGAGCCTTGAGAAATGTGACCAAAGGGCCTGTCTGGCTTTCTGAGTACTGTTTCCTTGTGGGCGAGGGCTCTCCCAGACCTGTCCATGCAGGCCGGCCAAGAACACCTAGGCCAGGAATCTGCCTTGCTGGGATGTCCTACAGAGAGGATGAAGAGAGCATGAGCCAGTGATATTACACTAGGAGAAGTGGCATCTGCCTTAGGGGACCTCACCCTGGCTGAGGGAACCACTGGGCCAAGCTTGTGACGAGTACCAATGGAACCAGGACATGCACTTAGATACAAGCCTACCCTTAGGAAGTGGGCTGGGTAGTTTTATGCCAATTTGGCACAAGCTATAGTCATCTGAGAGGAGGGTACCTCTCAATTAAGAAACTGTCTTTATAACATCCAGCTGTAAATAGGTATGTAGAACATTTTTTTTCTTAACTAGTAATTAATGAGGACTGACCCAGCCCATTGTGAGTGGTGCCATCCCTGGAATGATGGCCCTGGGTTCTATAAGAAAGCAGGCTGAGCAAGCCAGGGGAAGCAAGCCAGTGAGCTGCACCCCTCCATGCCCTCTGCATCAGCTCCTGCCTTCAGGTTCCCGTCCTGACTTCCTTTGATGATGAACAGTGATATGGAAGTATAAGCCAAATAAAACGTTTCTGCCCCAAGTTGCTTTGGTCATGGTGTTTCATCACAGCACTAGACTGGGATAGGAAGTGTGATAGAAAGACGGCTAGCTCTCTTGTCTCCTTAAACTTCACTTGTACAGACTGGCCAAAGGAAGATACTAGAAACACCTGCCCGTGCTGCTGAGGGCAGAGAAGTTGGTAGGAGCGCAGTGTTACGGTTCCAGGACTCGCAGATCAGCTCAGTCTAGGTGAGCATCCTGTTCTTCACACTGGGCCAAGCTTGTGGAAGGCACTGAGCGTGGAACCAGGGCATACACTTAGAGCTAGACAAGGTCTACATACCTGCTCTAACTCTGAGCCCAGAAGATCTGGCCCTTTGGAGGATAGCAATGCTTTTCTCTGTCTCTGTCTCTGTCTCTGTCTCTGTCTCTGTCTCTCTCTCTCTCTGTGTGTGTGTGTGTGTATAGGTCAAAGGTCACCCTCAGTTGTCATTCCTAAAGTACTGTCCCCCCTTTTTCCTGATAGGCTCTCATTGGCTTGGCTCTGGGCAGCGAGCTTCAGAGATCCCCTTGTCTTTCCTTCTCCAATGTTGGGATTACATGCATGGAATACTGGGTTTGGTTTCTCTGTGAGGGTTTGGACTCTGGACTTAGGCCCTCAGGCTTGTGCAGGGGACACATTGTAGACTTATCCACCCAGCTCCCCTAAGCCCCAGAGACAGATAATGACATACGGAAGGACCTGGATGAGATGAGGCTTCGATGGAGTAAAGCCGTTACCAGACTTCCTGCCGGGAATCCATTGCCATGCTCACCTCCTGTGGAGGAAGGTGGTCAATCTCATGGGGATCTTCTCCGATCAATATGAATAATCAGTCACTTGTCGCTGTAGTTACTATAAATGGTGATTGTAGCCAGATAGCTTACTGGATGCAAAATGGCCTCTTGGTCAGGAAATTTTCTGAAGGGTATTGATTTTCTGTAAATAAAGTGCTTGCTCTGCAGAATTCCACGTTATTTGTTTCCCACAATGTCATGATGATGCCAAGAGTTCACAGCAGAGTGACATGCGCGAGAACCTACGCCAGATGCGTGGATCTGTCTCAAGCAGTCCTTCATAGCTTTCTCCAGAGGCTTGTGAAGAGAATGTAAAGAGGATGTTTTCACTCAGCAGTTAAAGTGCTTGCCTTTAGTCACCAGCCCATGTTCTAGCCATGGAGGGAGAGGCGGGAGCGGGGGCTGCAGAGGCTAGTTGTAGCTGTGAGCTCTGCCCTGTCACTGAGAGACCTTGCCTCAGTGAATACTGAGATAGAGTATGAGATAGAATACTGAGGTAGAAAGGTGAGCATGGTTGATTCATGATATTAACCTTGGGTCTATACGACTACATTCACGTACCCCCACTCGTGTGATCTACACACATGCAAAAACGTGCACACATACGTGCAAATCATAATGCATAAAAAATGGGCAAAAAAAAAAAGTCCTAACATCCACATCTACTTCTAGAATGCTGGTCTCTGTGGCTAATGTGTAAGAGCTGAATCTTGGAGATGGGAGGGGGGAGCTGCACACAATTCTCCATCAACCTCCCACTTACCTTAGTGCCTCCCTCGGATCCTCTTGAGTACTCCTGTAGGGATAGCTGCAGGAGGAGAACATGGTCAATCTAGCACTGTGGGGTGATGGCAAGGTACCATCGGTCTAGGCCTCACTCAGGCAGGGCCTATTAGTGCCCTGGGAAGACTCAGGGTGGAAAACCCCACTTAGAAATAATTGTGGATCTTATCAGACAGTCACAGGCATGGCCACTTCTCTCAGAAAGGACTACTTCTTCCTGAGAGTTTGCTACCCAGTACTAAGGTCCTGTGGGTGGTTCATGTAGCTGCTTGCTAGCAGAGATTTAGAGTTCTAGCTGAGTAGTCTATCACCTAGACTGTGTCTTGAAAAATAGAACAAACCCTAAAACCCCATCTCCCTTTCTACTTGCCTTTCCCTTAGCTAGTAGATTCATGGGGTCCCTTCCCCATAGCATTCATAATTCACCTACATTTGGTTGATATTGAAAAACTGAACTTATTTGAAACCACTAAATATTCATAAACAGTTCTAAATAATAGAGCTAAATGATCCCACATACCCACCTCCTTCTCCTCACACCCTTCTTCAGCCCTGGCAGCCATTTATTTTATAACTGTGTTATCCCAAGTAAGTTATATAAATGGAGTCATAAGTCTGTAGTAAGGACTGGGTGATGGCAGTCCCTAAAGTGCCTGCCTCACAAGAGTGAAGACGTGGACTTGACCCCCAAAACACTCATGAAAATGCTCGTGTGCACTTACAATCCCAGCACTAGGAGGAGCAGATTGCAGATCCTCAGGCTGGCCACGAGCTTGGACTAATTAATTGTCTAGCTCAAGGCCAGTGAAGGTATCCTATCTGAAAATAAACTGACACACACATACACGTGCACACACACACACGCATACACATACGTGAACACACATATGCACACACATACACACATCCCCCTGCACATACATATACATGCATGCACACATATGTGAACACACATGTGCACACACATACATGAACACACAATGCACTCACATGTACACACTCAAGTGCATACACATACACACAAGCACATAAGCATGCACACACCCGCACATATAGATGCATCCACATATGCACATATAGAACATAAAGGTATGTTCTATAAATCACAAACCTGAAATTTTCTACTCTGAGGGTCAGGCAGGTAAGGCCTGTATCTCTAACGTACATGTTTGTGGTGCCCATTTGAGTTTTCTGGTATAGACGTGTTATGGTTTGCTTAATCCTGCGTTCATTGAAGGCTATCTGCAGTACTGCTGATTTTTTTTTCTCTCTGATGAGTGAAGTGTCTGTAGATGCTTTCACATAGGTCTTCATGTGAGCCTGTTTTGGACTTAGCTCAGTCATATGGCTTCACTTTCGGAGTGCCATAGGCTGCCAAACTCTTCTGGGATGGCCACTCCATTTTACCTTCCTACTGATGGTCTGGCCATTTCCCTCTCCCGGGCATTTTGTATCCAGCATGGCTGTTCATCTCAGGTATTTTGACAGGTGTGCAGGAATGTCTCCTCGTGGTTTCTGTGTTTTCCTAATGGCTAATGTGCTCAGTTGCTCTCTGTAAATCCATGCCGGCCACACCTTTTACATGTTTTCTAACTGGATTGCTTTTCTCTTGCTAAATTCCAGGTCGGCGCACTGTAGATCGTGTGCTCTACACGTGAGCTCTCGTTGATACTGCTTTGCAGATGTCTCCTCTGGCCACGCCTGTCTTCTCATCGTTGTAAAGCCCAGCGTATCTGTGCTTCATGTAACAGTCATGGTCTTGTCATCGAATCCAAGCTCCTAAAGCGTTTCTCAGACATATTCTCCTGAAATGTGATTTTGCAATCTAAAGGTTTGGTTTTTTGGCCTGTGAGAGTTCACATGCCCTAGTGGCATTTGTGCGAGCCTTACCCTATCCTCTGATATGTTCTATTTCCTGTGTCCAGTCTCCTGCTGACAGCCCAGTCTTAATTATGGTAACTGTAGTTGTCTTGAAGTCAGCTATACCAGTCCTCCCTCTTTCTTCTTTATAGA
Source organism: Tokudaia tokunoshimensis (assembly GCA_036184795.1). Lineage (NCBI taxonomy): Eukaryota > Metazoa > Chordata > Mammalia > Rodentia > Muridae > Tokudaia > Tokudaia tokunoshimensis. The sequence goes on along the minus strand of BTHU01000013.1, from coordinate 3,170,060 downwards.
GGTATAATTGATACTCAAGTAACGTCTCCCCCTCTCCCGAGGGGAGATAAACAAAACCAAGAAACCCACGTGTGTTTAATGTATATAATTTGCAAATTCCAATTACTTTACTCTTATTAAAAATTGCTTCAGGCATTCTGATTCTTTTTCCCTTCCACATAATTTTAGGGAGTTTTTTGAGCATCTGTGTCTAGGAAGATTCTCGCTAGCGTTTTTGATAGGAACTGTGCTAAACTTAGATGTCCATTTGGGGGAAATGGATATGTTTGGCGTGTTGGGTCTTCCAAGTTCCAAGAGCGGTGTCTTCTAAGTTCCGAGAGCGGCGTCTCCACATTTCTTGGCTCTGTTTCACCAACATGTTGTTGTTTTCAACATTTGAGTGCGACACGCCTTTCTATATTTACACCTATGTGTTTTTTCGGCAGTTATAAATGGTAGCGTAACATTTTGGTGTTCGTGTCTATGGTGAAGGAATGGAGTGGCTTTTGTATGTCTCTCTTGCCTTGTTGAGTGTGCTAACCACCCTGTTCATTCTGCAGGTTTCGCTGTAGCTTCTCAGAGAAATTTGTTCTTTGCAAATGGGGGCAGTTGTGTGACTTCCTCTGTAACCTGGACACCTGTTCTTTCCTGTTTTGCTTCACTGTGTGGTGAGACAGTGCTGAGAGTATGAGAGTGATGCCTTGCCTTTTCTCATCTTAATGGGAAAGCACTTGGGTTTTCATGATAAAGTGAACAGTTAGCTGCAGGTCACAGGGCCTGTGCCCCTGCCCCCGCCCCCGCCCTCGCCCCTGCCCCTACCCCACTCCCGCCCTGCCTCCTTTCCCATTTTCCCTCCCCATCCCTCTTTTTCTTCTGTTCCTTTGTAAAATTTAAAAAGTTTCCCTATATTCTTATTTCCAAATATCATAAATGGGTACTGAATTTTATCAATCACTGATCTTTCAAATATTGAATTAGCGTACACTTCTGAAATATGCTGCTATAAAAACTCATTTTTTGAATACTGCTAAATGTTGTCTGTTGCCAGCTGTTAAGAACTTTTGTATATATGTTTATGAGGGATATTTATAGTTTTCTATGTTGCCTTTGATTTAGGAATCAAGGTAACATGAATTTCACAGAAAGAATTGAGAACTGTCCCTTCTGCTGATATTTTCTGTAAGAAATCATGCAAAATTGCTGTGACTTTGTCTTTAAATTTGGAAATGTTATTCATTAAAAACCCCTGGGCCTGAAGAAATCTGCTTTGGGAATTTAATCTTTGGTTTTATCTGCTTTGGGAAGTTGAACAGTAAGAATGCAGCCCCTTGGTTTTGGGCTGTGAGTTGCCACACAGTGTGTCTTTGGGGGATCCATTTGTTGAAGCATCTAGGTACTGAGTTGTCATTACTGTCCCTTGCTGTCTTCTCTGGTGTCCGGTGTTCCCAGTGGTGATGCTGACTCATTCATCCTTGGTCATTTGTTTTTCTCTGACAGTTTTTGTCACCTTTCCTTTATATTTTGCTGCTGGGGATTGAACCCAGAGCCTTGCTCAGAGCTACAAGCCAACTCCCCAGTCCGAGTGTTATTTCTGATCTTTTAAAATCTCCTGGCCGTTCCCTCTTCATCTGCTTTGGCTCCGATGGACTGTGTTGCTTATCATCCCTTCTGCTTGCTTTGCTCTAGCTTGTTCTTGACAGAGGTTCTTAAGGTGAGGGGTTGGATCATCGGCCATTTCATCTCTGCACCCCTCTCTTTCAGTTCTGCCACAGTCGCACCCCACGGGTCCTGATGTGTTAAGTTTTCATTCCCATTGAATTCGGTACATTTTAAATTGTCTTTTGATAAGCCGTTTTTGGCCCATGAATTATTGAAGAGCGCACTGTTTAGTTTTCAAGTGTTGGGGTATTGCTGTCTTTCCAGTGTGTGGGTGTAGGACAGATGCTATGTGGTTTTCTGCTAAGTGTTTGAGGCTGTCTGACGGACGAGCCTGAGGCTCTCTCGATAATGCTCTGTGTACCTTTGAAGAGACTGTGTACTCTGCTGCTATGGGAAGAGAATTCTATCAGTATAAAGTCCCACTGCTTCTCAGTATCTTCAAATTCTACGTCCTTGTGAATCTTCTCACTCACTCCTCCCCTCCCCCCTTCCTCACGGTAAGGATGGAGCCCAAGGTCTCATGTAAACTCTCTACCTCTGAGCTACATCTTCCACCATTTTTGCTAATTTTCTGCCCGGTGCACTAGCCTTCATTGAGTGAGCCGTGCGTGCCGTGGATGAGTTTCCCTCTTCCTCGCCATATGTTTTTGCATCATGCACTCTGAACTTCTTTTCAGTGCACTCACCTGAGGGTCACCCTGTCTTCCTGGTGGCTTGGTTCTCTGTCGCACTGTCTCTTTCTCTCTGAGTTGCAGTGGTCATGCCTGTCACAGAGCAGGAACTGCAGGATGATTCCAGTTGTGTTTTATCTTCAAGTTCCTTGCTTCTCCACGCCCCTGAGGCTCCGCTGATGATGGAACCCACTGGATTTTTCTTTTCTTTCTCTTTTTATAGCGGTTACTGTATTGGGTCTGAAACTCCCATCTGCCTCCTCTTTATGTCTGCTCTTTCTGTGCCAGGACGTCCCGACCCGTTTCTATTTACTTCCCAACTTGCCTAAGAAATCTTGTGTTTAATGGCTTCTGATGTCTGTGTCGTTTCTAGTGCTGGTGTCTACTGATTAACTCCTTTTTACTCAGTGTGGTATTTCTGTGGTTCTTTGTATAATAAATGGCATTTGTGGATCTGGGCATTTTGAATATTGACTTTAGATCCCTCTTAGAGCTTCAGTTTGGGGCAGTGCTTTCTTGTAACACACGGCAGGCATCTCCCAGTTTCAGTCCACCTTGGGTCAAAGAACAAGTTGTCACTCTGTCTCTAGTGACATTGAGGGATGTACTCTGTAGCCCAGTCTAGCTTTGAACTTGCAATGATCCCCCTGCCTCAACCATCTGGCATCAGGAGTATGTGCCTGTCAGGGTGCTCCTCACTGTGAGGTGACAGGAGTGGCTTCTCCTCCCTACCAGGAATGGCTTCCCCTGCCCTGGACTCTTCTTACATTGATACCACTCTGGTTTATGGGTACTAGGGGTGACATCCTACTGCTGGGGTACGGTGGGATCTCAGGTTCCCTCCTCTGCATGATTCACCCCTGCAGGAAGAGAGGGTGGCTGTTTCCTTGCAACTTTGGGAAGGGGAAACAGGGTTGCAAGAGTCCCATTGCCACTCCCAGTAGGTATAGGGCACAACAATCTCTTGAGCCCATGGTTCTAGCAGCACAGTCATTGTCTAAGGGCTTTCTGTTTTGGGGAGCTGCATGGTGCCCTCGACCTTGGGAGAAAATGGGTTGTGTGTGAAGAGAGGTATTGTCTGTGTGCTACTTACCTCTCCCATTCAAAGACTGGGCACACCTGAGGAGCCGAGTAGGGGGAGCACCTGCTCGAGGGAGCACCTGCTGTGTCTTTGTTCCACTTCATCTTTTCAGCTTTCTATTTAGTTCATTTTATCTCTCAGGTTTGCTCTTTGAGCCCAAGCTCCCCTTACTGGTGGGAGGCAGACAGGGTCTCATGTGTCTCAGGTCGGCTTCAAACTCACTGTGTAGCCAAGGTGACTTTTCTGTCCTCATCTCTCATTCTCCAGTGTTGGGGTTATAGGGCTGGCACAGTCGCACCTGACTTATGGAATGCTGAGGTCAAACCCAGACCCCGGTCCATGCTAGGGGAGCACTCTTCTGATTCAGGGGAGCACTCCTCTGACTTAACCATTCCTCAGCCCCTGTGGTTCCTTAATTGCTCTGATGAGAAGTCCTTTTCACAGGGAGATAAATTCTATGCCAAATTCAGAACAGCCATGAGCACAGAGGAGTTGGACTCTCTTATACTCCCTGCCCCCCTCTCTCAGAAAGAGAGATCAAATCATCCTTCATCATAGCACAGAGTAATCCTCAATGGGTGCATGAGACTGAGCTCCAAGAGAGGAGGCCCTGCATTCTTTCTTCATTGTCAGATACCCAGGACCTATAGCACATTGTTCCTGGAACAGAACAATAAATGTATAAATATTGATGGAATAAACTTGCTTAATTCTCCTGCTCGGCTTCTCACATGTCACATATGAAACTGGCTAGAGGAAAACAAGTAAGTGAGGTTGTGCTTGGGAACGAGCAAGACAATAAACGCGTCTGTGTGTTTAGCGCACTGCTCAGCTTGCAGTCAGCCAGACAACAGCCGGCTATCACTACGGCACGAGCACTTCCGTTATCTTGCTCACATAAATTCCCCCCATTCTCCTTCAGCATCTGCTATTGTAGCTAATGATCTGTTCAAAGTGTTGTGAGCATTCGCCATTGGCAGATCCAGACTGGTGAAATGCTTCTGTTAAATCCTGACTCTGTGTCTCTTGGTGGTGTTTTTCTGGACAGGTCCTGCAGCTGGGCTCAGACATCCTTCCCCAGTACAAGCAAGAGGCACCAAAGACACCCCCTCACATCATCCTACACTACTGCGTCTTTAAGACCACGTGGGATTGGATCATCTTGATCCTGACCTTCTACACAGCCATCCTGGTCCCTTACAATGTCTCCTTTAAAACCAGGCAGAATAATGTGGCCTGGCTGGTGGTGGACAGCATCGTGGACGTCATCTTTTTGGTGGACATTGTTTTGAATTTCCACACCACCTTTGTCGGGCCAGCGGGGGAAGTGATCTCTGACCCCAAACTTATCCGCATGAACTACCTGAAGACGTGGTTCGTCATCGACCTTCTGTCCTGTTTGCCGTATGACGTCATCAACGCTTTTGAGAACGTGGATGAGGTTAGTGCCTTTATGGGTGATCCAGGGAAGATTGGTTTTGCTGATCAGATCCCACCACCACTGGAGGGGAGAGAGAGTCAGGTACATCCCTCAAATCTTGGACCTTGTTGTCATGTCTTTAAAGCTGAATGAAATGCGGGTGATCAGCACAAGAGTCACTGAGCAGGGTGGGAGGCAGCATGAGCCATGGCCACCACGGAGGGAGCATGCACCGTGGGTATTCTGCCTGCCGTTCCTGTCCTCTGGAGGTCCAGAGGCCCTGCATGCCAGGGAGCGGGTGTGGAGGAGACCAAGGGCTCACTCTTCCTCCATGTGGAGTGCAGCTGCTGGAAGGGAGGCTGCAGAAACAGCCATGCATGGCCACTGCACCAGGGAGCCTTCCCTTTGGCACTTGACTGCTGGATGTGTACCTGTTGGGTGTTCTGATGATGGGCCTTTTCTTTATCTGCCCCATGCTGGCTGTTCCACAGGCTGTAACCAATGGTAACTGAGGCCATTTCTGTTCTCCGGGATGGGGTGGGGTGGGGGATGTTGCACTGAGTTGTCTCTTGGCTAGTGTTGGTGTCCGAGGTGATTGTTTGCTGGGCTACTCTGGTATGCAGGAGCTGGGGTTGTTTGGAGTCTCAGCCTTGTAAATACTCTGTAACCATGTTGGGATTGGGGCATGCTCAGGTAGCTGATGAACTGGTGCTGAGACAGTTGTGGTGGGAAGGGCCCCTGAGCTGGTGAGGAGGAGTCAATGTCTCCTTTTAAAAAGCAAGGATGCCAAGTCACTGCAAGGAGCAGTGTAGATTCTTATCTGGATGATGCTTGGAGGGGAGTTTTCCTCCATTCTGGATTAAGATAAAGCAGCTTGTTTGATAAGCCTCCAGCTTGTTCGGCACCGGAACCTCGTCTCCGATTACAGAGGGTCAGGAGGATTAACTGTGGGCAACTAGGCAGCCATCTGGAGGCCCAGCTGAGGCATGGTGCATCCTCTGGGGTAAAGGTAGCCATGGAAGGAAGAATCTACTCCCATCCAGGGTAGGAAGCACTGGCTGAGGGCATCGCAATGCCTCTACCTTCAGACCGGCTCAGCAGTAGTCGACGTCCGCTGCTTCCTGTGGGGAAACCGAGCTGAGGTGTAGCTTTCCTACTGAGTGTCACCAAGATCAGAGTGTGGAGGCCAGAGCTGCACACCCGCTCCAGATCCAAAATGGTCCCTGTTGTGTTTGTTTTAAGATACTTTATTTTTGAGACAGTGCCTTGTGTAGTCAGTCTAGAACTTGTTATATAGGTGGCTTTAGACTTGTAATCCTCTCGCCTCAGCCTCCTCAGTGTTGTAAGCAGGACCAGTTGTTAATATAATGTAAGATTGCAAGGGCTGTAAGATTCCTGGATGCCTTCGGTGAGTTTTGCAAGATTAATTGAGTCTGGACAGACCATCTACATGCAGAGGACAGAATCCCCTCTGGAGAGGATGCTGGCATTTTTCGATGTGAATTGCAGAGCATCTTGGGAGGTGTCTGTCTCTCAAGAAAGTTATGCCATTGGCTTTAATAATTCAAATATGTAATTGTAATATAAAAGAGATTTCATATATACATGGGAAGTCAAATTTTATACTAAAATAAACAATCAATCAAACACTTGTGGGGCTGTGAGGGAGCTCAGTGAGTAAGTGCTCATGAAAGCAAGAGGACCTGAATTCGGTCCATAGCACATAGGTATAACTGTGCATGCCTATAACCCCGTTGCTGGGAGCTCAGAGACAAGTGAATTCTGGGAGCTGACTGGCCAGCCAGCCAAACTGGAGCTGAACTTCAGTTTCAGTGAGAGACCCCTGTCTCAGAGAATAAGGTGGAGAGTCACAGAGGAAGAGCCAGATGTCTTTCTCTGGCTTCTGTATACCATGTACAGTTATTTATGTTCACACATACACATGTATGCACCATGCATACACCATATACACATGTACACACATATACATGTTGTGACCCAGGAGTCCCCTCGTAGACCACATGAACACCAATCTCAGTCAGACAGGGATAGCTTTTTGAGCATACATCTTAGGACTGATCAATCAGGGCCACAATTCAGGCTCGGGAGCTGAACCATGACATTAAGTTAAGATCCTACAGGGCTTTTAAGCCTAAAATCCACAAACATCTGTGGTAAGTACACAAATGTATAAATGAACATAATTTAACCAATCAGGATTTAGGGATAAGGAATTTCCTTAGGAACATGACTTTGTTGTACGTTTATCCTGCTCCCATTGGTTGGAATACTCAACTGTGGCAGTGGACTTGGCTTGTCTAACATTCATGTCCGAACTTGTCTACCAGGATGGGACTTGTCTGACATTCTTGTCTTAACTTGCTAACCAGGATGAGACTTGCTTTGTCTTTCTTTCTGCCAAGTAGTGTGCCAGTTCCTAGGGAGGTCTTGGGAACTTAAACTGGACCCCTACTCAAAATGAAAGTCTTATTCCAAATAGTTTCTTATAGTGGTACAGGTATCTCTTATTTTGGGGTTTTTCCCAGGGTTAGTTTACCCAAGCAAATGTCATAAAATCTTATATACAGGTTCATATTGGGAGGTATCTGTCCCTCAAGAAAGTTATGCTATTGACTTATATAATTCAAATATATTATTGTAATCTAAAAGAGATTTCATATACACATGGGTAGTTAGTTTGGGTCCATGCTTATTGTGGGTAACTATATAAATCAGTTCTTCTGACTTCTATCATGATTGGTTTCCAAGGGCACAGAACATAACAAAATATGTAATCAACTTGGGCATGAGAAAATTTCCTAGTAACAGCATAGGAGAAAATTTCCTTATAATATTAGTAACAGCATAAAATGTCAGGCTAGCCAGGTAACAGTTACCTAGTACTTGCATTCTACCCAGGTTTGGCATTCCATCTATGCCTTAATATTTTAGCTAGACCTTAATACACATGCATATATACACCATACATGCATGTCCACACATATATATACACACAAATATATACATATACACATACATACATATATATGAGTATACATACACACATATACATGCTTGTATATACATGCACACACTCATACAGCCCCATAGGTTTGTAAAATAAGCCATGTGCTATTTATGACAGTGGTATTGGAGTTTTGCAGCTAAACAAGACAGTTCTTCAGTTTCCAGGGGTTCACATTAGTGTCTGACAGTGCTGCAAACATGTATGAGAGATTGGCTCCATGGCCTAGAGGCTAACAGGACAGAAAGCTTCTTCTCAGGCACTGTGTGTGCTGGACTGGGAAGCCTTCAAGTTTGAGCACCATAGAGACAGCCCCTGATTTCCAGGTTTGTGGGATGGATTGGTTTAGGAAAGGTGTCTGTTATCAGTGGGCTTCAAGTTGGAAGAGCTTGAAGTCAGAGGTCTGACCACCTCATGATCTTAAGTAGCAGTTCCTGCGTTAAGAGATTCAGGCTGGACAATTTTTAAAGCTTTGGATGACTGCTGACTGTGCCTTTCACACTAATTGCGATTTGTCAGGAGACATGTGAGGAAGCTGGGGATGGGGTCCCTGGTCCTCCTGTGGTCACAGCTGCAGCTCTGTTCATGTCACCCTGAGCCTCCTGCTAGCTCCAACCTCAGACCTACTGGGCTGTAAGTCTGTTCTGCATTGCTCTCATTTACAGAAACTCTTTGTTAAAACAAGAGGCTTTTGCCCTTTGCCCTGCAATGCTACAGGAGGAAGTCACGTGGGTGTGGTGTTTAGCAGAGGGTGAAAGGAGGTCACTGGAGGTCAGAGATGGACAGGCCCTTCTAGGCTTACTGGAAAGAAAGCAGTCTTGGGGGTCCGGCCTCTCACATGACCTCAGTCACCTGCTCACAGAACTGCTTGGGCCCCTCTGTCCCTTCTTCATCTTCCCAGTGACAGATTTGATACAACAGGAGCACACAGAAGTGAATAAACCTGACTAGAAGCTGCTAACATATGTTTACCCCTTTGACTTGTGAAATGTGGAAGAGAAGATGGGCATTGGCTATGGTGGTGTGGAGGAGACAGCCAAGGTGTTGATTTGATGCTCACTGAGGGGCAGATCCTCTGGTCCCTGAGGGCACCCTTTTGTGAAAAGCTACTATTAAGTTAACGGAGTGGAGGGCCAGGACACAGGCAGGTAGAGGTAGGGAGGCCATGAGGCATGTCCCCCTACTTTTCCCAAGAGTTATTCTAGGAGAAAGTGTAGCAAAGTCCCTTTATGAATGTCTTAGTTAGGGTTTTACTACTGTGAAGAGACACCATGACCAAAGCAACTCTTATAAAGGACAGCATTTAATTGGGTCTGGCTTACAGGTTCAGAGGTTCAATCCATTATCATCAAGGTGGAAGTATTTCAGCATCTAGGCATGGTGCAGGAGGAGATGAGAGTTCCACATCTTCATCTGAAGGCAAACAGGAGAAGACTGGTTTCCAAGTGGCTAGGTGGAAGGTCTTCGAGCCCACCCCCAGAGTGACACACTTATTCCAACAAGGCTACACCTCCTAATAGGTCACTCCCTAGGCCAAACACATTCAAACCACCACAACACGACGACGACGACGACGACGACGACGACGACGACAACGACGTGGTCTGATTAAAGGCTTAGTGACTCATACGCCATACCTGTCTCGCCTTGCCATTGGCTGAGGTTGCAGCGTTGCTGATCTAAGTCTGCAATTCCCTCTGGTCTAGATTCCTATTCTGGGAGAGTGTAGGAAGAATGAAGAAAATACTGACTCATTTGTCAGAAAAACGAACATGGAGCTTAATTGGCTGTCCCTGGTGTCTTTGCAGTTTGCGTGCCAGTGGAGACTACCAAAGAAGAGGGGACAAGACAGCAGTGTCGTTGCTGTGTGTGTGTGTTGGGGAGACTTGAAGGGAAAAGATTGGACCCAACTCAGGTCTGGCTCCCGAAAGAACCGCTAATGCCCGCAGTCTTGCATCCAGCTTGTGGATATCGCTCTCTTGGTGGTTCCAGTTGGAAAATGACCCTCTGTTTCGACTTGTTTTGCTTATGTAGATGACCTCCATTTGCGTCATTCCCCGTCTGTGGGTAATCATCCTCTCTGGGTAATCTGGAGGCTATTTGTGAATATGTCGCACATCAGTGCAACGGGTTAGCGGACAGACGGTCTGCAATCTGCGAGAGCCGAAGCTTAGAAAGGGTGTGTTGGAGCCCTTGGCAGATCATTGGTCTGGCATGCTTCTTGGATTAAAACTGGGGTCATGAGGGATGAAGCTTGCCCTCTCCTAAGGAAAACTTGGTGCTTGTTGCTTTTGCAGTGTGGAAGTACAGAGGGCAGAGAGAGGAAAACTGGGTGTCTCTGGGTCACTGTGTGCTGGCGTGCTGGACTGGAGTCACCCTTCTCCTTGGCTGAGTGATACAGCTGCTGCTAGTGACCAGCTAACACTCACTAAGAGCGAGGCGTGCTGATGGCAGCGGGTTCTCTTCATCTTCCAAGGACCCTACATGCTTTACTCTGTGGGGAGTGAAAAAAAACTGTGAAGGCATTGGAGGAGGGAGGGGAGGAAGGAGGGCAGGATGGAGCGGAGGAGGGTGACTTGCTCTTCTCACGCCACCTCACTAGAGGGTTGGGTGGCCAGGAAGACTGTGTTTTAGTTTCTAGAACCTTGTTAGCTTCTGTTGCTTTAAATCACTGCTGCCCGGGAACCACACTGGGCCAGCTTTCTCCTGATAAAAATGCCTCCTGAAGCTTGTGTGCTGGTGCAGGCCTAAGGCAGAATAGTGAGTTCAAGGCTAGCCTTGGACACACTGTAAAACCTTGCCTCAAAACAAAACAAAACAAAAACAAACAAAAAACAACCAACCAAAACCAAAAAAAACCCAAAAAACAAAATTAGTCCGGCTTAGTGTTAAAAGCCTCTAATTTCAGCTACTCAGGAGGCTGAAGCAGGAGGCCATGGACTTTGAGACTAGCCTCGGCTATATAGTGCAGACTCTGTCAACCTCCCCCTTCCCTACACTCTCAGGCCCTGCAAAGGCCACAGCACCTCCAGTCTTTGACCTGAGCCTCTGTTTAAAAGACTTCCCACCCTGAGCATGGGTCAGGAAGAAAACTGATAAACCCAGAAACAAAAAACAATGTCTGGACAGTGCTGCCTGCAGGGATTACAGCGGCATCCACGCCCTCTCTGAATTAGACTCAGGCTGCTGGCCATTGCTGGTAGGTCACAGTCGTCAAGAGAGAAACACCCACATCCATGACTCCTCCTGCCACTATCAAGACCTGGGATGAAGGATGAAGTCTGTGTGTCTGCTTTGGTTCTCAATGTTTTTATTTTTTAAAGATTTATTTATTATATCTGAGTACACTGTAGCTGTCTTCAGACACCCCAGAAGAGGGTGTCAGATCTCTTTATGGATGGTTGTGAGCCACCATGTGGTTGCTAGGACCCGAACTCAGGACCCTTGGAAGAGCAGTTGGCGCTCCCAACAGCTGAGCCATCTCTCCAGGCCCTTGCTTCTCAATTTTATGTTGATAAAATAAAATAAAATAAAAGATAAAATCTCTTCTTCTCTGAGAAGCAGAGATCCTCTGCACAGACACGAGATGTATAAAGGCCGAGGAAAGGGGACAGACTCAGGCACACTGCAGTGTTAGTGTCTGTCCCTTGTACATCCAGACAGTGACTTGCCTGAAAGGTCACTGATATATGTCAGAGAGCCTCTGTAGGCTGCAGAGATGAGGTCCATGAACAGGCCTCATCTCTTCCCTATTCTCCATGTACGGGGACCCGAGGGAAGAGGAGGAGGAAGAGGAGGAGGAGGAGGAGAAGGAGGAGGAGGAGGAGGAGGAGGAGGAGGAGAAGATTCCAGGGCAGAGGCTGCACTGGTCCAGGCTCTGAACTGACCAGTGCTCCTCTATGATGATCTGCAAAAGTTATTGTTACAAGAAAATCATGGTCTAAGACTTTCACTTAAATATTGATCAAGAAAAGAGTTACCTTGTCATGGAAATATATGGAGGAAAGTTAGGCACACATTGCTAAATAAAAGACATCTATATACTCTCTGATCCCACAAACGTGTGGAGAAAGGAGAGAATGCTTGCCAGGAATTTAGTGGGAAGGAGGAGTAGGTAGCATGAAGAGCTACAGGGCAGAGAGCTGATGCTGTGCGACCCTGGGATGGCCACATGTCACTCAACACTAGCCTAAACCACACCGTACGCTAGACAGATAGCAAGCCCAAGACACCGGCTGTGGCCTATGCTAATCGTAAGTATGAACAATGGCTCACTGGTCACTGTGCCACACTAGTGCATTAATGACAGGTGTCTCCACACTTCACTCCGCTGTAAACTAAAAGTGCTCTAAAAATAATGTCTGTGATTGAAAACATTGCTGGTGACAGATGCAGGGTTGGCCTGTGTTGCTGGGCCTCAGGAAGAAAAGCCCAGATGTCTCCTGGCGTTTTCCTGGGAGCAGAGGAATCACAGTGAGCGTCTCCCTGAAGAGAAACAGCAGGTGAGGGCTGGGAGCCAGGCACAGACGGACGGACGGAGCAAGGCCGACTGTGCCCCGTGTACACTCAGAGTCTGTGCTGAGGAAAACCTGGGAGCCGGGAAGTGAGCTCAGAGGAGCCAAGTGGCATGACTATTCCCTGAGGAGAGACGAGAGGTCCAGGTCTTGGAGTTGCTACCAACCTCCATTATCATCCGCCAGTCCTGCACAAGCCACACAGGCTCTGGTGGAAGCGAGGGGTTCAGGTGCTGTGCCTGGCACAGCCACACAGTGTGATCAGACTTGATAGGAGGCTTTGGGAGCTGGGATGTGACTGGGTTGAACCTTTTGACTTCAGGAAGTTGTACCTGAGGGATTCTTGGGAAGTAGTGATTAGCCGTGAAATCGGGTCATTGTGTTTCTGGAGCTAGACTAACTTCAGGAGGCTCAAGGCAGCTCAGGACACAGAGAGACATACAGCCTGCTGTCTCTCTCCTCTCCTCCTTCCCAGGCTCCTTTCTCACCAGCCCACAGTTCTCTTCCCACTCTTTACCATGCTGTCTCTCTGGCTCTGGCTGTCCTCCTCCCTGTCTGTCTCCATCTCTTCTCCCCCCCCCCCCCGCCCCGTCTGTCTGTCTCTGTTCTACTGTCTCTTTCTCTCTCTCTCTCTCTCTCTGTCTCTCTTTCTGTCTCTGCCTCTCTGTCTCTGTCTTTCTCTGCATGTGCATGTGGTATATGTAAATTCGTGAAAGAGGTTGAGCTACATTTCCCAGCCCATGTGGATGTGGAAATCCAGCTGAGCTGGCCAGTCTCTTTGAAATGCCAACCTCATACACTCATCTTGAGTCTAAGCTTCTGCCTGCCACACGTCTACACAGGCACTGACATCCATAGACCACACGTCTCTGCACGTGTGCATCTCTACCTGTCACACATCTCTGTAGGCATGGATCTCACCTGTCTCATGTCTATGCAGGAGCCGATTTTTCTGGACTCAGTTTGGCCACTGATTTCTTCACACACCCCTGTATAAGCATCACGTTGTGCTGTTTGCTATGGCTTTGTAATGAATTTCTATTCTGCTCCTGACTTTGTGATGTGTTTCCTTTTGTTGTCTTTTCCCGTTTCCTTTCTGCTCTGATACATGTGGCCAAGGACCTACTTTCTTTATTGATAAAGATTTTTGAAGGGATACTTTGTTATAGAATTTAAATTTTATATCTTTTGGGTGATGCGAACCTTTTAACATTGTAAAATATATCTGTCTGCTAATTCTTATTTAATATGATACCGGTATTCTTGGTTCTTATGTGTTGTATGCTCCTGTCTGATAATGAGAACCTTTGCTGCGTTCTACTATTTAGAATTCAAATCAGCATATTTTATTCGATTAATCTGTTATTATTATCTTTTAATGGCTATGGGTATTTTGGCCACATCTGGGTGCCATTTGTGTGTCTGGTGACTGCAGGGACCAGAGGAGGGCATTGGAACCCTTGGAACTGGAGCTACAGACAGTTGTGGTTACCACATAAGTGCTGGGAATGAATCCAGGTTGCCTGGAAGACCAGCCAGTGCTCTTAACTGCTGAGCCATCCCTTTATCTCTCCACCCACACGGGCTTTTTGTTTGTTTGTTTGTTTTTGCTTTATTTTTAAAAAAACTAAACATAGAACAACCAACCAAACAATAACAACAATGAAACAAGAGAACCATCTGCCTTTAACCCGGAGGAGCAAGTCATTGCTTCAGTGTATTCAGTACAATGTTTCTGTTTCTATCTCCATCTCGCTATGGCTACAGTTTGTTCTATGAGCCACCCACCCACCTTTCCCTCTCTTGTGGAATTACTTTGTATTCTTCTCGCTAATTTCTGGCTTTATTCTTTTGACACTGCTCAAATCTTCCCAAGCTTTACAAGGGTTTTAGAATATTATCCTCCCTGTCTGTCTATATCCTGTTGATGTCAAGTGCACGCCAGTTGTTCTGTGTAGCAAACACACCACCGTCTGTGTTACCTTCTCTGTTAAGCTCTCATCTCCTGGCCATCTTCTAACCTCTTCCTTCCTGCTTTGGGAATATCTACCATCGAGTCTGCTGATGAGTTCTGTCAGGTTCTATTTGTCTGAAAATATCTTTATTTTACTTTAATTCTGTAAGATGTTTGCACTGTTTATTGGAGTCTTGGCTGCTGGTCGTCTAGACACACTTTTCTAAATTTCTGCTTCTGTTGTTCTGAGAATTCAACCCTTGCTCCAATTCTTGTTTTGTTGTAGGTGTTCCTCCCCCACCCCCACCACACCTCCTTTTCTCTTAAGAGTCTGTCTTCCCCCTTATCCTTGGTCAGTTTTAGCATGGCATGCTTAGCATCGGCCACCTCTGTCAGGGAGCTGCTAAGTAAGAGGCAATTAATGAAGAGGTGCTTTACAAAGACACCAGGCAAGGTTTGTAAAGCAGCAGGGGGCAGCTCAGACTTTGCATAGGGACTAGAGTCAGGGGCCTTGCTGTCCTTCATATAAAATGGAATCAGCCTTTTGCTTAGAGCCACAGAGAAAGGCATGAAAAACACTTTATAGGATGCTCTGCCTTGGGGTCATGGTGTTCTATGGTGGCTCCCCCATATCCTGCTCCCCCTCCCTGCTTCTCCCTTAAACTCTCGTGGTTCTCATGGTGACCAGGGACCAGACAGAGGGTAGACTTAGTGGCTCACAAGGGCTTGCACCTTCAGTGGCTCAGATATCACCAAGCCTTTGTGGGAAGAGGCGGATAGTCTTTTTAATGGGTGGTTCTTATCCCATCTCTCTTCCTCTTTTATTTATTTTATCTATGTAAAAAGTGAATACCATTCTCAACTAATAGGCCACGTGAAAACAAGTCATAGGCCAAGTGAAGTTGACTTCTCTTACAGATCCAGGCCCTTGTCAGTTTTGGAAAAGTGTCCATGTTGTCTCTTCATAGCATTGACTTCTTCCTTTCCCCTCCACCTCAGGGACAGATTAACCCTTCACTCTCCATCCCATGTCTCTTTTACACATCCTCTCTTTGGGTTTTGCAACTTTCATCCTGTCCACACTTGATTCTGGACTTTTCCCCGCTTTTCGACTGTTCTTCTACTTTCCCAATTGACTCTTTAGTTTTGCTCAATATTTTTAAAACTTCCTATACATTCTGGTTTTGGTTAACACATTAGGGACCTTCTGTTACTGTAACAGACACACATGAATGGGCTGCTAAAGGGAGGGTTAGTTTGGCTCACAGTTCTAGAGACTTCAGTCCGAGTCATACAGCCCTACTGGCTTGGGCCTCTGGTAAGGACACTGGCCTGCTAGTGAACATAACTTAGGGAAGGAAGAATGAGAGGAGGGGAAGAGGGGTGTGGAGGAAGAGGGGTCTCATAGTCACTTTCAAGATGACTGCATCTCCAGGATGAACTATGGACTACCTTCCAGCCCCTCCCCCTCCCCACCTCGAGTTCTGGGCTGTTGATGTAACAGAATTGCTGCTAGGGCTTCCAACATGGGATCCACAGCAGTCCCTATTTTTTCAGAGTTAGAATTGCCATTTGGCCTATTTATACTTCAAATTCTCTCCTGATATTCTTGATCCTACCTTTTATCTTGTCAAATACACTGAGTATAATTATTTTAATGTCTTCTTTAAATAACCTCTCAATCTAGGGTCTCTGTGGGTCTCTGCCTCCTCTGTTCCTGTGTCTTTTATTGTTCATATGGATGTTTTTTCTTACATGATGTTTAATCTTGATTATGTACCAGATATTCTTTGTGAAAATTATAGAAATCTTTTAGAGTACAGGCATCATGTTTCTTGAGAAAATATCTTTTTTTTATGCATTAGCTAAGAACACAGCCTTGTTTGAACAACAACTGAAAAGCAAGTTTGAGATCTTTTTCTAGTTCCCTTTAGCCTAGATGAACAGCAGTATAGTTCCAGCTGAAAGCAGGGTGTGTGTGTGTGTGTGTGTGTGTGTGTGTGTGTGTGTGTGATCAGGGCCCTTGTCTTCTATCACTGCTCGGCTTTTGCCTGTGTTTCTTAAATTGAAGAAGCCAGTCAGAAGTGATGCTCAGATCTTCAGCCCCTCAGATGCATCCACGGAAAGCTGCCCGACTGCTAGACACATCCTAGAGTAAGCACTGCCTTGTGCATTTGACCCCGTAATTCCTTGCTGCACTGCTGGCTTGCTGATGCATTTAAGCTGATTTAAAAGCAACCTGTGTTGGTTCTTCATTGTTCTTAGTAAAAGAATTCATGTGGATTTATTAGTCTGCTGTTGCCAGATGACTTCAATAATTTCTTAGGGGAAAGCTTTGAGCTATGTATTTCTATTATGTTAATCTACATTTTAAAGGAGTTGATGCATACCATCTGCATGCCCATCAATAAAATTATAAGAGTTTGCGATGGCATATGCTGGTTTTCTTATAGCTTGCCATACACAGGTTTTAATTTGAAAACATTGACTATTCAATAGGTTTAAACTAGTACTTGTTGGTTTTGTATTGGTCTCATCACCAGTATGTCCTGGTTAGAATCCTCTTACCTGTGACAGAAACTTAAGCAGGTATATGTAACTCATTCTGCTGCCTACCTGGAATACAGATATAGTCTGCTGCCTATGTGGAATATTGGCATTTGGTTATAATCACCTTGTGGGATTAGAGGGGAAATGAGCTGGATGAGAGGAAGAAAAGTAGGCATGACCATACATAACCCAGCGACTTCCTGAGCTGCTGTGGCTTTTCTTTCATATCGATCTGCCCTTGACTAGGGACCAGTGGTATTGGGTCCCTTGAGGTGAAAATCTTAATTCCCACAAGGGTTTCTAGGGGTAGATTTGCCCTCCTGCTGCTTGAATTCTTATGTTAATTTGGGTCTAAAATATCTGTTTGCTGGAGAATGTCTGTAGGCAAGTAGCTTCCGGGAACCTGCCCCCAGTTGGCTCTGATTAGTAAAAAAGGCTGGACAGGGGAGGCAGAGGCAGGACTTTCAAGGATACTAGGTTAGGGACAGGAAGAAAGGAAAGGGAGAGGAGGTCTGCCATGGAGGGGGGGTTGGAGAAGGAGAGGGAGGAGGAGAGAGAGGAAGGGAGGAGGAGGTACCACACCTGAGGAAGTGCAGGACAGAGAGGCAGGAGCTAGAGAGTGCAGTCCCAGAGAGCCCCCCCCAACTGGGTGGAGGGCAGACAAGGTAGAATACAGGATGTAGTAAGTGATTAATTATCAGAGGGAGGTGGATTAGCCACGTGGAGGTTAGAAAATAGCCCAACCATTGAGTTGTTTAAGCATATCAAAATATAAAGGCTGCAGAATGTAAAGCATTGGGGTGGGTAGCAGAAACCCTCCACCAGGATTTTTTTTTAATTATTTTAATACTACAGATGGCACCCAATGTGGGGCAAGAACTCACTCTTAAAAATTAATTTAAGATTCCTGAATGGAAGACACATACCATCCCTTTAAGATTAGGAGGTAGAGAAAATTGGTTTCTTAGCAAAGCTGCATGCTTTTTACCCAAGCCATGTGGGTTGAGCACAAAATACATGCTAAACTGATGCACATAATTCTGGGGCTCATGGCATAAGCTAGGCCACAACTGCATCCCCCAAGCTGACCCAGACAGCACTGGTTGGTTGGCTTGGGATCCAGCCTGAGACCTTCTTGTCTAGGGCTTGTAAGCTGCCCCGGAGAGCTTAAGACTCAGGTGCTGGGACTCCCTACTGTGCAAGGAGATGGGCTGCTCAGAAGGCAGAGAACAAGGCTGCATGAATCCTACAGTCAAATAAAAAAATAAAAATAAATAAAAATTTAAGATTCAATGCTATCACAAACAACTGGGTTCTTTGAACAACAGGGGCTCCAGGAGAATTCTGGGATCCCTTAGCCTGACATATGACACATTGTTAACCTAATAATAGGCTTTTACAATAAATAAAGAGAA
This sequence comes from Tokudaia tokunoshimensis, assembly GCA_036184795.1. Classification (NCBI taxonomy): domain Eukaryota; kingdom Metazoa; phylum Chordata; class Mammalia; order Rodentia; family Muridae; genus Tokudaia; species Tokudaia tokunoshimensis. The sequence continues at coordinate 3,151,792 of BTHU01000013.1, read as the reverse complement.
TTTAATTAAAATTAAATAAGAAAGGATATTAATTTAATTTATATAAAGAGATATTAATCTCCATAGAAAGGAGGAATAAATGGAAATTGATTTGTTTTTAAAGATAGAAAGGAAAAATCATGGTAGTTGCTTTAAATTTTTTTAAATATACATGGATAAATTAATAAATTCAGGCCTTTGATTTTAGTGTGTAGGAGACAAAGACATGGACACAGGTTTCTTGGGAGCCTGAAGCCAACTTAATCTATAAACAAATCCAGGTTAGCTCAGGCTACACAGAGAAACCCTATCTCAATTAATAATAATAATAATAACAATTAATAATAATAATAATAATAATGGTATTACAAATCTTTTATGAGAGGTCAAAATAGAACAGGCCTAAAGAAAAAAATCTTCATAATTATTTCTGGCTTAGCTCAAACATCGCTTCCCTTGTGATTTCTTAACTGATTCCTCTGAGCCAGACCTCATATATTTTTCTTCTTGGTCCCTATAGAATATTAATGCATCCCTGGATGATAGCTCTAGTCTATCTTATACTAGGGGCACACAGTCTATTATTTATAGCTCTAGAATCAAAATCTGAGGAAGATGAGCTTCAAAAACTCATTTCATGGTAGAGTCTCTACTGTCCTTGGAGAAACTCAGCAAATGGATGTGTGCCAACTGCATGGCTATTTGTCACTTGTATGTAGAGAATCTCAGTGTGCACGAAGGAGCTGTCCAGTACTGCTTAGATGCTTGGTCATCTGTGTATGAGGCCTTATTGCCTTCAAGAGATATGGACTCAATCTGAGCCTAAAGAATTTGGTTAAGGTGTTTGGGGCCTGTTTATATAGTTGTGAGTACTGTAAATTTGGAGAGTTTATTTTCATCCTCATAGAACTTAGAAACTGTGCATATCTCTGTGGTGTGTGTGAGTGTGTGTGTGTGTGTGTGTGTGTGTGTGTGTGTGCGCACGCGCATGTGCATGTCCTTGTGTATGTATGTGGAGGCCAGAGGACAACATTAGATGTCTTCCTATGTAGATTCCTACCTGATTCCCTTGAGGCAGGATGTCATGTATATTTAATGGAATACATTTAGAAGAGGAGAGGAGACAGAGCAAGGCTGGTCAGTAATGGACTTAGTTTGATGAACACTAACACAGACAGCAGTGGCTGGGAGATGAAGGCTGTTTTTTTATGCATACAGAGCTCTGTGGTAGAGTGCAAATGGCAACTTAGTAGCTGCTGTCATGGGCTAAGATTTCCGTGGCTCTCTTTTTGTATGTGGTCATCGGATGGAAGTTTCACTTCTAGCCATTGAGCTGATATATACCTAGTAGAAGAAGAAAGAATTCATGGTGCTTCCTGGACTTGTTCCTTCTAAGGACTTTGGGGGTTTTACACCTCATCTCTCCCTTTTTATACATGAAGAAGGTGAGGCTGACCATTTGCCTAAGGTTGCAGGACTAGGAGTGTTGGGGTGGAACCCATATAGGCTGGTGTCATATTCCTGGTGCCATAGTTTTGGCCACCTTGTCACACCCATCTACTGATGAATAACATGGAATAGTTAGGCAGAAGCCAGATTGTAAAGGGCCTGACTATAGGAAACGGAAGAGCCTCAACTAACCCCTGGCTCACACCATGATTTCGGTCACATGAGTGTCATACAAGAACCAAGTGCTTACAGATTGTGTCACTGGAAGGTAAAATGGCATGCATGGCTGTACGCACATTGGGAATTAACACACAGGTTCACAGGCACACAGGCATTCTCTCCATGTTGATAACTGATCCTCTGTTTCAGAAGACTGCTTCAAATACCATGACTTTGTCATGTTGTATTTACATGTTAGTCAGAAAAGGGATGTGAAAGAAGTATACCTATTCATCACTGTCACAATTGTGAGGGAAAGAAGTATACATAATTGTAACTGTTACAGTCGTGAGGGAAGGATGTATACATATTCATCACTGTCACAATTGTTACAATCATCAGGGAAAGAAGTATACATCCGTAACTGTTACAATCATGAGGGCACAGTTGGGGTCATGCAGGTGGGATGGACTGAGTGAGCTATGGGGCATGAGAAGACTGCTATCACATGGGCTCGTCTGGACAGGGAAATGGGGACATTTCTGATGGTAGGGTGAGGGCATGGATGACAGTGTAGAGATGAGCAGTCCTCTCCCCGGTGATCCAGAGATGAACCCGTGAAAGAAGGGCACACACTGAGCAGAAGTGTCCACATATTACAGAGGCTGGGGCATTGATCTGTTTGTGATGATTCAGAAAAGACAGGAAGCCCTGTTAATGGTGGGATAAAGAAAACAGAAGACCAAAGGTGCTGAGTGATAAAGGAAAAAGTATGTTGATTTTTTTTACAAGCTGGATTCTTTGAACTGGGTATAAAGATGAAAAGGATCGGCTTGCACAGAAAATCCAGCACAAAGAACAGAGCATACAAATGCTTCCCTTAAATACTTTACGGAGCCTTTATATCTCAGCCCTGTAAAAATTTTTAAGAGGAGCTTCTAGGATGATGAGGTAGCAAGTGTGTTTTGTGTCTCCGGGAAAAGGTATGGCACCCCCAGCCTGTGCCCACAACCCCTCTCCCTTGTGACTCTTGAGTCTGGTAAGTGGTTATCGATTGACCAGCCCTGGAACAGTAGCTGTGAGTTCAGGGCTCAGGAAGTAGAGGACATGGCTTCCTTAGGTTGAAGAGCTGTGAAGCAGGACTGTGAGAGAGGCCTGGTCAGAGTTGAGTCAAACAATAGCATTTTCTGCTCTGCTAACCGCAGCCATTTGTTTCCTGTGGATTTCATGACTATGGGCCCATTGGCTTTCCCCTGAATCTTGGGCTTTCAGGTAGTGTATGTGTGTGTAGGTGAGTGTACCCTCATGTGCACTGCATGCATGTGCAGGCCAGAAGACAACCTCAGATGTCCCTTGGGTGCCTTCTACTTTTTCTTTGAGTCAGAATCTCTTATTGTTCTTGAGCTTTGCGTAGTAGGCTGTGCCAGCTAGCCTGAGAGCTTAAGGACATCCTCCTATCTCTGCTTTACGTCTTGTCATTGCTGGGAGTACAAGGGGGCTACCATCCCTGTGCTCTGGAGATTGAATTGAGGTACTCATAACTGCATGGCAAGCAGTTTACGCACTGAGTCATTTCTTCGGCCTCAGTCTCTCACCTTCAACAAGGACAGTGTCTCCTTGCAAGGTGTTATGGGGATAAAGCCAGATAACAAGCAGGTGCCCAGCATGCCACCACTTAGTAACCAGGACTGCTGGCATTGTGGTTAGACCAGGATGTGATCCAAAGGACAGTTGCTGACTTCACAGGGACATTTGGGTTCAAGAAGTGTCTCTGCTGGGAAGCTGCCCTTTTCTGAAGGCACGGCCGGTCACACTTCACCCTTGCTGGAACTGTGGGTTCAGGTGGGAAGCTCCGCCATCTGGAGTGATTTGTATTAGCCATCTCCAAAGGCCAGACAAGAACAGTAATGTCATGGGTTCATTCTGCTTTCTGGTTCAATAAAAATATTTTTTAAAAATTTCATATTTATTTTGGTTCACACACTATTGTATACATCTAGGATGTTTTGATATGCATAGATTGTGGACCGATAGAGTCAAGTTAGGTGTCTACCACTCGAGTTATTTAATTTGTTGTGTATAGGCATGTGTATGAGTGTGTGTGGTGCACATGCAGGTGGGAGGGAAGAGCAGAGCCTCTGCTGGTGGTGCTCAGGGACACACAGCCCCTGCTGGTGCATGTGTGTGTGTGGTGCATATGCAGATGTGGGGGTAAAGCAGGGCCTCTGCTGGTGATGTGTAGAGGTGCTCACCGGTCTGCTCTTCAGGCACGGTCCCTCATTTCCCAGAATCCACTCCGTGCCCAGGGATGCTCTCATCTCCACTTGCCTTGCAGGCTGGGGTTATGGGTACATGCTGCCATACCCCCCATCCCCACCCCCATTAAAAAAAAAAAACACATGGCTTCTGGGTTAAAATGGGCACAAAGTCAGGTCCTTAGACATATGAAATGAGTACTTTTCTGACCATGCCATCTCCTTTGCCCCTACATAATACTTTTTATATCGTGTGTACATAATATGTTTTAGCCACTTTTATATGTGTGTGTTATTATTAACTGTGTTCACTGTGGGGTCCAAGAGGTCTTTAAAACTTGTACAAATGCAGTGTCCATACCTAACTGAGACTTTATAGCCACTGGCCAGCACTTCCCAACGCCCTCCCGCCCGGAGTGCCCATAATTTTCTCCTCTCTGCTTCTGAGTTTAGATTTTTAGATTGCGTGTGGACATCTTACTCTGTTTGTCCTGCACTTTGTTTATTTCTTTCCTCAGCATCCTTCCTGATCGTTTACTTTTCGATGGCAGAAATTCCTTTTTTCAAAAGGCTGTATACTATCTGCCCATTCGTTCGTGGGTGTCTGAGTTGATTTCTTGAGTAGGCACTGTCAGGAAGCGCAGAGAATGTGGGGGTGCAGACATCTTGTCATCACAGAGGCCCACTTCCATCCAAAGCGGGGTCTGTCCCCTGTGCTGACAGGGTTGAGTCCTGCGGCATGGCTGCGGTTCGGTTTTGGAGGACTCCCTCTGGTGGATACCACAGTCTGCGTGCCACAGTCACCTGGATTGCTTGCTGGGAATCGGTATCCTCAGGCTCCGTTCCATCCGCTGAGTCCCAGTCCTGAAGCTGACATCTTCAACAGTCTCCTCACGTGGCTCCTTGGTCATCCTAGCTCCCGATGGTGGACAAGCATCTGCTGTCACCTCAGGTCATTTGGCTATTTTCCCATTTGGATGTACAATAGAATCCCTAGTCTTCTGTGCCTCATCTTGGGATGTCTTTCAACTGACCTGTTGGCTACACGGGCTCTTCTCTTTCCCATCCACGAGCTACAGCAACCCCCTCAGTTTCGAATCAGCTCACGTCTCCTGAGCTCCAGAAAGGCAGAGTGGGCTGCACCAGAACATTCTCCAGTCCTTGCTTCTCTGCTGCCTCCCATACACTGTAGCAGGGGTGTGAAAATCACACCAGTTTAAACAGCCGCCATTTACTAGGATCTAAATGATGCTGTCAGAAGTGTTCTGGGCTTAGGGACCTACTCTTACTGTCTGTCTCAGGGCTTTACTGCTGTGAACAGACACCACGACCAAGGCATCTCTTATAAGAACAACGTTTAATTGGGGGTGGCTGACAGGTTCAGAGGTTCAGTCCATTATCATCAAGGCAGGAACATGGCAGCATCCAGACAGGCATGGTGCAGGAGGAGCTGAGAGTTCTACATCTTCATCTGAAGGCAAACAGGAAAAGACTGGTTTCCAGGCAGCTAGGACAAGTATCTTAAAGCCCATGCCCAATAGTGACACACCTACTCCAACAGGGCCACACCTCCTAATAGTGTCACTCCCTGGGCAAAACATGTACAAACCATCAATCACACTGTCTAATTCAACAATTTCCTTTACAGTTCAGTGGAAGAAACCTACCCCCAGCTTACAGGTGCCTGCCAGGAAGGAAGCAGCCATTTCCAGAGCTGACTAACAGCTCTCCTCTCCACACACTATAGAGTCACTGGTTCACATCTGTTAATATGCAGGGAGCATGTGGAGGTTTAGTCCCCATAGCCTCTTACACGTGCTATGATCTCCTTACTGTTGCTTCAGTGAAGGAGTAGATACAAAGATTTTTGTGGGGCGCCCTGAGTCCAGTGTGGAGCCGTCAATCCGAGAGTGGGTTCCACGAGAGAGTTCATGGAGGAGGTGGCAGATGGATCATGTCATGAGGAGAACACAAATGCTCACAGATGATATTGTGACTAAACAGATTTCATCCATGGTCTTGGCTGGCATGTTCTGCATTGCAATGCTCATAATTTCCTGGGGACTTTGATGTCACCTGGGCAACACACCTGGGCAAGTTGGGTAAGTCTTATCCCAATTCTTGCCATCTGTGGCCATTTTAGTTTATATAAATATAGGCTTCCTTGAGCCACAGTTTGCGCAGTGAATTTTAAGGTGTAGAAAATATGTAAATACTCATAGGTTTTGAGCTTTTCAGAGCACACACTGGTAGAAAGAGGTATCCCTTGTGGGAGATATCTGTTGTAAAAAAAGTGCAGGCTTGTTGAGAGGCCCCGAGACTTCCATCTTATGCTGGTCCCTCTCAGGAGAGGGAGGAAGAAGTTTCAAAGAGAAGAAAGTTTCAAATACAGAGAGGCGGAGGCAGGAGATAGACAAGCATCTTCTCTGAAGCAAACATCATGGCCAAGATCTGAGGTTTCACAACAGTGTTCAGGAATGGAGGAGGGATGTGGGTGGAGGCAGACCTTGTGAGGAAGAATGTGAGAGACAAGGCTTAAAAGTTTGGATGTCGCCACCCTGGGGATGGGTCTGAATAAAGAGTCTCCTTTAGACCGGAGTTTGCTGGTTGTTTTAACTGTTCGTAACCTAGAATCACCTGGAATTGTTTATATTTTTATCACATTGGCCTGTGGGCCTCCTGTGGGAATTGTTTTCATTGTCCTAGATCCTGGTAGTGATGCAGGAAGTTGATTTTTATATTTTACCCAGTAGTGGTCACAGAGTAAAGAGCCTTTATAGACCATTCCCCTCTGATCTGTCTCCTCAACATCCACATTGGAGCAGCAAAGCTCCTACTGCCCATGTCCCCGTGGAAGTCTGAGTAAACTCCATTTTCTGATGTTCTAACACCTAATATATTTTTAATATCCTTTTGATATTTAATCCTTGCTTCTCATTGTCAAAATGTTGAGGAACCTGCCATCACCAGAGAGTACCTTGACCAGCACTCTTCCCCTGAGATGCTGATGAAACAGTAGCTTTTCTGGGTAGTATCTTTCTTTACTCTGCTAGTTTCCCTGTGGTTGGCATAACATGAGTAACTGGGATGCCACACTAGTTTTTTCTTTTTCTTTTCCTCTGAAGATCCACAGGCCTCTTTTTTTTTCTCTCTCTCTCAGCAGGAAGGGCTCATAGCCCCTAGCGCTGTGGCTTAGTCATACTTCCTCATATTTACAATTGAATCCACCTTCCTTGGTATGTAAATCTGTGGGACAGGCTGTTTATAAAAGGGCACCTTGCAGAGGCTATAACTCCCAGCCTGATTTGAAATGTCGCTGTAATTAGTTATCGTTCGACATTAGCTAAATTGAATATAATCCATCATGCTTATTGGATATGGGAGGGAGATATATACCCTGAAGATCAAGGGGAAAGCCACATTAAGGATAGATGAGCTGAGTGCCTGGGCAGCTGTGTATGCAGAACAGGGCACCCTGCTCTGCACTAGCCCGAGAAACAGTGGGAGCTGGGGAAGAGGAGGCACTTAGAAATTAAAAATACGTATATATTGTCTGTGACAGCATGATGGGTCTTGTGCAATTGCAAGGCAGATAAAAATCTCAGCATTGCACGGGAGGGACATGGTTTTACAGCTGGGGAGCTGTTAGTAATCCATGGCTTCTGGGAGAGGGAGGGTCAGTTTTCTTTAAGGATGTGGCCCCTGGTAGGTTGACTATATTGCATACCCAAGAATAGGTGGACCTCACAAACTGAACTTGATATTTTTCCTCCCAAAGTACACAGAGTTGGTAGGTGGGGAAGGGAGGATGGGTTGGGCAGGAGTCGGGGAAGGCATTGAGTACATCAAAATACGTTAAATGAAATTCTCTAAGAATTAACAAAACCATTCAAAATTCATTATTGAAAAAAGCAGTATAAATTGAGTACAGAGAGGGCAGAGGGTTCAGCATAGTTAGGGGTTCTTACCTCCTGTCAGTTCCTTCCACACTGGTCTATTCTGTGTCTCCCCTGGCTGTAGGTCAGCACTAAGGGATACACTGGCTAGCTCCAATTCTCATTCAGCCACAGTCTGGGATGGTTATATTAGACACTTTGTTGTTGTTGCTGTGACAAAATAACTAGTGAAAACTGCCTAGGGCAGGACAGGTGTGCCGTGGCTCACAGTTGGAGGGGACAGTCTATCATGAAGTCACCATAGAAGGAGCTTGAGGCAGCTGGCCACACTGTCCCCAGTGAGGGGCAGAGAGAGGTGAATGCCGGTGCTTAGCTTGCATCTCCTTTTTATTCACTGCAGCCTGAGGTGATTTTGCCCACATTCAAGGGTCATCTCACCTCAGTTAGCTAAGTCTGGAAACTCCCTCAGAGGCACACCCAGGGGCCTGGCTCCTGGTGATTTCTAGTCTAGTCAGGTTGACAATGAAGACTAACTGTCACAAGATCAAGTGCTAAGCAGGGACAGACACACCCAGTGCTACCACTACATAGGAACACACACTCAGTACCACCAGTGCACAGGAAGACACACCAGTACCACCCCTACACAGGAGGACACACACAGTACCATCCCCACACACAGGACAGACATACCCAGTAGTACCATCGCCACACAGAACAGACACGTCCAGTACCACCACTGCACAGGACAGACACACCCAGTATCACCACTGCACAGGAGGGCACACCCAGTACCACCACTGCACAGGACAGATACACTCAGTACCACCACTGCATAGGACAGACACACCCAATACCACCACTGCACAGGAGGGCACACCCAGTACCACCACTGCACAGGACAGATACACTCAGTACCACCACTGCACAGGAAGGCATATGTTTGCTTTAATGAATATTGTCATTTCTAATCTCATGTAGGCAACACAGCATAAAATATAGTTGCCTCTTAAAATTTATTTTCTCTTTGTATATATGCAGGCACACAGGTGAATGGCATTCATGTGGAGGTCAGCTTTATGGGGTCGCTTCTCCTTCCACTTTACTTTGAGTCTGAGACTCTAACTCAGGCTGTTAAGCAATGTGTGCTCACTGAGCCCTTTCCTGGATCCATAGTTGCCTGTGACTTGTTTAGACCAACATCGGGTTGTTTTCTCAGCACTAGAAAACACTGCTTTCCCAGTGGGCCGTGGAGGTTAGTAAAATGTCTGTGTATAGTGCTTATTGGTCTTGCCTTCCCACAGAATCCAGTTCCGACTCTGGTTCTCAGAACTAATCACTCTGGTCAGTCATTTAGTCTTCAGGTAAGGCTTTCCGAAGTGCTCCTTCTAACTATGGTGTTACCTGGGTTTCCTAGGTGATGCCTTGTCACAATGGACCTGTCTTACAATACTGTGGAAGATTTATTTTGATTCATCTGAATTCTTAACAGTCCTCAGCATATCTTACAAAGCGTTTGTTACTTTCTACAGCTTTTCATTAGTACTTACTTTTTTCCCCCCAGGTATGCTCATAGTAGTTTTATTTATAATAACCAGAAACTGGGAACAACCCAAATGTCTTTTTTCTAAGTCATCAAAATAATTTATAATAGTTAAATGCCTCTTAAATATAAAAACTGGTTGAGTACTTACTTAATTTTATTCCCTCTGTCTTTTGGTAGAACCTGTTTTCAGGTGGTATCGTTCCTAGTAGAGGTAGTGTTTATAGCTAGCCAACCAAGAGACTTTCGTAGTCAAAGTGTCTCCTGTGTTAGCGACCCATTCACTTGGGACAGGTATTTCTACTCCATCATTAAGAAAGCCAGACTTCTAGATTCACACTGGTGATTTTCTCCATGGAGCCAGTGCATGATAAGATACAGTCCATTTCTTTGTGTCTGCGTCAAGTGGCTCCTGCACTTAGATGCTTCTTGGATTAGTTCCCAAAACAATCATGTCTCTGAAGCTGTGATTCCTCTCTGACAAGAATGGATGTCTGGGTGACTCAAGCCGGTCTTCCTGTCCACTCTGCCTGGCCTGATGTGCTGTGAGCACTGTCTGCCCAGATGACAGGGGATCTTGAAAGCTTTGTCTTGGCAACTTGTGTATTATTGTAGGAGTAATTCTGGGAGGCGGTGGTCTTCAATCCCTTTTGTTCCCAAGTAACAACATAATGTTTCTAGCCCATTTTAGCTCCTGAATAAATAACATGGAGACCTAATACATTTATTAGCAAGCTGCAGGCACTATGCTGGCTAGACATCCTCTAACCCTCTGGCTGTCTACTTCCCAGCCATGTGGTCCTTTACCTCCCATCTGAGTGTTGTCCATCTTGCTCAGGTCTATGTATGCTCTTATAGCGACACCCCTGATGATCTGCTCGTGGTAAATCCTCTTGGTCCTTCTCCCTTTTCCTCCTTTCTTCTCACTCCTCTCTATCTCTCTGTCTGTCTCTGTTTGTCTCCCTCCCTCCCCCTCTCTCTCCCTCCCTCCCCCCTCCCTCCCTCCCTCTCTCCCTCCCCCCTCTCTCCCTCTCCCTCCCTCTTTCTCTCCCTCCCCCCTCCCTCCCTCTCTCTCCCTCCCCCCTCCCTCCCTCTCTGCCCCCTCTCTCTCCCTCCCTCTGCCCCCTCTCTCTTTCCCTCTCTCCCTGCTTCCCTCCCTCCCTCCTCTCCCTCCTTCCCTCTCTCTCTCCTCCACTCTCTCTCCCTCTCCCTCCCTCCTTCTCCCTCCCTCTCTCTCCTTCCCTCTCTCCCTCCCTCTCCCCCCTCTCTGCTTGGGACATTCTGACTAGGATCAGAAGTCCTTCCCTGCTCTCCTCTGCCCAGCTAACTGGCCAATCAGCTCTTTATTAACCAATTAGAGGGGATGGAAAAGACTTTGAAACAGAAGATGCTGCAAATATCACGGCAATGTCAATGTCTAGACTGCAACCCATCTCTGGGCACAGCAATCAGCATATGAACACACCCACAAATCTCTTCTCCATTCTGTCCTCATTCCTTCCTTGTTCCTTCTCTTTCCTTACTCCTACCCCCTTCCTCTTCTCCTGTCTCTGCTTCTCTTCTTCCTTGTTGTTTTAATAAGATCTCTATTTGTATGCCCGGCTAGCCTAGAACCCATGGCATTCATCTTGCCTCAGCCCCACCCACTGCTCAAATATTAGGATTATAGTGTAAACAAACCACCATGCCCCAACCTTCTGTAGCTGAACCTAATGAAGACTTTTAGGGCTGTAGACTCTGGAGCTGCAGGGCTGAGATGCCTCTCGTACTCAAGCCTTTGGCATTTTGATGTGTTCTGTGTATATGAAGATGCCAACGCACTACTGGCAGATAGTTTCTCAGTATGCATTGGGTACCACCCTGTCTGGAGAGCCTGGGACTGAAGAAGAATAGCCTGTCACATGGTTACATCTGGTGATCTCTCTGTGATGATCTAGGCACGTTACACAGCCTTCAGTGGGATCACCAAACTGTCTTTTCATTTTGGGAAATTCCCTTTTCAACTTTCATCACCATACTGAATGTTATTATCATGTGGATGTTACAGTCTTATAGTTTATGAGATTTTACCACTATTGACCATAGGTTGGCTGATTCCAGTTTGTGTGGTGGGGACACGCGTGATCAGCACTAAGCCACTCATTCTCATGCTTCCAACAGTTAGTTCTGGGATGATTGCTTGCATGTGTGGGTTCCTGTAGCACACCCTGTGGCAGAAGGTGATTGTTTGCTCCTGTCAGTCATTCCGATGGCTAGTCAGCGTGACAGAATTTGGAGTCATCCAGGAGATGGGCCTCTAAGCAAGCCTGTAGGAGGCCATCTTTATTCATTGACGTGGGAAGACCCATCTTGATTGTAGAAGGGACCATTCTGGGTTTGCATCTGAGTTTGTACAACTTGTTGGGCTTCCAATTCATCCTGTATACATAGAGCAAAATCTGATTTAAAGGGAGCTGTTTAAAGGGTAAATGAGATGCAAGAAGCTGCAGGCCCACACAGCACATTTGATCTAAATTCCTGAGACAGCTTAGTCTTTTGTCTTATATTGATACAGTGTCTCTCTGAGGAGCCCGACCCTCTCGCCCTCCATCTTCCTACCTCAGTTTCCCCAGTGCTGGGATTACAGATCTGTACCACTACATCCAGCTTGGCATCTTTTGAAATGCTAGAAATTGTGCTAAATTATACACACCTTCATTTGTTAAATATTCTGTCAGAACCTGTTGGTTCTAGCCTTTACAAAGCCACAAATACCACAGTAAATATAATGGGATTACATTACATTTAAAATTTTGGAATCTGTCAAGTGATTTTACTACTGCTTTCAGTTCACTTCTTGTTGGAGCTAATTTAACTCACTTAGCACCAGATAAATGTCATTTCTCTTTATATGTATAGAGTAGGCTAGAGATAAGAAATTGGGGAATCAGAAGTTATTTTTAACTGGGTATAGTTGCAAATAACTGTAGATTTTTTTCTGACTTCAGGACTAAAAAATATCCTAATGCTGGAAACCTAAAAGAAACTCTGAGAAAAAAAAAGTATAAAATGATAAAAATAATGGAGTTTAAAATACTAAACATATAGATAATAATTTGATATCTAGAATATATATATATATTCAGAGATGAGAAGCATATCAAGATCTGTACTGGCTGGTTTTGTGTGTCAGCTTGACACAGGCTGGAGTTATCACAGAGAAAGGAACTTCAGTTGAGAAAATGACTCCATGAGATCCAGCTGTAAGGCATTTTCTCAATTAGTGATCAAGGGAGGAGGACCCATTGTGGGTGCTGCCATCCCTGGGCTGGTAGTCTTGGGTTCTATAAGAAAGCAAGCTGAGCAAGCCAGGGGAAGCAAGCCAGTAAGAAACATCCCTCCATGGCCTCTGCATCAGCTCCTGCCTCCTGACCTGCTTGAGTTCCAGTCCTGACTTCCTTTAGTGATGAACAGCAATGTGGAAGTGTAAGCTGAATAAACCCTTTCCTCCCCAGCTTGCTTCTTGGTCTTGATGTTTGTGCAGGAATAGAAACCCTGACTAAGACAAGAAATATAGATTAAAAAAAGAATAGAACACTTACAAGGGGGAAGAATGCTTATAACAAGATGTCTAACCTTACCAGTAATTGTAAATATTGAAACATTAATGAGAATTTAAAATGTGGGTTGGGCAAGGCTCATTGAAGATGTCAAGTCTTCCCTACAGGGCAACCCTCACTTGAGGCTGTATGGTAGGGGGCTTGCCACTGGTTGAAGGCCAAGTCAGGCTGCAGAGTAAGGTTGTCGCAAAACAAACATCGGCAAAAAATGGTGGCAACATCCTTTAATCCCAGTACACAGGGATCAGAGGCAGACAGATCTCCGAGGTCAAGACCAGCCTGATCAATGTAAGAAGTTCTAGACCTGCCAGTGCTCTATAGTGAAACTCCAGTAAGAAATGAACAAGGAAGCAAGCAAACAGCAACAACAACAACATTCAGAGCACTTCTGGTGTCCTGGGTTCTTACCTCAGCTCCTTCCCTATGGCTCCGTGGGCATTGAGATTGTGCCAGGGAAGAGGAGGCTTGGGTCCAGGTCTTATGCTCACTCAGCTGGATTTGAAATAGCTTCTGATGTCCACTCCAGCCTAGTCTGTGACGAGGTGAATGGCTGAGCTGTAGTCATGACTAGGGAAGGCAGCAGAAGCTTCAGAGGGATCCCACTGTCTTGATGATGTTTGCAGGTGCTCTCAGAACCTTTCATGAAGTTCGAGTACAGCCTCCTACCCTCACACCTGTGCATTGGCAGAGGAGGGATGCCAGTGTACTTGAAGTCATGGATTACATATTTCTTCTAATCAATTAGTCCAATCAAGGACTAATCATCCATATGTGGAGTCTTAAGAATTGAGGTTAAAAAATGAAAAGAAAGAAGAATATGTTTTTTAAAAGGGCAAGAAGAAAAAGAAGAAATGTCACAGTTAAACAAATGAACAAAACCAGTTCCAAGAGGGAATGTCAGCATGGAGAGGGTGCATGGCTGAGCGTCTATAATATCTACTTCTACCACACACACAAAGGCACCGAGGGATGCAGTGGAACCCGTGCTCAGGGATAAGATGGCTCATTAGAAATAGCTTCTCAGTATCCTCAGATCCATAGAAGATGGAGACATCAACACATTGTGCACATGTTCAAAGTGCCACATGCAACTATGTTAAAAGAATTAAAGAGGGGGGCAGGGTAATACAGTAAACATGGCAGAAGGCAGAATAATCGAGTTTGAAGAAAGATGGCTGGAAATATCATCTGAGGAACAAAGGGGAGCTTGGAGGAATATACAAAGACCAGAAGGCAACGTGAAAAAGCTGGAAGCTGCAGAGAAAGTGATGAACAGGCTGTTGACTCAAGTAAAGGCTGATGGGTCCTCCGCAGTGAAGGGGACAGGAAACAGCTGGTTGCTAATAAATGGTGCACAGAGCCATATCCTGGAAAGGCTGAACTGCTGCCAGCACACCGACCTGTGAGATGCACCAGCCAAATTACCAGGTCTCTCAACCCCTAGGAAAGCAGGAGCAAGGCTATGGGAGGGCAGAGAACTACTTACAAGCACTACTGCTCTTCAGGAGGACCCTAGTTCAGTTCCCAGGCCTGGTATCACGAGGCCTACAACCACCTGTAACTCCGGCACTTAGAGATGACACCCTTTTCTGATCCTTGTGGGCACCTGCACACACATGGCATTCACACACACACACACACACACACACACACACACACAGAGTGTTATACCCAAGTCTCAGGGACCCCAAAGACCCCTGAGGAGCCAATTCTGATGCAAACACACAAGGGTCTTTTATTATGAGCTCTTGAGCAAGTTCTCTCAGACTCTCACGGCCACAATGGGTCAGAGTGAGAGCCCCGAGACTAAGGGGTTCAGGGTTTTTATTGTGGTTACAGCAAACTTGGGGAATTTCCATATGGATCAGCAAGTTAATATTTTAAAAACTACATTTCTGGCATAATCTGCAGGAACAACCTGACAAACAGGATGGTTAGGTTATTTATTGGTTTCAGGATGTCTTAGGTTATCTCTATGTGCCTTGGTCTTGCTGTTGTAACCTGACTGTTGCTGAGGAGGGTGGTGGCAATAGGATGGTTCCTCATGTGGACTTCTTGATTTTCTTCCTGGAATTGGAGTTTAGCCCCTGGTCTCACACAAAATGGGGTTTCTTCAAAAAACAGAGTTGGTTGGGCTTTACAACAGCCCAATAAAATAAATCTTTAAAAGAAATGAGACTTTAAATGATTAATATCTCAGCTAAAAAAAAGATGTTTATGCACATCATTTCATCATTTCTTTTAACTTCTTTAAAACACATAAACTCAGTAAAGCTATGATTAAAATAATGTATTGCATTAAAATACATTATTTAAAATACATTAAAATTGTATTAAAATAATGTATCTACATATAGGATATGTAGATTTGCTGCCTATGACAAAAATATCATAGACTCGAAATGAAAGAAGGAAAGAAAAGAACAGCTTCAACCAGCAAGCCAGTTTCTGTCAGGTACAAAGGAAAGTCCAATTCCCCAGATTCCAAATACTGAACTGGGGCTACAGAATGATTTTGGTGGTTATAGAAAAGTCAACACTCCTCAGGAACTTCACATATGCCAAAAGGAGCAATGTCCCTTACCTCTGGCAGAAGGGACACTATGGCTACTGTGTGGTGCCTATAAGCACATGAAAGCACACACAGACCTCCAGGATCCCTCAGTATCACAAGCACCTGTTAGACATTTCAATGTCCATGCTGTCCAGCCCTTTTTGTCTCCTCCCCTACTCTAGAGGTCAGCAGCTCAGAGGCTTTCCCTCCCTGCAGCTACTCATTCTCCTTATAACCCTGCTGTTCTCACTATGTCCCCCTCTCTCCCTCCACCTGCTCTGCCCTGATTTTTACCATTTTTGCATGTTCTCTATCCCCTACTATTCTTTTCTCTTTGGCAGACAGCTCTGATGATGTCTGGTCTGCTGACCATGCTCAGTCTAGTTTCTCTCTCTGGAGTCTTCCAAATGCCTCTAGCTGTTCCCTCTCTTCATTATCTACAACAAAAACCTTCCTCTTTACTATACTATGGAGTAGTTATGTCATCAGTTTATAAAGAATCCAAACCAAGAAGCTAGGATCTAAACCAGTAAGCTAGTATCCAAATGAGGACACTAGCATTCCAACCAGGAAGTTAGCATCCCGGCCAGGAGGCTAGCATCCAAACCAGGAAGATAGCATTCCAATGAGGAAGCTAGCACCCCAACCAGAAAGATAGTATCCCAACCAGGAAGATACTATCCAAAGAAGGAAGATAGTATTCCAATCAGGAGGACAGTATCCTAATCACAACATAGTATCCCAGCCAGGAAGATAGTATCCCAATTAGGAAAATAGTATCCAAACCAGGAAGCTAGTATACCAATCAGGAAGACAATATCCCAATGACAAGATAGTATCCCAACCAGAAAGCTAGCATCCCAACCAGGAAACTAGCACCCCAACCAGAAAGATAGTATCCTAATCAGGAAGATACTATCCAAAAAAGGAAGATAGTATTCCAATCAGGAAGATAATATCCAAACCAGGAAGCTAGTATACCAATCAGGAAGATAATATCCCAATGACAAGATATCGCAACCAGGAAGCTAGCATCCCAACCAGGAACATAGTATCGAAACTAGAAACATATTATCCAATCCAGGAACATAGTATCCCAACCAGGAATGTAGTATCCCAACCAGGAACATATTATCCAAACCAGGAATACAGTATCCCAACCAGGAATATAGTATCCAAACCAGGAATAGTTATCCCAACCAGGAATATAGTATCCAAACCAGGAATAGTTATCCCAACCAGGAACATAGTATCCCAACCAGGAATGTAGTATCCCAACCAGGAATATAGTATCCAAACCAGGAATAGTTATCCCAACCAGGAACATAGTATCCAAAATCAGGAAGCTAGCAGTGCTCTTATATATTCTCTTTGTCATGGGAACATAAAACAAATTAATATCGCTTATGGACAATGACACAAAGCTCCTTAATGACAAAGATATTAGCAAACCAAATTTGTAACATGTAAAAAGAGTTATTCACCATGACCCAAAGGATTTACCCAAGAAATGTGTAGCAGATTTAATATCCTCCAAATTAATTAATGTAATCCACCATGTTAATAAAGGACAAAATCCACACAACCATCTCAATGGTTGAAAAAGCATTCAATAAACCTAATACTCAGGATAAACAAAATTCTGAAGAACACAAGGCAGCTTTCTTATTCTGAATAAAAGCAACTGTAAAACAACAACATTCAGGGTCAGGATGGTAAGCAATGGCGGGGATACCATACTCCTCAGATCACAGAGAGGGGAGAGAGACCAGTGAGTCTCATACTATCCCCATGTAGAGTTCCTTTCTGGAGAGGTCATAGTGCAACTGGCTAGCTCACAGTTTTGGGAGTTGTTACTAACTTTAGGGAAAATAAATATATTACCACCATTATAAGATAAATATATTACTATAAACACCTGGACTTAATCCCACTCCTTTAAACATTCACTTGGAAATAACTCAAAGGAAGAAAACACACACATGGAATGCCCCTCACACATCTTTACACGTGTAAACAGCTACCCGATAATTTCACAGTTAATGTGTCATCTGATGAAATGTGATGTTTCTATTTTAAAATACCCCGAGAGGCTAGTGTCCTGGAAGAACTCATGTAGCGTTTTCATATTCATAAAAAAGCAGGTTTAAAAACACTTGCTGTAATTAAACTCTGTAGAAGTATGCACAGTGGGGCTGCATTGGAAGGAAAATTACCTGGGAGGTTAATACAATTAAAGTTGTTTTTTTTTTCCACCTGTTAAAAATTCCATTATTCTTGCTGAGACAGTGTTATTGTAAAATAAATACAATTCTCGGAGGAAGAAATAGGCTCAAAAGCATTTAAGTTGGCATAGGAAGGAAGAATGGTGGATAGATGGGACTTTTCTGTATAGAAGACTTAACTTATTGAGGCCCCATCTGTCCATTGTTAGACTTAGTTTCTTTTCTGTTGAAAAAAAATTCATTCATGAATATTATGTTTTGATCAAATCTATCCCCAATTTTCCTTTCCATTCTTCCCCATGTCTCCTGCCACTTTCCCCTAAGTCGACATTTGATATTCTCCTCTTCTCCCCTCCCTCCCCCAAGTCCCTTAGGCTGTCTGTATGTATATGGGTGAAGGACCATTACTCAGGGTTGCATCCCTGAAGGAAACTTACTGTTCCTTCCTAGTAGCCATCAGTTGCCACTAACTCCTCCGTTAGGGGTGGGGCTTTGTGATCTCTTCCCCTATTCACGTGGAGATTAATTTTTAAAGAATTTCATATGTGAGTACTGTATCATCTCCCCAATCCCTCTTCCCCCTCCACCCACCCCTAGAAACACAGACACACTCCTCAATTTCATGGTCTTCTGTTCTTTAATATAAGTGTTGCATATGTGCATATAAATGTATAAATACAGCCTGCTGAGGTCATTTAGTGTTGATCAGATGTGTTTAGGGCTGACCTCTTGGCTAACCTTAGCCTTGTCCCTAGAGTACATGGGTTCTTCCTCTCTCACGACCATTAATTGGCTATAGTTCTTCTGCAGGGGTGAAGCCTTGTGGTGATCCCTGCTCATTGGGTGTAGGAAGTATGGTAGAGAAATTCCATATAGGGCTGACCCTAATTCTCTGCATTTGACCAGTTGTGACTCTGTGTTTTAGTCACCTCTGCATAAAGCATCTTCTCTCATGAGGACTGAGAGGGGCTCTAACCTATAGATACAAAGAGAAGAACTTAGGGGGTGCTTTATTACTGTGATCATTTAGCAGAATAATAAATAGTACTAGACTCCCCTAGGGCCTATGATCTGGCCAACCTCTTGGTTTTGGCCCAGTTAATTGTGTGTGTGTGTGTGTGTGTGTGTGTGTGTGTATTTGGTAATGGTACTGAGTATGTAATCCAGGGTTTTCCATATGCTAGGTAAGTGTTCTACTGTTGAACTATATATTCATCCCTCTTTGTAATAAAAAACAAATTACAGTTTTACACCTACTATTTTACATGAACGTGCCTCTCTTTAAATGGGCTGAGTAAGACTGAAATAGTCAAATGTCAAAATGAAATAAGATTTTAAATTATATATATTTGTCATGGTTTGAATATGCTTGGTCCAGGGAGTGGCACTATTTGGAGGCATGGCCTTGTTGTAGTAGGTGTGTCACTGTGTGCATGGGCATAAGACCCTCACCCTAGCTTCCTAGAAGTCAGTCTTCCACTAGTAACCTTCAGATGAAGATGTAGAACTCTCAGCTCCTCCTGCACCATGTCTACCTTGATGCTGCCATGCTCCTGCCTTGATGATACTGGACTGAACCTCTGAACCTGTAAGCCATCCCCAATTAAATGTTGTCTTTTATAAGACTTGCATTGGTCATAGTGTCTTGTTCACAGCAATAAAACCCTAAAAGAGAAATTGGTACCAGGAGTGGGGAATTGCTATGATAGGCCTGACTATGCTTTTGATTGGAAGAATGTGGATTTGGGGACTTTGGTTTTGGAAAGCAGTGGAATGCTTTAAATGGGACTTAATGAGCTATCCCATTCATTCCATTAATATGGAAGACTTTGTTACTGAGAGTGCAGACCTGGCCCAAGAGGGTTCAGTGGAAATGAATTTCAGTATGTGGCCTAGAGACTGTTTTGTGGTATTTTGGTGAAGAATGTGGCTGCTTTTTGCCCTTGTCTGAAGAGTCTACCTGAGGCTAAGGTAAAGAGATTTATGTTAATTGCATTGACAAGAGAAGTCTCAAAAAAACCCAGTAGAGACTTTGTTCTCTGGTTAAGTCTCATGAAGACCATTTTGGACAAGTGTAGCAAGCTTAGAAAGGAAAAATGTAAAAATGTATGGTTCGAGTATTAAAAGGGCACCAGAAAGTGAAATGGAGCTGAATTCTGTGTTCTAGGAGATAGCAGATTAAGGGAGTGGGACTTTGGGGCAAAATTCTACCTAGCTAAATTTGGATCCAGGCATGGTGGTACATACCTTTAATCTCAGGAGATAAAGCCAAGCCCATCTCTGGGTTCAAGGCCAGCCTGGGACAGAGCAAGTTGTAGGTGAAGAAAAGGTTAAATCTAGGCATGGTGATACACTCCTTTAATCTCAGCATTATAGGAGACAGAGCTATGCAGATCTCTGAGTTCAAGATCAATCTACAGAGCAAGTTCCAGCAGGAAAGCTAAGCTTAGGCAGTGAGGGAATTGGAAAACAGAAAGCTCATAATAGAATAAAGGGGGGGGGGGCATGTTCCAGCCACAACAAGTAATAGAATACAGCAGCTTTGGCCATGTGGTTCTGGATTTAGAGTGAAAAATAGAAGAGACTACTGGGACAGTTGATGCTGGTGAGCTGGAGCTAAGAAATTAGCAGTGATTAAGAAGAGACCAGCATCAATGAAGTGAAATCTTCTGGGAAGTGTTTACTCAGAGCACAAAGAAGTTGTGTTCTAGAGATAGCTAAGATTGTACTTGATGCTGCAGCTATACTTGGTACTGTGTAAGAGTCACCCAGGTGGTACTGATTTTGAAGGTATGAAGGAGTCATGAAGAACAGCTGAGGCTTGGCACTGTGAGAGGCCATGGAAGGCCATTGTTGAAGGTGCAACCCCAGTTGTAGTTGACGGCTCAGGACTGAAGGGGTCATGCAAAGGAGTTGAGGCTTGGCACCGAGAAGAGAGCCTGTGAGAGGCTATTGGTGAAGACTAGTTGCAACGAGAGACCTCAGCTTATTGAAGATGGCAGTATCATGGGCTGATCGCCAAAGAACAGCAGTAGCAGTGGAGTGAATCAACCTGAGCATAGAGCGCTACAGAGGGCAGCGCTGGAGAAATGATGCCAGCCCTTTGGAGCATCCCAGAAGGTCAAGTGTGGATCCTAGACATTGACAGAGGAAACTATAACATTGAAGCTGCCTTGGAGAACTTGGAGAATGCAAGGTGTTTGAGATGCCAGAGGCATAGGTTATCTCCTGAGGAATTCTGCTAACAGGGAGTGGAACCAGCTTAGGAAAAGAAGTTTGTTGCAGTTAATAGAATTGAAAAAGGGGTTAGAGATAATGAAAACTGCTTTGACATCAGACATGGAGATGCAGAGTTTGGAATTTGCCCAGCTGGTTTCCTGTCTTGCTTTGGGGATTACAGTTAAGTGATTGGATGGATCTCAGAAGAGACTGTGAACTTTGGACTTTTAACATTGTTGCTACTGCTATAGACTATGGGGACTTTGGAAGTTGGACTAAATATACTTTTTATTATGCTATGGCTAGATATGGTCCCCGTAGACTCATGTGTTTGAACAAGCCTATGGGGGCCAGGGAGAGGAATGTTATGGTTTGAATATGCTCGGTCCAGAGAGTAGCATATATATATATATATATGTATATATATATATACATATATATGTATATATAATTTTTATATATAATTTTATACAATATATAATATTTATATATGTGTATGTATTGATGTGTGTGTGGTCCATATTGTCATATGTGGAGGTCAGAGAACAACTTAAAGAAAACTAACTCCCTCTGCAGAGTGCATTCTGGGTACCAGAGGTCAAAGGGCAGAAGGATATGTAGGTGGAAGCAGCTAGGCAGCTGTGTTTGCCCCATTTGGTACTGACAAGAAGGGGCGATAAGCAGGGTGAGTCTGTATCCCTCACACTGAGCCACGGGGCTACAGAGGAGACTTTTCCTAAGATTTCGGGTGAGAATTTTCCTGTTTCCTGGAGAAGCCCCTGACTCACTGCTGCTGTACATATGTTCTGGTCCTTTTCGCCTGAACACACACTTACCCTGCGTACACAGGCCACACACTTACCCTGCGTACACAGGCCACGTTCGGTCAGTGAGGCGATCCAGAGTTCTGTAACTAAAATGATTGTCACCCTAATGATAATTTTCTCCCGCAGTGAGAAATGAATTTTAAAATTGATCTCTCGTTCTTCTACTTCTTACGAGAAATTGTCTTCATCAGAAAACAAACTGGCTTGCTGATTTTGACAGCTTCTTTGTTAAAAGCAGGATTTCATCTTTTCTTTTCTCCCAGTGCATAAATAAATCATCCGAAAGGTAACCTGAGGGCAGCTAAAGTCATTACAGGGGTTCTGAGGCTGCCACCAGAGACAGAATAGATAGAAAGGTGCAAACTCCTCAGGTTGGTTCTTAGAGGAGGAGCAGGATAATTGGACAATGTCAAGTTGGCAAGAGCTAAGAGTAAACGGATGGACCCCAGACCCAGAGGCCCTAAAAGATACCATCTGCATGGGGTGGGTCTTTGTGAGGATTAAGAGCTACCGTGTCTGTGAAAGTACTTTGTAATCCATGAAACACAACTCATTGTTATTATTAGAACTTGTAGGTGGTGTTTTGGGAAAAATAAGTAGACAGGGGAGAGCGGGGAGAGATCTGCTTTGAAGCTGGATTGGAAGAATGAACCACCAACGCATATATAGTTGATTGTACCCACAAGGTCACGGCCCTGCATCCAAGTGAAGTTTTAAAGGCAGTTGATGTGTTAGAATAGCGGCTTGCGTCTGAACATAGCACACCAGGTCAAAGCAGTTTCACGTATAAGAGGTTTTACTGGGGAAAAAGGGGGGGGAGAGAAAGAGAGAGAGAGAGAGAGAGAGCGCGAGCAAAAGTGGGGAAAGGTCTCTATATATGCTGCGATGTAATCTGTTCGCAGGTGAGTGTGAGAAGTGGGCTTCTGGGAAGGTATGTGGTAACCATAGCAACAGGTGACACCTATGTGTGATATCCTGAGCTGGGAGCCAGATCTACATACAAAACTGGTCTTTTGATGCCAACAGCATTAATGTTATTTTAACACCTTCTCTTGACCCTCAGAGGTTCCTGTGTGTTCATGCACACGTGCAGCACTTTAGAAGCTGTTTCAAATCATGAAATAACCTATTCTAGAGAAAAAAAATGGACTCCCTAAGAGGGGGAAAAAAACCTGTCCTGATTTATAGAATTTTCTAACTCCAAAGTATAGCTACTTGTCCTATAGCTGACCCCAGGCTCCCCACAGGGCTTCCCTTGAACACCAGCCTGGAAGCACACAGACAGGGTTATGTAAGCTGAGCACCATCTAGACACAGATGGAAGCAGCCTTGAGCATGGATGACCGTAGACTGGAACACAATAGAAAGTAACGTGCTTCGGTAATTACTACTTTTGATTTGGACAAGGCCTGTTAGAAGCTTATATAACTTTTTTTTTTTAAACAATCAGCTCCAAATATCTCTGAAAACACTGCTCCCTAGAGCTGGCTCAGGCACAGAATGAATAATGTCAGTCAGAAAAGGCTGGGACATCGAACATAAGGGAAAGACCGCAAGTAAAACCTCATGGAATCAAGCTGTTGCTTCGATGACTGTAAAATCTTAAATGCCTCTATTTAGCAGAGAATAAAGACTTTACATAATGAAATAAGTCTTTGGCTGGAGAGCAGGGCAGTTAAAGCTGTATGCATCCTTAAAGAGAGGAGGAAAGACAGGGAGGATGGAAGCAGAAATTAAAGGGATACTAAAAAATACAAACGCAAGATAAGTGGCTTCAATGACACTTGCTCTCCAGATAGATAATAACTCAGTGAACTTGTTCCGGGAAGAGAGGGGGACAAACACCACAGAGGAGAAAACTGGGGCAGTTGCTTAGACCATGAGAGACAAAGGGGCTGACAGTGGCCATGTGGGGGAGAAGCCATGGAGGCTCTAGGAGGAAAAATAAACAGACAAGTACAAGAGAAAGCCCCAATCCTAACGGTCCCAAAGTCATTCCTAGTCACCATCACGTTCAACGTGTTTCTAATAAAATGTGAGCACTGTTTCAGCACCGATGTTGTGTTTTATAAAAAGATGGAGAAAAGGAAGGAATATGTTTGGTAAAGGTGCAGTATGGTGTGTGTGTGTGGGGGCGGGTACCTCTGTGGGTCCATGCTGAGGCATCCCTTCCCCCTGAGGGACCAATGACAGAATAATACAGAATAGAGTTTATTCAGGGAATGGGGTGGGGAGTTGAGAGAAAGGAAGAGAGAGGGGATGGGGGGAAGAAGGAGGAGGAGGAAGAGAAATAGAGGCTGACCATGAGCACGTGGAGAGGGGGAAGAGGGTAAGGGAGCAGGAGCCAGAGAAGAGAGCGAGAGAGTAAGAGAGCAAGAGAGCAAGGAGGGGGCAAGCAGCCCCTTTTATAGTGAGTCAGGCACACCTACCTGGATGTTGCCAGGTAACTGTGGGGCAAAGCCTATGTTAAATGCCAACATTTACCACATTTGTTATATATTTATAACTGGTCTGTGTCTTAAAATTGTGCTTCATTTATTCTTTGACAATTTCATCCATGTATATAGTGTATCTTGATCCTGTCTATACCTAGCTCCTCCTAGACACCCCCCAACACATCCCTCCTCCCTTCAATGCCTTCTTCTCCTTTCTCCTTGTAGCCTGCTGGAATGCTGACTTGATCTCGTCAGGGTGACCATAGCTGCAGCAGGTCACGATTGCTTGGCCCACATCATATCCAGAAGGCAGCGTTTATACGCACCTCATATCCTCACTCTTACATTCTTTCTGTCCTCTCTTCTGCAATGTTTCCAGAGTACAGGCTCTCTCCCTTTTCCTCTCCCTCTCTCTCCCCCTCTCACCATCTTCCTTCCCCACTCTTGCTCTTTCCCTCTCCTTCCCCCTCCCTCTCTCCCTTTCCCTCTCCCTGTTCCTTAATTCCTCTCCCTCCCCCTTCCTCTCCTCCCTCCCCCTCCCTCCCCCCTTCCTCTCCTCCCTCCCCCTCCCTCCCCTCTGTCCTCCTTCTACCCCCCTCTGTCTCTCCTCTCTCCCTCTGTCTCTCTGTCTCTCTCTGTCTCTCTGTCTCTCTGTCTGTCTCTCTCTCTCTCTCTCTCTCTCTGTGTGTGTGTGTGTGTGTGTGTGTGTGTGTGTGTGTGTGTGTGTGTGTGTGTTTGGTGTGTGTAATTCAAATGTCCCAGTTAGGTCTGAGCACTCACAGTCCTTATTCTCAGTATATTGACCAGTCATGAGCCTCTGCATTAAAGTGCTAATCACTGTAAAAAGAAGTTTCTCTGGCAGAACTAACCTATGAGTATAAATATAAATATAAATATAAATATAAATACGTATTTAGAACGAAGTTTGACGACATGTCCATGTAGCTGAACAATAACAAGAGGTCCCTAGCCCGCTAGCAAGGCATATAACTTCCTAAGCCATGAACTTTTGGCCTGGTTTCCAGTACCAGGCATGAAATCCCTCTTATGGAACAAGTCTTGGATCCCATCAGAAAGTGTTAATTCTGAGGAGAAGAAGAACTGAGTTCAAATTAAAGCAAGCTGTATTTGAGGGCATTCTAGGCTGGCCTGCTTAAAGAGATCCCCCCTAAAGCGACCTAAGGGTGTCCAACTTGGGTGAGAGAGTTGATAGCTGTTCATTGTTAAAAAGATACAATGAAAAGAAGAGGAACAAAGGCAAGGACAAGCATCAGGACCAGGGACTTACTCTTGATTGCAAATAGAGGCCTTAATTAGCAGGGACCTGACACAGGACCAATGGACTTATCTCACAGCTAGCTCTTAGCAGGAAGGGAACTGTTTTAACTATAAACAGAACTCTTATCCTGCAAAGTACATTTTCTGTTTTGGTTTTATTTCAACCTGTAAGGTATTTATTCTGGCCTTGGCTTCACAAAGGCATTTGGTAATCCCATATGGTTACCCTATATGGTAACTGCATATGGTTACCCCATGTGTTTACCCCATATGCTTACCTTGTACAGTTACCCCATATGGTTATCCTGTATGGTTACCTCATATAGTTACTACATATGGTTACCGCATATGGTTACCCCATATGGCTACCCCATACGGTTACCCTATATAGTTACCCTATATAGTTACCCCATATGGTTACCCCATTAGGTTACCCCATGTGGTTACCTTGTACAGTTACCCCATATGGTTACCTCATATGGTTACCATAATGGTCACCTTATATGGTTACCATAATGGTCATACCAGCATTGTCTCCTGGACTTATCTTTCCTGGATGGGTTTTACAGTGTTCACGATTCACTGATGGATGATACTTTTGATGACTTTATTTCCCCCGTGGCCTACATAGCATCACTGAGGTTTTATATGAACTTTTTCAGAGAATAGAAAAAGAAGGCACAGTATAAATCCATGTTGTAAATACAGTTGACTCAAAAAACCAAAGTATACAGGCTAGCTGCTGCAGGAAGGTAAACCAATGAAATCTATAACGGAGCAGGGGCTTGGGCGTGCTGCAGCACGACAGTGGGGCCTCTGGATTCAGCTTGTTTGTTCCAGCAAGGCATGGGAGTCTCAACATTAGAAAATGCAGAAATATAATTTATTATAGTAAAAATGAAAGGGGGCAGTCTGGATCATTATCTTGTAATTCAGAAAAGCCACTTTATTAAAAGTCAATATCCTTCCTTAACTAAAAAAAAAAATTAGCAAATTGGGATAGAAGGGTGCCTTTAATCTGATAAAGAACAATATGTACTCAAAAATCTCTGAAGACATTATTTTAATGAGGGATATTTTAGAAACATTTATACAACGTATTGGGAAGATGACAGTGATGTTTACTGTCCCTGCTTTAAGTTGAGACTTTACTAAAAGTCCTAACTGGGCACAGCACAAGGAAATGAACAAACATACTAAACACTGGCAGGGAAGGAAGACGCTACAGAAGGAAAATTATTTGGGAAGGTTTCCTCTGGCAGTTACAGGAGTTCTCGGGACAGCTTGGTTTGCAGGTACTGTGCTGTTGATGTAGGATAAAAACCTGGGTGGACTGATGGGAGACAGACAGACGGACACACACACACACACACACACACACTCAGGGAGGATGAAGGTGGCTGTGCTGGCACAGAGCCTAGGAGTTTGCATTCGGCCAGCCAGGTCACCTCCCCAGCACCAGCCAGGTATGGTAGTGCACACCTGCAATCCTGGGAGGTGGAAGTATCAGGATCAGGAGCTCACAGCCATCCGTGGATGTGCAGAGAGTTTGAGGCCAGCCTGCACTACCGAAAACCTGACACAACAAGAGGGAAAGACGGCATCACAGGCTACTGCGAAAGAGAGGCTCACTTAGCAGGCCTTTCTGGCACGGGGGCTGCTCACACAGTAAATGCTGATGGTTCTGTCTTACCATACACAAAGGTAAAAATGCCAGATAAGTTCTTGACAAACATGGAAGACAAAACTTTGAAGTTTAGACGATGTTAAACCGCCATGTCTTTCATTCACATAGGCTGGAAATTTCCTAAGACCATTCTAAAGGAGAAAACCACAAGAGTTTGATTTAACCACATTAAAATTGGGAATTAAAATAACAAGTTTCATTCTGATAAGACAGCATGAGGAAAATGAAGAGGCAGGTTACGTGAAAAATGTTCTCACAAATGTATAAATATAGAGGGCAAGTACTACGAAGACAATTTTAAGAAATCCTGAGGAATATTAGTAAGAGGCCAGACAGCTAAGCCTATTAATAAGCCAAACGCAGTGAGCCTCAGGCTGTCTCCATCAGCATGGAGTAGCCACACCATGGGCTGTTACCACACAGAGAGAACCAGCAGGCTGGTTACCTCAGCAACACAGCTAAGTAAAAACTCATGTCTCCTCTGGCCAAGTCCAGAGCTAGAAAAATGTGCAAGCTATGTGTATTATGTTCAGAAGACTCAAGGGTGATCAACATGGGCTGGGATGGAGGGAAGCGAGAAAGAGAGACAAAGACAGAAACACGGACACAGACAGAGAGACAAAGACAGAGATAGAGAGTGACAGGGAGAGAGAGTGACAGGGAGAGAGACAGAGACAGAGAGAGCGACAGAGAGACAGAGAGACAGAGATAGGGAGAGACAGAGTCACAGAGAGACAGAGTCACAGAGAGACAGAGTCACAGAGAGACAGAGACACAGAGAGATACAGAGATACAGAGAGACACAGAGAGACAGAGACAGACAGAGAGACAGAGATAGGGAGAGACAGAGTCACAGAAACAGAGACATAGAGAGATACAGAGAGACAGAGAGATACAGAGACAGAGAGACCGAGATAGAGAGACAGCGACAGAGAGACAGAGATACAGAGAGACATGCGAACAGAGAATGTGTGTGGTGTGTATGGTGTGTGTGCTTGAGTGTGCATGTGAAAAAGTGTGTGTGTGTGTGTGTGTGTGTGTGTGAGAGAGAGAGAGAGAGAGAGAGAGAGAGACAGACAGGCAGACAGACAGACAGACAGACAGACAGACAGACAAGAGAAACAGAGTGACTTACTCAAAAACAAAGAGAGACAGAAACAGAGAGATTTGGATGGGAGGAGGACAGGGGTGGGGTACGGGTGGGGGTGGAACTGGGAGCTTGAGATTGAGAGTCTGCCCAAAATGAAATAACGGGGAGCAGACATACCCGTGTTCTCACACTACTGGCTATCAGACTGCAGAGGACCTGACCTTCGAGTGAAGGAAACACTGGGCCTTTATGCGTGCAGCTTGCTGCCTTCAGGGAATCTGACTGACTGCAGGGCCTTCCAGAAAGTGCAAAAACTCCCTACCAGCTAGTGCAAAAACCTCATAATCTGAGTGAGTACTGAAATTATTCTGCTTTAGCTGGAAGGTGCCATACATATGTAACCCTAACACTGAGGGTACCGAGGCAGGGACCTTGTGAGTTCCAGTTCAGCCTGAATACTGAGACTCTGTCTCCAAACCAAACCAAACCAAAGCTACCTAAACATCAACAAACTATACCTGATCTCAGGGCTGCGAGAAAACTTAACTACATTAAAACTGCGGTGGTTTCACTTAACAAATAAGGATGTATTCAGCTCATGAAAGAACTGCAGAGAAGGAGAGCAGTATGACCCACAATGAGGGGCACACTGGTGAACTAAAACCAAGCCCAGAACAACACAGCAGTCACAACAGCAGACAGGACAGCAGTAGCCCTCATTACAGTGCACCACGTGTTCCAGAAACAATGGGGACGAACTCGTCAGCACGTGCAGAATGCCTATACCAGACTTGCTGCCCTGGGCTTACTGTACAGCAAGAAGCATGCTGGGAGACTTGAGGGATTAGAACTCACAGGAGAAAGAATCTTGAGGACATTGGACCAGACATTGCCAGCGAGGAAACCCTGGAATGGTGGAGCGTCTGGGAAGTCATCCTGTTTTCAGAAGTTTCTGTGATAAGGATGACTGGCCTGCCGCGAACACGTCATGCAAGTCACGTGTCTAATATGGGATTGTAACCAAAGCCTGGAATGAACTCTGGCATCTCAGCAAGGAGACCAATACCCTACTAACAAAAAGGCAAAACCCTCAGATATTCAGTCAGCTATAAGCGTGGCAAATAGACACATGCTAAGGTGTCACCCGTCACCATCTGTGAAGATTTTAAAGTAGGCGTGTCCCACTGAGGACAGGTGGAGCAGGCCAGCCAGAGAAACTGCGTGTGAAGACTGACAGCCCACCCACATAGGCCCACCCACATAGAGGATGTTTCTGGGGATGTGGGCTCCCAGCTCACCAGCAAGGTCTGCCCCGGCAGCCATTTTGGAAACGGTTGAGACGTTTCTGAAAAAATTAAACAGACCTGTTACCCAGTCACTGGATTTCGTCTGCCAGAGATAAGACTGCGGCTAGTCTAAAGCTGATGCAACCTCGTGGCAGCTTTGTCAGACCTTATATAACAGCATAGTTCCAAGTCCTTCCACAGATAATGGGTTGGCAAATTGAGGTTCATTTCTATAGCAGGTTGCCTCTCTTCCTGCAATGAAGAGGGTGAACTCTGGGTGCCTTTAGCAGCATGACAAGTTTGAGTAAAAACCATATGCAGCGCGTTTCAATTAATACAAAGTTCTAAAAAAAATGTGACTCATTGTGGTAGAAAACAGCTTGAGGTTTTGCCTGAGAAAGAGGTAGGCTGTTTGACACGGGAGGTTGTGGCAAGGTGAGAGGAAGCATCTCGGGTGATGGGTTTCATGCGTGCATGTAATTGTTATACCTCAGTATACTTCTCTGTAAAACAAGAATCAGGTATCTGGAAGCCTCTGAGGAGGCTGGGCAAGAAGACATAGGCAGATGAGCCAGGATTGCTCTATCCTTCTCCTTACACTGTAGAGTGTGCTCAATGCTGTCGTAGAGCATACATACTTAAAATAATTTTGCTTATGTGAACATGAGGTAATATATTTAGCAGAATATATTATCTGGCAGTGATGGGCATTCCTGGTAGAGATGGCATCTTAATTTTAAGTTCCAAAGTGAGAGGATGCATGGCCAGAAGGGATACTGCAAGCTGTCTGCAGGGTTCAGAAGGAAGACAGGGAGGGAAGGCTTCGGATGCATTCTGAAGGATTTGGGCACTCACTGGGAGAGTGTATGCAGGGAGAAGATTGTAGAAGAATCTGGAATTCTTTATGCAGATCTGATTAGAAGGAATTATCCCCACATTGAGGACTCCCTGTGATGTCATTGGAGGAATCTATGTAAGAGGAAATAAAACCTGTGGTAATGGGGCGGGGGGAGGGATGGGTTCAAGAAATTTCCAGAAAGACAGGAGAAAACAAGAGAAGGTTATCACAGATGCCAGGGAAACATTTCAAAGCAAACGCAACTGTGGGCATACTATGTCTTTCAGAGATAACAATTACTCAACCTGGGGCCCCCACCGGTAGATCTGGAATAGCCTATGGTAGAAACATTCCTGAGGGCTGTGGTGCTGAGGGGGGTAACAGCCGGGCTTGGATCAGCTCAGTTGGTGGAGGAGTAGGGTCCCTGGTGAGAGAGTTTCTGTAGTCTGTGCCTGGGCAGAGGGAAAGACTTGTTTACACACAGAGGGGAGAAGGAGACTTTGCAGGCACTGTAGGACTGAGTAATGGGGTACGCCAAGATGGGGATTAGCAGAGAAAGTGTTCTTCCACTTCAAATGAAGATACCTTTTCTTCTGAGCATCTAGAAATTGGGCCTAGAGGTGTAGGTGCAACTGCAGAGGTGGGAGACTGGATTTGGGGATACTCGACAGCGCTGGTTATCTGGGTCAGGTAAGAGTGGGACTAACTTTAGAGACTGAGATTTACACTATCTCTGTAAATCAAAGAAGGAGGTAACAAAAACAAGCAACTGAACACGAGCCCTCGTAAAAACATGGATGTCCAGCTCATGTAACATAAAGGAAGACACAAGCACCAGCGTGCATTGTTCCCCAGGGAGCTGTGGAGTAAGCAACCCAAACGAACCTGTGTGGAAGCCTCAGTTACAGGCTAGACTGAGATGAGGAACTATCTATAGTAAGGAAGCTTTGTGGGTTTCTCTGTAAAATGAATCTTTAGTTGATGGGACAGCCCAGTGTTAGTGGACTTTTGTGAGTGTGTCCTTTGTAGAAAGATGGATGCCCTGGGTGGTAAAGATGGTGGTCATAGGATGGTAAAATGGCCAATTCTAATTTCTGCTCTAGCTCAGATCTCTGATATTCTGAACACTCTTGGTGTCTGCCTTTCTCCCAGAACCATAAACTTCATGAAGTGGGCAGCCTGGGCTACCTACAGAGACTCTGAGACTCAAAACAGAAACAGACATCTTGGTCAGTCTAAGAGGTAGTGATGGCTCAGAGACATTTCAGACTCCTGGGTTCTGGGCCTGGATAATTCAGGCCTTAGGGTAAATCTTCATGTTCTCTGCTTTTCTCTGCATGGGACTGTGCATAGCGTCCTAAGAATTGTCTTTTCCAAAGCTTTGCCTCACATTTGGGCTTTGATATAGGATCTGTTGTGCTTAGCAACACATGGTTTATGTAGACCTGGTATCTGTACTAAACTTTGTAGGTGACTTTGAATATTATGTTTATACCTGTCCTTTATTTGAAATAAGGAGAAAAACTTAGAGTTATGGGAAAGAAAAAAGATTAGCCAGTTCTAATGTTCAATGTTCCTAATGCCAGAGTCAGGACTGGCACACAGTGAGGGCTCTGTGCTTACTGGCTATGTGTTTTGACAGGTAGGTGGGGATTTATGGGTAGAACACACATTATCCATGTTAGGGACCAATGAAAGAGGGAATGTGCAGTGTGCATGTGTGAGTGTCTCGGACCCGTGGAGCTGGGATGAAGCCTGTGTGGTTGGAGACCTAAGGATTCATATAGCCTCGTGAAGGGACAAGTCCTGAGACATGATTGTGAACAGTAGTAAAGATCTGAGAAAGAGAAGGAAAACCAGATCCTCAGGGCCAGAGTCTTATGGCATGACTGAAAAATGTCCCTCTGGAAGATGCTTGGGACTGATGCTCAAGGTTGCAAACCCTAAACAAGTGACAGAGAGTGACCAATGGGAGAGAAATGGCGGTGGAATGCTACAAGGAGTGGGAAGAGGTGGCTTACACCCAAGGAGGGAAGGGCGTCTGCAGTAAGAGGGGGAAACGATCTAGATAGGGCTGTTGTTACTGAAGCCCATACAAAGTAGGGAGTTCAGTCTGGGAGCTGTCCTCTCTGTAGCGAGGGACTATAGCTCTGCTCTTTGCCCTGAGAAACATATTTCTTTTTATTCATGATGCATAGTCGGTAGTTACCATAAGGATTTGATATTATAATAACATGACAGTATTATAGAAAAAGATTAATCTCTTGGATTTTATCCTGTGGCAGATATGTTTTTTTTCCATTCCCGAGGAAAGCTTATCTTGTTAACCCCCAGAACCATGACCAGGGAAACCAGACAGAAATGTTTCTGCAAGGCAGTTTCATAAACACAGTCCCACAGGCTGTGAGTAGATTGATAGCTTCCGTTAGCTCCGTTACAGAGGAGACCGTCACAGCGGCTCGGCCCCGTTCTGCCAGTTGCACATTGCAGGTTCGAGTGCCTTTGGTGCCCAGAACGTGCTCCTTGTATAATTAGCCTGTCTCCACCTCACTTTGGCTGCTGGAGCTAACACTTTGCAGACTCTACTCGTATTTCCTCACATTCTCAGTTTTGTTAGGGGTGCCCAGGTTTCATCTTCATTCCCTCTGCACCCCTGTGTAGAGATGTCCACCTAGGGAAACTCCTGAGACCTCAGAGAACAGGGCCTACACTGGCCTGAATTTGGAACCTTAGGGCCATTTTACTCTGGAGATATTCTTGCTGTGCCACACATGTTGGTTGGCCCTTTCTAGAAAATCTCCTTCCCCCTCTTAAGGAATAACTCTACTTAATTTATTCCTTTTGTATTCTGTGTAGGACTTTCTACATTCAGTAAATATCTTGTTAACTCTCTGTTTGTATTTGTGTGTGTATGTATTTGTGAGTGTGTGCAAGTATGTGTGTGTCTACATGTCTATGTGTGTGTATGTGTTTGTGTGCACGCACACACATGCATGCATTTGGTTGCTTTCTGTGTCTCCCACTAGAGGCCAAGTACTCAGAAGGCAGAAATCCTTTGATTTAGCTTTGAACCATGGGGCCCAGCCTCTTGCATATAGAACCACCCTCATGTGAGCCTTTCAAGTGCTTACCAGTTGTTTTTATGTCTTTAGAAAAGGGACAAAGGTTCTTACTCTGTGTAGTGGTTGCCATGACAAAGCGATGCGCATAGATCTTGTAGCCTGGTGTTCATCATGCAAATTGTCGTGTAGGTGAGTGATACTGTGTAGTTGGGGTCCGTTCTTGGGCTGCGGAGCAGCTCTTGACTTGGTGATTCCTGACTTGGCCTCTCCTGAGCAGTAAGTAGCACTCTGGAGGGCTACAAGGGTTCTAGAACAAGTATAGCCTGGGACAGGGACTCCTAGTATATATCTGTTCTGTTCTTGTGTTTCTGTGGCTTGGTGGTCTTCTCCTCCCGGCCTCTGGTTTTAAAGCATGTTATATTCTGTCAGAGCAGGTTCCACATGGCTGTGTTGCTATTCACCCACCATTCTTCCTCGTTTAAAATCCTGCCCACACCCAGACCACTGGTTCATCTCTGTAGAATGTTATCTCATAATGTCGCTAAAGCCTATCACTATTCTAAGTGGGCTTGTGCACAGAATAAAATTATTTTTGCAGCAGCTTGAAATGATCCAGAATAATGACCAGATAAATCTTGTTCTTGGCAATGGGCCTAGCTGTGGCAGATCTGCAGAGAGTAATGACATGTCAGAAGTTTAAAGGGTCCCCTGTCCCCTCCAGCCCCAGCCCACCCCTCTCTCTGGTTGCTTGCTTAACCCCCCCCCCTTTTTTTTTGGTTTTTCAAGACAGGGTTTCTCTGTGTAGCCCTGGTTGTCCTGGAACTCACTCTGTAGACCAGGCTGGCCTCAAACTCAGAAATCAGCCTGCTTCTGACTCGCAAGTGCTGGGAATGAAGGTGTGTGCCACCACTGTTGGAGTGTTTCATTCAGCCTCTAGGAGGCGCTAAACTAGTCCTGATTTTGCTTTGTCTGGGGGCAAAATAAGCTATCCTGGGAATTGATAGTGGAGGCAAGGGTTAAACAAGCACACGTCCCTATATTTGAATTGCATAATCTAATGGTAACCTATAAGTTGAGATAAATGATGGAAGACTTCCTGGAGGAAGGAGGACCACGGTGTGTGTGTGTGTGTGTGTGTGTGTGTGTGTGTGTGTGTGTGTGTGCGCGCGTGTGCGCGTGCGTGCGTGTGTTTGTGTGTGTGTGTGTGCATGTGTTTATGTGTGTGTCTGTGTGTGTGTGTGTGCGTGTGCATGTGTTTGTGTGTGTGTCTGTGTGTGTGTGTGTGTGTGTGTGTGTGTGTGTGTGTGTATGTGATATAGACCAGCAGTGTGGCTGACTTTCAGTGGCTCTAACAGTCCCAGGAAAATTTATGCTATCTCTGCCTCTCTGTCTAAATACCCAAATCACACTGTAGTATTAAAGAAACTATGTACTACATATCTCTCTAGCTTAGGGGTCAGCCAGCTGTGGCCTGTAGACCAAAGTTGGCATGAACTTGTTTTTATATAGTCCAGGAGCTAGGAATCTTTAATACTTCATACTTCAAAGGGTTTAATAAACTCAAAAAGAATACTACTTTGTGATATTAGAAAATTATGCAAAATTCAAATTTTTGGTGTTTCCACCGGAAGCTCTGTAAGGATGGAGGTATATCCCTTTGTTTATACTCTGGCTGAGGTTGCTTTGGGACTCTGAAGGCTGAGTGGAGATGCTGTGAAGGGTGAAACCACAAAGGCTGAAGATTCTGGGCATTTGGCTTTCCACAGACAATGCTTGCTGATCCCCGCCCTAACACAGTGATTTTCTTCATTTTTCCCATTTCTTTCCCGCTTTCAGCTAAAATGCACACGTGATTTGTGTTGCTGTACACATTTTATATACAGAGTCTCTCGCTGAGCCCTAAACCCTTTTCTGCAATAGTCACCATAATTATGATTTTAATGAGCTTGTATTTGTATAGTGCTTTGAAATGTAAAAAGAATGCCTTATAACCGTAATCGTGGTTTATTATCACCACCACCCACGTGAGAGGAGGGATCGCTCATTTCATGAACTTGCATAGCCATTAAGCCCTGCAAGGGGACCCCACAGAGAATCAGCAGAAAGCCAGGATTTCTGACCCAAATCCTTCCTTTGTATTACTTTACTGATAACTGTATAATCTTTCCACAAGTTAATACAGCTTATTTTAACATTTTTCTTCTCTTTGTGTGTGTATGTGGTGCATGTAGGTATGTATGAATATATGTATGTATGTATGTATGTATGTATGTATGTATGTTCTTGCATGTGTGGGAGTGTGCACATATGTACATGTGGAAACCTGAAGTTAATGGCACGAATCATCCTCAGTCACTTTCCTGCCTTACTCATTGAGGCAAGGCCTCGCAATCAAACCTAGAACATATCCATGTAACTACTATTACCAGCCAGTTTGTTCTAGGGATCCCCTGTCTCCCTGTCCCAAGGTTGGAAATATGGGCAGACCAGTATATCCACTGAAGGAAAACAATTAAAACATATATAAAAAGAAGGAGTATGGTTTCTCTTAGGCATGGTAGAGGAAAAGGTTTATTATAGACACATGAGAACGCATAGCCAGAGGCAGGGACAACTGGGAGGGAGGAGGGGAGGGGAAGGGAGTGGGGAGGGGAAGGATGAGGGAAGGGAGAAGACCCGGAGGCCCAAGGAGAAGGACACCAAGGGGGAGGACAGCCCCTACTCCCCCCACACCCCCATGCTGGAGAAGTCAGCAGTCATAACCAGTAACAGTTAGGGACTGAGGGATGCAGGGAGAACCTGGAGGCCAGGTCAGCTTTGAAATGTTATATAGGCACTGAAGCCATTTGTCTCACTGAAGCCATTCTTTTGAAGGTCTGACACGGACATCGTCTTCGCTTTGCTTCTCTGCAGTGACCCAGCAATGTAGATGCTGTGAGACTGAGCTGTGAGTGGAAGGTCACTCCACGGCAGGGTCTCAGAGTGATGGAGCTGGTCCCACAGAGGCTGGGGACTGTGAGGGCTCCATTCAGTCAACTGGGCACTCAGTGGGATGTGTGCCTGACACCAGAGGAGGCAAGCTGGCCAGGTGGGGAGTATGGCGTGTGGGGTGTGTGTGTGTGTGTGTGTGTGTGTGTGTGTGTGTGTGTGTGTGAGAGAGAGAGAGAGAGAGAGAGAGAGAGAGAGAGAGAGAGAGAGAGAGAGAGAGAGAGAGAGAGAGAGAAGCTGTCCGTGGGGGTGTGATAGGGAGGAGTAAGGAATCATCCACGTTGAACTCCCCCGCCCCTCATGGAGATCGGGCAGGTGGGAATGGAACAGTGCTTCTTTGTGGCTGTCACCAAAGCCAGAGGAAGCACAGGGTGTCTCCATGGACAGTTCGGGGGTTCCAAACTGGGAGCAGCGTAGTAGCAACTGTCTGTCAGGTAGGGGAGCAAGCAGGGAAGAATTTCTGATTCCCAGACAGGTTTCTGTCACTGGACTTCCCAAGGCAGCAGGGGTGCCCCGGGCTTCCATGACACCAACCATGTTCAGTCAGTACCCAGAAAGCACAGGACTTTCCTCAGACTACCAGAGTTGTGTCCTTATCTAAAGGGGATGTGAAGGCCGGCCTTCGTACTGTGGTTCCTCCAAGATATCTGTAGTCAGTTTATGAAGCTAGATGGGGCAACACTCGTGAAGGAGATCTGCAGACTGTGAAGAGTCGGACAGATGCTATGTGTGCCTCTGCGTGGCCTGCAGAGCACCGGGTGCTGGCCACAGCACAGCTCCCAGGAGCGTGTTTGCATTCTGCTCTGGGAGGCAGTCAGTAAAGCAAGCCTCTACACTGATTATGCAAAGACAGGCCCTGAGAGCCTGGGATGGACCAGTAGGGTCTTCTAGATTGGGGGAGCCTGTCTGTTTTTCATCAGGCTTTCTGTAAGGGCCTCTTTGGAGAAGGTTAACATTGGAGAAACAGCCTCAAGGTGAGCGGGGAATATCGGGTGTGAGCTCCATGCATTGGAGAAGCAAGTGTGGAGGCCCCAGAGTGATGGAAAAGCAGGATCCATTCAGTGAAAGCTGTGCGAGTTGTAGTGGAGGGTGAGATGGGAACAGGGGACAGTGACTTTGGTTTTCATCCTGATGTCACTGGGAGGCCTGGTGACGTCCTCCCTCCCCCTCCCCAGCCTTCTTGCCCTCCGCCTTGATCTGCCACTCGCTCTGAGCTTCTCTAAGTGCTCTGTTATCCTGGCCATGCTATGACTCAACCTTGGGTGTGAAACTCATTATGTAGCTGGGTGTGACCTTGAACTTCTGAACCTCTTGCCTTCACCTTCCAAATGTTAGGATTGCAGACATGGACTGCCATATCTCAGAAAAAAAGTGTTTATGTTGTACTGAAAATTTTATTTTTTTTAAGGTTTTTTTTTTATTTATTATATGTAAGTACACTGTAGCCATCCTCAGACACACCAGCAGAGGGCATCAGATCTCATTACAGATGGTTGTGAGCCACCATGTGGTTGCTGGGATTTGAACTCAGGACCTCCTGGAAGAGCAGTCAGTGCTCTTAACCGCCGAGTCATCTCCTCAGCCCGTACTACTGAAACTTCTTAATGACGTGTTTTGAGCACAGGCACTTCACGTGGTAAGTGTGACCTCTCTTAACGTCCATGACCCCTCAAAAGTTGGAACTACTGTGATTCTCACTTTACAAAGAAGGAAACTGAGGCTCAGAAAGGTTAGATAAAGGGCCAGGGTGTGGCCTGGGTTCTATCCTCAGCACTGTGTACCTGCTATAACAGAGGCATGTGGTGGTGCAGGCCTATGCTAGAGGCTCCGAGGGATGGGCAGGGAAGGAGGTGTTGTCTGGGGAGCACTGGCTTCAACTTAGACAGGTGAAGACTGTGCCCTCGTGGGCAGTGGTGAAGATGCGCAACAGTGTGGACGAATGAAGGCTCTTGAGCCAACCCTTAAAAGTGTGTCCAACCTGGGCCTGATGGTGCGCAGTTACTCCAGCTGCTCTGGAGGCTGAGGCAGGAGGATTTCAAGGTCAAGGACTTCCTGTCCTGTAGAGCAAGTTCAAGGCCCCGGGGCAACCTCAGTGATTGACCGTTTAAGTGGGCAATGAAGTAAGGCCTTAAGTTCATTCACTAGTAATAAAGTTTATCTTAACATGTGTAAAGTGGTTAGGTTGGAAGTATATTTTACCACAGTAAAATCAGTGCATTCTGGTTTCTTCTCGTTTTCTACATGTGTTAGTGTGCAGCGCATGAGGTCAGGACCAGGATTGGTGTCTGTTTGTCAGTCTGTTCTGTCCCCAGAATGAGTCATATTTCACATACTCTGTTCCCTCCTCTTTCACGGGAGGATCACAGGCTGGGTGACCTCTGGGCCCTCTGGTGGTCCTGGCACCCCTGAATCCTGGGGAGTGGAGATCTGGCAAGGTCAATGGCTTCTTTTAGCCACTGAGCTTTATTGGTGGTGCCTGCTTTGTGCTTGACTGCTGCCTTTGCAGCCCAGGACTCTGCTCTTCACAAATCTGGGGTTGCTTCTGAGCGTCACCAGGAAGATCCCTTAAGTCACTGTCTTAGTCAAGGTTTCTATTGCTGCGATGAAACACCATGACCAAAAGCAAGCAGAGGCGGGGGGGGGGGGGGGGGAGAGGGAAAGGGTTTCTTTAGCTTGCACTTCCACATTGTAATCCATCATTGAAAGAAGTTAGGACAGGAACTCAAACAGGAACTTGGAGGCAGGAGCTGATGCAGAGGTCTTGGAGGGATGCTGCTTACTGGCTTGCTCCCCTTGGCTTGCTCAGTCTATCCCTATAGAATCCAGAACCACCATCCCAGAGATGGCACCACCCACAATGCTCTGGGCCCTGCCCTGTCAATCACCCATTAAGAGCTTGCCCTACAGGCTTACCTACAGTTCCATCTTAAGGAGGCATTTTCTCAATGGAGACGTTAGCCTGTGTCAAGTTGACATAAGCTATCCAGCACCGTCACTGTGCATAAGTGTATCGTGACTTCAGAAGACATTTGCAGATGGCCCTGTTGTTGCTGCCAGCACTTGCTCTGGACATCGCATGTCACCCTTCAGAGTGTCCTGCGGGACATTTTCTTATGTCCTCGTGACTGTGCTGAGAGCCATGTGAGAAGGGACAGGTGGCCCTTCCAATGCTAATCACTAAAACCTTACAAGCAACCAGGGTTTCCCTTGGAAGATGAATGGATGCACCCTGCTACCTACAGACAGTGGAATGCTATCCAGTGTTCAAAAGAAGTGAGCTATGAAGTCATGGAAAGACACAGTGAAACCTTGGACTCTGTTAGAGATCTTGGAATGAACTCAGCTGCCCCTGGCTACATGCTAGATGATGCTTTCAGGATAGGACATTCTGGAAAGGACAAAATCACGGCAGTGGTTATAGAACCATACCAAAGGTTGTATGTGGTTGGGGCAGAGAATGGAGTTTTAGGAGGTTGTTAGATTTGGACAGGTCTCTTCTCTGAGCAGCAGTGACCTCATCTAGGGTCAGGCTGAAACTCTGGGGAGCCTTTGAGTGTTCTGTAATAGTCACCCTGAAGGCTGAATCTGACCCTGTTGTCTCTTGGGCCTAGTATGCAGGGAAACTGTATCTACTGAG
The DNA here is from genome assembly GCA_036184795.1 of Tokudaia tokunoshimensis. Taxonomy (NCBI): domain Eukaryota; kingdom Metazoa; phylum Chordata; class Mammalia; order Rodentia; family Muridae; genus Tokudaia; species Tokudaia tokunoshimensis. The sequence continues at coordinate 3,111,786 of BTHU01000013.1, read as the reverse complement.
TGATGGTGGCTCTCTGTACTTGACATTCAGAGACCTCAGAACTGTGGTTTTTTTCCAAAAACCTCTGAAAGGAACCATCATTTTTCTTCAGAATATTCCCATGGAGACTTATACTCAGAGGTTAGAGGGCAGCAGAGTGGAATCCTGTATGTGTTGGTTCCTTCAGTGAATGAAGATGGTAAACTGATTCGTATCCAGCATTCCCCTGTGGTGGTAGACTGATTCTTACCCAGCATTCCCCAGTGCTGTGGGAGGAATGGCCTCTGAGATCTTGAGGGGTATCAATGAAGGATAGTCAGCATTAAAACCATGAATGAAAAGAACGGAAACTACAATGATGGAAGGTCCTTCTTACCTCAACCTCGGGTCCTGAGAACCCCTGTTGTTCCCTGCCTTTCTGAAGTAGGCTTGTACCTAAGGAGGCCTTTTCCTGGGGGACAAGCTCTGCCTGAGGCTGGCACCTTGTTCAGTGTTTTCCATCTTTCACCCTGAGACAGCTGAGGAAATTCTAGTTTCTTGGGGACCATTGCTTGAATAGACTGATAGCCAAGGAAGGGACACAGTGTCTCTCTAGAGTGTCTTCATTTCTGCCAGGATGGTTCCATTAGCATCGCAGCTACACCCTCACTAACTCGGCCCAGGGGCTCAGGCTGCTGGTCTGTACTAGGCAGTACCACACTCCTGCCTGATATTCCAGAGAACCGTTGTTCACCCATCTAAACTAGCTGCAGGAATCCTCCTCCTGACTGCCCATCCCCCAGGGGACCCGTGTCACAAATTACTGGTGTTTGGCAGGAAGCCACCTGATTGGGGACTCCTGCCTTTCTGCCTGCGCCTTGATCTTTGATCAGGATGAGACTGTCTGGAGTGGCTTATGTTCAGTCAGGGCGTGTGTGAGACTTTTAAATCTAAAGAGGCCATGTAGGGGATGGTCCATGCCTCTCTGTGCTTCTAGAACAACGCTTTCCGAACTGCAGGACTGTTTTGTGTATGAAGAGTTCTAGCCAGGAGAGTGATAAGGGGCCAGTGTTCTCTTCTGTGACTTTCAAGAAACTCACTTGGCTTTTCACCCACACCAGACTCTGACCTGTGTTATCCCTGAGATTTAAATCAAATTAGCCCAAAGAAAATTAAAACCGTAGTAGTCCGGGTTTCAGGGCACAGGTGGCCACACTGCTTCCTTTGAGATGAGGGAGAAAAAAAAAACATTCTAGGGCACTTGGATTGGTCTCTCTTTTGTAGAAGAAGAAAACTGAAAACTGAATTTAGTGTTTTGAGCGGTGAACATGTTGCTTGATAAATCCAGAATTTCTGTCCCTTCTCCTTTGCATTTTTTTTTTTTTTGGTCAGCAACCAAGAGTTTATTTCCAGTATCTCCAGAAGGGAAAGCTTGATGGTGTAAAGTCACCGAAGGAGCACGCAGTTTCATGCTTCTGAGTAAGCACAAGGGACGTCCACAGTCCTTGCAATGATTTCTAAACTTCCTCCAATGGCCATGTTCTACAGCGACTGCAGATGTGACTTTTGGATGACATTAGTGGATTAAACAGATAGAAGGGCTCAGGTGATCCCATTTTTGGTTAAAAAGTTCCCCTTGGGCTCAGTACCCACATCCATTCCCTAAGTATGGTCAGAGACCTGCTACAGGAGCCAGGAGTAGTCCCCTGTGTGCACAGCCTTGTGCCTCCTGCTGACAAGACCTCAGTCTGCAGATGGACTTTGCTCCCCTCAGCTTACTTTCTTTGCTCATGCTTGGCCTCAGGCCCTGTGAGGGCAGGGATTAGGCTGTCCTGTTTTTCTATCATTTCCCCCATTCAGGATGTGTCTTCTTTTCCCCAGGTTTCAGAAAATAACCACTGGATTGAATTAAACATGGCTGAAGTACAGGGTTGAAATGAGTAAGGGGAGGCAAATTAAATTTCAGCTTCAGAGAACAACTTCCAGTGAAACCCGGTAAAACCAATTTACCCCATTACCAACCGAAACGGCTCTGAGTTCTGAGTGTGGAGCATCCTCGAAGCCATTTCTTTTAAGACAGCGCGCAGGCAGGTTTTGTTAATAAGGTAGTAAATTTTCGTATTAGGCAGGCTTCCCCAGAGGAGAGCCAGTGGGGGCCGGCGTTTGCGGCTCCTGCTTGCTCGTGGCATGCGTGAGGTCTTGGGTCCCATTGCCAGGGCTGTATACATGGCTGTGCTGTACCATGCCCAGTATCCAGCATGTGGGAGGTAGAGGCAGGAGGATCTGGAGTTCGTGTCTCTTTGATCTACCATACTGAGTTCTAGGTTGTTTTCTGTTACATGAGACTAGAAAAAAGAGGATTGGGGAGGGAGAGAGGGAGACAGAGAGAGAGAGAGAGAGCGAGAGAGAGAGAGAGAGCGCGGAGAGAGCTCTAGTGGCAAAGCTGTGTATGTATGTAAATATAAATACAGGTACACAAACACACACACACAAGCTAACTCTCAAGGTCAATGTACTGGTTGGTTCTGCTTCCTGACCTGCTTGAGTTCCAGTCCTGACATCCTTTGGTGATGAACAGCAACATGGAAGTGTAAGCTGAATAAACCCTTTCTTCCCCACTTGCTTCTTGGTTGTGGTGTTTGTGCAGGAATAGAAACCCTGACTGAGATAGTCACAGAGGCTGAGCAGGTCCACAGTGGTGGCTGCCTACAAGCTGCAGAACCAGCAAGACTGGTGTATGGCTTCATCTAAGAGGTCAGAAGTCTGAGAGACTCAAGGTATAACCTCAACTCCCTCAGCTTGAGACCAAAGGCCTGAGGGACCTCTTCCCAAGGCCCCTAGTGCAAATTTGAGTCCAAGGTTAAAGATCATTGGTTCAAGCCTAAAAGTGGCATCAGACAGCACACTAGCTTGGGAGGGAGCTGCTAGGATGGAAGTTGCCTTACTTTCTTCCTGTTTGATTTTTTTTTTATTCATTTGGGTGCTTAGTCCTTTAGTTGGTGCTTCCCAGAGTCTGAGCAGGCCTCTGTCATTCAGTTCACTGACTCACATAACCATCTCCTCTGTAAACACTCAGACACACCTGGATGGGTCCTTCAAACATCCCGCCGTCTCTCAATGTGACCCACCACATCAGCATCACAATCCTTTTAGCAGACCTCAAGGTTCAGTATCACCACAGTGTAAGTTTCTACTCAACTTCTCCACAGAGTGTCTGTGAGGAGCTGGGACTCACATGTTCATCTGAAGAGTAGGTCTACGATGAACTTGGAAGGTCTCAGGAATCTGGTGATGTCCTCAGTGCCTGGAGGGCTAACAGTAGAAATCACATCTCTCGTTGGCACTGTCCTTCTAGACCCAAGGACATATCAGTCTACAGCAGAGTGACAGAGTGTGACATGCCCTTCACACCCCAGGGTGCTTTGCCATTACTTCTGTCTGGAACTTGTTTTTCTTAGACCATTTCATGGCTCACACCCTGTCTCCCCTGGGCCCTTGCCTTGATGCCACAGTCTCCTGAGTGACATTGGCTGGTAACCTTCCTGCTATGTCTGTGTGTACGTCGTGCCTACTCTGTTCGCATACCTTACTTTAGAGTTTTATCCTATTATCTGCCTCTCTTAATTAAAAGTTCTAGGAGGGTGAAGGTCTGGGTCAGGTTTGTCACTGGCCTATCTCCAGTGCTTGAATTGTGAGTAGGAGCCCCATACGCATTGGTTAAGCTTGGTGTGGTACAGACCTCTCATCCTATCTACTTGGGGGACTGAGGCAGGAGGATTCTGAGTTGAAGGCTTCTCTGACCTGTAGGATAAGTTCAAGGCCAGCCCGGACAACATGGTGAGATCCCATCTCAAGATAAAAAACGAAGGGAAGCTGAGGTGTAGGACACTAACCGCGCCACCCTGCCCTGCCGGAAGCGCCTCCCATCCCTCAAAACCTGTTTGAAGAACGATTGAAATGGCATTCGTGGGTCCTGGAGGAGGACACAGTTTCCTGGGGGAAGGCAGTAGTTATTGCTTTGAGTGCTAAGTCACTCTTGTTTTGAAAGATGCAAGTGTGGAGCTTAGCACTCTCTCTTTACTTCAGAGTGCGAGGGAGAATAACAGGGAAAGCCAGTGGTGACAGAAAGCGTGATGAGCAGGTGCCAGGCAGGTAGTCCATTGAGATGCAGGTCTTAGGCCTCACCACATTAAGGTGAAGAAGCACGAGATGGAGAAGGATGCAGGTGAAGGGGCCTCCAAGCAATGAGAGTAGAAGACGCTAACATAAGTGATTTTTATATTTCTAATTCACCATGGCTTCCATCGTGTTCTCAAGCAGACGTGGGAGTCTGGTGGAACTATCCAAAAAAAAAAATGGCATTTCAATAATGTGCTGGAAGTTTAATGTCTATATCTATGGCAGAAAAAAAATAATGATAATGATGGAAGAGACAATTGGTGAGTCTAGTTAGATGAGAAGTCGGGGGCTGGAGAGATGGCTCAGTGGGTAACAGAGATTGCCGCACAAACACAAGGCCCCGAGTTCGGGTCCCAGCACTCACATGGAGAGCACTAGGCATAGATGACTGTGCACACCTGTAACCCAGCACAGGACGATCACTGGAGCTTCCCAGCTGCTAGTCTTGCTCCAGCTTTAGTAAGAGACCCTGTCTCAAAGGAGTAAAGCAGAGAGTGGTAGAACAGGACACCTGATTCCCTCCTCTGTCCTCAGCAGGCACCGCACATGCGTATAACACCCCCTACACACACACACACACACACACACACACACACACACACACACACACACACACGCATACTGGCACACACATCTAATTAGATGAGAAGCCACAGGGCTGGAGAGATGGCTCAGAGGTTAAGAGAGATTGCCGCACATACAATGCTCCAAGTTCAGATCCCAGCACTCACACACACACATACACACACTCACACACTCACACAGGTGAGGTAAGACAAATCTAATGAGTGGTTTGTTTGGGCTGCTCATTGATGTTAATCTTGAAAACTTGCACACCATGAGTCCGAAGCCTGCAGACTGTCCACCTCAGTCCACATTCATCAGTGATATCACAGAGGAGCCGCAGAGCCTACCATCAAGGACGAGCTCAGCAGCTTCTATTCTTGCTGTTCTGTTCTTCTTGACCCACCTGAAAACTTGAAGCTCTTCCTGATGCCAAAATTCCATGTAGCATCCAGGAAACTACTTTCAACGTGAGATGGTTTTATACTGTGAGGAGTCTTTGGAGTAGCCTGGTTCTTTAGTATATGACGCTGTCATGTTTTAATGTACTCAAATGAAAAAGAAGTTTGGAGTGTTCTGTTGTATTTATCCCATGAACTAAGTAAGCTACAGGAAGGTAGGGATGTGGGGGAGCCAAACTAATAATGCCAGGATTTCAGCTGCTAATGTGATAAAAGAGAATTCGCACAACCTCTGAGCAATGACATGCCACCGTACAGAGACACATCAACGAAGTTCCAGACCCTCCTTAAAGGAAGAGAAAGCATGGCCTGACCTCAGACTCCTCCTGAGCATGTGCTGTGTGCTACACTTGCCGTGGTATCTTAGAGTCCTAAGTAGAGGCTGATGCTGCTCACCCCACTTGCTTCTAACATGCATGACAGGTGACTCCGGTATTCGGGAAGATGTACTTCCTGGTGACGTCTTGGGAAGTGAGGACCTTATCACAGGAGATCATGTCTAGTGGTAATGGACACAGAACACTGTGGACTTGTGGAGGAGTTGGTGATGGGGTCTGACTTAGGGTCATCATGGAAGTCCCATGGTGGAGTCAGTGATAAGCAGAAGGATGATTAGATTATTACTGGATGACAAGTTATAGGGCAGGCCTTCTGGGCTGAGAGGCCAGTCTGAGGAGGTGCCACATGTATCTACCTACCATGTGGCCATCGGGAGTATAGCTAGAGAATAGCTTGGCCTCTGAGAGCTGGGTGAATGTATTGTGGTGGTCACTGTGATGCAAGAGGAAGGGACAGGGTTGTGGAAGGATGGATGAAAAAGGTGGTGCGGGCACTGATGGCCTGGAAGATGCCTGCGGTGGAAGCGGAGGCGTGGAAGGTCAAAGGGAAGAGCCAAGGAGAGGCAGACCTCCTTTGGGGACTTCTGGTTGACCTAGTGTTGTTCTGAGCTGTATATGAACTAGGAAAAACAAGAAGGCAGTTTTACCCTGGAAAGCATACTTTTCTCTGAACTGGGACCCTCAGGAGGAGGTGGCATGTGGGTGGCTTCGTACATGGTGTTTGATTTCTGACTCATTCCAAAGACTCCTTTGCCTTCCAAAATAGTCTCCTTCATGACGACTGCAGATGCTGTTCACTCTCTGTAACTGGAAGCTGGTTGCCCTCAGCTAGGGTACAGAGAGAGCCCTGTGGAGAGAGATCTTCCCTTACCCAATCAGCTGACTGTGTCTAAGTATGAGGGCTGTGTCCACTCTTTCTATGTGGCAGGGTCGATCACAGCGGAGGGAGGATACTGAGAACTTCCGTGCTGATGGTGAACTTGGTTGATAGATAAGAAACCGTCACATCTGCTGCACGTTCTGTGGCTGTGACGCCTGTTTATTTGTCCTGCTATTTATTAACTTTCTGTTACTGAAAAACCAAAGTTAGGCATCCACACAAGGTGGTATGTACCACCTTGCTTGGCACCTCAATTAACTTTAATTGCAAATGTTTTTCTTAATAATCAAAGTAATGAAAATGACAGAAATTAGGTAAATATATGCATTTTATAACAAAATAGGTAAAAATAGAACAAACACAGCCTGTGGTTCCTGATTGCTTTCTAATACACACATATTTATTT